>CM056203.1:6474523-7197023 GCA_029692085.1 Gymnothorax javanicus
CAGCACCCCTGTGTGCTTGCTGTCTCACAGGAGCTGTGAGACAGAGAGGAGTTCAAAGAATTTTTCATTTCCACTGTCCGAACTACTGCCATTTTCTGGCAGACTGTAGGTCCTATGGTGAAAACAAAAATATTGTGAGTGAGAGGACACTCTGAACGTCCCCATTAATTTGTTTTTCTTGTAGGATCAAGTGTGTGGTCAGGGTGGCGATTTCAAAAAGGTGTCTCAACTGTCTGCTCCTGTTATAATGGCTGCCTATGGGGGAGTTGGTCAGTGACACTGTCCGAACTACTGCCATTTTCTGGCAGACTGTAGGTCCTATGGTGAAAACAAAAACACCGTGAGTGAGAGGACACTCTGCTGATCGTCCCCATGAATTTTTTTTTTTTTGTTGGCTCAAGTATGTGATCAGGGTGGCAATTTCAAAAAGGTGTCTCAACTGTCTGTTCCTGTTATAATGGCTGCCTATGGGGGAGTTGGTCAGTGACACTGTCCGAACTACTGCCATTTTCTGGCAGACTGTAGGTCCTATGGTAAAAACAAAAATACGGTGAGTGAGAGGAGACTTTGCTGATCGTCCCTATGTCTTTTTTTTCTTGTAGTGTAAAGTATGTGGTCAGGGTGGCGATTTAAAAAAGAGGAGTTTGTCTGCTCTCTTCCCAAACTTTTCTGCTCCTGTTATAATGGCTGTCTATGGTGCAGTTGGTCTGCGCTCCTGTCGCTTGAGGGCTCCTAGAGTCTCAAGCCTTAATCTGTTTTCTTCCACAGTGACATTTTTCAGGCCTGCACAAATTTTCCTACGTTTTGATGTATAATTTGTGTGTGTAGGTTGGAAATCGTGGCCGGGGGAGCGATTTCAAAATTTTTTTCCGAGTCTTTTCTCTGCTGCTCCCACTCTAACGTTTTAGATTGGAGGAGTGCATTATGACATCATCACACCAAAGTTCTACCCATTCATTTCAATGGCACCGAATTTCGCCGGAAAAACGCAAATACTGAATGAACGACAAGGGATAGCGTAACTATTTGAACAAGCCATAATGTACGGATTGGCCCGGACATCTCAAAATTGGAACGGTGTCTCTATCTCGAAAGCCCTAGAAGGAGTAGGTGGCAACAGAAACGGGTGAAAAGGGAATAATAAGAGGAATAAGAAAACTTAAGAAGAACAATAGTGTGCTGCCTTCGGCTGCTGTGTGCTCTGAGCAAGCACACTAATAAGAGGAATATCAATAGTGTGCTTGCCTTTGGCAACTATTCACGTGACATTAAAATATATACTCGCGTCGGCAGTTTCCGATGTAAAGCTGCATTGCCATTGCCATCTTTTTGTGAACTAGTTTGCGATCTTGGTCAGACTGACCCAGTTTCGTCAGCAAAGAAAACACTCAAATGTTCGCCACGATGCTTAGAATAAAAGGTAGGCTAGTTACTACACAATTGTATACACGAATATGCGTAGAACATCCGCTGTCGGAAGATTGTTTCTAATCTGAAAGCAGATCCGCTGCGATCTGCTTTGTTTTCATTTCATAAAATCGCCGGGTGGCACAACAATCATGTCCAGTTTTAAAAGTACGGTTGGCCAATAAGTTATTTTTAAGGAAATAGAGGTTTGAGGTGAGATACATGGGCTTGCAGATTTCAGTGTTTCTGATGGTTAGCTTGAAAACTGCTTGCTGTCATCACATCGCTCGGTGGCTCATCGCGTGTGCAGACGATGTCAAACACTGTAGATTTTACCAATAAAGACGAGCACTAAGGCAACAAAACTTACACAGTGTATTTGTATGAAGATTCGCTAAATGTTCGTTTCTTTTTTTTTTATTCAAGAAAGTTTTTTTGTGCTACAGTGTCACAAGTAATATAACATAATATAAAAATCACTGGAATTTCTTGGGGGTGCTATGGCTATTCCAGGGGTAGCTACAACACCACCTAGCCCCTCCCTGGTGCCGCCAATGCCTGCATCTAGTGCTGAGAGGCCTAATTCTTAATTTATGTTTGAGTTGGTAATTTTGGTCAAAAAGTGACTCAAACCTGCAGTGTATTGGGTTTTTGAGTTTGTTCACGTTTTACTCAGAGTGAGCTCCTGAGACTCCCTGAGACTCCTGGCTGTCCATAAATGTGACATGTGCCTCAGAAATGGTTTTTTTTTTTTGTTCATGTGTGTGAATTCATTTTTTTTTTTTACAGGTATCTTTTGTTGTTTTATTTCACAATACTTACTCTGATCATTTTGAATCCTGCACCTGACAAATATCCCAAAGTTTGAAAAAAACTAAGACTAAAACTAAAAAAAACTAAACTATTACTAAGCATTTAGAAAAAAAACGAAAACTAATAAAAACTAGCAAACCCGCTCTAAAAACTAATTAAAATTAACTGAATTAGAGAAAAAAAAGACAAAACGAAATTAAACTATAATGAAAAATCCAAAACTATTATAAACTTGGCTGGTGGTTCTTGCTTTTTGTAGACATTGTCACTAGCTACTTTAAATCAACCCAAGACTGGGCGAAATGAAAGCCATAGCTTTAAATAAAACCTTGGCGTAGCTGAGCACGAAGCAGAAAATCTTGACTGTCATCTTGTCTAGCTGATCATGTGACACTTAAAGTACTTTTTTACTTGTGTTGCAGCCCGGTGTCTATGATTTGCCATCAACCATTGAAAATCCTGGTGCGTCCTGTTCCCCAGCGACTGAGATGACTCGGCTCTGCATGTCATGATTTACTGGGAGCTGCATTGACTCAGCTTTTTGTGGTCTTTCTCATCATTTGCTGCAGCGACAACTCCTCATACGCCATGACAGCTCTCTTTATGGTGCTCTTGCTGCTGTTGTGGGTGGAGCCAGGCCGTGAGGGTGGGCGGGTGCTGGTGTTCCCAATCGACAGGAGCCACTGGCTGAACGTGCAAGTCCTGGTGAAGGCATTGCACTCCTGGGGGCATCAGGTCACGGTTCTGCGGTCTTCCACCAGCTGGTACGTCACTAAAGATTCCCCTCACTACACCTCCATCACCGTGGAACAGGAAACCACTCAGAATATTGAGCGTGAGGCCTTCATGGCTGGTTTTCTGAACAGATCCCTGGAGCTACGCAAACAACAGGGTTCACTCCTGGGTTTTTTTAAATTCCACTTAAACATATTTCAGCTTTTGAGTGAGGACCACCAAGTGGCGGCCCATGTGGCTCGCACTATGTTCAAGGACAAGGCACTGATACAGAGGCTGCACAAGTCCAATTTCGACCTGGCACTGACCGACCCCGTCTTCCCCACTGGGGTCCTGCTTGTGCACTATCTAGAACTGCCCCTGGTCCTAAACGTGCGCTGAATATTTACCCTGGACGGCCACAATGCTGTCGCCCCCTCGCCCCTCTCCTTTGTCCCAGCGGTGCACTCCCTCAACTCAGACAGGATGGAATTCTGGCAGAGGTTCTCCAACATCTTGTACCAGGGGATTAGACTCTACTTGTACCACTTTGTGGTTAATCTGCCATACCAGGCTGTATGTGAGGAATTTTTCCCCCCAGGAGTCGACACCTACTCACTTATACAAGGAGCTGACCTCTGGCTGATGAAAGTGGATTTTGTTTTTGAGTTTCCGCGCCCCACCATGCCTAACGTGGTGTACGTGGGCGGATTCCACTGTAGCCCCGCCCAGCCGCTGCCCCCAGAGCTGGAGGATTTTGAGCAGAGCTCCAGGGAGCCAATCAGTCAATCAATAGATTAATGTCATTGGCCTAAAATATTAACGTGATAGCGTGAGAGCATCTCCAGACTTGGGATAGCCATAAGCATGCAATCCAATAAGTACATAGTATCCTAATAAATAAAAATTAACAAAAAATAATAAAATGCATTTGTGACAGCATATATTGGGCACAACATTACTGTCCACACATCAGCAGCAGGCACAGAGATGTAAACAGAGATATTCAAAAAGTAACCAACAGCATAAACTGTTAACTCTACGGCCTCTATCTTATAGGCTTACTCAGCACAGTGATGCGCAAAACGTAGCGCAAGTGTCTTTGCTACTTTATGACCGATGAAAATATTAATTTCTCATCCAGCATCCTCGCTGCACAATTAGACAATACATTTGCGCCAAATTGAGCGCCCATGGCTGTGTTGGTCTTAAAATGTGGTGTGGTCAAGCACATTGCTATCTTGAGACTGCAAAATCAATCATGCTTCCACAAGCCCCGGCGGCCGGCGATTTCGCCGACTACTCTGTCCTCTTCCGCTGGCTCCTTTCCCGAGGAATTTACAAGCTTTTAGGCGAGTTTCAACCCGTTTTATTTTGATAAACGCTTTTCAGTTTGCCTATTGACCTTCTCTTTGCTGACGTATTGAAACGTTGCTCTAAGCCGCAGTGATTACTGGAGAATGATTTCAACATCCAATAACATTGCACATGTCATATGAACTCCAGTAATTCTACTTCCATCCTCTTCGCATGATATCGTTGTATTTTCTGAAAATATTCAAATTTCATTCGGTAGCTGGTCGAAACATGCCACTTTAAAGAAAGAAGTGGGCGTCAGTCGCTTTTAGCGTCCTCTATTGATGCCAGTTTAAAACTAACCCTACCCCCTACACCTAACCCTTAACCCAAACCTTAACCCTAACTCTCAAATAATGATGCCAAAAGCTTCCTTCTGCCACGTATATCGACGCTTGGTCAGGTAGAGTCAATATATGACGAGTCCGGATGAGAATGTGTTGATTGATGAGATTTAATTCTGCTGAGAGGTTGGCCCATGCGAGATGATAAAGTAAACGCCCATATATTCATTTAGAACAGTAGCCTTCTACCACATTGATTCCCCAGGGTTAGCCCAAGGGCACTCAAAGCCACTATGCAATCATTACATGTATTTAACTAGATAGACTTTTTTTTTTTATCACAAAAAAACATTATTGTAGCCCTGACGGAGTGTCCGGGGGTACCATGGATTTTCAGTGGTCGCGTGTTTGCGTCCTGGCCCAGAAGTACAACCCCAATTCCGAAATAGTTGGGACAAAGTGTAAATTGTGAATAAAATCAAAACGCAATGACTTTCAAATCGCATTAGCCAGTATTTTATTCACAATAGAACAGAGATAACACAGCATATGTTGAAACTGAGAAATTTTACAATTTTATCCACAATATGAGCTCATTTCAAATTTGATGGCTGCTACAAGTCTCAAAAAAGTTGGGACAGGGGTCTGTTTACTATGGTGTAGCATCCCCCCTTCTTTTTAATACAGAGTGGAGGCGTCTGGGCATTGAGGAGACAAGTTTCTTGAGTTTAGCCAGTGGAATTTGATCCCACTCTTGTTTAATACAGGCTTCCAGCTGCTGGAGAGTTTTGGGTCTCCTTCGAAGGACTTTTCATTTAATTATGCACCAAATGTTCTCAATCAGTGAAAGATCGGGACTGCAGGCAGGCCAGTTCAGCACACGGACTCTTCTACTACGAAGCCATGCTGTTGTAATAGCTGCAGTATATGGTTTTGCATTTTCCTGCTGAAATACACAAGGCCTTCCCTGGAATAGATGTCGTCTGGAGGGGAGCATATGTTGCTCTAAATCCTATATATACTTTTCAGCATTCTTGGTGCTTTTTAAAACATGCAAGTGTCCCACACAATATGCTCGAATGCATCCCCATACCATCAGAGATGCTGGCTTTTGAACTTAACGCTGATGACAGGAGGGGTGGTCTTTCTCCTCTTTAGCCTGGAGGACACGACGCCCATGATTTCCAACAAGAATGTCAAATTTGGACACGTCTGACCACAGGACACTTTGCCACTTGGCTACAGTCCATTTTAAATGAGCCTTGGCCCACAGCACATGGCGGTGCTTCTGGATCATACTCAACAATGGCTTCCTTTTTGCATGATAGAGTTTTAGGTGGCATCTGTGGATGGCGTGGCGGACTATGTTTACAGACAATGGTTTCTTGAAGTATTCCTGGGCCCATTTAGTAATGTCAATGACAGAATCATGCCAGTGAGTGATGCAGTGGCGTCTGAGGGCCCGAAGATCACGGGCATCCAGTAAAGGTATTCGGCCTTGTCCCTTACGCACAGAGATTTTTCCAGTTTCTCTGAATCTTTTGATGATGTTATGCACTGTCGATCATGAGACCTTCAAAGCCTTTGCAATTTGACGTTGAGGAACATTGTTTTTAAAGTATTCCACAATTTCTTTACGCAATCCTTCACAGGTTGGAGAGCCTCTGGCCATCTTTACTTCTGAGAGACTCAGCATCACTCAGACATCTCTTTTAAAGCCAATCATGTTACTCACCTGATGCCAGTTAACTTAATTACTTGTGTTATGTATGAGTATTTTATGTAAAGTACTGTATATCATTTATAAATGGAGATTTGTTACATACTATTTGTGCTGCCTTACTGGTCAGCTATTTGTTTATTTTGTTCATCATTTATCACCCTCTGGTAGTATGTCTGTAGAAAAACATGATCTGATGCAATACCACTTGTTTGTGATGAAATAGACTAGTGCTTTCTAGAAGTTTCTGGCTTCTTTGTGCCTGGAGGGGGCCGGATCACCCAGGACTCCTGAAGATCTTTCCAGAATGTTTCTAGTCTGTATAAATGCTGTGATTTTGCTCAGTTAGAGGAGTTTTTGTTTTGCCATCAGAGTTACATAGTGGCATTGGAGTGTGATTATAAGATTGCACAGTGGATTATTTGTAGAAAATTTTGGACCTAATCAGTGAAGAATAAATTTGTTTAAGTTGTCATTGCTGGTTTTCTTTGTTGTGATTTTCCAGTCATAACACTTGCTAAATGTTCTTTCAACTTATTCTCTTATATATTAATTGCTTTTTCAGCCCTTTTTTGTCTGTGTCCCAACTTTTTTGAGACATGTTGCAGCCAGAAAATTTGAAATAAGCTCATATTGTGGATAAAAATGTAAAATGTCTCAGTTTCAACATTTGAAATGTTTTCTGTGTTCTATTGTAAATAATATATTGGCTCATGTGATCTGAAAGTCATTGCATTTTATTCACAATTTACACTTCGTCCCAACTATTTCGGAATTGGGGTTGTACCTCTGCATGAGGGAAACGATAGAAGATAAATGATGGTGATAGAAGAATAACAGCATGAATTTCATGTCAAATTTTTGCTTCAGAAAACCGATTTTTCTTAACTATTAATTTGAATACCACTGGCTCAGTATAGATGAAGTGGTTGCTACTGAGAACAACAAATTTTTCAGTCACAAGAGAGCATTTTTGGAATTGCTGGATAGATACTGTGGGCAAGTTTATTGAGCAGTTTGTACAGGAGGCTGAGCTGAGGAGTTTCATTTATGCAAGTCTTGAAAAGCAGAGTGGGGACTGAACTCGCCAATACTGTAAACTGTGTTCGAGGTCGGCTTGCTGGTGAATATTCAAGAACTGGTCCGGGTGTGCCATCTAGTGAGAGAATAGTGTAACTGCGTGCATAAATAGAGCAGCTCCATGTCCGCTGGCATCAAGATCCGCACTGACGGGTTATGGGTCGGACCGGAATGTATACTCGCACTCGCACGTAGGAACCGAAGACATAAAAACCACCTTTGAAACCAGTGACCACAAAAAAATGGTCAAATGTTATTTCAAACAGTACGAATGTTATTTTAATTGTATTTCATTGTGATTCCACATTAGTTCTTTGTAAATTTTCTTGATGCAAATGAAATTACTTCAGTTCATTTATTCATGCACTCATTATTCTTAGTAAATTATGTACGGCACGACAGGCTGAGCCATGAAGTTATGTACGCGAATATTCCTCGGAAATTTAGCTTATCTTAATGGTAACGCTGGCAAACAGATGCTGATGACCTACCGAGCCTGTATTGTAATTAGTGAAGACATAACGTTTGCTAATGAACCTTGCATTAGGCAAACACTAGCCTTGCTAAGCAGTAATTCCATTTAACGTAGACTACAAACAGTGGCATATCGCATTCATGAACATATGTTTCTCTTTTTAACGTTACAGTTCTATCGAATGCTTCTTTGTGTTTGATTGTTTGACAAAGAGAGCAACGTTTTAAATTAGTGCCAAATTAGCTTAGAGCTGGCAGTGAAAATAAACAGCCTGGAAAATGAGGTAGGTTACCTTCACAAGATTGGGAATTCGTAGCATCGGGCGAATTTCAATAAGCGCAAAATCGCAGGCTAGTTGAACTTCATTCTGATGATGACACACGGAATGCACACTTGTCCACTCGCTCACTCACTGTCTTTATATTGTTTTCAATGTAGAACATTCACAACATAATGCCGTACATAGTGGGTGAGTGTACAGTTGGAACGCACCCTATTCTAACCAAATCATCTCCATGGAAACTCAGCTGAGCTGTTAGATATCAAATCAGCCAATCACGGAGGGCCATGGCAGGACTGGTTCCCCACACACAGAGAATCGCACAGAGAGAGAGTCACATAGTGAAAGAATAGCCTGGAATCCATCCATATCACGCTTTGGTCGCTCCCAACGGTCACTTGCTTGTATGTCTGGCCTCAGTCGGTAGACCAGCGTTTCACTTTCAGATATTCGCTCAAAATCCATGCGAGATCTGTGATTGGCTCACAGTCACAAGGGTGCCCCGCCCCTTTAGACAGACTTAAAAATAAATAAAATACCACAGTTCTGCATTCAACGGAAGTCCCGCCTCCCGGCTTGTGTTTATACGAGTATTCATCTGAGTGGCAGCAGAGTCTCTGGGCAATGAACGAGCCGGGAGGCGGGACTTCGTTGAATGCGCGAGCTTGCTTGAAGCATAACTGTGGTATTTTATTATTTTTAGCGAAAAATAACCGCATTTCTAGAGTTGTGAGGATACGAGTGGACAAAGCAGACTTGGATTATACTGGACGATGCGTTGGACGATGGTTTGAAAGTTTTTCAACAGACGTTTTGTGGAGTTTTCCCATTGCTACTGGGTGACCCCATTTGCTTCCAGCAAAAAAGGAATTTTGATAATTTTTCAAAACTCTCCAGTGGCCATAAAGTTGCGCCAGGTGAAGAACAACTTCGTCCGTTCAAGACATCTAATGGTGAGTAATTGATATTCAAATTATAGTTTTAGGGTGGAGTATCACTTTAATCTAGCTGATGCGATCATGCCCTTCGAGCTATAGCTAATTCCAATTACAGTGAAATACATTATGTAATTTGAGTTTAGCCTTTATTAAAACGGGGAATCCCACTGAAATAAACAAAATGCAGATATGGCCAAACATTATCCTGTTCAAAACTTAACAACCACTCCAAGAGTAAATGCAAGCAAGCCACAATCTAATTTTTAAGCTCGTCAAATAACATTCACGAATGCCGTTGCTGGCCAGCTAACTCATATTCGATTGGTGGTTCTCGCCAAAAGGTCGCCCAATCAGCCAAGAGCAGAAAACATGAATATTCATATATTCACTTCATTAGTGACGTAAGGGCTAAACGCTGGCTATACAACTGAGGCCAGACTGATCAGTCAGTGACCGTTGGGAGTGACCAGCACTTGATAAGTATGGATTCCAGGCTAGTGAAAGAAATCCTTGCTTGCGCACACCTCAAACTCCGCTTCTCACGCAAAAAACATTCAACCTGTAACAAATGTAACCACATCATTCAAGGCACGAGACCTTGCTGAGTGTGCGGATGTCTTTTTTATTTCTCTCCCAGCTGGCATTTTAAGGTTTTTTCACTGTTGAATCAACGTCATGGATCATAGTTGAATCACTGTTGAATTATGTTTTGATTTTGAAAGATGAATCAACGTTGATTTTGCAACGTTTTTTCAACGTTGGGCATGAGTACCATACACAATGTTGAATCACCGTCATGGATCATAGTTGAATCACCGTTGAATTATGTTTTGATTTTGAAAGATGAATCAACGTTGATTTCGCAATGTTTTTTCAACGTTGGGCATGAGTACCATACACAACCCCCACTTTTTTTTTTTTTTTTTTAAGCCAGAACGATTTTAAAAGGGGGCACAAATATTTTTGGGGGTTTTTATGAGTGAGAAGGGGTTTAGAATGATGGGGAAAAATTTTTAAAAAGGAAGGGGTAGATCTTGGAGAGGAAAAAAAATTTTTCCCAGTTTCCACGACTGTGCTCTTCCCTCGTGACACTCATTCTGTGTACAATCTCTTCTTCTGCCTTTCTTTTTTAATGTGTTTTCTTTTTCCCTCCTCCATCAATGAGGCTGTGTTCAAAGGTTTACATGTTAAGTTAGACATTACATTAGTGTCTGCAACAGGATTTGAACCTGGGAATCTGTGGACAATTCAATTTTAAACACACCGTACGCTGTGGTCTTAACCACTACACCGACTGAATTTGTTGTCAGCCCAGCGCATCAGTTTCCATTCATCGCTGAAGGGTGGTTTTATATATATATTGTCCACAGGTTCCCAGATTCGAATCCTGTTGCAGACACTAATGTAATGTCTAACTTAACATGTAAACCTTTGATCACAGCCTCATCGATGGAGGAGAAAAAAAAAAACACATAAAAAAAGAGCACAAGAAGTTGGAAAGATCGTACACTGAGTGAATGTCACACTGAAAAAATTGAGACTTTGGATCAAAGTAAAAAAATTGCGTCAACTTGTCACAGCTAATTTTTTTAGTTTTTCTCAATTGAAAAAAATTACCTCTGTAAAAATTTTTTCAATTGAGTAAGACTAAAAAAAAATAGCTGTAACAAGTTGACGCAATTTTTAAACTTTGATCCAAAGTCTCAATTTTTTCAGTGCACGAGGGAAGAGCACGGTGGTGGAAACTGGAATTACCGCAAAAAATTTTTTTTTCCTCGCGCCGCATCTACCCCTTCCTTTTAAAATTTTTCCCCCATCATTCTAAACGCCCTTCTCACTCATAAAAATCCCCCAGAAATATTTGTGCCCCCTTTTAAAATCGTTCTGACCAAAAAAAAACCCAAAAAAATGGAGGTTGTGTATGGTACTCATGCCCAACGTTGAAAAACGTTGCAAAATCAACATTGATTCATCTTTCAAAATCAAAACATAATTCAACGGTGATTCAACTATGATCCATGACGTTGATACAACAGTGAAAAAACGTTAAAGTGCCAGCTGGGTTGAGTGATATAACGTTGGAATTACAGCGATCTAAAAACTTTGTGTGTTTGCTATTCTCCCAAAAATTTTTGGGTGATTTTTGAATGGGAAAGATAGAGAAATTAGACCTGCCTCATGTCCTTTGACTGCTCCCTGAGGCAAAACTATGTACATCTGTGCTACAAAAACTATAGTTCAACAAATTTTCCTACGTTTTTGGTAAATTTCATGCAGAGGGATTCAAATTTGTGGAAGTTATAGTGATATGAAAAGTATTTTTTGCAGCCTCTGTGCTCCCAGCTCCCACTCTGGGTGCGACATCACGCACTCTAGCAATGAGAACCCAACTCCCATTCTTTCCAATGGAAAAGTTTTTGTTAGTTTTTTGGGAATATTTTGGACACCGCATGACGAAACTCAACCAAAATCGATAGGCTTCATCCTCTAACCACTAGCAACATGCACGTGAAATATCAAAAGGATCGGATAAGAAATGCAGTCTGTAGAGCGTTCACAAGAAAATCTCTAAGGACGCAGATGCGCGACGACCGCAAGTCACACTCCGTCCGGGGCTACAATTATCAGCTGTTTCGACGAAAGTCTTCAGGGTATTGAATCGACCCACACAGAAATAACCTATATAAACATATAGGTTTTAATATAGGGCCAGATATAGGTTTCGCATATATGCGACATACATAAAATTGGCCGTTTTCATATATACTGGACAAAGAAATTTAGGGATCACCCCAATTTTCGAATTTGAAATATTTGATAGTTCAAATTATGTTCCATATCATATTTCAATATTAAAAATCAGAGTGATCCCTAACTTTCTTTGTCCAGTATATTATAGGTACATATATGTACCTATAATATATGAAAACGGCCAATTTCATGTCGCTCTATATTAAAACCTGAACGTCTTTTCTTTTTTTCAATTTTGGCATCTCCAATCCCAGCCAAATCTGGGATATCAAATTAGGGAACAATGTACAAGTACTTAGGCTTTTTCACACACGCAGCCTCATATCATTAGCTCAGGTGAGTGTACGCAGCTGGTGACTCTCTTTCTAAGCCCTTCCTAGCCATTGCTTCTTACACACTCACTAGAAGAAATTTCACAAGTTTACACTAAGAGCAGAGGTTACTCAAACCATAAAGTGGTCAGAATCTTTTTTATGAGGGCCCGTCTGGCCAACAAGAAACGCCTAGGGGAACTGTAATCTACATAACCCTTCCCAGCAGGCCCTTCCTAATTTGCATCCCTGTAGCGAATTGGCCAATTGCGTGCTACTTCTGAAAAGAGCTGCCGACCACTGCTGGTTGATACGAGGCGGGGATTAAAACCTATATGTTTATATAGGTTCTTTCCGTGTGGGAATTGAAGAATCCTTGTTATTTCATCCCTGTAGGAAAAAGTCTGGGACCTTTAGTAGTTATATAAGCATCTCAGATAAAAGACAAGTGTCTGTTCATTAAAACTGTGAACAGAAATGTAGACTTTGTCTTCAAATTCATTTACCACAGTGAAATGCTCAAATAGATGTGGGGATGAAAATGACTTTTGTTATTGTTAATGTTTCAGGAAAAAAAAATGTAACAAATAGTATTAGATATTTGTGTTGATTTCATAGCTTTTTGTCTCCTCTCACTTGCCATAGTTAATAATGACTGGTTTACACATAACATGCCGTTGTCACATGTCAACATGTATTTAAGATCAAATGTGATGCCAATTTTACGTGTTCACATGCGATTAATAAGTTATTGCGTGAAATTCTTGTTATTTCTGCAGGGACTTTGGACTAATATACAGATATTACCTTGAGAATAAAAATATGAGCTAGGCATCATGTATGACAGTTGCAAAAGTGAGATATGAGCTATACAATAGGTATGACAAACAGAACCTGCCACTGGGTATATGAGCTATATAGGAGACCTGGTTGCACTTTAGATGAAGTGTTGCTCATAAAGGCTTAATACAGCATGTATAATGCCTTCATAAATGACACATAATGTCTTCATAAATCATACATAAGCAAATATCATGCTTTGTAAAGGGTGAAATAACACATCCTTCTTCAGCATGTGATGCCAGATGTGATGTAACTGACAATGTCAATTAGCTAGCGGCTAAATGTGATAATGGGTGACATTGTCAGCTAAGTGACATTGTCATTGTCACATCTAGTATCACATGCTGAATGAGGATGTGTAATTTCACCCTTTACAAAGCATAACATTTGCTTATGTATGATTTATGAAGACATTATAAAGACATTAAACATGCTGTATAAAGCCTTTATGAGCAACACTTCAAATAAAGTGTGACCGGAGACCTATATGCCCTCTATAAGCACATATATGTACCTGAATTTGGCCTATATGCGGCATATATGCTGCATATATGTGCATATATGTTCATATAGATTCTTTCCCTGTGGGGACTCACAGTGTCCTGAAGAAAACCTGTGTAAAAACGTTGGTAAATGTATGTATTATTAATGCGTTGTGGCGGCGATTGTGCTCATGCGTTTTTCCAGATCTACTCCATAACCAAGCATGGATTTACTCATTTGCAAAGACTGGGCAGTATGCCTATCGACCGGTAAATTTGTTCGTAGCTTGCATTCCTGTTCCATTTCATCAAAAAAGGTTATAATGTATTTTTCTTAATGAGGGCCTTAAACGACAATTGTCTGTTGAATATCCTGAATCCTGTAGCTCGTGGGCCGGCACATATTTAGCTGGGCGAAAGCTGTAATACGCAGTTTTGTGCCAATGTTCTCAGTTCGATACGCAGAAGATGTTTCGCATTTTAAATTATTTTTTACCTTTGAGGACATTTTGAGTATTGAAGTGCCATCTTAAAATAAATTACTCTGCCGAGAAAATGCTGAAACGAGCGCTGTAATTCATGGTAAATTTTTTGGATTAATTAATGGTCTGGATTAATGCCATCCTTACAAGATTGCGTGTAGGGTATTATGTTCGTCATTAGTGTCACCTATCGGTGATCTTTTTTCCCATGAATTATAATTTCTTAATCATTGTAGGCCTATATAGCGGTCTTGATTATTCAATTAAGAAAAACTGTTCAATTGTTACTCAGGCGATCTTTTGCTGTAACCGGTTGAGCGCAATGATGCAAAAAAAAAAAAAAGCATGAAGCTCCACGCCTCTGACAGTTTACAGGCCACAGAGGATCCGTCAAAAAATCTGGGGTGCTCAGGTTGAAGAAGTTAACTCTTGTTAAATTAAATGCACAATTTGCCCCGTTTAATGATGTTGATGTGGGGTGGGGTGAGGTCCAAATCTGAAATCAGTCAATGTACCATCAATACTCACTATTGGCACATATATTTTGTGTACAATGATGCAACATGTGAATGCGACAATTAACATATTTCAAATTTAGTAGAACCAGTTTATCACCTTATGTTTGCATTTTTCATGGGACGAATGAAAAACTCACTTTTTCAGCAGTGCTGACCAACCCAATAACTGAAGTAAATGAGTGATTCTATATTTTTTTTTCCTTTATCTGATTAAGAAAAAAATATTCCATTAATTAAAATAATTTAATTTGTTTGAGGTGTGTTTCAGGGAGGTTGAATGATAAGCTAATGTTCAAAAATTGTTTTGTGTCATATCTGCGATTTGTTTATTTGGTACAAAGTAAAAAGCTACATGAACATCCTCTGTGTGTGGAGATTCCATAATTTTTGCCAGGGGTTGAGTGCAGTTTTTATTGTTGATATTGTTGCAGTTTTCTTGAGGAACTTATTCAAGTTATTCCTTGAATCTCCACATTGGTATGATAACAAATAGCAAATTAATCAGTGCGAAAGAAAAAGCCACAGACATTTAAATGAAGACATGATCATCAATAAGAACTGAAATGTTGAAATGAAAGTGTAATTGCAAGCAAATTGTAATTATTTGATACATGTGTTATACTACAGCATAAGATAGGTTACCATTGTAAGATAAACAATAAATAAAAATAAAATGGAATAAATGCTTCAAAGAAATAATTGATGTGGTGTTCAAGTTAATTTATGCTTGCTTAAAGTACTAAATGTTACGGTGTTTATGGTGCTAGTTAGTACTGTGATTGAAATAGAGGCATGTTGCATAATTGATTATGGAGATTCAACTTAAACAAAAAAACTGAAATTTTACCAGAAAATCCTAACATTTTACACTGAAAAATACTTGCATTAGGCCATCTAAAGTGCAGTAGAATGTGTCAAAATGCACCTTTAAAAAAAAGATTTTCCAAGGGAGCATACCTAAGGACCCTCCTAAAGGCCGAGTAGCGGTGTGGTTTTCTTAACCCGCTACTTTTTTAAATTAACCTGCTACTTTCATTTCTTGGGAACACTCTGATGCTATTGACCAACAAAAACCTGGTCTAAAGTCGAAGGTCAGTATTTGTCTGCTCATTCCAGGGTGCATAGTCCGATAGCATTAGGCGTCTTTGTAGGTGAGTGCACAACACACTCACGCTCTGCTTGTTACTACCCAAGCGGAAATGAGCAGCAACCAATTAAAAATAAAGAAATTACAATGTGTAAGATTTTGTCAAGATATAAAATAATGCATGTCAGAATGCTTAGTGTGGTCAACGGCCGCAAATCAGGGCATGCTGCGATACAGGTTATTTAATTTGTAAGTGAACCCATTCTATCAGGTAATTTGTGATTCAACATGCAGGGTTATGTATGCAGGTGTTCACAAATTCTTCTGGATAAAGCCACAACCTCTGGATATTGGCGATCTCTGTCATTCCTGCTGTTCTCCAGAAGATCCCTTCGTGGGGAGAGGCAGTTCGTGGACAATGGTTACCCTATGTATTCATAATGTTATGGCCCCAATTTGTGATGGCGTCAATTTGTTATGATGTCACGGACAGCAAGGGATGACAGACAAAATTCTTAAACTTCAACAGATTTAATTAAACAAACACTTAGAACTAATCTACAATCTACATCTACTGACCAAGATTGAAATAATAAAAAAAGATATTTACAGTCCCCTGGTAATTGAGATGGGCTGCTGTGTTGCGATGTCCTGGGACAGGAAAATGCTCCAACACAGGCAAAAATCCATAAAAAGCTTCACAGGTCTTGAAAAGAGTGACAGGTCTGGTCAAATGTATCCTTCCACAATTTCTCCTCGCAATTTCTCCTACTACTTTTCACTCTCTCAATTTTTCTCCTTATATACTCTTTTCCAGCCCCCTCTGAGGCACGCCCAGGACATGCCCCAAACCTAGCTTTAGATTGGGCTTAACAAAAAAAAAAATGTCAATACTGCCATCTAGTGGCTTTTTTTCCCCCCACATTACACCTCCATTCCAAAGGGGAAAAATTTTGACTCATAAAGGCAAAATTTTTCTTTTCAATACAAAAATGGTTAAGTAGACACTTGTGTATATATGCATATAATACAATATGCTGATAAACACATGTGATATATATACACATACTCAAACACGGGATAAGCAATCAGCAATTACATTGCCAGTACCCTTTACATGCTTAATTTCCAAGTCAAACTCCTGTAAAATCAAACTCCAATTCAACAATCTCCGATTCTTGTTTTTCATCTTACTCAAAAACATTAACGGATTGTGGTCAGTATATACAATCATTGGCTTTTGCCCTGTACAAACATAAACCTCAAAGTGTTGTAAGGATAGAACCAGAGCCAACAGCTCCTTCTCAATTGTGGAATAGTTCTTTTGGTGGCGACTGAACTTCCTGGAGAAGTATGCCACGGGATGCTCAATGTCATCAGAGTCACTTCTCTGTAGGAGCACAGATCCACAAGCTTGGTCGCTAGCATCGACCGCCATGGAGAACGGTTTGTTGAAGTCAGGAGATTTGAGCACGGGAAGTGACACAGCAGAGACTTCAGGCGATTGAAGGCTCTTTTGGCATGCTTCATCCCAAGTGAACTTTACGCCTTTCTTCAGTTGGTTGGTGAGACTGAGAGCAATCTCAGCAAAGTTCTTGCAGAACTTATGGTAGTACCCGATCATTCCAAGGAAGCGGCGCAAAGCTTTTTTGTTGTCAGGAACTGGAAAGTCCATGATGGCTTGGACTTTATCATTTATGGGTGCCACCTTACCCTAGCCTATGACGTAGCCAAGATACGTGACAGTAGCACAACCAAAGTCACTCTAGTTCAGGTTAACAGTCAGGTTAGCCTGGGTCAAGCGCTGGAACAACGTCTCTACATCTTTCAGATGTTCTTCCCAGGAGTCACTCCATGTGATCAGGTCGTCGATGTACGCACCCGTGTGTGGCAATCCGGCGATAGTAGACTGTATCATCCTTTGGAATGTGGCTGGGGCATTTTTCATGCCAAAGGGTAGGACTTCATACTGGTATAACCCAGATGGTGTGGCAAAAGCAGAGATGCTCTTGGCCCTCTCAGTTAAAGGCACACACCAATAACCCTTCAATAAATCAATCTTGGTCAGAAACTTTGCTTGCCCTACTCTATCGATACAATCATCAATCCTAGGTATTGGAAACACATCAGTTTTAGTTACAGCATTGACTTTGCGATAATATGTACAGCATCTAGTACTTCCATCAGGTTTTGGAACTAGAACACAGGGTGAACTCCAATCGGAGTTAGAGGGTCTGATAATATCATGTTCTAACATGTACTCAACCTCTTTCTCAGCAATCTTTCTCTTTTTCAGGATTCATCCGCACGGATGCTGTTTTATTGGTTTACGGCGTCACCAACATCTACATCATGAGAGGCTATAGAAACTCTCTTTGGAACATCAGGAAATAGATCTTTATATTTCTTGATCAACCTCTCAAACTGATCTTTCTGTGATGGTTCTAAGTGCTGGAGTTTTACATCAAGATTTTGCAACACTTCAGAATTTGACAATTTACATGAAAGAACTTCAGCTTTAATTCTAGGTTCATCATCTTGAAACTCCCCCTCATCTTCACAAGTCTCAGCCATGGGAGGATCTGAAGTGACAGCTGCAACCCTAGCATTCCTATCATGATACGGCTTCAGCATGTTAATGTGACACAACTGTTTTGGCTTTCTCCTATCTGGAGTCTTCACAATGTAATTGAAATCATTGAGTTTTGTCAGAATTTCATAAGGACCATGAAATCTAGCCTGCAATGGATTGGACTGCAAGGGAAACAACACAAGGACCTTGTCTCCTGGTTTAAACTCACGGCTTCTAGCCTTATGATCATACCAAGTTTTCATTTTTCCCTGACTTGATTTCAAGTTCTCTTTGGCAAGGTCACAAGCTGCACACAGTCTTTCCTTGAACTTGCTAACATAGTCTAACAGACTGATATGCGGCTCTTTCTCTTGCCATTGTTCACTCAACAATAGCAAAGGTCCTCTCACTTCATGGCAAAACACTAGCTCAAACAGACTGAATCCAGTAGACTCCTGCACTGCTTCTCTAGCTTCAAACAACAGCAAATGAACACCTTCAGCCCAGTCTTTCTCATGATCATAACAATAAGTCCTCATCATTGTCTTGAGAGTGGAATGAAACCGCTCTAAGGCACCCTGACTCTCTGGATGATAGGCACTGGAAAGAATCTGCTTCGCACCTAGTTCATACACAACCTGCTGAGACAATTCGGAAGTGAAATTGCTACCTTGATCTGACTGAATTTCCCTGGGAAGGCCAAACAATGTGAAGAACTTTATCAAAGGCTGTGAGATTGCAGTTGCCTTGATGTTGCGTAGAGGTATGGCTTCAGGGAATCTGGTAGATGCACACATGATTGTCAACAAGTACTGATTTCCAGATCTAGTCTTGGGTAATGGACCAACACAATCAACAATGACCTTGGAGAAGGGCTCCCCAAATGCTGGGATAGGCTGCAATGGAGCTACAGGTGGGTCTAACTGGTGTTTTCCAACTACCTGACAAGTGTGACAGGTTTTGCAAAAGTTGGAAACATCTTTCCGAAGTCCAGGCCAGAAGAAGTGTTTCATGATATTGTCAACAGTCTTGTTAACACCAAGATGACCTCCTAAAGGCAAACTATGAGCCATTGTTAAGATCTCATTCCTGTAGACCTTCGGAACAACAATTTGCTTGACCACTGCCCAATCTGCATTGGCAGGGATATCAGGAGGGCGCCATTTCCTCATCAACACTCCATCCTTGAGATAATACCCAACTGGAACTGCGTCTATTTCTTCATCAGGAAGGGCTCTCTTCGTTAGTACACAAATTTCAGGATCATTGGTTTGCTCCTGAATCAACCGCTTTCTGGACAGAGCAAGTCTCCAGACACATCAGAATCACCAGACTCATCTGGCTGGCTGAATAGAGAACTGATAAAAGTGTCTGATAAGTCCTCAAACGGAGAAACCATAGTAGGCTGAACAGAGTCATGAAGCGAACCACCTGAGTCATGACTATTCAATGTGCTGGACGGCACCACATCATCTTCTTCTTGAGCCTTCTTGGCCATAGCACGGGTCACTGCACAGGAAGGATACAGAGATGGGTCTTCATCGCCATCTTCAGTGCTCGGCTGTGAAGTAAGATGAACAGGGGGAACTACATTGCCCCCAGCCAGGTCATTGCCTAGCAACAGAGAAACACCCCTGATAGGTAGACTTGACATAAGTCCCACCTTTACCTGTCCTGTAACTAAATCTGACTTCAAGAATACAGAGCACAGGGGTACAGATACAGTCCTCCTTCAATACCTTGTACAAGTATGAAATCCCCAGAAGCGGTCTCATCACGTAACTCCAAGGAGTCCATCAACAAAAGTGACTGAGAAGCTCCGCATCCCTTAGGATATATATGGGAACAGGAGGAGAATGCTCATTCAGAGCCACAAATCCTCTGACACAAATGGAAGGAATTCCTCCCTCACAAAGTCAGCAGTATCAGGCTTCTTAGCCCCACAAGGAGCAGGCAATTTAGCAGATCGGTCATCTACTACAGGGGTTTCTAACCTTGTCTTCACAAAGGCATTGGGTTTGGTATCCTTTTTTTTTTCTTTCTTAGCTTTAAGGAACCAACAGTTAGTTGTAACATGACCAGATTTCTTGCAATAATTGCAAACTAGACCACTTTTGTCACTGTCAGCTTTCACACTTTGATCAGACCTTTGACTGGATTTCTGAGCACCATCACCTTGTCTTTGTCTTTGGGTGAGGAATCTTGGGTATCACCGTTACCTTTCTTCTGAAATTGGGACCATCTATTGTTACTGCTAGACTGAAATTTGGACTTATGTGTGAGAACATATTCATCTGCAAACTTGGCAGCTGATTGCAAATTCAGTGCTTGCTTCTCATTAAGGTAGGTCTTAATATCATCCTTGACACAGTTCTTGAATTCTTCAACTAACACCATCTCTTTTAGTGAGTTGAAATCATCCTTGACCTCCATAGAAGTACACCAGCGCTCAAAGCAAACCTTCTTCTCGTTAGCAAATTCCACATAAGTCTGACTGTCAGATTTCTTCAGACCTCTGAATTTCTGTCGGTAAGCCTCTGGAACCAACTCATAAGCTGTCAAAATAACCTTTTTGACAACCTCATAATCAGAGGAATCATCTGCAGACAAAGCCGAATAGGCTTCTTGAGCTTTACCCTTGAGGACAGTTTGCAACATCAGAGGCCAGTGTTCCTTTGGCCACTGACAACTCTTAGCTACCTTCTCGAAGCACTGGAAATACTTACCAACCTCCTTCTCCGAGAATGGAGGCACCAGCTTTACCTCCTGGCTAGCACAAAATTTGTTTTCAGCTTCCATTTTAATTTTTAGTTGCTCCATTTGGAGCCTTTCTTCTCTGTCTAATTTTTCTAAATCGAAATCTCTCTGTCTCTGTCTCTCTCTTTCTGCTCTTTCCTCTTTCTCTCTCTCAAACCGCCCTTTCTTTCTCTCTTTCTGCTCTCTCAAACTCTCTTTGTTTTTCTTTTTCTCTTTCTGCTCTCTCGAATGCTCTTTCCTCTCTTTCAATCTCTAGCATTTTTAATTTAAGTTCCATTTCTACATTTGGATTTTCCACTGGAAACTGTTCCAGATCTCCTGGTGCAAACACATTTTCATCAATGTAATATTCAACAATCTCTCTAGCCAGTCTTGCTTTTCGCATGGCTGGTTTTACATCTGTCAGCTCTAACTGTCTGCATATTTCTAGCAGTTCTGTCTTTTTAAAAGACTTCAAAACCTCTACGGTTGGTGATGCCAAGAAATCATCCATTGCTGTTGATCTGTCAATATAAATCTAGGAAAATTCAAAAAACAATTTCACAATTTGAAATTTTAGATTTTCAATAAATGACTCACACAATGGTCTATCCCGGACCTGAGCCCCCACTTTGTTATGGCCCCAATTTGTTATGCCGTTGTAATGTGGTGAAAAGCCACTAGATGGCAGTCTTGATTTTTTTGTGCCCCAATCTTTGTCCAGAGCCAGGCTGGGCATGTCCCTGGGCATGCCTCAGAGGAGAAAGTCCTGTAAATATTTTGGACAAGTGTTATTTAAGGAGAAAATCTTGAGAGAGGGTAGTTGAAATATTCCAATTTTTTAAAATTGGAGAAATCATCCCTTGCTGTACATTTGACCACAAATTAAAATATAACACCGCCTGTGAATTTGTTATGACGCCAGGACAGTGTTGGATGATAGACAAAATTTTAAACTTCAACAGATTTAATTAAACAAACACTTAGAACTAATCTACAATCTACATCTACTGACCAAGATTGAAATAAAAAAGATATTTCCAGTCCCTGGTAATTGAGATGGGCTGCTGTTTAAATCATGTCCTGGGACAGGAAAATGCTCCAACACAGGCAAAAATCCATAAAAGCTTCACAGGTCTTGAAAAGAGTGACAGGTCTGGTCAAATGTATCCTTCCACAATTTCTCCTTGCAATTTCTCCTACTACTTTTCACTCTCTCAATTTTTCTCCTTATATACTCTTTTCCAGCCCCCTCTGAGACATGCCCAGGACATGCCCCAAACCTAGCTTTAGATTGGGCTTAACAAAAAAAGAAATGTCAATACTGCCATCTAGTGGCTTTTTTTTTCCCCCACATTACAATAACATGACATATTGTGTAGAACAGTGCATGGATTTTACTTCCATCACACAAAACACAAATTGTAGCAGAACGAATGTTTGAAGTGCTGAAAATGCGCTGGATAAGTCGCACATGGGATGACCCATTATCCACAGTTATCTGAAAAATCTATTTTGAATCCGATCTGATTCATTAATACAGTGCCTGAAACGCATCTGTCCCGCTTCTATTATCAAATACAAAACCCCGCATTTCATTTGAAACGTCTTCATTATTATTTAGTTTAGCTGAAAAATGAAATGGCCACAAAAAAACGACCTTTTCAGTAGCAGCAAAAGCAACGAAGACATTGTCACCGTCAATAATTCATCAGAATTTCTTCATGTGTCTGACTTGACCTTCAATCGTCAGCCAGTCGGAAGCAAGTTCTTTTCACTCCTGTCGGATATTATTCAAAGGGTTACGGAGGCGTAATAAAAATAACATTGTTTTTGTCTCTTTCTCGCATGGCCTCACTCATTTTAATTTCTGTCGGTTGTTCCCTAATGCGTAATCATTTTTTTACCCGCGACCCTGAATTAATATCGGTTTTTTTTTCGTTGGCTTGTTTTATCCACAAGTTGTAATGTAATGTAATTTAAGTTCAAATACAGCCCAGAAATTTACTATCTCGATTTTAAACATCAGGAGATAAATGCAACCATTTTGAAAAATATTAAAAAAAAAATACTTTCATTATATTTTTGCAGATTACTGTATTCTGGTTTCCATTCTTTAAGTAATGGTTTAGTCGCGCACTTCATAGACCCTTTCATCTGCAGCGTACTCTTTTTCCCCACTGCTACCAGGCAAGTGCGCCCTCATAATAGCAATTCGCCAAGGTGCAAGGGCATCTGGCTTTTGAGGGACGTGGGAGATGACACTCTGATTGGCTGATTTCTTGTTATGCCCAAAACACACCTATGATTAATTAAGAGATTAAGTCCGACCCCTTTGATCCATGCGCCTTGCATTATAAAGTAAATTAAAGTAAAGTAAATCTTTATTGTCTCTCTCGAGAGAAATTTGTTTAGGGCATACAGAGAGCGCCGGCGTCTCATACACATAAAAGAGGCCGTACAAACTATATGACAGGAAGATTACTCACTATACATAAAACATGGAATACATAAGCATTGCCCAAACAGGCACAGACACACACACGCACACACACACATACACACACACACTGACATAGAATACATAAGCATTACCCATTTCCCGCACACACACACATGCAGCCTGAGACACACACACACACACACACACACACACACGCACAAATCTTCCAATAAATAGTCTAAAAAATAAGTCCATAAGGATCATTACACTGTCTGGTTTTTGCACCATTGCCCCATTACACTATTGCGATGGTCCATCAGGAGAACATCATTGCTCATCATTGAGTAGCTTGATTGATAGCGGTACTAATGAGAACTTGTATCTGTTTAACCTACATAATGGAAGCCGGTACCTTTTGCCTAAGGGCATCAGCTCGTACTCTGTGTTTAAGACATGAGTTGGGTCAGTAGCTATCTTAAGTCCTTGCTTCCTTACTTTGTCCTCAAAAATCTCATTTAAGGAGGATGGGGGCTGAGTCCCCATTATTTTCCCTGCCCTCTTAACAAGGTTCTGGAGTTGCACTCTAGTTTTTACGGTCAAGTTACAGAACCATGTTGTGATGCCACAGCGTATAATGGACTCAATAGTAGCTCTATAAAACAACAACATAATGGTCTTATACACACCATGGACCCTCTGTCTTCAGAAAAAATGCAGCTGCTGACAAATCTTTGAGCACACATAGTCCACGTGGAAGACCTACTGTAATTTAAAATCAAAGTAATTACCCAAGCACTTGAAATGTGAGACTTGTTCAACTATTTGTCCCTTAATGGACACAGGCCTATGGTCACCTACGCCCCTGGGATCAAAGACCACCTCCTCTGTCTTAGACACAATTAAAATAAGGTTGTGACCTTCACACCATGACACTATGCGCTGGACCTCTGTATGATACTCAGTTGTATCTGATTGAGCATACAGAAGGCTCAGTAAAGCTGTGTCATCAGAAAACTTCATTACATAGGTGTCACTGCACTGACTTCTACAACTATTGGTGTATGAAGTGAAAAGAATAGGAGAGCTTACACACCCCTGCGGGGCTCCTATATTAATATCCTTTGTGTCAGAGAGAGTAGAATTGACTCTTACCTGTTGCTCCCTTCCAGTAAGGAAAGCAAAGTACCACTTAAATCAATTCTTACCTTTCTGGTATGTCGCACAGCACTTGGTAAAAATTTGAACATGAACCACTCCGCCTCCCTCCAAAGTCCCACCCTCTTCCCCCCGATTTCCAGACTTCTCCTATGAAAAAAAATATACAGCTAATATATAGTAGTTCGTCCGCAGGGCCGTCGCAGGGGGGGTGCGAGGCCCTGCTCACGTGCACGCATCATGTCAGGCTGCAAGCACATAGCTGTTCTAGTTATACCCGGTGAAATGACGTGCATTTTTAGACTAAAACAGCATTATTGTGGCAATAATTTCATCTATGATTTTTTGGATATCACAATCTTTCAAAGGTAAAAAGATCAACTGCACAACGATTGGCTTTTATCATCAAATCAGCACAGCTTTCACTTTATATTGGCATGTTGAAGTATGACAGTGCATTGCGAATTACAATTCAACAAACACTAATACCTAATGGCTCACACTCACTGGTGACAATTGCTTATTTTGACTAATTTCTATGGACAAATCTCAGTTTAACAAAGGCGTAGTATCCGCTGACACCCGCGACAGTCTAACATTTGTTTACGATGCAGTATATTTTCTCATACTAGTCAGTCACAAACGCTCTGCTGCAGTATAACTTTAAAACATAAGATTCCCGCTCACCATTCATTGAATAGGTGATGGTCACTTTCCTTGCCTTTTGGGCTGCAAACTCAGCAATTAGGCCTAAATCCTTATAATCCAGCCTGGATGCAACGTCTTTTCGATAGACAGAAGGGCGAGCCCGCATAGTCTCTCCTGCGACATGGAGGTCCGAAAATAGTTTTAAATAACTTTGAAAAGCTTCGCTACCCCAATGCCAATTACTGATATCGTCAATAAGACCCTGAGAGCAATCTCACAGTTAGGAAAGGCGAGTGAGCAGCGAGACAGAGCATGTTACGTATGACGACATAAAAAAAATAAAAAAAAAAAATATCTGGGTAAGATTTTATCGAGATGAAATTGTTATGGTTCTGCCTCGTGTGCTTATTTTTGCTTATATGTTTTCCCCCCGTGCCTCTCTTGATTTGTTTTTCAGCTCCATCCCCGCGGTCTGACCATTGATTCCCTCTTGCCCTGGCTCCTGTGATGTCGTGTGACAGCCTTCAGCATGCCTGAGTCTCGTTTACCAATCACGTTTCCTCGTTCGGTTTCAGCTGTGGGATTTCATTCATTGCTTCCACCTGTGCTTAATTCTGGGTCTCGCGAAACTCTGAGTGAATGCATTCTCTGATAGGGTCATTACTAACCCGTACTAACCAGCACTTATTTAAGGGTGTTTGTATATATTTCGTCACGTAGTATTAACTTAAATTAACTCATTAGTGAGTGCGAGTGTTTCCAGCTTTTGTAAATTCCTTCCTAAGCTTTCCCTGATTAACTACGTTTAAAGCTGTGCTTTCCTTTGCTTCTCTCGTGGTGCTTTATACTTGTCACGTTTAGACTGCCTCCATCTAAACTGTCTAGCTTGATTGATTGTCTCAGTGTTTTGTCTTGAGTCATTATTGTTAATCCTGTCCTCGTGAATTTGTTCATTAATCCCATGTGTTTCTGTTTCCACCTGAGACTGCCTTCTGTATCCCCACCTCCTCCCATGCGTATATCAGTGGGGAAGAGAGAAGAGACCGTCAGACGGAACTTTGTATTGGCTTTGCTGTACAGTGTGAAATTTCAGCACTTGTGCCTTCCTGAGTTTTTCCTTTGTGTTTTTCCCGAGCCTCGTGTTTTGCTGCGCCACGTCTTGTCTGCCCTTTGTCTAAGTCTCCCAGTGTTTCCGTCAGTTTAGTTAGTTCGAGTTTTTGTTTTTTAGCCTAGCCACTCTAGGAGTGTGTACTTCTGTTTCCCCCCTGCCTTGGGCAGTGCACCTTAGTTCTCCCAGTGGTTCAGTGCATGTGCACGGTGTTTTGTTTCTGGCCTGTCTGCCATCTTTTCCCTCGTGTTTTGTGTTTAAATAAACACTTTGGATCCTGCATCTGGTGTCCCCCTGACCTTTTCTAACAGAAATGGTAATTAATGAAACTGACACAGAGAATTGTCATTTATGGAGCATGATGAGTCAAGTGCAGTGATGCAAAAAAATGTATTAATTTATTTTTAAAAAAAAAATCATTAAAAAAATCACACACCAGCCGCGAGGCCCCCTAAAGGCACGAGGCCCTGTGCGGTCGCACACTTCGCACCTCCCTGGCGACGGCTCTGTTCGTCGGACTACAAAGATAACTAAACGTTACAAGGGCATTTTATTTTATACCACATATAGAATTGAATATTATGTAATTACCGTTGGTTAGTTTTCACTTACCGGAGCCTCTGAATCTGACTCCATTGACCTGTTTCACTCGCGCTGCTCACTTCCTGTTTTTCTTCGTAGGAGAGTGAAACGGGTCAAAAGAGTCAGATTCAGAGGCACCAGTAAGTGAAAACTAACCAACAGTAATTACATAATATTCAATTCTATATGTGGTACAAAATAAAATGCCCTCGTAACGTTTAGTTACCTTTGTAGTCTGACGAACTACCATTAACATTATTATCGTAATTATAGCATTTCAGCGCCCGTTTGTTTACAGTCAAATGCGTCGTTTTTTTTTTCCTGCCAGAGAGGCGCGCGACTCGCAAGCGGTGACAGCGGTAGGTAACTGGAAGGGGCGCTGCGACGGATGATAGACAGGAAGCTCGGCAAATCATTTTATTTCGGACCGAAGAAAATGATTGGTCAGACTTTTATCAAAAATATATGAGAATTGAATACTGAAGAGTTTCAACACCTGGTGGATTTATTTTACATTTTAGTGTGCCATACGCTTATTAGGAGCATATTAAGATTACAAAAGAAAAGTGTAAAAATGCCAGAAAGGTAAGAATTGATTTAATAACAAAGGGGTTCACCTCCATTCGTTTGAGCTTTTTTAAAAGAATCTGGGGGAGAATCATGTTAAAAGCTGAGCTAAAATCCATAAACAATAATCTAGCATAAGCCTTGGGGTTTTCAGTATGTTTTTGTACAAGATGAATTGTTGTGTTTAAAGCATCATCAGTGCCCCTACTGTTCTGATAGGCAAATTAGTCAGGATCTAGGAGATTTTGGACCTCGTGCTTTAAAATGCCTGCCATTATACGCTTGAAAACTTTCATTATTATAGAAGTCAGGGCAACAGGTCTAAGATCATTATTATCCTTTGGGCAAGGTTTCTTGGGAACTGAGATAATAATAGCTTTCTTCCAGATTTTAGGAATTATGTGCGTATGAACGGAAAGTTGAAAAAGACGACTCCAAGCTGGAGCTAACTCATCAGTAAAAGTTTTAAGAAGAAAGGCAGAGATGCCATCTGGCCCTCTGGCTTTTTTTTATATGTAGCCCCCTGAAAGCCCTGGCAACTTCTTCTGGGTTGATTATAATTCTACTTAATTCATCACATTACTGTACTCAGTACACTGCTGCACTCCTCCAAAACCCCATTAGCAACACAATCAAATCTCAAATAAAAATCATTCAGCTCATTTGCTGTCTCCATCTCACTCATTACATGCAGTACTCCCCTCTTGTTAGAGGTCAAATTAATCATATCTTTCACTGCATCCCAGAGCCGTTTACAGTTCTTATTAGAGAGGGCTTCCCTGACGCGCAGGCTGTGTTGCTCTCGTGCCTCCCTCAGCTTCACCCGTAGTTCCTTTTGAGCGGCCTTATGTTCTTTGACGTTGTTGCTCCTGAATGCCTGCTTCTTCCGTCGGATACACTGTTTAATTTCTGGTGTAATGTAGTCCTTATTATTCGGGTATGATTAAATCGTCCTCTTTGTAGTCACGGTATCCACACAGAAATTAATGTATCCTATGATAGCCTCAGCTAAATTGTCTATGTCATCATTGTTCTGGTAAAAATCGGACCAGTCTGTGGCAAAGAAACAACCACTTAACTCCTCTTTGCTACCATCCTGCCACACACTGACAGTCTTTATAGTGGGCTTGTTGCGTTTAAGGATAGATATATACGTCCCAATCAGCCGGGTAGTGTTATGGTCCGAGTTCGCCAGTGGGGGTCTAATTTTTGAAGTATATGCGTCTTTGATGTTGCTGTAGCATTTATCCAGTATATTATTCTTCCGTGTGCCAGCACTAACATATTGCTGAAATCCAGGGAGGGCACATTCCATTTTACAATGATTAAAAGCACCTAGTATAAATATAGGTGCGTCGGGCTTCGTTTCAAGCTGTGAATGGACACAGTCGGCCATGCGTGAGGCTGCTTTGGGCGCGTTGCCGCTGGATGGAATGTACACTATACCGATAAAAATATTTCATACTCCCTGGGTAAATAAAATGGTCTTAGACTTGGACACAAAAGCTCCCTGACTAACCCACCGTTAAGATGGCAAACATGGATTTGGACACACCCTAAATGCACTTGCGCCACTGACTTCAGGCTGTGCACTTAGACAATGGCGGAGCTAGAAATGGGGATTGGGGTGGCACAGACACGTCCCTTTATGACAACAGTTAGTCCTGGCTAGTTATCAATTATTTTCCCTTTCTTGACGCTTTTTCCAATTATCGTAATTGGCAACTGAAGACACGGTTTCTCTCCATATGCGATCTAACAGCGATGAAATCATGGGCTAAATTCAGTACAGTGGCGAACCAGAACTAGAATTGGGTGCACAAAACTTCCGTTTAAAACAATCCTTGGTCCTGACCTGTTCTCAGTCATTTTCATGATCAACGAAAGGTTCACCCCGAGAGCACTCCACACTTAACAGGTGCTGATTGTTCTCCCTGATTAGGTAAGACGACAATCATTCATCCGGACGCGTATTTTCTGTATTTAAATCAACGTTATTCAAAATTGCATACCTGCGCAAATAGCTTGAGCCGCACGCTTTTCGTAGCCTATTTAACTGCTGAGTTAAATAGTAACTAATAAGTACATTATTTTTCTGAACTGAATTTAGCCCATGACTTCATCGCTGTTAGATCGCATATGGAGAGAAACTGTGTCTTCAGTTGCCAATTACGATAATTGGAAAACGCGTCAATAAAGGAAAATGATTGAGAACTAGCCAGGACTAACTGTTGTCATAAAGGGACGTGTCTGTGCCACCCCAATTCCCTGTTCTAGCTCTGCCACTGCACTTAGATCGTAAAAATAGGGCCGTATGTGTTGTTAGGTGTTATTATTGTAAAGTGCGTAATCTGTGAAGTGCTGCAGCGCAGCAATCTTTCCAGTTGTTATTTGAGGCTGGATGGGGGGGTTGGGGGGATATCAGACACACGTGAGGAGAGATTACTGTGGAAATGCAAAGTCCAATTCACAGTTATTGCAATTGTATGGTAGATGGAGTATTTTGTGTGAGGCCGGGTGGGGGAGGGCCTACAGAGGGGGTGGGCCGTTCATTCAACAGCCTAACTGCTTGAGGATTGAGGCTGTGGGCCAGTCTTCTGCTTTTGGTGCAGATAGATCTATACACTCTCTATAGCACTAGATAGATCTATACACCTTCTATAGCATAATGGTTGAAGTTCACTTCCGAGGAAGTTTTGCTCTTTTTAATTTCCTAAGCCCCCGTCACACTTATTCAAAATCAGCAAGAATCAAGCAGAACCAGCCGGAATGAAGAATTCGCGCAACATTCCAGCGGGAATTTCAAATTTACCAAAATTCTTACAGCTTTGAAAGAATTCCGTTCGAATACTTAGAATGCACTTCGAACCCGCCTCAAATGATTCTTGCACATTTTGGGTGTATTAGCTCTCGAATGCAGCTTGAATGTAGTTGGAACACAGTAGGAATTTTTAGAATGCTGTCAGAATGCAGTCAGAATATTTAGAATACACTTCGAATGCCGTACGAGTGCGGTTCAATTGCTGCCTGAACTCCATCCGAAGTCTGGTTGGAAGGTGCCTCGAATGCTGAACAAATTCACCTCGAATGCAGTCAGAACGCTTCCGGAATGGCCGCTGCATATGGAATAACGTCCAAGAATTCAAACAGAATGCAGCTCAAATACTCAGAATGTACTTAGAATGTAACACGAGTGTCCCATATGCGTTGATTGAGTAATTGCTGACTACAGCAGGTGAACGTAAATATGCCACTAAAACTGACGCTGAATGCGTGAGAGTTAACAGGTATGCATTATTAATGAAAACTGGCCACACCTGATAATGTTGAGAGTTTTCAGAGTTTCTGTAATGGTTATTTAAATGAATGATTGAAAACAGGTCATAACCAATCATCATTTTTAAGCCAGTTCACCAGCCGCCACTGATTCCAGCGGCAATCGAAAGATTCCAACGGCATTCGAAGCACATTCCAGCTGAATTGTTTTAATATCGAAATAGATTCCTGCAGCAATCGAAATGCATTCGAGGTGCATTCTGGCTCATTAGAGGCGCATTCTGGCAGGATTTAACGTGGCTTGCCGTTTCGATTCTCCCTTGAATGCAAGCAGAATGTTTTGAATGCTGTTGGAATGCTGTAAGAATATTTATAATGCAGTCAGAGTGCAGTTAGAATACACTTCGAATGCCGTTCGATATTTCTCCACTTCGAATACACCTGGAAAGTTTTGAGCATGAGCAAAACATTCGGGCGCCCACAAAACGGGCCGAATATTTGGAATGCACTCAAAAATGCAGTCAGAATTTTTAGAACGCGCTTCGAATATCCAGGAATATACAAAGAATTTTCATTCCGACAGCATTCCGGCTCATTCCGCCTCTAGTGTGACTAGGGTTTTAGATAAAACAGGTATTGCTGGGCCTTCCTTACAGCTGAGGCAATGTTTTTGCCCTAAGACAGATCCTCCGTCACAGTCAGACCCAGGAACTTGAAACTTGAAACCCTCTCCACCTCCTCGTTACCAATTAAGAGTAGAGAGTGGCTGAGCGGTCTAGTCTTGTGAAAGTTCACGATTATTTCCTTGGTCTTTTTTATGTTAAGAAACAAGTTATGGTTATTATACCATGCAGCTAGATGTTCAATCTCCCTCATGTGTGCAGTCTCATTATTATCAGGAATGAGACCGAGCACCGTCGCTTGTCAGCAAATTTGATTAAGTAGTTTGATGGGGGGGAACAGTATTGTGTGAAGAGTGTGTAGAACAGTGGATTAAGCACGCATCCCTGGGGGCCCCACTGTTAATGTATAAAGTGGACAAAACGTGCCCCTGTCAACTATAACACGCTGTGTTTGGTTGGTTAAGAAGTCCAAAGTCCCGATACATAGTATGGTGCTGAGTCCAAGATTGTGCAGTGTGATTCAGATTTTGTTTGGCGAGACTGTATAAAAGCCGAACTAAAATCGACAAACAGCAGCCTTGCATGCGTGCTTTTATGCTCCAGATGCTCTGACAGAGTATAAAGCACAATAGCAATGGCATCTTCTGTCCACCTGTTCCTCCTGTATGCAAACTGATGCTGATCAAGTGTGGGTGGTACGGCTTTTTTTATGCGTTGGATGATCAGCCTCTAAAAAACATTTCGCTGGAATAGGGGTGAGTGCCACAGGCCTGTAGTTATTTAGGCAAATGGCATTCGACTGCTTTGGAACAGGAACTATCACGGCTGTTTTGAAACATGCAGGGACCAATGATGTAGTCAGCGACAGGTTGTTGATGGTAGTGAAGACCTCTGCCAACTCGACAGCGCAGTCCTTCCGCAGCCATCCCTGCACTCCATCTGGTCCTGCTGCTTTCCTGAGATTGATCATCTGCAGGCGGAGTCTAACTTCATGGGTGCTCAGGACTGGGACAGGGTCATTCCGAGTCAATTCACCGAATGGCTCCCTCAGATTTCTTGAAAAAAAAATCACGTTGGTGGATTCACTTCTTACTAGAATAATCCCAAAATTGTAGGTCTCTACTGCCAATAGTTTTGCCACAAAAAATTATTACAAGGACAAAGGTTTGGGCGATTTTTAGCCTTTTTTTAGCATCGCCTTTTGAAGTTCTAATTTTGAGCTGGAATATCTTAAAAAGTACTTGAGCTAGGACCTCCAAAGTTTGTATGTCAAATATCTGGTGCTACATCTGTACATAAATTAACTTTCAACAGTTTAGCTCATGTGTAAAGTGCAGTAATAGGCCCCTAGATTCTGTCGAAAATTTCTATTCACGAACTGTGGCAGCACTTTTAAGGGCCTGTAAACTCATCAGTTTTTATGACAGGGGGCTGATATTTTGTAGGGGGTGTCTTTTGGACTAGGTACATGGTTTTCTGAAAAATTACCAATGTGAAGTAAATAGCATCTGAGATATTGCCAATCAAAAATGATAAAAAACACATTTTCCTGCAACTTTGAAGCTATATTCCCTAACTGCAATAAAGCTTATTTTGATTTCCATTTTCAAGCTTCAGTATCTTTCCATATACTAGTGTGAATGTGACTAATATGTATTTAAAGTTAATGTCAAATGGTTCATAAGAGGCACTGTGAAAAATTTGAGATCTCTGACATAATTACAGAGCTGTCCACAAGCGTACAAAGCTATAATTGAGAATTAGCATTACAATATAAAATATAATTTTAAAAATTCATATTGGGAAAAAGAGAAAGAACACCATCACAATTTTTGGATATATCATAACAAAAACCTGCTTTTTAAGGTGAACTTGATTTGGATTTGATACATGGTGTCATTCAACGGGGATTAGCTTCAAAGTTGCAGGAAAATGTGTTTTTTCTCATTTTTGATTGGCAATATCTCAGATGCTATTTACTTCACATTGGTAATTTTTCAGAAAAAAATGTACCTTGTCCAAAAGACACCCCCTGCTAAATATCAGCCCTCTGTCATAAAAACTGATGAGTTTACAGGCCCTTAAAAATGCTGCCATAGTTCGCAAATAGAAATTTTCGACGGAATCTAGGGGCCTATTACTGCATGTTACACATGAGCTAGACTGCTGAAAGTTAAAATATGTACAGATGTAGTACCAGGTATTTGACATACAAACTTTGGAGGTCCTAGCTCAAGTACTTTTTAAGATAGTCTACCTCAAAATTAGAACTTCAGAAGGTGATGCAAAAAAAAAAAAGGCTAAAAATTGCCCAAATCTTTGTCCTTTTAATAATTTTTTGTGGCCAAACTATTGGCAGTAGAGACCTACAATTTTGGGATTATTCTATTAAGAAGTAAATCCACCAACATGAATTATTTCAAGAAAATCTGAGGTGGTCATGCGGGAAGATTTTCTGAAATTTGGTGAATTGACACGGAATGACCCGGCAGTGTCGTTAGAAGGGAGAGGGGGCAATACAGAATCCTTGTTATCCCTGTCGGAATGGGCATAGAAGATGTTAAACTCCTCAGATAAGGTGGCACAGCTGCATACAGGAGGGAATAACATTCTCTCATAATCAGTAATTGCCCAGATACCCTCCCAAGCCTGCCAAGAGATTGAAGAGTTTTTAAAATGGGCTTCAATTCGCCTTTTATATTCCAGATTGGCAGATCTAATGCCCCTCCTCAGAGCAGTCCTGGCTGCACTGTATGCATCCTTGTCCCCGGATATGTACACTGCATCCCTGTCTTTAATTAATGATCGTACTTTGTGTGTCATCCAAGGTTTTTGATTTGGAAGCACACGGATCTGCTTCCAAGTTGTAACACTGTGTACTAGGGGTGTAATGGTACATGTATTCGGATTGTAAATTTTCGGTACAGGGCGTTCGGTTCTGTACAGGACGTTTGGTTCGGTACAGAGGTGTGCAGCAAGGGTGAGTTACCACACGAGTATAATAAGTGGCGGAACATAAGTTTTATTCTCATTTATCCATATCCACCTGCAGCTACACAAAACAGTAGAGGGAAGCAGTACACTGGGGAAGCGTTTATATATATTTTGTATATTCGAGAATATTTTATTTATTGGAAAACTTCTTATCAGCACTTGGCAGCAGTATTCTATATATATTTTTTTATTTATGTATTTTGTATAATGTTACACAAAGTTCCTAATAAACTAGCAATTTTATGTTTTGCATTTTGTTCCCATACTGTACCGAAAATGAACTGAACCGAGACCTCAAACCGAGGTATGTACCGAACCGTGGTTTTTGTGTATTGTTACACCCCTACTGTCCACACACAAAAACTGATGTAATCCAGAACTGTAGCAGCATATTCATCCAGAGACCCATATGTTAGTATCCCCTGGCATCTGCATACATGCCAGTCTGTGAAGGGGAGCTGGTCCTGAAGTGTAGGAATGGCGTCCTCTGGCTGTTTTCTGACAGACCTGACTGTGGGCCTGGTGGTTCTGATTTTTGGTGTGCACTGGGGATATCACAAGAGCGATACATGGTCTGACAGACCCAGGCAGGGGTACACCTGAGCTCTGTATGCATTTGCTACATTAGTACACGCCTGATCCAGCGTCTCAACTCCTCTGGTTGCAGAATTCACATTATGATGGTGTTACGTTTCGGAACAGGATTAGACCCCAAGCGCAGAGTAGCAGGCAGAACGACTGGTTTATTTGTCCTGCTCATGATTAAATAATGACACAAGCACAAAATAGAGACAATAGCAAGTGAATACAGAAAGTACAAAAGGAATGCGAGCTCCCAAAGGGGAGATGCTAGCCAATTCCAGTATTAATAATTACTAAGGTAGAAAAAAGTGAATACGTGGGCTCCCAAAGGAGAGAATATAAAGAGAACAATATTAGAAGCGCGAGAGCACGTCAGCTTCGAAAAGGGGAGAATATTGCTTCCGGAAAGGGGAGAAAAAGCCGAATGAGAGATTGGCAAAAAAAAGTAAAGCGAATGGCCTGACAGACAAATGAAAACTGAACAAACCAGGAACTAAATACTGAAGGCAAACACAGACTAAACCAATGAGAAAACAGGACTAATAATTCAATAATGGGTGAGAGTGGCAGGAAACACTATTATAGGAAGGCTGACGAGCTTTAGTGGGCGCTCGTCACAGATGGAACATGTCTGGATGTGCAACCAGGCCTTTGTTTATGCTGTCAAGTAGCTGTGCTAGCGCTAGCTTAGCATTCGTGTTAGGGGTAATGTACACAGCGCAGATGTAAACAGCAGTGAATTCTCTTGATAAGTAAATAGGCCTGCATTTGAGCAGCAAGAATTTCATGACAGGGCAGCAGAGTTTATCGACTACAGTGGTGTTTGTGCACCAAAAGTCATTAATATAAATGCACAAACCTCCCCCAGTCCCCTGGCGGCTCGGTAGACAGTGTGGCCTGATAGCACAACAGCTGGCTTTGGAGTTGTGCTGTTCAGCCATGTTCCTTAGAAATCAAGCTGCAGCTGTTGTCAATATTCTTTTTTGTCGCCAGTCCCAGTAGAATTTCACCCATTATGTTCCGGATCGATCGGGTGTTTGAGAGGAAGATGGTGGGAAGCGGGGGCTTGAATGGTTTAGCCTTTTGCTTGGCTCACACACTCGTGCGCTTGCCTCTCTTTTGCCTGAGCTCACAGCGTCTCCTCCCCCGGCTTGCTGCCGTGGGAGTCCCGGGTGGTGGTCTGATGATCTCCACTGGCACAAGATGTATTACTCCATAGTTGAGTCCTAGCAGTTTTTATTTTATTTATTCAACCCTTATTTAACCAGGGAAGTCCCGTTGAGATTGAAATCTCTTTTTCAAGGGAGCTCTGGGGGTTGAGGTGGGGAGGAAGAGGGCAATTTGCACAGCCAATTGGATCAGGGGATGATTAGGTGGCAGGTCGAAAGAGCCAGGTTGGGAGTTGGGTGTGCCTGTGCTAATGTACCTCTAATTGAAAGCCACACAAAATAATACACAGTCCCATCAACTACGCCGGATAAAACTACCCCAACTGTAAGAGCTCCAAGGTGCTGCGACTATTCGCACTGCCATCTTGAGATGTGACAAGATCCGGCAATTGACAAGTCTCAAAATCATTGGCTACCGGTAAATCAGTCCACTTTTATATTCTTTCAGCGCATTGACATGTTTTATGTGCTTTATTGGTGAACATTTAAGATTGAGTTGTTATATGTTAGCTATTAGTAATGTGGGCACAGCAGCTGGCTGCCTCACTAACTCCGGACCTCAAAGTTTTTGCACGCAACACACTGGCATCGGAAAGCAAAAGTCTTGAAGCTAAATTTTTCTTTTAGTATCTTTATTACAAAACTGAAATCATTCAAAATAGAAAAATAATAGACTTGCGACTTTTCTTAGTAAACTAACCGAAATTAGTGCTCTGGGCAAAAGACCGTGTTGCATCAAGGTGCAGTGGCTTCTGCCATTTCGCGGGCTCAAGATGTATTTATATTATACACACAGCAGCCAATGAGAAAACACCATTCTATCGCGTAATTAGTCACTGGCCAAACCTTCATTCCACATTACAACACGGAACAGAAAATACTTCAAACCCAAACATCTCAAACAGAATATTGATTCAAATGATCTTAAATTATATGTGTAGAAAATGGCTACAAAATATCCCGGCCCCTAATTGACTAAGCCTTAGCATATCAATTACCAACTTTACTTAACTTGGAGCCATTTATGTCATTACTAACATTTCTTAAATCTTTTTTCTTTAACTAGAGTCTACTTCTCTCTTCACAGGTTAGTATTTACAGTCTATTCACAGGTAATTATAATTTATGTCTTTCTCTTCACTCTTCATTCTTCTCCTTGCAATAAACACAGTTTTTTATGGGTCTCTGGATGACGCTGGTCTTTGTCTGGACCTCAGCGCTTCGGACGACCCCTTTAGAGTCTGGCATCACTTTGGTGATTCTGCCCAACGTCCAGACGTTTCGTGGGAGGGACGAGTCAGCGACGAGGACGACATCTCCAACCTTGAAACTTCTCTTCAGACTGAGCCATTTTTGACGCTCTTGCAACAGAGGTGGGTATTCAAGAGTCCACCGTCGCCAGAACAGATCCGCCAGATATTGTATTTGCCTCCAGCGACGGCGGGCATAGACATCATCTTTGGTAAACACGCCTGGCGGAAAGCAGGGCTGTGCTTTCAGTAGGAGTAAGTGATTCGGCGTTAGTGGCTCGAGGTCACTTAGGTGGTCTGTGTTCATGGTTAAGGGTCTTCCATTGATGATGCTCTCAACTTCGCAAAGGAGAGTCTATAGCCCTTCATCATCCAATTGCTGTTGTTTCACAACAGAGCTCAGCACTTTTCTTACCGTGCGGATTTGACGCTCCCAAATTCTGCCATGGTGGGATGCTGCAGGTAGGTTGAAAATCCATTGCACCCCCTTTCTCATCATTGCTTCATTGCTACGAGACTGGTCCAGATCTGCTGGTCCTCTGCTGGTCCTACTGGTCCTCTTGCAGCTCTCATTCAGCGCCAACAAAATTTGTACCGTTGTCGGAACGAATGATTGACACTTGTCCTCTTCTTGCTTGAAAACGCCATAGAGCATTAATGCATGAATCCATGTCATGGGAATGGGCTACTTCAATATGCACTGCTCTGACAGTTAAGCATGTGAATAGAACTCCATAACGCTTGACTCTGGCCCATCCTCTTCTGACCTCAAATGGACCGAAGTAATCTACACCCGTGTTAGTAAAGGGAGGTTTGTCGGGCAGTAGACGGTCTTACGGCAAATCTGCCATTTTCTGCTCTCCTGCCTTTGCATGCAGTCTTCTACAGAGGTTGCACTCTGATATCACTCTTCTTACTGCTGCATTGGCTCTTGGTATCCAATACCGTTGTCGTAGTCTGGCTAAGACATGATTCCGTCCTCCCTGTCCAGTCTCTTGGTGGATGTCGTGGAGGATGAGGTGGGCTATTCTGTGATGTTTATGCAGAATAGCAGGATGCTTGGTCTCCTCAGGCATCGCCGATCTGTTCAAACGCCCCCCAACCCTTAGCACACCCTCCTGCGAGAATGGATCCAGCTTAAAAACTGAACTGGTCCTTTTCACGCCAGTGTTTCCTGTCTGCAGAGCTTTCATCTCTTCAGTATAGGTCTGTCTCTGGCTGTATTTGATCAGTTCCATTTCTGCTCTGGATAGGTCTTCAACGGTAAGTATTCTCTTTTTCAGGTTATTCTTACACATCCCCATCTGCTGTTCAATCATGGATCTGTGTTTTTCTGGATCTTTTTCAGATTGCTTTATGGTCCGTTCAAACTCTTTTCTTGTCTTACTTAGGTGTCGCAGCATTTCTTTTGGGTGCAGAATCCAAGCTGTTGCCTTTTTCAGCTTATGCCAACTCGAGTCATACTCCACAAGCTGGTTAAATGGATTTGTGCACTCGTCTGGACTTGTGCATGACACCGCAGCGGACGTCTTCACCTCAACGTCATTTTCTGTTAGGTAAGTACACTGTTCAGGTTGTTCTGGCCACTCAGCTTCATTTGACAGGAAGCTAGGCCCCTGAAACCAGCTCTTACTTTTCATGAAGCTTTCAATCTTCAAACCTCTTGAGGCCTGATCTGCAGGGTTTTGTGAGGTGTTGACATACTTCCACTGAGACAAAGTTGTCGCCTCTCTAATGTACGAAACTCGATTTGCCAAAACGTTTTGAAACGAAGGGAATCATTTTCAATGTACTTTAGTACTGTTGTACTATCTGCCCAGAAGACCGATTCCATCAGGGGAACTTCGAGTTCTTCTCTCAGCATCCGATCAATCTTGACTGCAACCATCGCTGGTGTTAACTCCATTCTAGGAATCGCGATCTGTTTGAGCGGAGCGACTCTAGACTTTCCCATCAGGAAGATATGTGTTTCTCACCTTGGCCATTCGTCGACAAGAGATACGACACAACGCCATATCCATCTTGACTGGCGTCAGAAAAATTGTGGATCTGGGCAGTCTTGGTTGACCCAAACGTGGCAGACTTGAAACATGTGCTGACTTCCAGTTCTGAAAGCTTGTCGAGGTCTGTTAGCCACCTCAGCCATGTTTTGCGTGGCTTGTTATGGATCTTTTCATCCCAACCACTTTTCCCTTTGCAGAGATCTCTCAGAATGAGCTTGATGGGTAAGAAGAGAGGCACCAGAAAGCCCATTAGATCATACACCGAACTGACAACAGATAAGATGCCTCGTCTTGTACACGGTTTTCCTGAAAGGTGTATCTTGAACTTAAAGTTGTCTGAACTAGTGCACCACTACACGCCTAGTGCTCGTTCCACAGGTAGTTCGTCGTTCTCCAAGTCAAGATCTTTAACTTCATCTGCTCACTCGTAGCCAGGGATGGAGCACAGCAGGGCTCAACTGTTGCTGATCCACTTGGTCAAGTGGAACCCACCTCTAGCGCACAATGTCATCAGCTCCTTCACGAGAGCAGCTGCTTGATCTTCTGTGTCTACCGACTTCAAGCAGTCGTCAACATAGAAGTTCTTAAGGACAGTCTATGTGGCCTCTGCTGTGGTCTCAGTCGCTGCATCTTCTGCCGTTCTTCTCGAGGGCATACGACGCACAATTGGGGGATGATGTAGCACCAAACAGATGCACACATTCTGTACTCAGCTGCTTCTCTATTCACATCGCCGCCTGGCCACCACAGAAAGCGTAGCAGATCAGCGTCTGTGTCTGGAACCCGCACCCGATAGAACATAGACTCGATATCTGCCATCACGGTAAGGGGCTCCTGTCTAAATCTCTGCAACACTCTGATGAGGGTGTTTGTTTGGTCAGGCCCTTGCAACAATTGATCATTCAATGACATGCCTTGATACCTTGCTGCGCAGTCAAAGACGACTCGCAGTTTTCTCTTTCTCGGCTGATACACCCCGTGGTGCGGGATGAACCACACTCTTCCATCACTGTGACTCAACTGCTCTTCTGGAACTCTTGTTGCATAGCCTTTCTCCAGTATTTTGTTCATGAAGGTCTTGTACTCCTGAAAGAAGTCTGGGTTCCTATTGAACTTTCTCTTCAAGGGGTTAAGTCTTTGTTCAGCAATACCACGGATGCATGGCATCTTCACCTTGTCATCTTTCAGAGGCAGCTTGATGCAATAGCGACCATCAACGAGCTGTGCTGATGTAGTCACAGCATGCATGAACTGCTTGTCATGCTGAGAGTCTTCTCGCTTGTCCTCACACTGTTTTTCAGGGAAATCGGAATTGTAGTGCTTCATCAACATGTCTCCAATGTTCATCATGGAGATGTGGTTGACAAGAAAACTCGGGTCTTTCGTCATCATCTGACTCTTTCTCTTGACATCTGCTAATTGGCCCATTGACAACCCAACCAAGCACTGTTTTCACGGCGTACGGTCCGTCGTTCTGGCTACTAATAATCTCCCACGGCTCCATAGCTTTATATGCATTGGCGCCGATGAGAAGGCCAATTTCTGCTTCAAGTTTTGGGAGATGGACCCGACTCAGGTAAGGCCACTTCATCAAATCTGTCTCTTGTGGTATGTTGGCTTTCTTCGCAGGTAAATCTGGCTGAGTATACACACTGGGCAGCTGAATGTATTCTTGCTCCTCTAAGCCACACACCTCCAAATCAGTAAGCACATAGCTACTCACTTTCTGCTCTTGTACTATGGTGCGGAGAAGGAACTCTGTCTTCTGCCTCCTATGTTCAACTGGTTTGCCAAGGCTTCAGTGCAGAAAGTCGCTGTGCTTCCCGGATCCAGGAATGCTTAGGTCTTGACTATCTTTGTGCCCTTCTTGTGCTTTATCTGCACAGGTACAATGGTGCAGTATACTCTCACTGTTCCCGGCCCCAGTGTGGTCCGCTCTTCTACAGCCCGCAGACACGAGAGCACTTGTGACTTCTCCTGTGCCTTGTGAACTGTCGTCTGTGCTGTTCTGGGCCAATGCGGCGTCTTCTTTTGCCACATGCAGAATAGCTGGGTGTTTGCGGGAGCACTCTGGGCATGAAACTTTCTTCTTACAGTCCTTAGCCAAGTGACCCGCTGTCAGGCAGCTGAAGCAAAGACCGTTTGTTTTCAAGAACTGTATTCTTTCTTTGAAAGGTTTGCCTGTGATCTTGTTGCACACGCTCAGTGCGTGGTTCTTCTGGCAGTGAAGACAGGGACTTTGGAAAACATTTGCAGACTTAACTGTGGCTGTTTTCTTTTCTGACTGACCTTTACCGGCATCCTTCTCTGTGGTAGATACATTCACAGCAAAGCTGCTTCTCTTGGACTCAGCTTTCATAGGGCTTGGTTTCTTTTTCATGCTTTTGTGATTTCCAAAGGTGGAGTCTAGGATATCTCCAAACAGTGGATCATTTGTGACTTTCGCTTGATGGTAAACAAACTCTACTAAGTCAGGAAATCTGGCTCTTTTTCCTCTTTTTTCATGAATGTCATAAGCATAGCTCCTCCATCTTTCCTTCAATTTAAATGGAAGCTTGGATATAATGCTGGTGGGATTATTCATTTTGTCCATGTAGTCCACATCATTCACTGTGTTACAACATCCAATCAAGAGCAATGCAAAGTATTAAATCCTTTTCTGTCTTCAGGCTTTATCTGAGGCCATTCCATTGCCTTCTTGATATACGCTGTGGCGATGGTCAGTTCTTCTCCATAGTGACGATAAAGCAATGCTCTAGCTTCTCTGTAAGCCTTGTCTGGTCTCATGTGCTCACAGCTACGAATGAGATCAAGCGGCTCTCCACTCGTAAACTGTTCAAGGTAGTACAACCGATCTTGATATCTGTCTGTCTTGCTATTGATTGCATGTTCGAAGGCCCTAATGAAGGATCTATACGTCAGAAGGTCTCCTGTAAATGTTGGTAGGTCTCTATGAGGGAGTTGGGACAGACTCTGCTGTTTGATGAGCAACTCAGTGACTTCATTTTGCAGCTGCAGCACTTCATGTAGGTTGTCTTTAGACGTATCCATGCGGTCATGGCGATCAGGACGCGGGGTACTGCTGGCAGCACCAAAACTTGACAATGGCTTTCTTCTGTCTGAAGCACCAAATTGCACAGCTGGCTTTGGGTTGAAAGCAAGAGAAAGCTCACTAGCTCCATGATGCACGTAACCACTGGCAACACAATGCTTTTCATGTCTACTCGCCAGGGGTTCTGCTTTAAATCTTGGCAGTGTATAACGGAGATCATCCATTGACTCATGAGCATCTTCAAATTCCTCATACACCTTCAATCTGGCATCTGAAGCAGCAAGTTCAGTTCCAATTTCTAATTGCTCTTTCTTTAATCTCAGGCGGATTTCCTCCTGCTCTAGTGCTTCTTTCTTTTTCATTGCAGCAGCTCTTTCTAATAGTGTTTCGCGTTCTGCTTTGATTTTTAGCTTTGCAGAGTTAATGCTGGAAGTATGGCTTACAACTGAATTGGACTTAGATGCACTATCCTGTGGCCAAATACCTTCTTCCTCTTCTTGAGGGTCTCTAAGCACATCTGAAATCCACCTATTCATTTCTTGTAAGAACTGCTTGAATTCTGAATGCCTTGTCTCAAAAGCGTCTTGATCTGATTGAATTTCTTCTTCATCCATTAATTCACACAATTGTTCATTGAGCCTTTCGTACTCTCCAAAGTATTTTTCAAACATCAGCAATGCTTCATCTTTTATGAATTTAACATTATCTTCATTTTCCTTCAATTTTTCTAAGTCATTCTTTTGCCTGGTTAATTGAGTCAATTTTCCCCTTTTTTCCCCTTTCAGCTGGTTGATTGTCTCCTCTACAGCCTTTTCTGTGGGCTTTGGCGCCCTCTTTTGGTCATCACGCGCGGCTGCGCTTTTCTCTGCCATCTCGTTTAGCTACGGAATCCTCTACACGCAAACTGCCACAATTCCTCGAATTATCCACAGCTTCTAACTCTTCTAATGTGTCTAATCCGTTATGAAAAGAGCTTCTACATGTGCCGAATTTATTCCATTAAAACCCGATGGCTTTCGTAGCAGAATATCCAGTGAACATTTACTTTCATTTTCAGACGATGGTCTGCGCCAGCGTCGCCTAAAGGTTTCAAGAGTCAATAAAGAATATCAGACCTGATCCAGAGAAATCTCCATTCCGCAGGCTTTTCTCGGGTATTCTCGGGGCTTCAACTCGAACTCCAAACTGTCTTCCCGACCGAACTCGCAGGTCCGCCGTCTGGACAGCAGGTTAGCTCCCGAGAGAAATGAAGGTCTTTTGACTTTGATGTGGGTGCAGCAGCTGGCTGCCTCACTAGCTCAGGACCTCGAAGTTTTTGCAGGCAACACACTGACATCGGAAAGCAAAAGTCTTGAAGCTAAATTCTTCTTTTAGTATCTTTATTACAAAACTGAAATCATACAAAATAGAAAAATTATAGACTTTCGACTTTTCTTCGTAAACTAACTGAAATTTGTGCGCTGGTCAAAACACCGTGTTGCATCAAGGTCCAGTGGCTTCTGCCGTTTCGCGGGCTCACGATGTATTTATATAATATACACAGCAGCCAATGAGAAAACACCATTCTTTTACGTAATTAGTCACTGGCCAAACCTTCATTCCACATTACAACACAGAACAGAAAATACTTCAAACCCAAACATCTCAAACAGAATATTGATTCAAATGATCTTAAAATATATGTGTAGAAAATGGCTACAACAAGTAATATGTACAAAATTATTTACAGGCTGCTTAATATGAAACTGGAGTGTATCCCCATTACATTGAAGACGTTCCCACTGCAACTTCAGGTTTAATGTAAACTTGGAGCTGAAGCCCGCCGCTGTCTCAGATTTTAAAACTAGAGGCACTCCTAGAGTGCAAACCTCCGCCAAGGCAGCACAGTCCAAACCTTGGTGAGTGGGAGCAAAGTTCAGTTATTGCATGTCATGGGATTTCAAGATGGCTGCCGTGGTGGCCATATTGTTTGACTGATTGCAGTCAAAATCAATAGGGTCCATCCCTGATGTAATAGCGACCCACCCACAAAATTTCAGAGAAATCTGTTCATCACTTTTTGAGTTATCTTGTTCACAAACAAATAAACAAACAAACAAACAAATACACGGCACCGATCACATAAACTCCAGCCAACTTTGTTTGGCGTAGGTAAAAAGGGAACGTTAACTGCTGCTCTTGTCACAGAAGCCAGTCTGACTACCCTAATCCACAAGAGAAATTTAGAGCCATCTTACCAAATAAAACTTGTATTTTTTGCATGTTTAATTTATTAGCAGAACGCTATTACACCATACAAAATTTCACGTCACAAGACATTAACCAGGAATACGTAGCCTATTGCATTTTTAGGGTGATTTAATTGTTCATTATGTGACAGCTCTTAAAAACGGTAAGTGGCCAGTTTGTCTCAGAGTAGGAAATGTTTTCACGATACAGAGGACTTTATGTTCACTCAGCATTGCATTTTATAACTTGCAATTTGTTTTATCCTATTTATTTTGTTGGTAAAATTGTTAATTAATCATTTTGTTATTAATACTATCTACATGATAATGTCTGATTTTAAGCATACTTCTTCTGGTTCAATTGCTATTGCTGTTTCAATTAATGCAGAAAAACAAGGCATTTGTTACGATTGGCTCTTGGTATAGTCTGTAACATCAGCTGTTTTATTTAATCATGACGAATGCAACAAATTATACCATAAACAATGAATAGCCCAAAGGACAATCAAAATAACGTTTTGAACCAACCCTATTGTTTATAATCCCCCGGCATGAAGTGCAATGGGGGATATTGGATTGGGGTCCATCCGTCCATGTGTCCGTCCATTCCGGCCACAACGAGGACTAGATTTCTCTGAAACTATCATCCCAAGATGCGCAAAAATTTATGTGCCTAATAAGCTACTCATGATCTATGTTGAGTTCAAAAATGGACGTCGAAGCGTTTTTTTTTTTTTTACTAAGTTTATGGCCCGTGATCCATGATGGATAGTGATGACACTCTCATCTTGTTTATTATTATTTTCATTTTGTATCTATTTGAGAGACTATCAGAGTCCATGAGAATATTTGGCTTCAAGTTTGTTATTGCCAAAGAAAAAAATCAATGTAAAACATTTTTTAACATTTAGATGTAGTATTTAATATTTACATTTAACATTTATTATCTAGATTTAGCATTCAACATTTACATTTAGCATTGAACATTTAGTTTAACATTTACTATGTAGATTTGGCACCTAACATTTAGATTTAATGTTAACATTACATTTAAAACATTTTTCAGAAGAAAATCAAATATGACAAAGTTCATAAATATTGCTATAAATCTGGTAAAAAGTGCCTCAGAAAATGTTCACGAGTTTTTTTTTTTTTTTTGTTTTTTTTTTGAGCTAAACAAAATCTTGCAGTTACTTTCAATGTGCACCATTTTGCAATCAGCACCCCATAGATATGCCAGTTCAGAAGACTAACAGGAATTGACAAGCAAAGGCCAATTCTACAGCAGCGTGTTTATGCTACTCAGCCACTAAATGTCACTGTTGCTGAATTTTAGCTTCAGAGTGTACTCAACTGGTGGGCTTTCCTTCCAGTAAATTGAAGTTCTGCTTGAGAATTTGTTGTATCGACCTTCCACCATTCACTGAGTATCTCACTTTGAAAACTTAGTTATTCTTGGCTGTGAAAAAAGTCAGTACAGTCTCTATTTGCACCCATCTACAGGTTTTTTTTTCCATCTGAAAGAAAAGTACATTGAATTCAAGAATTATCAGCACCCTTCAATAAAGTCAATAAATCTGAATTTATAATAAGCAACAAGCAATTATTTTTATGTCCAAACATATTGGGATTCCATGTAATTTAATGGTAAAATGAAAAAAATTATAAAGTTTGACTAAGTGATACACTTTGTCTTGAAAATGTGCTTCATCTTTTCTGACAGTGCTTGTGCCATTTGGTGAAACCTCCCTCAAAATGTAGATAACCGTTTCGAGTCTTGCTGTTAGGTTGGTGAACACTTTCGGAGGCAGCTCCGCTATGCAAAACCTTTAAAAATCTTGTTTCTATGTTTGTGCTTGTGGACAGCCCTTTTCAATTCCGTCAACAGGTCTTCAACAGGGCTCGAGTCTGCAGACAGGGATTACCTTTGCAAACTGTAGATGTCGTTTTTTGAAAACCATTTATCTGTTTATTTTGATTTGGGGTCACTGTCTTACTGAAAGGTCCAAATATGGCCATTTTTTTTTTACTTCCAGGCAGAGGCAACCTAGCCTGGCACCGCCAGCCTTCGTACTTCCGCTTAATTTCATTTGGCTTCAGTACTCAGTCTGGTCACTCGGAGCTCTGCCTCGTTTACCACGGCAGCAAGTACGCCGGACCAACCAGTGAACAGAAGGCGTGGCCGAGAGCCATGATGTAGCGGCTGCGCCGAGTTTGAAATTGTAGTCTCTGAAATCAACAATGGCTATGGACATAGATGCACGGGAGGCCATTCGCTCTGTCGTGGAGAAAATCCCGGGTATCAGAGACTTATAGCCACAACAAGATGAATGGTTGGTTAGTTTTTTGAATGGAAATGATGTTGTAGCGCTAGTTCCTACAGATTGTCGTATCTACTTAATAGCCATCATGAAATAGGCACCCTGTTAATCTCTGTGAGAGACAGCCGAACCACCTAAGCTAGCTTGTCGCTTCTAGTGTTACATTGCCCGTGATTTTAACACTATTTAAGTTAGCAGCGAACTTTTTAAAAGCCGTGTTTTTGTTCGTATCACAAGACCTATTCGCTGTCTCAGTGTTATGTTGTCATTATCCATGAATGAAATGGCTGCTTAGAGCCAAACTGTGTTGCTATAAAGTTAGATAGCGAGCTCGGAATGATGTTAGCGCAAGTATGGTTAACGGTTCAGTTTTCGTGTCAATGCAGATTTTGTCCTGATGTAAATAATGCGTTATTGTCGCCGATTCTGCCGTTGGTTTTGGGTCTCTTACATTTTTTTTTTAACAGCAGCAGTATCTGCAGGAAAAATGATAGCTCAACAGTTTGTTTCTTGTAAGGAGAACAGAAAGAGCACCTTTGGTTCTTTTAAGTGAATGAGTGAAGGCTAAAATTTGGTAGATGGGCATATGTATGGGTACAGTATTAACTTTAATGTACTGATCAGTTTGTTTCGCTGCATTCCTGGTATGAAGGACTGTGTTTACAGCAGAAGTACTAGGCGGCTGAGCCGCGCATAACATACGTCATCGCCAAACGTTAGTGATTAGTTTACGGGTACACCAATGATTTTAAACTTTAGACAAGCGCCCACCCACCCGGAAGTAAACACTTGTCAATGACGACTGGCCAGACTCTGTGTACGAAGCACAGCAAAGTAGCAGAGTCTGGTTTTACCAGGCTAGAGGCAACCAGGTGTTCAGCGAAAACATCTGGCTATTCAGTGGAATTAATTTCCCCACAGATTTTAAAGAATCACTGCGCCACTAGCAGCTTCAGAACTCTGAAGCATTATCAATCCACCATCACGTTTTACTGTGAGTACCAGTAATTATGTTGCAAATGTGAAAAAGCTCAATTTCAGTCTCATGACCATAGCACAGGATTTCAATCAGAATTCTATTAACGACTGAGAAAGTTTCGCCATTACAATTAGTCAATTAGTTGAATGCTCACAGTGAGAACTTCTTTTGTGAACCATTCCAAACAACCTGTGAGCATGGAGATGGCATCTAACAATTGATTGAGAAATTCAATAACTTCCAAACTGCCCAAAATTGTGCAAACATGAAGCTGCGATCTTTAGGTTTTTCTCTGCCACCCTAACCATCCTCCTCATTGTGTGTAAGGGAAATAAGCACATGCCCTCTTCCTAGCAAATCTGGTGCTCTTGCCCACAAAAACCTTTTGATTATTTTCTGACGTAGTTCAGACACTCCCACATGTCCAATAAAGACCACACTCATAAAAATCGACCTTACTGGTGGCTTTGCTCTGTTCTTCAAGCCTTCCTACTTTCCAACCATGCATGCAATCAATCAATCAATCAATAACCTTTATTGCAGGGAAGTCCCACTGAGACAGAGGTCTCTTTTGCAGGGGAGCCCTGATTACAATAAAACAATTGCAATGGAAGGTTAGAGACAAACAGCACACAAAAAATGCACAAAAGTCACAAACAACAATTTCAGATTAAAGGAATAACAAGTTTTAAACCAGAATAAAACATAATAAAAATTAATTAAAAAAAATATATATATACATACACACACACACATATATATATACACATATACATAAGAACATAGGACAGAGAAAAATAAATGAGCAAATCCTACCATAAACTAAAAGCAAATACATCTGGCCTCCAGAAGCAATATATCCGACACTAATTTCTTGAAAGACACGAAGGGGATAAGGCAGTCTCGCTTCAAGGTATCCTGGAAATTATTCCACATACAAGGAGCGAATGCGCTAAAAGAGGTACCTCCCAAATTTGTTCTAGTCCTGGGAGCCTCTAACAAAAACCATTCTTGTGATCTGGTATGCTGACTTCTGATTTTGATGGATAAGAGCTTAGTAAGATATGAGGGAAGTTTGCCTAGCAAGGCTTTATAAACAAATAAAATACAATGTAGCTTCCTTCTAAAATGAAGGGACAACCACCCCACAGAATGTATAAAGCACAGTGATGGGTTCGGAAACCATCACCTGTGATGAAGTGCAATGCGCCATGATAGATTGCATCCAAGGGTCTTAACGTACTACTAGAGGTATGCCTGTAAAGGACATCTCCGTAATCAAGTATGGGTAATATTGTTGCCTCTACAATCCTCTTCCTATTGTCCAAAGAAAAACAGGACCTGTTTCTGTAAAGAAACCCAATTTTCATTCTAAGTTTCTTGGACAGGTTGGACACATGCGTCTTCAAAGAAAAGTCATGATCCAACCAGATACCCAGACTTTTGTAAGACTGAACCTGCTCAATTTGAGCACCAGTCACTGAGAAAATGGAGTCACCTGGCATAATTGCATTCTGTGCACAAAAGATCATGAACTTTGTTTTATCAGTATTTAAAACCAGTTTAAGAAAGATAAGGTGCAAAGATAAGGTGAAGCCAACTGCCGAACCCTTCAACAGAAAGTACACAGATCATATCCAACTGCAATGCATATTTGTCATTTTAGTATCATTCAGTATAGGCTGATGAGAGGCTTTGATTGCAGGAGAAAGCCTGGAGGATGCCCAAGTGTACATGCGGAGTTGCAAACTCCACAAAGAATGGCACTAGTCGATTTGAGCCTGATACCTTCTTGCAATGAGGTGACAATACAGTCCACTGCTACACTATGCTGCTCATTAAGGACAGCTAATAAACACATGATGTAGGAGTTGAGGGTGGGGTGGGGATTGGCAGGAGTTAACATGCATCTATAAAATCAGGTTTTCTCTGGCATTATGTAGCAGCTACCAGCAGGAGGAAAGAGCAAAGCGTGTAAAACTGAGGTTCTATACTGAGGTTCAACCTGATCCAAAGAGGGCGATGTGCGTGCAAGCTTTCATTAAGGGGCTTTCACATACGCCATGTTTTTTATGTCATACAATTTTAGCAGGTCCACGACAGAGGACACTGACATACATTTGGGAGAGGAGGATTTGAAGGTTGCGTAGTAGCGGTCACATAACAAAATGTGTCATACTACCGTCTTTGGAAAATTTCTCAAAAAATTTTAAGACAGACGTGCGAGTGGCGTAGGATAGAATTATAATCGTTCGACTAACTCATGGCAGTTGCAGAAAAGATGTACAATGGTGGAACATTCATTGGACTGTTGTAGGTTTGATGTAGGACAACCGTAGGTCTATCATTGGAAATTCCAAAGTTAATGAGAACTTCAGATGACTCCAAAAATCAAATAAAATTCGTAGGTCTAGCATAGCACAGTCAAACAACCTCATAGGGCACTGCACAAAAGACCTACAAAATGGGCCTGACAGAGAGAATCACCTACGATGCCTTAACAATTTTGTAATGTTTAAAATTGTACAACGAGGGTCTATGACAGCCTTTTCCGTCATAGAATACATGAATTTCATAGGAAATACTCACAACGTCTCACGAATCACCCCACATTTCTGTCGTAGACCTGTTGTATACCCAACGTACAATGTGTGTGTAAGCCCCTTTACAACCATTCAGTTTCGCATTTGATTCTTCCAAACGACCCCTCAGGTCAGCATTCTCCAGCCTCCTCTTTCTTTTTCATTTTACTGTTCTGTTTTTGATGTCTGTCTCATTTTTTTTTTTTTAAAATTTGGCATCTCCAATCCCACCCGAATCTGGAATGTCCAATTGGGGAACTATGTACGAGGCTTTTGCATATGTGACCCCCAATTGCCAACTCAGGAGAGTGAAAACAGTTCTCGGCTCTCCTCCGAAGCACGCGCCTGTCAGCCACCGCTTCTTATACACTCATTGGTCGAATCCTCGCAAGTTCAGAACGAGGGCGGAGGATACCCGAACATGAACACGCTTAGAATCTTCCTGACGAGTGCCCGTCTGGCCAACAGGAGGCGCCTAAACAATGAACAAAGCAACTTATATTACCCTTCCCGGCAGACCCTTCCCAATTTGCATCCCTGTAGCGCATTGGCCAATTGCGCACTACCTCTGAAAAAGCTGCCAACCACTGCCGGTTGGTACAACCGGGGCTCGAGCCCGCGCTGTGATAGTCACTTCTGCTTCGCAATGCGACGCTTTTAACCGAGTGAGCTATCCGGCAGCTATGTCTGTCTCATTTAATTATCACTTTCCTTGCACTTTGATGTATGTGTCCTTCTTCCTTGTTCTTCTCATCTTTGCCTCCACTTTCAGTGATCAGTGCCCCTCTTTTCTCTGTTTGTAGCCACGCCCCTCTCACTGCCCCTATGCCCCATATTCCAGGAATCAACTGCCTGTGTATTTTAACCCTTAGTTTTGTCAGTATTGCATATTTATTTCAGTAGGTTCAATTATTTTACCATTCTGTTTATGTCAGTTAGGATTCCCTCCTCCCTGTTCCCATGTTGTCCCGACTCCCTTGTGCTTCTGTCTTCCCGCTCTCTTGCTAAGTGCTCTTCCCCCACACCCTGTAGTTTGTGTTTGTCTGTCTCCATTTTGCTTTATTGATCCTTGCTATTCTATTATGGTCTCGTTCAGTTCCCCTCCTCCTGTGCATTCTTTACTCCCGTTTCTCACTTGTGGCTTCTTGTCTTTGTCTATTTCCGTTCTGTGCTTGCGCCTACTCATTGAGTTATTGTCGAGTTTAGCTATTTTACGACATACAACATACTGGACCAGTTTAAGCCAGATACTGCATGCTACTCTCCCTCATAGCATGAAGTACAGCAGCCAGTATGTGATAATACCATGTTGTGTACTGCACAGTCACATGATCACCAGGCTATTAACATCATTTTCATCACAGTAAGATGTTACCTTTAACTGAGTAGCATTGTGGGTAGCAGCACACCACAAAATTCTGGGAAAATGGTTGAAAACAGTGAGAACTTTTCATTGTACGTCTCATGAAAGCATTGCGGGCAATTCCACATGAGAGTTGCTAAAACAGCAATTTTTAAAAAGTGTTTTATATTAGAAATACATAGGTTTTCATGTAGATGACTCATTACCAAATCAGACACTGAAAACCGTTTTGAAATATCTTTGACGTTCTTCTCAAAATTTAGATTTGAATTTGTAATTTTTTTTTTACCTTCAGGACAAGGATCAAAGGTTATTTTTCCAAAGCTGACAACTCCTAAAAGATATTTAGCTATTTCCTGGTATTTACTGTATTTCCATACATTGGTAGCCAAAGTATTTGAGACTGTAAGTCATTGCAGGAAATTGAAACACTCAATTCCAGTGGCTTATTGTGAAATTTGTAATTTTTCAACGTAATTCCGTTACCGAAATTGCAGTACAGTTCTCTTCATCATCTTATTTCTGCATTTATTTTATTGTTATAAAGAATTCTCTTTCTTCTTATGTCTATACTGAATTTCAGTCATTAACCTGTCTAATACTTAGCTGTAATCCTGGAAAATTTGTGGTAACGGAATTACATGGTAACAAAATTACACCAGTAACAGAATTACAGAATTATTCTGAAAGCCAGTGATAAACAGAAGATAGCACAAGGTGGCATGAGGACTTTATGGAGCATAGTGGTTCATTGTTTTGGACATCTATAGTTGAGTGTTCATTCCTGTGAGTTATGTTTCCATAACCAGCGCATGAATTATACCACGGCCTAGCGGAAATAGCCGTGATTGCCCCCCTGTGTGGCTGTCATGCCCGACCACCCAAACGGCCAGTTTGGCTTGCCCTTTTTTCAAGTGGCCGTGGTGCCCAAAAATTACCCAAACTGGCGATTTTCGACTCAGCAACTGAGCTGTGCGGCTCCCGTCGTCACGCTGCGCTGGACTTCTGAGCACTTTGTGCGACCAATGACACACCCACTCACTCACGAATATGGCAACATTGTGTGAGGTTCGTATCCTACAACCATACATCCTTCCGGCTTGAGAAAAATCAGCTCACATTATGTTTTAAGCACAAGCAATTAAATACTGTTGGTGTCAAGTATAGATGTGTTTTTGGGCTGGGTGAAAACGGTGGTTGTATAGCTTTCCTCGACAGAAACTAAACTTTGAGAGCGAGCTGTTGCCATTAAAGACTTCATTACTCACAATATTTACCCATTGAATGATGCTGGAACACTGTTACGAAGTAAAAACAAATGTTTCAGGATCCAGTCAGTGACAGAACAACAATTTTCATGCATGTGACCTCTGATATTCATTACAAGCTCACAATTTGGTTCAGAGATGAGTTATTTTCGTCAATATCATGTATTGCCGTCCTTCTGCCCAGACTTGTTGATCAAAATTTTGGTTCAACAGGAGGTCAGCAACACAAACATCATTTATGATACCAGTGTTCTCCACTTAGTTTTTCAATGTCCGGGCGGGAGATAGCGTTTTTTTGCAAGCAGGGGGATGCGTTTTATTCTGTTGGGGGGCGCATTTTATTCTGTCGATGTCATGGTTTGTGAGGCGTGCGTGTGTTTTGGACTTTCTTTGGTGCTCTTGTCCCGGGACGAGATCAAATTCCTTTTCAATCGGATTCTTTAACCAGCTGGCTGATTGAACTGGGGCGGCGCTTTCCCGGACTCTATATAAGCCGGAAGTCCGCCACGCCTCCTTTGCTAGAGTGTCTGTTTGTAGTTAAGCACTATAGCCGAAGATGTCTCTAGTCAGGATTTGTGTGACTTTATATCTTCCAGTTATTTTTGGAGTTCCTTCCTCTTTAGGAATTTTCCCTTTTCTACTTTTTCTCTCTCTCGCATTGCTTCTGTTTTTTTTGGACTATTATGCGTCCTTTGGAAGAGCGAATACTTTCTGGTGGTCTGTGTGATTCTCTGTGTTTGTATTGTTTCTGTGCTGCTCGTTCTCTCTCTGGCCGCTGCACTTGGCCTCTCTACTTTACCAGCCATTACAGTCGAGGGGGGTAGGGAATGCATTAGAGCTACTGCATTAGAGTAATAGATCACAGGTAAAAATGACATGAAAACTACTCTTCATCGTAATTCCGTTACCGTGGAATTGCCCTTGTGTATTCTCCATTCTAATGTGTACTGTAAGCCAGTATTTACTGGAAAATCGGCCCAGTTACTTTTATTTGGGCCTACCCAAAAAAGAATTTCTGCCGATGGCAGAAATCCCAATAATAAAACTTTCTCAATGCTCAGCATATGTATTGTCTTGTACACTTAAGACTTGCCACACACTGGACGATTTTCAAACCTTCAAGGGATAGTTCACCCAAAAATGAAAATTCACTCATCATCTACTCACCCCAAGGCTAATTGAAGGGTCGGTGTATTTCTACATCCTAAAAAACACTTTTGGAGTTTCAAAAAAAAAAAAAACAACTTCAAAGACAAGTCCAAATAAACTGAAGTCAAAGGTAGACACTTTTTGAAGCGTAAAAAACAGCATTAAAAAACCACAAAATGCTTCCAAACTGCTCGTGTGGTGAAATCCAAGTATTTGTGTTTACATTCAGAAAAACAACCTTGGAGTAGTAGATGATGAGTGAATTTTCATTTTTGGGGAAATATCCTTTTAACCGATTTTAAAAACTTGGGAAACCACAGACACGAGGCCTGTTTCCACCGATTTTTTACATTATAATCCCCCTAAATCAGACTTCACTATACAACCAGACCACTGGACCACACACCTGCTGTTTGTTCAAACGATTTTGCAGGGATGATTCCACGGACACGAGATCTCAATGGGGAATTTTGAACACTTGTGAACTCTATATATGACAGATAGTGTGCCACTGAGCTACACTAGTCATTTGGATGCAAATATGAAACATGGAATTGAAGATATGCACATTTTGAAAAACTTGCATTTTTGAGGTCTGAAAGTCAGAACTTGACATCCTGTATATCTCAGTGGGGAAGTTCCAAACAATTGTGAACTCTCTATACGTGAAAAAGAGTGTGCCATTGTGTCGGTGAGCCGCCTTTTCGCTCTAATTGGATATTGCGGTTATTTTCGTCGAAGGCAGCCCAATCTGGAGTCGTAAACATTAAACATATGACATTTATGATTCAAGATCCGACTCCACCGGGAGCAGATAAATAATTTTGTTGACACTACACACTTAAGGATTATTTGGACAAATTGGGTGCGAAAAAAACCCCAAATCGAGCCACGCCCCCACGATCGTTGGGGGTGGGGTGAATTAGAGTCCCTTTATACTGAGAGTAGCGACATAGGGGGTACCAAAAAAAGTTGTTCACGTGAGCCGTGGATCCATTTTGTATCCAACAGGTTGATCAATTTATACTACCTTCTACGGAATTCTACTACGTCCCTGCATTTCGTGTTTTGAAAACTGAAAAAAAAGACTGGTTGTTGTGCCTTCAGGTGTACCAATAGATCTGAGAAGGGGTTTAAAATGTTAAGATTTCCTTCTGATCTAAAAAGACGACAGATTTGGGAAACGAAGGTTAGCAGAGCTGGCTGGAAACCTGCTTCATCCTCATTTTTGCGTCAGGTCAGTTGCCTTGACGATGGAACAAATTTGCATATGTGAGTTACCCAAAATTTACTCAAGAACTTTCATAACTTTCTCATTCTGACTGTACCTGATTTCAATGCCTCTGGATCAGGCCCCACCCCTCTGACAGGCTAATTTTCACAAAGGGCATGAACTTGACAATGATATGGAGAAGGTGACTGAAATGACACAGACCAGTGGAACACAAACTTGGTCACATAAACAAACCCAACTAAGTCAACCTCAGAAATAATTATGCGGAATACTGAAAGGACTAAACTATTGCGTTTATATTTTTGTTCAGTATATATTCTGAATGTGGTCACGGTTAAAGAGCGTTGGAAAAAGCTGATGGCTCACTGTTCCATATGTACGCGCGCTGAAAGACGGAAACAAGATGGCGTTCAAATACGTAGTTGTCGCTACTCTCAGTATAAAGGGACTCTAGGGTGAATAAATCAGGCCCAAAATTAGGCCTATCATCTAGTGTGTGGCCAGCATATGAAACACTTTAACAGGTCTCTCTATCATCTTAGGCAGTAAAGAAAGGCGATACTGGTCCTGGTATCATGGCATTCATCATGTGGGTTTTATCAGGGCATATCAGTCAGTCAGAAAGGGACAAAGGCTCTCACAGGCCCAGCGCCTCATGTTGGGCCCCATATTCAGGAGAGGAATGTGGGTCCCCATGGAGTGCATGGTTGCCACCTTTAAAGGTCAGTCCTTGAAAGGATTTGTTTTAATCATCTTGGATGAGATGGGTAAGTACAGCCTGCCTCCACCAATATTTTACAAGAACCAGTACAGGATTGCTGTATCAAGTTCTCCCCACCCTGTTTCAGGATTTGCACTGCCAAGCAGGATTCCACTCATCAGTAAACCGCAAGATCTTGGTCACCTGCCCATTCGTAGATTCAGGAGTTTAACCCTATTTCAGCATGTATTGAAACTGCATATTAGAAGCTGTAGATCCTGTAGAGTGGCTTTCAGCATGCTTTCACTCTACCCATTCAATCCACGAAATTTCATGTCATACTCACAAAATGCAATCTATGGATTCGTGCACACGGACACAAAATTTCCCTAAAAAATGTGCACGCAGCACGAATTTTGAACCAGTCTATTTTAATAGGGTTTTTTTTTTGTGTCCTCTTCACGTTTTTTAAAGGCTTTTAGATTACAACATGTATCTACACTTAACAAAAATATAAACTCCCCATGTAAATTATTTATGTAACATGAAATGTGTTACCCTAAATGAGCTGATAATGTTTTAATTGTGCAAAATGGTTACAGTATTTGTCTTGATTTGTATGCAACATTTGTGTTCATCTGTGCCAGTGAGCACTTGCTCAGTGATGCATTGATTCCACCCACGACACAGGTGTGGCATGTGCAGACGCTGCTCAAACAGCATGAACAGAGCTCAGACACTCCCTAAAACAGGGGACAATAAAAGGCCATCCCAAAATGTCAAATTTCATCAAAAATCACCACGCCACAAATGTCGCAAATCATGCGGGAACGCGCCATAGGAAAGCTGGATGCAAGAATGTCCACCAGAGCGGTTGCTGCACAGCTGAATGTTCACTAAGAGTTTGTTTAAGACAGACTGGCAGCTCAGCAAATCGACATAACCCTCATCATCCATGTGTGACCGCATGAGCACAAGATCGTCACATCCGGTTTCTCCACTTGCGTGATCGCCTCAGACCAGCTACACGCACAGCAGATGAAACAGTTGGTCTGCACAACAGACGTATCACACCTCAAACTGTCTGGAACCGCCTGAGAGAAGCCAACCCACACGCTTGTCGTCCTCATCATGATCCCAACCGTGTCTATGAGTATCCCTGATTGCCATACGCCACGATCTTGCATTAATGAACAGTAATCTGTTGCATGTTGAACAATAAAATGAATTGTGTATGATTTAATATATTGTAAAACCCTTAATGCTAATAAAAGTTTAAAAGTGTCAAATGGGGCGTTTATATTTTTGTTAAGTGTATTTCAATAGGCTGTTTTTTTGTGTCGTACACATGTTTTTTAAGTCTTTTACATGATAATTTTGCAGTCACAGGAGGATGACGGTTAATGCCAGCGACCTCGGTCGTCTGCTGTCACATCGACCTCTCTTTTTCTGACGATCATATTGCCCAGACATTTTGCCCCTGGTAAGTTAACGATAAATGCACACTACCACTCTCGTTTCATGCATCTGATATATCGGGCTTAGGAATACGATATTTTGTCTGTCCTATTAATGTCAGTGTTGTATTATTTGGAATTGGTGGGGAAAAAATGTTGGCAGTGGCTATATTTACGGCGCTGTAAACGGTGATTCGGGGCTATATTTACGGCAAGTCGGAGTGGGCATGTGCGGAGGCGTCTTCGGGTAAATCCAAGATGACGGACTCGCGTTTGACAGTTGTAGGGAGCAATTTTGATGATTTAGCCACAAAAATTCAGTCAAGAAAATTTCGAGTTTAATTTCTTGTGCTGCTATATGTGGTAATCCGCGTAACTGATGACACACCGGGTTGCTAGGGCACGTGCAGCATGCATTCGCGATATGAATATTCTACAGCCCCTTCTCAATAATAAAATCCCCCAAAACATATTGGCGCCTCCTTTTAAAATCGTACTGGCAAATAAAAAGCCAGAAAAAAAAGCGGATATTGGATACAGAATTCTTCCTACGCAAGAGTTTACTACTCCTTTCTGTATATTCTCAAAATCCTGGTGTCGTCACTTCCGGCTGACTCAAGGTGAAAACAAAGTGTTCTTCTTCTGTTTATCTCATCAACAAATGCCAACTTCTAATCCACTTAATTAGTATTTGTATCTGCGATTTTTCTTTTCTGCTGGTAAATACAGTGTGTAGGAGTTATTATAAGGTACTAGAGATTTCATTTGACTATGTTGATCATCTCAATGACTCTGCCAAGGCTTGAAATAAGCTGAAGCTTACAGCAGCAGGGATGGGTGAACGTAGCGTTTAATGACTTCTCCCTACTCCCTTTCATGCAACTTAGACAATGAAAAAAAGTGGGTAGAGCCGGTACCACGTAGTAGAAATGGGGCATAAGTTACTGTTACATTTTGTCCATTTAATGGACGTCAGTATGTTCTACATCGATATTCTGATCATTGATGTGCGAGCACGCTCATCAGAATATTGGTAAAACATAGGCCTATTTTGTTGCTGTTTTGGAATGGCATTTAAAATAAATTTTTAATTTGGTCATTGGACACACTGACATACATTACGGTCTTTTGACTCTAGACGAAGGAAGAAAAAAAACAATTAAAAATCGTATTTTGTTTCAAATGAATTTAGTGGCCACATTGGTACAGTGAATAAAACATTTAGATTGGAAATAACGATTTTGCGTGCCCTGCAGAAGATTGTAGCCTATTGTGTCACAGACTCTAAATATTGCGGGTACTTAGGGTTGTAGCCTAAATTAAAAGCATAAGAGCAAATGGCAAAAGTAATTCCCAGCTAATTCCCAGCTAACGAAATAATTAGCTATTTACTATTTCACATCCGATAAAATACTTCCCACACAGCACGGCATGAGCTGACAGTTCCCACTTGCTGCCATCAGGGTTCTGCCTGTTGACAGCTTGTATCTATGCTTCATGCCACTTACTTTCCGTTGGAAATACGTGAAATTTTCTCTCCCTGTGTCATGTTATGAATCGAACAACCAAACGCTACACATGATTTGGGCATGTTTTTTGATGGATTATTACTTAGTTCGTATCACTTTCAATTCTGTTTCACTGACCACATGGGTTTTGTTTTCACCGAGTCACCCTGTACCGGAAGTGGGCCTGATTTTGAGAATTTCCCCATTTAAAACTACCTAGATGCATACTGCAACGCGCTGTATTGGAATTTTGGCATATGTGTACTCGGGTATGGTACGATATTACTAGTGAGAAAGCTGACTAGCGGGGAGAGGTGACTGTGGCACGGTATCGAACAATCGTACCTTGTGCGAAAACGGTCTGAGAGTTTGTATTAACAAGAGGCTCCTCAGAGCCTGTACTCGGGCCGGGTCTAGGCCTGGACCAATCGCGAAACCACGCGCGCACATGAGCAGGACAATCGCGACCCTGAAAAAAAAAAAGAAGAACGGAGCCGAAACTTAGATTCGTGGCCTACCGGCCCGAGTAAAAACAAACACTCCACCGGAGACCGCAGTTCAGCGTGCCGAGCTTGGAAGCTGCCAACACAAGTGAAGAAACGTCAGTGCGCACGCGCGCTGTAAATGTAGCCCTGAATCACCGTGTTCGGCGCCGTAGATATAGCCACTTCCAAAAATGTTGGCTTCTATGGGATGAATAATTGGCTAGCTGGTATGCTAATGCCTTTCATTATTATATTAGGATCGACTGGTTGAAAATTCGCGTTGTGTGCACGTTTATTAGGAGAATTGCATGAATAAATTCAAGTCTCAATGACTACTGTTTCACGTGTATCTTATTACTTTAATGACGAAAAGCATTAGCAAGCAAATTATTCATCCTATTTACTTCAACAGACCGCAAAGTAGAAGCTAACGCTGGCGATGATTAACGGTTGCCTGCGGCATTAGTGACATTACCGTTTCGAAGATATTGGTCTGAGCTTGTTAATGAACGGAATCTGATAAATCCAGATACGAGAAAGCGGTATTACCTTAGGGCTACACCAGCGCGTGAAAATATTCTCGCTACACCAGGAACAACGGTTGCGCGAGCGATTGCAGCAGAATCAATGAGGAGCGTTCATCTCATCTATGCGAATATGGGTAGGTATATTGCAGGATATAGGCTACATCATAGCCAACACTGGTTAGTAATCAGTATTTACCGTATTGATAACTCAAACTCTGATATGACATTACGAGTGGCATCTGTCGTTGACACCTTCCATATGCTTTTGCTAAAGTTGTACCTTTTTTTTTTTTTAGTTCATTTGAATTCAGTGAACTCATTAGTAACTTGATCCTAAATATAAATCACATGAGTTATCATTCTTCAGTTCTATATAAATATGTGGAAATAACACGCTATTTAGTAATTTGGACACGGTACACGCATGCATACCAGGGAAAAATAGGCTCCATTCCTATTTTACAGCAAGCCTGCACAACTACAAACACACCCGCGCGCCTGGTGCAGCTGGTAAAATTGACTACAACTGGAGCTTTTCAGTCACGCGCAACACCAGTAGTGAAATCCTCGACTTTTACTTGCATGGTGTAGTTTTCAGGGTTACTCGTGTGTCATCTTAAGCATGTATGACAGAGCTGTATTCCACCAATTTTACATCATTAATGGGATAAATATTTTACATACAATTGCGTCAGTCACGCTTTGAGCGTCGTTTCTATGCCTTCATGAAATTCCTCACCATTAAAACTCACGTCTCAGTGTAAAGTAGCTACTGTAAGTTGGCTTACTACCTAACTTGTCTTTCTTGTGGTCAATGTTTACATATTTGAAATATCTGCTCTTAGCGTGTATTTTACGCGGCATACGAAAACCAAAAAGCTACTGCAATATTGATGATCTTTTCTCATTTCACAGCACTTCAGGAAAATGCCAGAAAAAAACAAAAGAGCCATCCTTCAATCATCTTTCATTCTACCTATCCATCTTTCCATCTTCCAATCTATCTGTTCTTTTTCCCATCTGTTGATGTATCCTTCTTCTCATCAGTCATTAAACCCATCTTTCCTTGTGCCCATTTATCCTTCAATCACCTATCCCACCCTTTGCTTAATCTGTCTGTCCTTCTACCCATTTATCCTCAACAGGTCTGCCTGTTTGGAGAAAATGCCTGGAGGGCCCACAAGGAGAAGGTCTCCCTTCTAGGGATGTCACAAGAACTGATACTTGCGATACCTTTCGATTCTTACATGAAAAAACGCAGACGATGCCTATTATTTTGAGGCACCATAAGCACCGTAATCACCAAGGCACGGTAAGTTTCGGTGCTGTGACTATTCCGGAACTAATGGGGGCAGTATATGCTTCAGAGTGTTCCAGTGATACTTGGATTCAGAAGGAGGTCACAAAGAAGTAGACCTTACATGTCACAACACACCCCATGTGAAGGATGGAAACTGCGGCTGCAGCCCCCCGACTCGCTGACAAAAAAGGCACCAAGAGTCGTGTTTGGAAATATTTTGCATATGAGGCAGATGACCATGGAGTTATTATCAATCAACTGAAGCCAATATGTATAAGATGCTACCGTGGTGTTTAGACCAAGGGACCAAGGAAGGCAATACTTCCAATTTAGCGAAGCATCTACGAGACAGGCATCCGGATTTGTTCGAAGAATTCAAGGTGAGTTTTGATTCGTATATATTAACAACGTCCAAACGTTTTAACAAATTATCGTTTTCTTTTTTTGAATATGTCATACTGAAATACACGTTACATGATGTTTTGGATGGCTCGCGGGCACGTGTTGCAATGCCTTATCCAGTGTTGTGCCTGAACATGTTCCTTTTTTTGAAGAACGGGAACTGAACGCACCCCTCTTTGGCTGAATGAACTTTGAACTAACAGAGTTAATTCTGAAGGGAGTGAACGTGAACAAAAGAACAACGTTCTTTATGATAACTTGTTGTCTGATCGTGGGACTTTGTTGCTCGACTTTCTAGGCAAAAACGGTCACGTTGCCATGTTTTTAGGTATGCCCCCATATGTGCTGATGTTTTGTGCCTAAAATCCACCGTTTTCTGTTTCATTTCATTAATTGGGTCTACATGAATGTGATATGGTTGCAATTAGATGCTGTATATTATCTTCTTGCATATGTACACCAAAATGACACGTTTCTTCAAAAAAAAAACTTGAACTGGTGAAGACGGGGTTAAAGTAGCCATTACAAACGATACCTCTAGAAGGTATGAATCTGAAGTTCTCTTAAGTGATTGTACTGTATTCTGTTATGTTCTGTATGTGTGTTCATAGAAATTACATTTTAATATTTTGCAAATTTTCTAATAAAGATGTTCATGTTTAAGTAAATGGGATCTTTGAAAATCCTTCTTTTTTTACCGTGGTATCAATTTGGCATCGAGAATCGTGTAATTTTACTGGTATTGGCGCCGACTACTGAAAATAGACCCTGAGATTGATCACAGAATCGCTGATCATCACCATAGACGCATGCGCCAGCTATACTCAAAGACCGCGTTCGGACAGAGGGACGATGGTACATCTGAAATGCCTCTGCTTGCTACTCCTTCAGTATCTGTCTGAATGGTGCGAGACGTTTGAGAGGAATACTAAAGTGAGCTAAATTAAAGTGAAAGTAAACTCGGGAGGTAGAAAAAAACTTTTACCTGGGTACTTCAAAAAGACTACCCAAAAGTAAAAACACTGGAGCACACTTTATAAGTCTGCACGTTTATTGAGGGGAATAGATGACTGACGTTTCGACTAGCGTCTTCCTCAGAATCATCTGAATACAGGAAAGGGAGGGGTATATATACCCTCCCACATAAGTAAAATTGACAGCCAAAAATAGGGAAAGTGTATTTACACAAAACCAATCATTTCAATAAGAGAATATATAGAAGAGAGAGAGAAAAAAAAAAGAATACAAAATAATAATAATAGTTTGAACCAAATGACATTTCCCCAATGGCAGTATTACAATGTACATATATTTACATGTTCAAAAAATACCTGATATTGTAACCCACATGCCTAGTCAGAAGGAATATAATTAGAGGAAGCATGATAGGCTGGGTGGATCATTCACTCCCCCAGAAGTTGCTGCATTTAAGGTGAAAATCCAAAAGGCTTCCCTACGGAGTAGTTTATTAATAATATCTCTTCCCCTGGGGGATGGTGTAACTTTTTCGATACCTATGAATTTCAGGGAGGAGACCGAGCCATGATTAGCTTCCAAATAGTGACGTGCCATAGCATAGTCCAGATTTTTATTACGAATGGCAGTTTTATGTTCGCCAATTCGTACCTTGAGTGCCCGTTTGGTCTGACCTATATAAATTAAACCACAAGGGCATTTCAGCATATATATCACGTCGTAGATTGGCAATTGATGAATTGTTTTATCTCATATTTTGTTCCATTGAGGGGATGATGAAAAAACTTTGTTTTGTTCGAATTCGAACAGTGGGAACAGTGACCGCAGCTGAAAAAACCAGTCGGTGGGCCCGGTAGCCAGGTGTTGGGTATTGTAGGAGGCATAAAACTATGTACTACATAATCTTTAATGTTGCGCGATCTTTTAAAAGATACAAGGGGAGGATTAGCCGAAATGTCTTTTAGAGACGGTTCATTTGTAAGGATGTTCCAGTGTTTAAGGATAATATTTTTAACTCGTCCAGCGTACGGGTTATATTCCGTGGAGAAGCAGACTCGTGTGGCTTCATTAGTTTTTGGCTGTTTAACCAGCAAAGTAGAGCTGCTCGCGCGTTTGGCTCGGTTGAGTGCCCGATCAATATCAAACTTTCTATAGCCTCTTTCTAGAAACCGTTGCTGCATCTCTGTGGCTTTTAGTTTGAATTCTTCCGTACTGCTACAGTTGCGTTTCAGCCTGAGAAATTGACCAACTGGAACATTACGTTTAAGTCGCTCAGGGTGATTGCTATCCGCATGCAGTAGGGTATTGGCTTTAAAGGTTTGCGAAAAACAGTGGTATCAAGAGTACTTCCACTATTTTTAGTTATTGTAATATCCAAAAATTGATACTGTGGGACTATGTTCCTCTGTGAAGGTAAGATTATTGTCAGTGTTATTTACGTACTGCATAAAGGCAGCAAATTGATGTTCAGAGCCGTTCCAAATAAGTACAATGTCATCAATGTATCTCCGATATAAGGCAATTTCAGAGAAGAATGGATTGGTAGTGGGATCATTGACGAACTTTTCTTCCCAGTGGCCCATAAAAAGGTTGGCGTAATTAGGGGCAAATGCTGCTCCCATGGCAGTACCTTGCGATTGAATATAGTATGAGCCAGCATACTGGAAATAATTCATTTTGAGGGCCATCTCCGTTAAAGTGAGAATAAATTCATTCGGTGGAAGAATGTTATCAGGCCGCTTCTCCAAGTAATGAGCCAGGGCCTGTAAACCCCGGTATGTGGAATGTTGGTGTATAAACTCTGGACATCTAAAGTGGCCAATATGCTACCTGGACTCACTTGCAGATCATTTAAAACATTTAATATATCCAAAGTATCACCAAGATAGGCTGGCAAGTCCGGAACCAATTTCTTAATGAAGAAGTCTATATAGAGAGAAAGAGGCTCAATTAGACTACCATTACCAGACACAATGGGCCTAAGAGGAGGGTTAACCACAGACTTGTGTATTTTTGGTAATCCATAAAACACTGGACAAATAGGATGTTTAGTCAAGAGAAACTCCTTTTCATTTGCAGTAATCCAACCTTTATGAACAGAAGATTCAATAAACGCATCAATTTGAGCTTTGATGTTTGCAGTAGGGTCATGACGTAAAGGCGAATAAAACAAATTATTACAGAGTTGACTCTTAACACCGTTGTCATATTGCGCGAAATTCATGACAACAATCGAACCCCCTTTATCTGCAGGTTTAATCACAATGTCAGAATTGGACTGCAGAGATTTCAAAGCAGAAAGTTCCTCTTTCGTAAGATTGCTCCCACGAAATTTAGTCTTATGAAATAACTTAGACAGGTCACGTTCGACTAGTCTGCTGTATGTAATCACAAAGGGACTCAAATCAGAATGAGGGATGAACATCGATTTCTTTTTGAAAGGGGTTTTCTCCCTTCTTACATCAGTGGCATCAGTATTTACATCAAACACATCAGAATTTCTTAATACAGCATTTGCATTAGAGGAAAAATAGTGTTTCAGATGTAGCTGCCGAAAGAATTTAAATGAGTCCACCTTTACTTTAAAGGGATCGGGAGAATTAGTGGGGGAGAAGGCAAGACCTTTAGACAAGGCAGATATTTCAAACTCTCTCTGAGCGTGTCCAGAGATGTTAACTACGACTTCTTCCCCCTTCGTTGGGAACGACGTGGCAGTGCGGGAGGTAGATCTCCCGTGGCCGCGTGTGCCCCGCCTTGTCGGTTTCGGATACCGCGTCCTCTCGGTGGATTGGCTAAAAAACCGGGCCGGTCCCATCCATCATTCCCATCGGATGAATCTTGTTCGCTTGCGGTAGAAAGGCCTGGATCCCTGTTTCTTTTAGTCCAGGTAGGGCGGGTCCTAGATTTAAATTTGTGGCGGGGACCTTGCCACTTATATACAGTCCCATCCAGATAATCCTTTGTGTCCCTTTGATATTTTTGTAGCTTATATGCCTTAATTTCTTTTTGAAAGGCTACAACGGATGCTGAAATCTTGGTGGTGATATTTTCAAATGCGTCCTGATCCACTTTGGATTTGAGGTCGTCCTCGATCCGCTTGGCTTTTGCGTTGACTTTCTCCGTTTCCGCCTTGGTTTTTTCAATGGCAAGCAGCATTAGGTCCAGGGAGCATTTATTTAAAATCTGCTCCCATTTGATAAGAAAGGATTTGTCGTCAAGTCCAAATGCAGGAGGCCTGTTAATTCTCAGTCCTCTCGGAATGCGTTTTTCACGCCAATATTCCGATAACGTGATAGAATGCCACAATAGGCGCGTCTCCTTCTTTTTTAATTCCTCAAGTTGCGCACTAAGTGCAACATGACTTGGTTCAGTCGATTGAAGCAGGTCCTGGAAAAGGCTCTGTGGGAGAACAATATTTCTCCCCTGTTCGTCTGTATAAGACAAACATTCCGAACGTGCAGATGTAGTTTCGTTTATTTCGGAAAAGGTACTCATTTTGCCTCACAAAACTATTAGAGGCGAGCGGCGAGAACAACTGAACCGTCCCAAAAGGCTCATAAAATGTTAGTCAATATGCAAAAGTACAACGCGCTTCAGCCAAGTTTCAAAAGTGAGGAGAGGTGCTCAACAGTAAAGGACAATAGACATAGAAAAAAACTTTTACCTGGGTAATTCAAAAAGACTACCCAAAAGTAAAAACACTGGAGCACACTTTATAAGTCTGCACGTTTATTGAGGGGAATAGATGACTGACGTTTCGGGAGGTGTTTCAGCGCCATCGAAAAGGAGTAGCTGATGCACTTTGGCGTTACCGTGAACGAGATAGGCCGTCGCTGCCAGATGGATTTATATAACATCGAAACCACTAGTGGTACTGATGTGATTGTGCGCAATATGCTCACGTGAGATGTGATGCGGTGATTGTAATGCTCGGATTTTTACTTGCATATTTTTTTCCTGTATACATACTACAATTTTGCGACAAGCCCTTTTTTTAACAAACACAAAATACAAACTGAAATGATAGTCCAATCAAGAAGAGGTTTTCAGACTAGTTGAGTTTACTTTCTGCTTATAATCACCTCTGATGGAGGCATACTCAAATTATAAAGTAAAATGTTAACGTCAGAAAAGTACATCAAGGAGCCTCCTGAAAATGTTTGATTCCAGTATCGCGAAGCGAGCGACATTCAACACGTATCCAGCACTAAGGCAACGACTCTACTTTACCCCGTAGCAGTGCTGTATGAAGGGGGTTACCGCAGCGATTTAAGACCGCGCTGAAATACGGTAACCTACTTCATACAGCACTGCTCATTTTCCTCTCCGATGGAAGCCTCAACTTGTGGAATAAGGACAAATCTAATAATGACGGATTCTAAATATGGTTAAAATGTGACACGGAAGGGGGACTGATTGAGTTGTGATGGTCACTGTCACATGAATGCTTGAATATAATGATCGAATATTGGCTATGTTACTGACATCAATGGTCACAAGTTTCTAAGATAATTACTCTGGGCCTACTATAATTGAGATAGCAATGTGTAGTGGACAATTCAGAATGACTGTTAAGGACATTGATTTTCAATTTGGGTGACTGCTGAATGAGGTGAGGTGAAATTGGCTGGAGACAGGAGCTTAGCTAGTTCGTAAGCCTGCTCCAGAGCTGGCTAGCTCCACAGACTTTGTTTCCATAATAATTAGTGCCATGGCTTAGCTCACACGCTCTGTGCAACCAAAATGGGGCTTGAGATCAGGCTAATCCCGTTCCGATCCTGGGCTAATCCCTTATCCCACCTTCGTGCAATAGGCCCCCGGATGTATACCACTGTATTTCCAAACAGACCCAATAGAAAAATATCAATCGCTTAGGGGTGCGTTTGCCTAAATCACAGATGCTAACTTGTGTCGTAGGAACCATTGACAATGAATGGACGAACTATGTAAGCTGCTAACTTAGTTAGCAATTACGCTTTTGGTAAACGCAATGGGCGGTAATGGACAGAAATGGCGCTTCAAGGTGACTCCTCTCTTACCGAAATATTATCCAGAGTGTATTTGTTTACATTAGTTCCAGCGGGAGGTACGCCCGTCATAAGCTGGCGGTCAGCTCTGCACAAATTGGCTGATCTGTGGCACGAACAACGTAGCACCCCTAGTTGATATATCTCATTGCTATTAACCTCCCGGTAGCATAACACAAAGGACAAGTGAGTGTAACGCGGAAGGTGTAGCCCGCGCTGGAGCCAGGTCAAACCCACCAATAGAAACTCTTCTCTCATCCATCAGCGTAGGCCCCGCCCATTAAGTGCAGCTGAATTCGCTAGCAAAACTTTTGAACTCACAAGCAAAGAGGACTGATTTAGCAAAATGATCATACCATTTTGCTCTCAAAAAAATTTTTTTGATTGCCACTTATTCTCTTTTGCTCTCAAATCTCTTTTTTGGTTGCAAATCTATTCTATTTGATTGAATAATAAAGAGACAAATGTCTCTCCATTTAATAGCAGTATTCTACCTTAGGTGAAAAATGGCGGAGGGCTTTGAACCAAAATCTAAGGGTGATAAATTGAATTGGCAGAGTGTCTTCCTCTTAGGAGAAGAGCAAGCGGCCAACAGTGAGATTATACCAAAAAATGAGAAGGCTTGCCATGTATTATGCACCTCATGTACAGAGAGATTTGAAGTAAGGCAAAGAGAGCTCAATGCTGCTTTATCTAAAACCAATGAAACTAGAAAATCTAGTCGTGAGAGACGCTTAACACCAAAGATGCAGTTGTTAAAAGAGCAAGAATATGCTGAAAAGGAAAAGAAATTTAAGTCCGCATATGGCAAATGGAAGACCCATGTCCCAGATGTGCGCTCAAGGTTGAAGAATGAATGCTCAGAGAATGATCTGTGTGAAATGATGGATATTGTGGAGAAACAAGAAGCTGTACTGACAGAGTTATATGATAACCTGAGACTCCAAGCCCCACCAAACCAAGAAATTAGGAGAAAAATTGATGTGCGTTAGCCAGAGTGGAATCTCAGGGTGTCTCACCCCTGCGACCAGGCCAACTTGGCCAAGACGAAACCACCGCCGGTAGGGGTTCATCCCATCGAACCAGCTTGTTGCAAACAAAATAAATAACTGATAGGTATTTCGTGCCATTGACACAGAAGAGTCAAAGACACCACTTCAATTCAAGAGACCACATTTAATTATGCAATAAACTAATCTTAAATATACAGCTGTACTTGCATCGAAAATGAGTGCATTAGTGTATTTGGTTCACTAAAGGGAACCGTATATAAAAGAAAATCATGGCATAATTGAAGCCTCAAACCTAAATGAATTCAGTGTTGTACTTTGCTGCAGGGAAAACGTAAAGTGATCTTAGATGATACGCATGCGCCAAGTGCAGACAGCCTCGATTTGAACTATCCCGAAGAATACTGGGAACAGCCTAAGGACGTCTCAAATGCCAAATGCCTTAGACTTATTACAAGCCTGAAGACAGTACTTTTATTTATTACCATAGGTGATGCCACGATTTTATTTAGCTTGTTTAGTACAGACATTCTCCACAATGGGCTCAAGTGGAATGACTGGCCATTTCCCCGACATCAGTAGCCTATTCAGTAGGTGATTTGATTGTGTAGGGAGATCAAGTTCTGCGCCCCATCCGCCGCTCTACCTGATCGGTTTTTCTGTTATTTCTCGGTGTTACAACACCAAATATTTTTCTAAAGGAGCTAGATGAGTATTAGAATGCACATCAGTAACAAAAGGGTGATTCTCGCATTACGTGTGTGACATTTGGAAGACATTTTTGACATTTTTCAATGCACTATACTTTAATTGGGTTGCAGATGGGGATCAATATAGGACAACCACAAGATACCCGGGCTTAACTATCAATGTGGTACATCAACTTGATATTTGCCTAAAACATTGGAAGTACTGGACCAGAAAGAGGCCGCGTTACGTGTGTGACACAGAAAATGGGTCAATCGCAATATTTAATTTACATTCCAAAAGTTTTGTGATTTGAACAAAGATTATGACAATTTGGCTTTATTAACTTTAGCAGTAGTTATTCCTGTTTGCATTAATTAAAACTTTAATAAAAATACCTTGCTCATTTGCATACTACAACCTAATTTGCATGCGTTACGTGTGTGACGCCTTTGTTATGTGTGTGACCGCATGCAAATCCTGCAATGCGTAAGTCCATTTCTTTTAAATAAAATCATATGTGGCTATTGTAGGTCCTTGTAAGTAAGCATGGAGGTGTTTAACATACATCCTTTGTACGAGCCAATGTTCGTGGTAAGAATATTGGGTTTGGCAGTATTAACATGGTGGACAGAAGTGAACAACATTAACATTTCACAGGTTAATTTTAGTCTCCTTCAAATTGGAATTGTAAACAGCAAGCTTTGTCAGAGTGAACGTTCTGTCCATAAAATGTGAGTCACACATTTGTTGACCAGGAAATGTGTGAGAAACTGCAGGTAGAAGTATAGCCTGTAAAATTAAAGCTTTCTACCATGATGGGAAAAGATGCAATCCTAACAAGCCAGAGAGTGAATGCACTTATGGTCAGAGGGTTCTCTTCCAATGATGTCATCTGCTTGCCTCCGGCTTACACAAGGGATTCCATTCCTCTTGGACGTTCCCATATCCCGACCCATGATACAGCTAGAAAGTGGACCCACCTTGCAGCCATAGCTGATGAGATGCCAAAAATGATGGATTGCAGTGTAGGACTTCTGATTGGGTACGATTATTCCAGAGCCCTGGTACCACGGCAAGTCATTACTGGTGGTGACTATGAGCCTTATGCCATCAAAACTGATCTAGGCTGGAGTATTGTAGGGAGTGCATCCCCATGTGTGAACTCCACAGATGTTACTGGATTATGCCACCATATATCTGTCAAGGAACTTCCTCCTCTGGCGCCATCTGGTGTCATTGAAGCACTCGAGAAGACGATGAAGAAGAAGACCAGTGCTGCATTCAAAGTATACACTCACTCACTATATAGGGCACTATGTAGCGATTACTTTATATTGAAAACAATATAGAGTGAGTGACCGAGTGGAGAAGAGTACATTTCGAACGCAGCCCAGATGAAGTAAAGAACATGTCAGAAATTCATCCGATCACCAGATCATGTGTCGGGAGCAGCATATCGACCCTCGGTCTCCCCTGGACAATGCACGACAAACTGCGCACGATGAAGCTGGAAGTCGGCCCGACTTCAAAACGAGTCTTGCATCTCGAAAGTCAGGTCAAAACGGGCCGATATCATACAGTGTATGCCCGACTTTACCGGCTACCTCTGGCCAGGAGTAAACTAAATTGCGGGAACGACTTTGTCATTGTCCAGCCCGGTCTCAGTACTTTCACAATAAAAATAAGGCATTTTGATTTATGAACAATTGTCAAATCTGTTAAATATCTCCTTCAAATATGTTTCAGCCAATTTAGATTTATGTATGTTTGTGTGCGTGAATGTGGGTGTCCTGTATGTCTATGGTGAGGCACTATGGTTACTATAGGTTACCTGCACAGCTGTGGGCGTTGGTGGTAATCAGTCGTACGTAGGTTAGATAAGGGAGTCACTGCTGATCAGTGGCAGGGGAATGAGGATCATGGGAAGCCACACAGTTTTTCAGCCGTGCCTGAGTGTGTGAAGTCTGAATTGGTTTTGTGTCACAATCTTAGTGTTTTTTTTTTTTTTTTTGTCTTTTTGTACGAGCTCGTTTTAAGTCTTGCGGCACCCGGCTTTTTGTCGGTGTTTCTTAAATATTTGCAAGTTACTAAAGTGTTTAACGCGTACCCATGGAGGACCTTGTTTTTACACACCACCACGAGTGGGAAATGTCTTCAAATTCCCCTAAGTGGCATTTTTTGTAGCTAGATTGGCATCACATTTTCGTGAAAAACTGAGCTTGTTACTGCGCTCCACCCTACTCCACGTCAGCTGATTCCACTCAAATGATTGCAGACAAGCGACAGCCTGGGCAAAAGCAACGCTGAAGAATCACGGTAGGACTGATTGAGAATTGGTAAGCTGTGCGGAAGAGATTGGCCTTCTCACAAAAAGGATACAGGTAAATCCTGCTACAAGTCTTCGGCCTTGAAATCAGTCATAATGGGTGACGAGGCTGCAGCTGTCAAAGTGAAATGGAAAGTGAATGTGATAAAAGGCCGGTCAAACTCACTTTTAAAGCATTGGAAGTAAAAATAATATCACAACAAAAGGAAAGCAATCACAGAGTAAAGAACTCCATAAATTAACAAAGGAAGTTGAGCAACGAATGACTTCAAAGGAAAATGTGTCTGTGGTGCAGGCAATGCGTGAAGCGTTCTTAAAGCTGTGTGCGGAAACCCAAGAGTTGCATCAATCATTGAAACCAATACTACCTGAGGATGAAATGAAGACCTGGGTGCAAGAAGTACTTTAGTCACAAAATAACACTTTTGAGATATTCAGGGTCAAAGTTTTGAAAACATGCTGGAGATACTTTGTTAAAAAGATAAAATTCAGTGGCGCCTGCTGCTAGTCCCAGGGGTTATACAAAGTAGACAGACACGTTTTTGTGGAAAAATAATGCTTTATTACGAAAAAAACAAGAAAATCAGTTTCGGACTTTGGTACTTCTTACCATAAAATGCATGGACTTCGGTACTTTTACCACACAAATGCCGTTTCAATCATTTTCTGATTGCCAAACAGTCATTTTTGCTACGCTTGTCACACGACACATACTAGCAGCTGATTGGACAGTCATGGACTTAGGCACTTGTTCCTGATGACGTCAAGGACTTGAGTATTTCTTGCACAAAAATTCAGTAGATTCAGGGAAGGCCGTATATCAGTATTGAGGACTTGAGTGCTTATATTTGGAATTTATTGGCTTTAAATAATGCACATGACACTCTACTTTATGGCAGTAGTGTCAGCTCATTTTTTGAAAAATGTGACTTAAGTACTTCTTGCACCCAGGTCTTCAAATGATAAAACAAGATGAATGGTTTGAAACCCGAATGCAAAGTAATAAAGAAATAATACAAAAAATGGAGGAGTGGTTGCTTGATAAAAAGAAGCAAGATGATGACGATGACATAGAAAAATATGATGATGTTGCTGCAAATATAAATGTGCTTAACGATGATGTTGCTGCAAATATAAATGTGCTTAACAATGATGTTGCTGCAAAATATAAATAAATGTTGCTTAAAATGTGCTTAAATGATGATGTTGCTGCAAATATAAATGTGCTTAATATGATGTTGTTGCAAATATAAATGTGCTTAACGATGATGTTGTTGCAAATATAAATGTGCTTAACGATGATGTTGCTGATGTTGTGATGTTGCAAATATAAATGTGCTTAACGATGATGTTGCTGCAAATATAAATGTGCTTAACGATGATGTTGCTGCAAATATAAATGTGCTTAACGATGATGTTGCTGAAATATAAATGTGCTTTTATCGATGATTTGCTGCAAATATAAATGTGCTTAACGATGATGTTGCTGCAAATATAAATGTGCTTAATGATTGATGTTGCTGCAAATATAAATGTGCTTAACGATGATGTTGTTGCAAATATAAATGTGCTTAAACGATGATGTTGCTGCAAATATAAATGTGCTTAACGATGATGATGTTGCAAATATAAATGTGCTTAACGATGATGTTGCTGCAAATATAAAATGTGCTTAACGATGATGTTGCTGCAAATATAAATGTGCTTAACGATGATGATGATGTTGCAAATATAAATGTGCTTAATGATGATGTTGCTGCAAATATAAATGTGCTTAACAATGATGTTGCTGTAAATATAAATGTGCTCAACGATGATGTTGCTGCAAATATAAATGTGCTTAACGATGATGTTGCTGCAAATATAAATGTGCTTAACGATGATGTTGTTGCAAATATAAATGTGCTTAACGATGATGTTGCTGCAAATATAAATGTGCTTAACGATGATGTTGCTGCAAATATAAATGTGCTTAACGATGATGTTGCTGCAAATATAAATGTGCTTAACGATGATGTTGCTGCAAATATAAATGTGCTTAACGATGATGTTGCTGCAAATATAAATGTGCTTAACGATGATGTTGCTGCAAATATAAATGTGCTTAACGATGATGTTGCTGCAAATATAAATGTGCTTAACGATGATGTTGCTGCAAATATAAATGTGCTTAACGATGATGTTGCTGCAAATATAAATGTGCTTTAACGATGATGTTGCTGCAAATATAAATGTGCTTAACGATGATGTTGCTGCAAATATAAATGTGCTTAACGATGATGTTGCTGCAAATGTTGATGATGTTGCAAATATAAATGTGCTTAACGATGATGTTGCTGCAAATATAAATGTGCTCAACGATGATGTTGCTGCAAATATAAATGTGCTCAACGATGATGTTGCTGCAAATATAACTGTGCTTAACGATGATGTTGCTGCAAATATAAATGTGCATAACGATGATGTTGCTGCAAATATAAATGTGCTTAACGATGATGTTGCTGCAAATATAAATGTGCTTAACGATGATTGATGTTGCTGCAAATATAAATGTGCTTAACGATGATGTTGCCGCAAATATAAATGTGCTTAACGATGATGTTGCTGCAAATATAAATGTGCTCAACGATGATGTTGCTGCAAATATAAATGTGCTCAACGATGATGTTGCTGCAAATATAAATGTGCTTAACGATGATGTTGCTGCAAATATAAATGTGCTTAACAATGATGTTGCTGTAAATATAAATGTGCTCAACGATGATGTTGCTGCAAATATAAATGTGCTCAACGATGATGTTGCTGCAAATATAAATGTGCTTAACGACGATGTTGTTGCAACTATAAATGTGCTTAACGATGATGTTGTTGCAAATATGAATGTGCTTAACGATGATGTTGTTGCAAATACAAATGTGCTTAACGATGATGTTGTTGCAAATATAAATGTGCTTAACGATGATTTTGTTGCAAATACAAATGTGCATAACGACGATGTTGCTGCAAATATAAATGTGCTTAACGATGATGTTGCTGCAAATATAAATGTGCTTAACGATGATGTTGCTGCAAATATAAATGTGCATAACGATATGTTGTTGCAAATATAAACGTGCTTAACGATGATGTTGTTGCAAATATAAATGTGCTTGATGATGCTGCTGCTGTTGCTGTTTTCAATGACAAAGATGCTTGAAACATAGCTGTGGTCACATGATATTGCTCCTGGTGACAGCATTTCAAATGTTAGTCGAAAACATGTTCATCAGCAGGCCGCTCCAGTTACAGATCTTCAAGGTCTTCAGCCTCTTCTGCATGTCTAAAAGCAGAGGCTGAAAGGGCTGCTCTCCTTGCTATGGCAGCTGCCCTTAAAGAAAAACATGAATTGGAAGCTCAGGAGGAGCAAATCAGACAGAAAAAGGAGCTTCTTACATTGCAAAGTCAAATTGCTGCTCACACTGCAAAGGTTACTGTGCTGAAATACAGAGAATCTGATGTTCAGAGCTCTAGAGCCCATTCAAACGGAATGAATTTGTATCTGGAAAGGTCAAAACGCAAATCATCTCTCAGGCCCTCTGCTGGAGAATTTGTTCCACGAAGTTCAAAGCATCAGTTCAATCTTCCACCAACAGGAGGCAGCAATGCTCCAGTGCCAATGGAGGCACAGCCCAAAGATTCAAACCACCAGTTCCATCATCCACCACTAGGAGGCAGCAATGCTCCAGTGCCAATGGAGGCACCATGGAGGTAATAATAGAACTGGAGAGAGCGAGGAAGTACCACCCCTATTACTTTCAATGGGAGATGCTAGGCTAGCTACTTCAGCCCAGGAAGTACGGAATTGACCGACGCCATCTATAAAAATGGCGTTCCATGGGTGCTTATTTCTGGCACCATTTCATAAGATTGCCAATCTGATTACACGGCACAAATGGCCAAGAAAATGTGTCGTCTGTGCGGATTGGCGAATGTGTTTGAGGGGAAATGACGAGCAACGCTGTTAATCCGGGACACGCACGCACTATACACTCATTGGCTGAACTGCTGCAGTCAGAGCAACAGCTGGACAACCAAACTCGTGCATGAGCTGTCATCAAGCTCTAAGCAGCAGTTCTTATTTTTCAGGCCCTCTTGAAAACATAGAACAGTTGCGTCAGACAAAGAGCAAAATAAGGAAGGATTACCGAATACATTTTCTTTTGTTTTCACTTTATTTGGCAAGAAAAAAAATGCGCACTTTTCAATTGGTGCCTATGAAGCTTCAGCGTCTTTGGCCACAAAATTGCATCCTTGGGAAATCCGGAAACAGGAAGCTAACATGCTAACTGGCTGAAGCAAAGGTACTTCCTTGTTCTCTCTGGTTCTATTATACATCTCTATGGGAGGCACAGCCCAAACATTCAAACCACCAGTTCCATTATCCACCACTAGAAGGCAGCAAAGCTGCCATGTCAATGGGTGCACAACCCAAGGAAGCTCTGTACATGGTGGACCAAGGGCTCATACTTTGAATACAAAACAAAGCATGTCTCAAGGACTTCAGGAAACATATCATGTGCATCACACATAGGAACCCACCACCTGTTTTATGCAGGAATCTATTCAGTATGCTGACCTAATGCAAACCAATGCGGATCAAGGCAATCTTCTTGCCATCATGCAACGGCAAAATTACATTACAGCCCTTTTGATGCAGCAACTGTCCTCATTGTCACTACCTCCAAGAGATATACCAACCTTTGATGGAGACCCACTTGAGTACAGTGCATTCGTCAGCGCATTTCAGCGCAGAGTAGAAGGAAAGGCTGCCAGCAGCATAGACTGCCTGTATTTCTTGGAGCAATATACAAAAGGACAACCAAGAGAACTGGTTAAGAGCTGTCAACACATGCCACCTGACAGAGGATATCAAAGAGCAAAAGAACTCTACAAGAACGCTTTGGAAATGAGCAAAAAATAGCTAGTGCATACGTGGAGAAAGCTCTTGGATGGCCACCAGCAAACTCAGAGGACATCAAGGCTTTGCAAGGTTTTGCATTGTTTCTCCGTGTCTGCTGTAATGCTATGGATGATGTCAGTTACATGTCAGAGACGAAAATGCCATCTAACATGCATGCTATTATCCGGAAGCTACCATACAAACTGAGGGAAGAATGGAGGAACGCTGCGTATGAACTGCAGGAGAAGCACCACCGTCAAGCAGTTTCAGTGATATTGTCAATTTCATTGAGAGACAAGTGTTTATTGCTTCTAATCCACTCTTTGGAAACATTCAGGACCCAGCCATCTCATCACCAAATCATAAAAATGGAAACAAAGTCTCACAGGTTTGCATCAAGGGAAAAGGAAGCAGTTTTGCAACTTCTGTGGCAGCTGTCAATTCTAAAACTGTGACACAAATGCAAAAGGAGAAAAGCTTACCTGATAAACCAACAAAGGTGTCTTGTCTGCAGTGTGAAGATAGTCACAAATTGGAGTCGTGTGCCAAAATGGAGAAGTTGCACCGAGAGAAAATCGACTTCTTAAGAGAGAAAGGTGTTTGTTTTGGGTGTTTATCTGTTGGACATGTGAGCAAAGACTGTCATAGGCGTCTGTCTTGCAAATTGTGTAACCTGAAGCATCCTACCACATTCATCCAAAGAAAGAGATCAAATCAGAGGACGCACAGCAGGAAACACCAGAGAACAGTCGTGTAGTTTCTCCTAAAACATGTGGCCGTACAGAGGCCGGAGCACAGGATTGTGTCTTGGCAATTGTACCTGTACAGATCAAGGCTAACAAAGGCAGCGAGATAGTAACCACATATGCATTCTTAGATCCCGGCAGCACAGCCACCTTCTGCTCTGAGCGGCTCATGAGGGAGTTAAAGGTCAGAGGAAGAAGTGCCAAATTTCTCCTGAAAACAGCCAACCAAGAAAAGTTTGTTGACAGTCCCATCATCTCAGGACTGGAGATATCTGCCCTTAATAGTAACACTTACTTTGAGTTGCCTGATGTGTACACACAGTGCAAGATGCCTGTGACCCGTGATAACATTCACAGCAGGAAGAGTTAAGTGCCTGGTCTCACCTAAACTCCGTTGAAATTCCTGTCATTGATGCTGATGTGGAATTGTTAATTGGAACCAATGTTCCAAAGGTAATGGACCCATAGGAGGTGGTAAACAGCAATGGTGAAGGGCCGTATGCCATCAGAACCCTACTGGGCTGGTTTATTAATGGACCACTGCGAGGACGCAGTGAGACTGAGAGCAGCTGTCACACCATTTTTGCCAATCAAATATTCATTGCTCACATAGAGGAACTGCTGGTGAAGCAATATAACCATGATTTTAATGAAAAATCAATGGATGAAAAGCCAGAAATGTCCAGAGAAGATCTGAAATTCATGAACATTATGAACAGCTTGGCTGAATTCAACAATGAACATTATTGCTTGAGATTACCTTTCAGAAATGATGATGTTGCCATGCCCAATAACTGCCATATTGCTGAGCAAAGGGCCCTCTGTCTGAAAAGCAAAATTGGAAAAAAATGCTTCATTCAAGGAGGAATACACTCAGTTTCTCAATGATGTCATAAACAAAGGCTATGCAGTGAGGGTGCCAGGACACCAGCTGGAAGGAAACGCAGGCAAAGTCTGGTACATCCCGCATCATGGCATGCACCATCCAAAAAAGGGAACCTTGAGAGTGGTGTTTGATTGCGGTGCAAGCTTCAAAGGCACCTCATTCAACAGTCAGTTACTGCAAGGACCAGACCTGACAGACTCTCTGCTCGGAGTCCTCACAAGGTTTCGTCAAGAACCTATTGCAGTGATGGCGGACATACAGGCAATGTATCACCAAGTCAACATTGCAAAACAGGATGTAGACTTCCCCCGCTTCCTCTGGTGGCCAAATGGTGACCTAGCACAACATCTCACTGAGTACAGAATGACAGTTCACCTGTTTGGCGCAAAATCATCAACCAGCTGTGCTAGCTTTGCTGTAAGAAAGGCTGCTGATGACAACGAGGCAGTATTTCCAGCACATGTCATTGATACCATCAAGCACAATTTTTATGTGGACGACTGCTTGAAGTCCTTGCCTTCAGAAGCTGAAGCCACAGCCTTGGTGAGACACCTGACAGCTTTATGCCAATTGGGAGGCTTTCAGCTGGTAAAATGGATCACATAAAAAATGAAAACAATCTCCGTGTTGAGAGAACGCTGGGCGGCATGATGGCATAGCGGTTAGCACTGTTGCCTCACCACAAGAAGGTCATGGGTTCGATTCCGGCCTGGGGCCTTTCTGTGTGGAGTTTGCATGTTCTCCCCGTGTTCGCATGGGTTTTCTCCGGGTACTCTGATTTCCTTCCACAGTCCAAAGATATGCATGTCAGGTTAATTGGGGACACTAAATTGCCCGTAGGAATGAGTGTGAGCACGAATGATGAGAAGATTTGAATAGTGTCTCGTAATTAACTATGGAGGGCAGCATTACGCCGTATGGTATACAGCCTGCCGGAATTTCAGATGAAGAAGAGAGAACGCTGGGGTTGCAGTAGTGCGCAGAAACCAACACTTTCAGGTTCAAAATGGCAGTCCAAGAAAGACCATTCACAAGACGGAGTATTTTGTCTGTCATAAGCTCAGTGTACGACCCCATTGGATTTTTGGCCCCCTTTACCTTACCCATCAGGTTGATGCTGCAAAACCTTTGTAGGCTGAGCTACAGTTGGGACAAGCACATCCCTGAAAGCTACCAGCAGCAGTGGGTCGGGTGGCTAGAAGATCTAAAAAAGCTCAGCACATTTAGCGTGCCAAGATGTGTCAAGCCCAAAAATTTCGGACAGCTCATGAGTGCCCAATTACATCACTTCTTCGATGCTAGCGAGGATGGGTATGGCACAGTGTCCTACCTTCGGCTGCAGAATGAAAGGAACCAGATTTACTTCGTCTTCATCCTGGGAAAGGCACGAGTTGCTCCAGTAAAGAAAGTGACAATTCCAAGGATGGAACTAACAGCCGTTGTGCTTGCAGTGAGGGTCGACAGGATGTTGAAAGCAGAGCTGCAATTAAAGCTGGAAAGTTCTATCTTCTGGACAGATAGTACAACTGTGCTAAAGTACATCGGGAATGAAATGAAGCACTTTCACACCTTTGTGGCCAACAGGGTCTCTGCTATAAGAGAAGCTACTGCAGTCTCACAATGGAGGTACGTGGATACTAAACAGAACCCAGCTGATGAGGCCTCTTGTGGGGTCAAAGTTGAGTGTCTTCTCACACCCAGCAGATGGATCCATGGCCCAGACTTTCTCTTCAAGAATGAAAGCGAATGGCCCACTAACATTGTGGGGTCCACTTCCATTAGCAGTGACGACCTGAGGTCAAAGGAGAGGCCACAGTAAACACCGTGATCATCAAAGATGCACCAAATGCAACAACCCAGCTAATAACCTACTTCTCTTCATGGAAATGGTTAAAGACTTCAGTAGCTTGGTTTCTCCAGCTGCGAAAGGCGTTGCAGATGTTGAGTCAGAAAAGGAAGGAAATAAAAGCTTCTGTGTCGAGCAATGGGCTTGACATAACTCAACAAAAGAACAAAGTTGAATAGGAGATGAGAATATTCAGAGCCACACTGGGTGGTCAAACCTTGTCTCTTGAATGCATTTCTGCTGCTGAGAATGCCATCATTCAGTATTGCCAGCAGAAAGGTTCAGTTGTGACATGGCTGCACTGAAAATTGGAACATCTGGAGTGAAGAAAAGCAGTCACATTTGAGACTTTGAGAGTGGGAGGACAGCTCAGCAAAGCAGCTATGCCAGATGACATGAAACATCCAGTCATTCTTGCTAAAGATCAGCACATTTCCACTCTTATCTTACGCCACCTTCATGAGCAGTTGGGACATTGTGGAAGAAATCAGCTGCTTTCCAGACTTCGCCAACAGTATTGGATCACTAATGCAAATGCTGCTGCCAGAAGGCTTCTCTCTTCTTGTGTTATGCGCAGACGCTACAGGGGAAAGCTGGGTGAACAAAACATGGCAGATTTGCCAAAAGAGAAACTTCAACCCGAACTCCCACCATTCACAAACGTGGGTGTTGACTATTTTGGCCCTTTTGAAGTGAAGGCAGGCTGCAGCCTCATCAAACGCTACAGCGTTATATTCACTTGTATGGCCAGTAGGGCCATGCATTTGGAAATGGCATTCTCTTTGGATACCAATTCTTGCATCCACGCACTGCGCAGATTCATTTCCAGAAGAGGCCAAGTATCACACATCAGGTCAGATAACAGAACCAACTTTGTAGGAGCAGAACGTGAGCTGAGAGAAACTGTCTGCCCTGAACCACAAGAAAATCCAAAGTGCAATGCTTCAGACTGGAGTGAAATGGAGCTTCAATACTCCTGCTGCATCCCATCATGGGGGAGCATGGGAAATAATCATTTGTATTGTAAGATTTCAGGGTTTTCTTTGCATTTCTTTGTGAAGACCATTTGTTGCAGCCATCATGTTAATTACCATCTATCTGCTACCCCCATAAACACGTAAATCAGTTTGGCACCTGAGGACAGTCACCATTGCATTGCTAAGTGAGAGTGAGGGGTTTCGACATCCTGTCAGGGAAGTTTCTAGACTAGGCTTACCTATGAATACTGGGAATAGAGAGCCATCTCCTAGGGACAGCCCAGGTGGGGGTGAATGTCTGGCTCAGTGCTACCTCACATCATATGTACTGCGTGTGTGTCTTTGTTCTGTGTGTGATGTTGACCTCTCCCGTGGGCTCAACCATTTTCCAACGCAACTGAACTTTTAATAAAGTGTCTCATCATCAACTTTTAATTCACGTGTCTCATCATTACCATTGATTCCGTATGCAAGTTATTTCTAACCGGGATTAACAGTGAATTAAACAGCCCGTTTTGGAATAGTCGAATCAGTGGTAAAAGAAGAAACTAAACAACAGAGATTTTCTTCAGTATGGTTCGAAAGGTACTGAACTCCGTACTGCAGCAGCAGCACACAGACGATGAAGGATTGCAAACTCTTCTGTGCGAGGTGGAATCCACATTGAAGGACCGTCCCCTCACAAAAACCTTGGATGATTCCAATGACTTAGAACCATTGACTCCAAATCACATCCTCTTGTTGAGAGGCAAACCCGCTCCACCACCTGGCCTTTTTGAGAAAAGCAACCTTTACACCAGACGGCGCTGGAGGCAAGTTCAATGCTTCGCGGATCTCTTCTGACACAGATGGATTCGGGGGTACTTACCTCTGTTACAGGAACGACATCAGTGGATGAAGGACAAGAGAAACTTTGTTGCAGGAGATCTTGTTCTGGTGGCAGACTCTATTGCTCCTCATGGATCCTGGCTGTTAGGGAAGGTACTGCAGACCTTTTCTAATGCACGTGGGCTGGTGCGGTCTATCAAAGTTCAGACCAAATACAACATATTGGAGCGACCGATTACGAAGATCTGTCTTCTGCTGGAAGCTGATTAGAGACTCTTGTGAAGACTAATATCTATCTTGGGGTCAAATTTGACTCTATGGTCACATGAACATAACTGACAAGGACAAAAAAAAATTCACAATTGTAATTGGCTTCAATTGTTTTATGGTGTTAAATTGTTATGTTATTATACAGTAACAATTAGGGGCCGGTGTGTTTCAGCCAATTTAGATTTATGTATAGAAAAGGAAAAAAAACTGGAGCACTCGGATACCAAAAAGCCTTTAATAGTACGAATCAGAGAAAAGACTGACGCGTTTCGACGTTATCATGTCTTCATCAGAGTCAGACAATTCACAATGAATGTTTCATTTAAAAGTTACCAACAGATGTACCTCATAATTAGTCAATTAACAATGACCAAACAAAACATTAATATAAAACAACCAATTATGAGGTCACACACAAAGGTTACATAGATTTATGTATGTTTGTGTGCGTGAATGTGGGTGTATGTCTATGGTGAGGCACTATGGTTGCTATAGGTTACCTGCACAGCTGTGGGCGTTGGTGGTAATCAGTCGTACGTAGGTTAGATAAGGGAGTCACTGCTGATCAGTGGCAGGGGAACGAGGATCATGGGAAGCCACACAGTTTTTCAGCCGTGCCTGAGTGTGTGAAGTCTGAATTGGTTTTGTGTCACAATCTTAGTGGTTTTTTTTTTTTGTCTTTTTGTACGAGCACGTTTTAAGTCTTGCGGCACCTGGCTTTTTGTAGGTGTTTTTTTAAATATTTGCAAGTTAAAGTGTTTAACGCGTACCCATGGAGGACCTTGTTTTTACACACCATCACGAGTTGTAAATGTCTTCAAATTCTCCTAAATGGCATTTTTTGCAGCTAGATTGCCATCACAATATGTAAAATGTATACTTTGCAATTACAGGCATGCAAGTCACAACATTTGATAAATCTTTGACGCGCAGACTTACCAGGGCAAAATGTCTGAGCAATATGACCGAAAGAGAACGTGAAGTCGATATAAAAAAAAGCAGAGTACTGAGGTCGGTGACATTAAACGTAATCCGCATGTTACCGCTAAATTATCATTTAAAATCCTCAAAAAATGTGAAAACTACACAAAATAAAAACTGCCATTGAAATAGATAGTGTAGCGTCCGAGGTGTAAGGCTTTTATTGACACTCTTTTTAGGCACAAAAACTCGCGAACTTTGCTCTGGAGCACCAACAGCGGAGCCTCCGTTTATTTAGCAACACACAGCACAACTCGTACACAGACAACAGCCCTGCGACAACGTCACACTTTTTTTTCGTCACAGTCTGTGCTGGCTTCCTTACAGGCTACAACAAGTGTCAGGCTTACATGTGTCCCCCCTTATTAAAAGAAATGTCCCCATTTCCATTTTCAAAGGAAAAAAACAAACAAACAAAAACAGCAACCTGAGACAGCTGTAGTGAAGTAATGGGAGGCAAAGGGGAAGTAAGCAGATCATACCCCACAGAACCAAACAACGTGTCAACAATAACTAAAAACGGACCGTATTTGATTAACACTGACAACCTGAAAAAATTATGACAGATTAGGAAACACATCTGCTCGATACACATTAACTCATCCATCTCACTTTTACCATTTTTTTTACTCTTAACAAAACACAGAGACCCAGTAACACATGAGCAAGCATGAAGCAGTCACTCCATCACATAGTCCCTAAAACGCACTGGGGGAGGAGAGGGCCTCCCGGCTCGGGAGAACCCTGATGGGGCAAGGGCATCCTCAGGGGAATTCCCTACATCCGCACCTGGCTCCACATCAAGAGTGAAGGCCGTATCAGGGAGGCATGGGCCACTAGGGCTACCTACTAAGGCAGCATCGCCCTGCCACATCCCTAGTGGAGAGCGAGTGGGCCGGACCCGTGGCGGGCCCATCAAAGGGAAAGCCACAGGCAGGGTGTACGGCCGCAGCCTGTCATAGTGGACTGTCTGAAGGGGGGCCTCCTCCCCAAATGGGCTATTAATCTGATATGTGACCCCTATCTCGCCATCCTGGTCCATTCTCTGTTGCACTGAATAAGGCCCCTTCCAGTGAGGAGCCAGTTTACGACGGCTCTCTGTGGGGTCGTTCAACCAAACTAAATCCCCAACTTCATAAGGTTTGTGCCTTAGCCTGGTATCATAGGCTGTCTTCTGTCGAGAGCTCGCTTCGATGTTGTTGTCCTTCGCCCGGCCATAGGCAGTGTCCAAGCGCTTAAGGAGAGAACTCACAAAGTCCTCTTGGGGGCCAGGCACGGGGTCGCCCTGCACCCGCAGGCCAAGAACCACATCCACAGGCATCCGAGCCTCTCTACCATGTGTGAGAAAGTAAGGTGTGAACCCTGTGCTGGCACGTACACTGGTATTGTACGTGAAAGCGACCTGCGACAAGAAGCAGTCCCACTCTCCTTCACATGACAGGAGAGTTTTAGCCAGCTGATCCACTAGGGTCCTATTAAATCTCTCGACCATGCCATCAGATTTTGGGTTGTATGGCGTGGTACGTGTCTTCCTCACACTCAATCTCTCACACAAGTGTCTCACCACATCTGCCTCAAATTGCCTACCCATGTTCGTATGCAGTGTCTCCATAACACCATGCTCCAGGATGTAATGCTGGAAGAGACATTCAGCAACTGTGGGGGCTCTTTGGTCAGGGATGGCATACAGGTTCACAAATTTAGTGAAATAGTCTTCCACGACTAAAACATACTGGTTGCCTTTAGATGTTATTGGAAGTTCCAGTATGTCGGCCGCGACACGTTGGAAAGGCCTCTCCGCTTGTGAGGTTCTCATAGGGGCATGGTGTCGTGGAACTGGGGATTTCCTCCTCTGACAAGCATAGCACTGCTCACACCATGCGCGAATGTCCCTGTGCATGTAGGGCCAGTAACACACACTCCTTGCACGAGCTAAGACCCGATCATAGGCCAGGTGAGCTGTCAGGGGGGCGCCATGTAAATGTGTCAGGACCTCCGGGACTAAGGCGGCTGGAACCACAATTTGTGTGATGCTCCCCTTATCGGACAGCCACACAACCCTACACAGTAGTCCATCCAAAAATGTCAGCCGAGGAAACTCATGCCATAGTCTCCTCAAACCCTGACTACCGCCTTTCAACTTCCACCTAGGGGGTCTCTGACCCGTCTTCAGCGAGGTGAGAACTTGTCCAATATTTGGGTCCTCCCGTTGGAGCTCCCCAACACTGGAGGCGTTATGTGACAATTTGTATAACAAAGCCTGGTCCCCTGGAGTATGCAGACCAAAAGGTGAGCTGGGGCTGGAGCTGAGATCACCTGCGGGGCCTGTGGTGGGGGTGCCGATGGTGCACACAATTCCTGGGTCGTTGTCGATCACGGTCTGAGTACTCATGTCCACCAAAGTTTGTTGAACCCGAGGAACAGCACAACTTTGCTCCGCACCAAGGTCGGGCCTACGCGAGAGGGCATCTGCGTTACTGTGCTGGACTCCACTTTTGTGCACAATCACCCAGTCATATGGGTCCAGTTCCAGGGCCCACCGGCTGCGACGTCCCGTTCTATCATTGTCAATAGGGAGTTGACGTAGGCCCAGTAACGGCCGGTGGTCTGTAACGATTGTGAATGGGCAAAGGCCCAAATAATGCCTGAAGTTACGTACAGCCCAAACTATCGCCCACTACTCCCTGTCGTACGTAGACCATCGCCGTTCAGCCGCTGTCAGGGCACGGGTAGCGTACGCCACCACCTTCTCCAGGCCATCAACTGGCTGAGCCAGAACTGCCCCCACCGCCATCTGTGATGCATCAGTATACAGTGTGAACGGTTGGGAGAAGTCCGGGTGACTCATGACCGGTTCAGTGCAAAGAGCACCATGCAAAAACTCAAATGCCTCCTGACAGTCTGCTGTCCATTCAAATGGAATATCCTTACCCGTGAGACGACTGAGGGGGCAGCACGCTGGGCAAACCCTTGCACAAATCTCCTGTAATATGAGCAGAGCCCCAGAAATGCACACACCTCTGTAGCAGACCATGGTACCGGCTAAGTTCTCACCTTGTCGGTGTTCCTTCGGTCAGGCTGTAGGACCCGTGCAGAGATAACATGGCCGAGGAAGACTACGTGGTCGCGAGCCAGGTGGCACTTCCGGCCGTTCAACCGTAGTCCCGCTGCTCATATCCGGTTGAAGACCTCCCCCAGAGCAGAGAGATGGTCCTCAAACGACCTACTGTAAATCGGTATGTCGTCAAGGTATACCATGCAAACTTGCCATGGCAACCCCTTCAGCACAAGCTCCATGACCCTCTGGAACGTTGCCGGCGCTTTTGTTAGGCCCATTGGCATGGACTTGAACTGGTACACACCCTGGCCGGTGGTGAAGGCGGTTTTTTCGCGATCCTCTTCAGCCACCTCCACCTGCCAATAGCCATCTGAAAGGTCCAGGGTGCTGAACCAGGTGGCCCCAGCCAGGGCGTCCAGTGAGTCATCCACGCGTGGCAGTGGGTGGGAGTCTTTTACCGTCACAGCAATGAGACCCCTGTAGTCTACGCAAAAACGCCATGGAGATGACCAAGGGCTACAGCTCTCCTCAATGACACCCTCGTCCAACAGGCGCTGCACCTGTCGGTTTATCTCAAGCCATTTCTCGGGGGAAGTACAGTAGGCCCGTCGGTTCACAGGGGCTTGTCACCGGTTCGAATGCGATGTTTGATGAGACCGGGGTTAGTTCTTCCACTCCGCCCAGGGCAGAATACCCCCTGATGTTCCCGTAGCAATACTTGCAGCTGCTGCTTCTGCTCCTCCGATAACAGGCAGTCCGCTACCTCCGGAAGCGGAGCCTGTCCTTGCTCTGCATCAAAAATCTCTGCCTGGGCAAATATATCACAATCCTCAATATGGCGAAATACCCCTAGGTGGGACCCATGGTGTACTGTGAGTTCCCCTTCTGTCGGGTTGAGTAGTCGGGCCACTGTGCACCCATTCCTTACAGACGCCACTGTGTGTGCAATCACCAACCCCACATTGTCCCGGACGTCTGGCTCCAAATAGCCCAGCTAGGAGTCAATGATCGGCCCTACAGACCGAGGGGGCTCCACCTGTACGGGGACCATCATTTCACTAAAGGGAGGAACGACAGTGTTAACAGACATAGTAATATTACAACACTCAGGGATAAAATCTGCAGTTCGTAGAAGAGGCACGTCCGTGTCCCCAACACGGAGCAGACCTCGATCCACGTCCAGTATTGCATTAGTCTTTTGCGTAAAATCAAACCCCAGCAAAATAGTCTGTGTAGCTCCCCGTACCACCTGAACGGTCTGTTCGTAGTGCTTACCACCCAGTTGAATGGAGAGGCTAACTGTGCCTAAAGTGTCCAATAACAGTCCATTAACTGCACGTGAAAACAAATACTGTGAATTTAACACGCGTTTACGTAGACCTGGAGTAGACATTTTGAACTCTTCTGAAATCAGTGAAACGTTTGACCCAGCGTCAATCAGCACAGTCACATCAACACTCTCAACTAGTCCTCTAACATAGACTGTGGGTTCGGACTCACCAACCGAACAGGAGTCCAGCACAGTGTCAGTAGTTGCAACCCCCGCGTCCACATTATGACCAAGTGGCGGCAAAACTGGCATCCGGGTCTCGATGCCAGCTACAGGGCGTTTCCCCGCTCCTGTCCACGGGGGATGGAGACGGCGAACGTCGGGAGGGGGACAGAAACCTCACCTCACGTCTCTGCTGCCGGTCGTCTGGGTCGTATGGCCCCCGTGGGCCTTCGCTGTCCAGGCGGCGTGGTGAGAAGCCTCCAGAGGCGTTACGCGTCCCACGCTCCCGTGGAGACCACTCTCTGGTGTTGAATCCTCCCTGCAGTCTGCGCTGAGGAGAACGGCCCCTCACACGGTCGTCCCACTGGAACTCCATCGAAGTGGACCTGCAGCCAAACCCACCACAATCACAGCGGCAGGCATGTTGATGTTCTCTGCGCCACACTGCATCTTGCTGATGAGGTCCAGGGAGGGTGGAGCCTTTCCTGCTGTACTCCCTATCAGTATTACGTGCTCTCAAGTCTCTCACCTCAGTCTGCAAGTTATCCATTCTGTCGGTGAGGCGCTCCACTGCATGGATGAGTTTCTCTGTAGGGTTAGCAGTACTGTCCATAACCCCCGTTGAAGGTGAATGGAGAGTAGCCACCACAGCAGGATAAGGGGGGGAATAAACTAAGCCAGGCGTGTTAGCTCTCACGGCATGCCTGGCCCGCTCACAAAGACTAGCAATAGCCAATGCCTCCTCCATATCTGTTGCCCCCTGATCATGGCATTTCGCCTGGAGAGCAGGATCAAGGCCGGCCAGAAAACGCCTAAATTTTTCACCATTCATTGCAGCTTGGTCATACTCAGGAAGCGCTTCCGTCACGAGTCTGGAAATATCAGCAGCAAAAACTTCTAAACTTTCATTTGGCTGGTGCGGCCGGGCAGACACACATTTGAAAATACAGGAGAAATTGTTTCTGTCCAAAAGCGTCATTCAACTTCTCCTTCACACGCGTATAATCACACTGTACATCCGTCGGCAAACTGTCCCACAGCAAAAAAGCTGCACCATCCACTCGAGTCGGGAGAAAATTCACTATAGTGGAAATGTAACTACCGTCACTCGCCCCCCTCGTTAGCGCGTGCACAGCCGCTTCAAACTGTTTAATCCACGTAGCAAACGACTTCTGGCCATCACCCCGAAATAGCGGTGGGAGCTCCACTCTCACATTGCTCACCCTACTTGTTCATGCAGTCGTAAATCCATAATTCTCCTCGTCCATGTCGCAGTCACGTTTCAGTCCTCCAAACATTATGTTCCGAACTCCCGAAGTAGCTCCACGAGTAGCTAGCCAGCAGCGCCGACTAGAAGTTCAGTAATTGCCCAAAGAGAAAATAAATCCAAAAGCCAGGGCACACTCTAAATACCGCTGCCACCAATGTAGCGTCCGAGGTGTAGGGCTTTTATTGACACTCTTTTTAGGCACAAAAACTCGCGAACTTTACTCTGGAGCACCAACAGCGGAGCCTCCGTTTATTTAGCAACACACAGCACAACTCGTACACAGACAACAGCCCTGCGACATCGTCGCACTTTTTTTGCGTCACAGTCTGTGCTGGCTTCCTACAGGCTACAACAAGTGTCAGGCTTACAATAGGTTCACCTGAAAGCCTTCAAAAACGTGAGGAGGACACAAAAAAAAACCCTATTAAAATAAACTGGTTCAAAATTCCTGTTGTGAGCAGTGCACATTTTTTGGGGAAATTTTGTGTCCCTGCGCACGAATCCATAGATTGCATTTCGTGAGTATGACACGAAATTTCGTGATATTGGGTTGATGCGCGAAATCTTGGTCACCTGCCCAATCGTAGATTCAGGAGTTTAACCCTCTCCAGCCCAATTTATTATTTTGAGATATGAAAAATCTTTCATTCATGGAGAATAGTTCTCATACACTAGTGGCTGCAGGTGGAACTAACGTTGTATTTTTGCAATACTGAGCTGGAAGGGTTACTTCATCAAGCCATTTCCCAGGTGGTCTTTATATTCTATAATCAGTCATCAATTGATTTATTATTGCAAATTTGCAACATGAGCCTGGAGGAGTTTAACCCTATTTTAGTACACATTAAAACTGCATATTAGAAGCTTATAGAGATCCTGTAGCGTGGCTTTCAGCCTGTTCTCACTCTACCCATTACAATCAAGGTGTGTAGGAGCCCAGTTGCAAAGCAGTGGGCGCGTGCGCACACACACACACACACACACACACACACACACACACACACACACACACACACACACACACCCTAGTTATTCTGTAACGGGTTGTGTTCTTGCCTAAAACTCTGAGCCCCTTGTAACACACAGTGAGAGCTTCGTACCTCAGAGTGCATGTGGATGCTCTGTACAGGATTACCAGACCACGCTATACCTGAAATCCAGAGGTGAGCTTCTGTGCTTGTTGAATTTTCAGCTTTTTTTTTTTTAAAGAATTTCTTCCAATAAAATTCCATGTTATCATTCTCGAACTCTGTTGTGTCGAAAGTCAGATGTGATTGTGACATCAATATAAAACCAGCAGCACAATTCATTGGACAGTGACACACTTATATGTGGTTCTGTGCACAAGCCAGGTCCAACACCAGGATGAAGTACGTGACGGAGAGGGTAGTAAAAATTTGCGAGGGGGCAGTTTTTTCATATAGTAAATTTAATTGATTTAACCATGCAACAGCCTCAGAAAGGCTAAATAACAACATAAAGTTACTGTTTAAAGTTACTATTTAAAAATGAAAACTTTCATTTTTTTTTAATGAAAGCATATGTGCGAGCTGACATCTTTTTTCAGCTGGAAGGTCCTGAAAATATTCAGAAAGACCAGTCCCCATAACCGCTACTGTGCAATCACGGAACACCGTTTCAGACTATTTTCAGCCACAGTTTTAAAACATTTTGCCATGTTTAGAATTTCTATGCACACTGCCATGTGTTATGCGACTGAGTTTCAGATGTAAACACCAGAAATGTCCATATTTCCACCAAGCTCATTTCAGGAAATCAGCAGCGACCGACTAAAAAAAAAAAAAAAAAAAAAGTTCAGATTGAAGAATAGACATCCAAGATTTAGCAAGTAATCTATGCCACTAAAGTAATTGCGCCAAATTGTTCATCGTAGGCTAAGTACACAATTCAACAAATCTTCAGTTAATGCTTGTTTTGGGGACGTTTGGCCTTCTGTGTCCCCTTTAGCATTTAAAATGTATCTTAAATTTTATTCAGATCCTGTGACTGACTCAGAAAACAATCAAAATAATAAAAATATGTGTCGCTGTCCAATGAATCACGGTGCTCACTGTAAGTGTATCAAAATATGAAACATTCCGAACTGCACATTTGATTTCTCGCAATTTTAACCTAAACTTCACATTGCTGAGGTGAGTATACCAGAGTGCAGAGTACCAGAGTATACCAGAGATTTCACAGAGGGGAGTTCAGTGCTTATTAAACCTGAACAGAGAACACATTAATTCAATAGGGACAGGTACCCTGGAAGAGTCAATTCAACACAAAAGTTCACAGTGCTATCAATCAGCAGCGCAAATCACTGAATGATTTGGTCATATTCTCTCACTGGCTTCATTGTACATTTTTAATTATTTTGTTAGTCACAGTTTTTGGCGCCAGGACGTCTCCGCCTCACCTCACCGGTTTTACAGCAGCAGGGTCACTTAAGGAAGTTTGACACCAGCTTATAAATGGATCTCAGATCTGTAACCACTTGCACTCATTTATGCACACACAGCTTGCTGTTTATTTTTTCGAGTCAGATTAAGTACCATACACCCCCAGACACGGTTTTCCTGTGTTCATTGATAAACTTTACCTTTGAGTTTTATGCCTCTGTCGTGTTCCCTTTATATGGCGGTCCTAGAAGAGCAGGGAGGGTTCGTAACATCACTGGAGGCTGGGTCCGGAAGCTTTGAGGCAGGGGTGTCAAACTGACCCGTAAAACGGCCAAGAGGCTGCAGGTTTTCACTCCAACAATGCAGAAGCACACCTGATACAACCGGTTGTGCAGGCCTAGATCAGTAGATTAAATCAGTGGTTTCAGGTGTGCTTCTGCTGTGCAAAGGTAGGATGAGATGTTCAAAATCAGGTTTCTGCAGGCTAGTCCAATAAATGAATGATTGAATACTTAATGGCACATCAGCTCACAAGGGCTATTCAGCGCCAGAAAAAGTTAAAATGAAAAATATACAGTCTAGTTCATACAAAACTCAAAATTGCTTTAAGGGAAGATGGACGTATTTAATAAAATATTTTGGAACTGACGGTATGTGAGTTGAAGCCAAGTGAGGTGACGCCAGGTAGGTAGTGTGCGGTTTCCAGCAGGGCGGTTCCATTCCGACAAAGGCATTCTTGTTCACTTTTTCTATTGCTCCACTCTTATTTTCTGAGCCAATACTGACTCGGGGAACATATACCGGGCATTTACTGGAAGGTAAGAAGGTTACTACGATTTAAAGACGCCACAAAGCCGCCACGCCTTTGGAAGACAACTAATATAAGTTTCATAATTAGGCAAGCCTGCAGAGAAATAACATGAGAAAACAATTTTTTTTTTCTTTTAATGGTGACCGATCTGAGACCTCAGGATGATAGACCTATTACTTTATTGTTGCGTTTTTCGGAGAGAATGTATTTGTGGGTTGACGCAAAACTGAATTACCATAGGCTCCGGCTAGTCAAAGAAGAGGGAGCAATGACTGTATTATTGGAACTGTAGCTTAATACACGTATTGGTTTGAACTAAGCATTTATGGCGCCATATGCGAGTCTGCGAGTTGGCTGCTCAGTTTTCCACATTACGCGTGTGTAGGGGAGACCGGGGACCTGTTGTTCAAAACCTAGATAAGGGATTAAGCCGGGATATGTTGGTTATCCTGGCTTAATTTAGCGAGCAGTCAGTTGTTCGAAAGCTGGATAATTTCATCCTGGTCAAGTTACCATGGTGATTTATTCTCCACAGTTAGCCTGCTCCAGACCAGGCTAAATGCCAGGCTTAGTTGATTCTGTTGTCCTATCTGTGGAGTCAGCTGCTGCGCTGATCAGAAATCAATGTGTTTTATACAGTTATTACATGTTCTGATGGAGGCTACGTATTGGCCTTGTTTTTAAACAATTCAGCGGTTGGTGGGCCACCCCCCGTGCCAGACCTGTGTGCCTTCTTCTTGACTGCTAAAAATCAGTGCATACATGAAAATCTGAATCAGACACGGTTTATTGAAGTAACTCTACACAAACAAGGAATTTGCTGCGGCAAAAGGCATGCAAAAGGACGATAATGGCATGGATCAGAAAAAAAAAATATAACCTATACTGAACTATATAAATGCTGGTTGAAGTAATAAAATAAGAATAAAATTAAAAGTGTGAGGCGGGACCTTCTAAAGAATCTACACACCTCGTCTGTGCATAGTTATCAGCTATTTATTGAAGCACTTCCCAGACTGCAAAATATTCTTGTATTTAATTTTCACCCGTTGCCAGGTGCGTTTTTGGCCACGTGTATTTGTGCTGTATGAACGTTACATGAGATAGAAAAGATTTGCACAATCAATCAATTCCCCCTGCTCATATTTAAGGCTACAGCATTTGCAAAAAGAACTTGAATTACAATGATGAGGATTCATTGGAGCTTAAAGTGTATTGTTTTCGATTACTTACGCATTGAGTCGGTCTGCAATTGTCTGCCACGCTTGTTCCCGTATTTTTATTACGGCGGCAGTGTTACCCTTTTAATTAGGGATGCTCCGATCAGGTTTTATGCTGCCGATCACCGATACCAATCAGCCATGTGTGCCGATCACTGCCGATCACCGATACCGATCACATGGATTGGCTGTAAATTTTTCGATTTAGTTATGATGAGTGCTACTGGCTACATGATTCGGAAAAAAAGTAACCATAAAATAATCTTAATTTAGAAAAAAAACATGTTTTTAATAACTTCAAGAGAAAAAATGCAAAAACCTTGCAGGCACAATGCAGCAACTATTCAGTCAAAAGGAAAAACTGAAAAACACTTAAATTTACCTGCTTTCAGTAACAAAATCTTTAACAGATTGAAAACATAAAAGGGAAAGTTCACCCAAAAATGAAAATTCACTCATCATCTACTCCAGGGCTCGAATTAGGATTTTTTGACTGGGTGCTTGAAAATGGGTGCACTCGTGCGTTTTTAGGTGCACAGTCTAAAACTGGCTTAATTCAATAAAAAAGCCACTTTGCAGCAGTACAAAATGAATAAACAAATATTCTTAAAGTTATATTCTTTGATATGCCATAGGACTAATGAAAATTTGCAGTGGTGCAACAGGTTAGGGTTATTGGTGGGATAAGATTTTATTAAAATCATGCTGTTTGTTAGAAACTTAATGGAAAAAATACTTTAAAAAAATGAATAAATCGGTAAGACTGAGTGTACTATTGTTATTTATCACAATCACATAATATTCAACCTATAATTTAATTTCACTTTGTTTGACTTGGCTGAGAAACTAAAGTAATTCTCCGCTACTCCATCATAGGACCTCTCTGGCCTCAATAGCAGCCACAGTGCTGCTTTTTGCCGTTTTTATATTTTTACATTCTTCATAACTCCATAATTAAGACCCTCTCCTCCTAGATTATATTTAATCTAGAAGAATTTTTTCTTTGGTAATATTTTATTAATCACCCAGCAGCCACTTAGATTACATCCAACGAGTAACTGCATACATCAACCAATATGAATGGATCTTCAAACATGAATCTCAATTACAATTTCCCAAGAGTCTACCCGAGCACGCGCGTGCGTAATTTAAAGCGTCCACCCAATCAGTGTGAAACGTCATTTATTTCTCCCGTTAGGCCGCAGTCCCATTGGTGGTCAGTGGTGGCGGCGCCCCCTGGTGCCGCGGAGGGCAGATATCCCACAAACTCCCTGATCCCGGATCAGGGAAGGTCTTTGATGAGAAATATACTTTACGCGATCAGCCAATGATAACGCATACGCGGCCTCAGACCAAACGTGTTGCGCAGTCTTTCATTCATTCTCGGTGATCGGTTTTTGTGATCGGCAGTGAAAGGCATTGATCGGCATACGCCGATCACATACTTTTTCACGGAAATCGGCCGATAATTATCAGTCCCGATCGATCGGAGCACCACTACTTTTTATTGATCAAATGTTTAACCTCTTCATATGTCTCCATTAAGAGCTGTTGCTCGTTCGGGAAAAAAATAAGCTCTTGCGTGTCCTCTCCATTTCGCCTGTAAAGACTAAATGCTGGTTGAAGAAAATAATAAAATTAACATGTGAGCAGGATCCTTCCAAAGAATTCACACTCCTCATTTGAACATTATCAGCAATTTATTCAAGCACCAGACTGCATAATGTTCTTATATTCAATTTTCACCTTTTGACCACTTGTGCAGTATGAACGTTACTTTACATTATAAGGCATTTTTGCAATGGATCAATTTCCACTGCTTATCATTAAGGCAAACTGCACAATTGTTAATTTGCAAAAGGAACTTGAATTGTGATTACGAGGGATTATAGTTTTGGATTACTTACTCATTTAATCAGTCCGCCGTGGGTCTCAGAGCTTCATGACTTCTTCTTCTTCCGTTTTTTGACGTTTTTTTGGCGGGTTCAAACCAACGTTAAGGTGCATTACCACCACCTACTGCGTTGGAGTGTGAACCAGAATTATCAGAGCTTCATGACAGCGGCAGTGCTTCGTTTTATAAGAGGTGTGTCACCCTACGTCAGCATTAAGATCCGCTGTTCATTGGAGGAAAGTAGCCACACCTGTCCTCTCATCTGTGAATCTGTGATCAACTTCTGTGGTCTACTGAAGGAAGCCGTGGCCGCGCACTTAACTCGAATTAGTTATACCTGGCTTGACAAAGCTGCCCCTCATCAGCCTGGCTCAGCGTTCGAACAACCAATTAAACCAGGATGGACTTATGAGACTTTGTCTAACCTGGCTTTTGCACTTATCCTGGATTTCTTTATTCTACTTTCGAACAACAGGCCCCGGGTCTAGTTGTTACACGTCCATGTTATTACATTCTAAATAGTTCCGATAGTAAAACACAGACGGCTCTCTAATTTTTCCTGCTGCTCCGCGAGGGTGACCCGCGTCTTTACGTGACAGAAGAACGTACGTCGAATATCGCAGGTTAGTGTTTCAGAAAAATGCTCGAAAAAGTAACTCTCTTAGTGTTTGGGAGATTTCGATTTACATCAAGAGTAATTGATACATACCCGAGATTTTCTGGATTATGAGAGAGGAAGACATTCCCCACTGTGTCATGGCACACCCATGCAAAGATTGCACTGGAACATTTCAAAATGTCGGGACAATGGCGAAGGGTTGCTGATGGACAAGTTGATACACCCAAGTTGTTACAGTAAGAACTTGTTTTTTCCTCACCAGCATTACGCATGCGCAGAATATAGGGGTTGCTGCAGATCAGTCATGTAGTCTAATAAACTTTCTATCTTTACAGTGCATATTGGTAACAAAAACCTGATAATGTCAATTCTACAGCCGTTAAAAGAAAAAGTGTAACAACTAGACCCGGTCTCCCCTACAGTAGATATCGGTAACCTTTGAAAAGGCCTATATGGTACCTGGCTGCGAATAAAGGCAAATCTGCCAAAACTGGAATGAAGTCAAAGGTAATACAATCCAAGCCACACAAAAAATCCAATAATGTAGTAATATCTGAACCAATACAGTAATTACAGTTTTGCTAATAATGTACTAACTATACTCATGAGCATAAAAAAGCAACACCCTGTGAGTGTTGATTTTTTTTTTTTTGGTTTGTTTGGTTTTTTTTGTCCGTGTGTTTTCAAATTTCTTTTTCTTATGCATCGCTAAATACGTGTTTCTCACTGCAATATTTCAAAACCTTTACATAAAGCTACTGGGGTCATACTGTAGTTTAATTTTTAATTTAGTAGGCTACTTTTTAACCCCTTTACACAGATGCCAAATCTAGCTATTCTTTGCCCATTGTGCACGACCACTATTTAAGGCCTTTATAACTCAAGATGTGATTGTTACAAAGACTGAAAAACTGAATTCAATGAAGCAAGACACGGTTCATTTGGAGGTAGAACTTATTTCTGTTTATTTTTATAATTTTTGGACAAAAAGTGCCACCCAACACAAAGAAACTTCATGAAAAATCATCACTGACGTTCTTTTGCGATGAGGTAAAACAAAATAGCTTGAAGGTAAAACAAAACTCATTAACTAGAAGTGTGCTAAACCTGAGGGTGATACTTCACAACAGCTGATTATCGGTGAATTCAAATATAAGCTGCACCCCCTACCTCTCCAAACAGTCAAAAATAGAGAGATTTTTGATTTGGTTCGAATTATGTATAATGCAGCATTTTACTATTAATCGACTGTTCTGGTTGGTTTGGTTGGCTGTGCGTAGAATGGCGTGGTGGGTTGGGTAGAGATGCACATTAAAAATTAGGGTGCAGTGAACTCCTTGTTTACATGCATTGTCGTATTAAATCTTATGTGCTCCCATAATCTTGTTCTAGAGGTCACCAAGATTAGGGGACCATTTAGGTAGGGAGTGTGCAAGAAACTGAATAGCATTAGAGCCTTCAATCCCCTCTTACAGTTGGGTGACACAAATTTTACACTTTCTTTTCCTGTCGTCCATCTCCACTAACTTAAGTTGCATTGCCTGAACAGCTTTGTCGTGGCTAGCGAATGTAAGAAAACTATGGTCTATCTTGGTTTACTGTGTATTAATGGCACCTCTTATGATGCCAAGGCTTCCTGTCAATGTGGCTCGTTCAGCCTGAATACCACTTAGCTTCTCATCTGTATTTTTCCCCACCTGTTGAATCTGGGTGAGGCGAGGTTAGAAGTAGTCGCATTGTTTTTCCAAAACAGACCCACAATTGCATCGATATCATGCTGGTGGTTCTTGCTTTTTGTAGACATTGTCAACAGCTACTTTTAATCAACCCAAGACAAGGCGAAATGAAAGCCAGTAGCGTTAAAAAAAAACCTTGGCGTAGCTGAGCACGGAGCAGAAAATCTTGACTGCCATCTTGTCTAGCTGATCATGTGACACTTAAAGTACTTTTTTACTTGTGTTGCAGCCCGGTGTCTATGATTTGCCATCAACCATTGAAAATCCTGGTGCGTCCTGTTCCCCAGCGACTGAGATGACTCGGCTCTGCATGTCATGATTTACTGGGAGCTGCATTGACTCAGCTTTTTGTGGTCTATCTCATTTGCTGCAGCAACTCCTCCTCATACGCCATGACAGCTCTCCTTATGGTGCTCTTGCTGCTGCTGTGGGTGGAGCCAGGCTGTGAGGGTGGGCGGGTGCTGGTGTATCCAGTCGACGGGAGCCACTGGCTGAACATGCAAGTCCTAGTGAAGGCATTGCACTCCCGGGGGCATCAGGTCACGGTTCTGCGGTCTTCCACCAGCTGGTACGTCGCCAAAGATTCCCCTCACTACACCTCCATCACCGTGGAACAGGAAACTGCGCAGAATCTTGAGAGTGAGGACTTCATGGCTGGTTTTCTGAACAGATCCCTGGAGCTACGCAAACAAAAGGGTTCACTCCTGGGTTTCCTTAAATTCTTCTCGAACCTCTTTCAGATGGCACGTGAGAACAACTTGGTGGTGGCCCACATGGCTCGCTCCATGTTCAAGGACAAGGCACTGATGCAGAGGCTGCACGAGTCCAATTTCAACCTGGTCCTGACCGACCCAGCTTTCCCCACTGGGGTCCTGCTTGCGCACTATCTAGAACTGCCCCTGGTCCTAAACGTGCGCTGGATGTATAACGGGGAAGGCCACTATGCCATCGCCTCCTCGCCCCTCTCCTACGTCCCAGTGGTGCACTCCCTCAACTCAGACAGGATGGACTTCTGGCAGAGGGTCACCAACATCTTGTACCAGGGGATTAGACTCTACCTGTACTACATCTGTGATCCGCCATACCAGGCTATATGTGATGAATTTTTCCCCCCAGGAGTCGACACCTACTCACTTATACAAGGAGCTGATCTTTGGCTGATGAGGGTGGATTTTGTTTTTGAGTTTCTCGCGCCCCACCATGCCTAACGTGGTGTACGTGGGCGGATTCCACTGTAGCCCCGCCCAGCCGCTGCCCCCAGAGCTGGAGGATTTTGTGCAGAGCTCCGGGGAGCATGGGGTGGTGCTCATGTCACTGGGCACCCTGCTCAGCGGCCTTGACCCCCACATTTCGGCGGTCATCGCCTCAGCCTTCGCCCGCCTGCCTCAGAAGGTGCTGTGGAGGCACTTGGGGCCCCGGCCCTCTACCCTGGGGAACAACACTCTGCTGCTGGACTGGCTGCCGCAAAATGACCTGTTGGGCCACCCCAAGACCCGTGCTTTTGTCACGCATGGGGGCACCAATAGCTTGTATGAGGCCATCTACCACGGTGTACCTGTGTTGGGCCTACCACTCATCTTTGACCAGATGGACAACATGGTGCGTGTCAAAGCACGGGGCGCGGGGTTTGCATTGGACGTTTTGTCACTGGAGGTGGACTCTCTGACCCAGGCCCTGCGGGACATCCTGGACGAGCAGAAGCCCTACGGGGAGAACATGCGCAGGCTATCCCGACTGCATCTTGACCGGCCCCTCGAACCCCTAGACAGTGCCGTCTTCCAGATAGAATTTGTGATGAGGCATGGAGGAGCGGCACACCTGCGCACTGAGTCTTACAAGATGCCCTGGTACGCCTACCACAGTCTGGATGTGCTGGCCTTGCTGCTGGGCTCAGCTGCTGCTCTTCTGCTGCTCATTGGCGCCACCTGCAAGTGTCTGATTTACAAACTCAGCAAGACTAAGAAAGTCAAACTGCAGTGATGCTGTGCTAACTCCATGGTAGATAGAGGGGTAGTGTCCAAATACTCAAAAAATGAATCTTCCTTTCCTCTACTGTCACCTCATCTTCTACCTGAACATATGGAGGAGCCTAGTGGATAATGGATGATAAGTTTTTTGAGAATTCTGATGCATTCTGATTTAATGCATAATAGACTAAATCGGCATCATCACTACACATGTGTGAAAAATTTCCAGTCAGAGTTCAAGACTACCCACGATGTCAACAAAGCCCATAAAGCCTAGCTATCTCAGTGGAACAGCCGGCTACTTATCGTAATTATTTAAGTTATTTTACATTGCCTAAGGTTGTTATGAGACAATATGCCGGGTTTTCATTGTTCAGTCTGTGATTGTCCTAATGGTATACGCGGGCTTAAGAAGTGGATGGAGGAATTTTGCTCTATTCACGAGTGCAATAAAGGAACAACACGCTGTATACGCGACCCACCATATGTACTCATCCCTTTACCTGCCGATAGAAAAGATCCAGAAAGATGTGTAGAATGGATTAAATTAGTAAGTTAGACTTAAAATCTTTTATTTTGCTAATCAGTAATGCAATTTTTAATGGATATTAATAAGTCCACATGTATCACATGTGCTATTTCTTCAGCCTGCTTGATGTAAATACGTAAACGGGCTAACCTGTGATTTATGACATCTATACTATATATAAAATATCAGTGGAGGCTAACAAAAAGAAAACAGAAGAAGCGGAAAATATCCCTTGAAGCATTCGATTATTGACCCGTCTCCAATCATTGGCTTTAACACGTTTTCCCAATGATATCAATAATCCATTGACAGTTAAACGCACAGCTTTCCTCTCAATGCAACGGTAAGGCGAGTAAATAATAAATGCAAAAAAAAAAAAAAAGTTTTATTTATTTGCCAAAATAGGTTACTCTATATGAAATGAAATAGCCTAAACTACTATGGATTACGCGCGTTAATTTGGCATGTCCTGCAAAGCAATTTATCAAATCTGCGCTTCATGATCAATTTAGCAAATGCATTTCACATCCCAATGAAGTCTTTTGTTTCTTTACTTCTGCTACCTCAAAGAAGCGAGTTAGCCACACATGAAATTCTAACTAGCTGAATGCTCGAAGAGTCACCAAATCTTTAATCAACGAAAGTAATTGAAAACGGATGAGATTGTCGTTTACAGGCATGCGTTCCGCCCTCCCGGCTTTCGCGAGCAAGGATTTATAGTCTAGTCTGACAACTTCCTGTTCCTGTTGTTTCGTTAACACTGTGGGGGCCTTTTGCGATGACAAAGCCCAAGCGAGGGCCACAAGTTTTTATTTTTTTTCTCTTTCCGGTAACAGCATATCCCCATTTTTATTACAAAAATCTTTCAAAACATCGACTTTACAATGCTCAAAGTATTCAATATCTGTATCATTTTCGGCCATATTTACTGTTGTGGAGTCGGACACAATCTGGGGTGCGTTTCCCAAAATCACAGATGTTAACTTGCGTAGTTGGGCTCATTGACTGTGAATGGACGAACTATGTAAGTTGCTTACTTAGTTAGCAACTACGTTTTTGGGAAACGCACCCCTGGGTAGTCCTGAACTCTGACCGGGACCAGCATTCTTTGCGCGCACCGAGATGCCGAAAAAGCCCCTTCATAATTACACTCTGCGCATGCGCGATTTCCCTGTGTTGACCGTTCACGAAAGGTCATTTGTACATAAACGCAAATCGAAAAGCTTTTTCAGCTGTTGATTCTAACGGTGAGCCCACGTTGAATTACAATATGGAGGTTGAAAATTACGCTGCATATGAGCTTAGCTCCTTCCTAGATTATCATTCGCGAGAATTTGTTCAGAATACTGGTAAAGTATAATGTACAGTTTTCAATAATTAAGTGGATTAGATGTATAAATTTTGATGCTTGCATCTTGAGCAGTGGAGTGGCTGTAACTGTCCTTAATTAATGTGGGAAATTCAATTAATGAGGGCCATCTAATATTTTTTATTATTTTATTTTGCTGTTCATTACTAGAAGTGTGAAGGTATAGTAATTTGAGCAAGGAGACAATTAAGTTGGAAGCATTTTCATTCAGTCAGTTTGCATTACGACGTATTCCTTAGCACCAACAAGCATTGATTTGTAAGCGAACATTAAGATCATGTTGTATTTGGCAGCCATTGGTAAAGTAAACTGAGTTATTTAAGCTGGTTAATTTGAAACCGTATTAACAGGTGTGTTGTAGAAATTTTGATATTTAATTCCTGTAAGAAAGACATTGAGACAGAGATAGTAAATAGGATCCAGTTTACTATGTGCACATAAGGTCCAAGTTACATGCAAACCGTGGACAAAGGAATTCCTCCTTTGCTTGGAAATTTGTATGAGCACAACGCCCTAAAAGTATGCCCCTGCGGCAAATTTTCCCCAATAGTTTATTATTCCTCCCCTCATTATAAGCGCATTTTATTCATAATTCCTCCTTAACCCCTTTGCGCAGAAGCCAAATTTGGCTATTTCTGGGTTACCCAATTTGATGCTTTATAATTCAAGATTTAAGCTTCATAAAGAGGACGAATGTGGCTCAACTCAGAAAAGACACTTACAGCATTTAGAATTACATCATATTTCAGTTTATTTTCATGATTTTGGTAGAGAAAATGGGCTGCAAACATAAAAAATCTTCATGAGAATTCACCATTGAAACTGTAAAAAAAATAATTCTGAGGATTGAAAAATGGCTGGGGGTTTAAACAATACATTTCTGGGATAATAAGCTCCTTGACCTCAAGTACTCCTCATCTGAACATGAAATATTAAATTATCTACTTTTTATAAGCCAAATAAGATAGCTATCCAGGTGGCTCCCCAAACTCCCAGAGCCTTGAAAATGGCACACTTACAATTCATAAAATAATCATATTTTTAACGCAAATTAACTTTGTACTCATGAAGTTCAATATGAATGGATGATTTTCTGGTTGAATTTAGCATGAGTTTATTAATATAGGCGCAGCTGGACATCAATGGTCACCAGTGACCTCTCCAAACAAAAACATGCCTTTTCTCCACAATGAAGTTCAGGGTCTTGTCCATTTATGTACAAAGCCGCGTCAGCAAGCACAGTTACTCATTAGAGGAACTGCTTATTTTACGGTCAGACCGTTCACTCAGAGGGAAAGCTTGCTGTTTACAATTCAGATTATCCCAGCGAAACGCAAGCTTGTAACAGTGCTTTTCACACCCTCTATGGAACAAGTATAACTCAGGTCACAGTAATAGCTGTTCGCACTTTAAAAGAGCGAAAATGCAAGGCATTCCGTTTCACTGAATGTGGTATAAATTCTAAAACTGATCGCCTAGTCAAGAAAAATGCCAGCACACTGCAGTATCGACTACTCTTTTGTTAACCCAATGTGACAAACTAGCTCTGTGATCACGGTGGTAAACCAAAATAAGAAATAGCTGGCTAGTTAGCTAGCAGGCTAAAAGTAAGATAGAGCTACATCATACAAAGACAGCTTTACTCACTTTTCAAAAGAATTATTGAGCTGCTCCTCAAAAGTATCAATGCTGTCAGCCCTCCTGTCTGCTCCATTCGGAATAACTGCTATTTTCCATCTCAGAATCACATTTCCATCCCGCAAATAAGCTCAGCTCTCCAGGCTCAGTTCTGGAGGTTTTTTTGTTCCCATGCAACCACGTCAGTCTGAGCTGCGTAAAATTTGTTGAATACAACGTAACCCTATTACGCAAGTATTTTAATATGTTTTTTAAGGTCCAATCAATGTCTTTCACTTACTGAGGAAAGCCTATACTGTCTGCAATAGGATAAAAATCGTGTCAACCAACTGGTAATTACCAGGAGAATTTCACGTGGGCGTGAACTACAGCTGGGCTTTCACGCAGATACCATTGAATCACCATTAAAGTGATTGGACTTCCGTGAGAGCTTGTATGAGGCTCTACAAGACAGCTAAATTCTTCAACTGACATATCTACGCGTTAATCCACGATAGGAAATTGTGTGTTTTTAATATGTGATGACTGAAATTGATAGTAGAATGACATAGTATCGATACCATGGCGAATTTTTGCCTCAGGAAACTGATTTTTTTTTAAACTACTTGGAATACCATTGGGTCACTGTTAGGCCGTGGGCCAAAATCTGTATCTCCCCTGGAAAATGAAGTCCGTGGTCACTCTCTGGTGGCAACTTGTTTAGAATGTATTTTACCTAATTCGAGGTCGCTGAATCCGAATCTGCAAAGTTCCCACGCCTAGACTTGCACATTAAAGCAGTAGGAGCCATTAAAGATGGCGTGTACCTACGCATCAACAGCCATCACGTTGTGAGTCATTATCACACTCATGAAGCTCGAGTGCGTTCGAAACTGGTGCCACTGTGTTCTCTTATCAGTATCTGTATTCTGTGATTGTATATCGGCTTTTAAAGGTACACATTCCACTTAAAGATCACAATAAAAATACTATAAATCTATCGATTATTTATATATATATATATATATATATATATAAAAATATATATATATAAAAAATATAAATAGTCGGTGCGCTCTAAAATAGTGGATAGAAACCGTATAATCTGGCCTGAATATCACTCACATGCTGAAGAATTGCGGTTGGCCTTCACAATTTATCATTATTGCCATAATCCATGTTTTTTTACGATCAAGCAGTGATGACGTCACAAGCATTATTCTCATTAATAACTGCACTGTGGATGCATGGTGGTTACTTGTGGTCCACAATCCCCTTGAAGATAAGTGCTATTACGCCCACAGACGTGTTTACATGAAAAAGGATCATGTCATGAAAGGATATGCAACAGCCTGGCACACATCACGCGCTTCGCAGCAGAGCCACTATACATAAAACATTTTGAGCCTGCAGTAGTCATTAAGTGGCATTTTGTGTTGAATTTGGAGAAGATACTTGTAATATTTGTTGTGTTGAGTTATTTAAATTGTTCTTGTTTGATTTGTTCATTGCAAACAGCTGAAAGTTTGTAAATTTTGCTTGTAAACCTAATTTGCAGTGATGGTTGAATAATTTTGATTGCAACTGTATGTCAAAAAAAGTTGAGACACTGAAGTATTTACCACTTTGTGATGTGGCCTCTCCTTTTCACAGCACTAAATAAACGTATAAGAATTGAAGACACCGAGTGATAAAATTTTTCAGGTGTATATTTGTCCCATTCATCCTGCAAAAAGTCTTAATGTGTGAGCACAGGATCTTTGCTGTTGCATTTTTGATTTCAAAATGTGCTTCATGTTCTCTTATAGGGAAAGTCTGGACTGCAAGCTGGCCAGTCCAGCACCCGCACTCTCTTGTTACGCAGTCATGCCTTTTTAATCCATGCAGAGTGCAATTTTGTGTTTTCTTGCTGAAAAAGGCAGACTATATTGCTGCAAAATTTCAGTATACTTTTTAGCATTAATGGTGCCATCGGAGAAGTAGAGGTTACTCATGCCAAGGGAACTAACATAACCCTTTACCATTACAGGGCGTGGCTTTTGAATTAGCTGCTGGTTACACTCTGGATAGACCTTTTCTTTTTTGACTGAGAACACACAGTGTCCATTTCTTCCAAAAAAAAAGAGATCTGAAGTATTGAGTCTTCTGACCGCAATACACGTTTCCATTGTGTGATGGTCCATATACAACAGATGTCTCCAAGCCCAGAAAAATCGACAATTCCTCTGGACATTGTTAACATAGGGCTTCCTGTTCACAGAGTGAAGAACTGGCATTCATGGATGGAAATGAAGACCACAAAGGAAAAATTATCAGAGTCCAAATTTAGCATTTTTGTATATTTTACATATTATATATTATTATAGTATATATAATAATATCATACATCAATATTATTATATATAATAATTATATTTTATATATTTAATATTTTGCGCATATTTTTTCAGTGCTTTGTTTTTAAGATCCTTTTGAAGTTTTAATTCATAATTTCTCCACAACGTGAAAATGTGACTCCGATCATTTTTCCATTGTGGTCTTCAAATATATTGCAGTATTTGACAAAGGTTTGCCAAAATAATCCTGAGCTGACATGGTTATATCACTTATAAACATATGATGGTTCTTAATGCAGTACCATCTGAGTGATCGGATAATCATGGGTATTCAATGTGGGTTTGCGCCTTGTTCATTATGTACAGAAATTCCTCTAGATTCCTTAAATATTTTTGTTATGTAATGCAGAGGGTGAAATATCCAAATCGCTTTGTATTTTTCTTTGAGGAACACTGATTTCAAACTTACAAAGGTTTTCTCACTGATTCATGAGCACATTGGTCATCTCAGCCTATCTTTTCTCATGAAGCAGAAAGTCTTTCCTGGATGCTGCCTCATTTTTTACCTCATTAGTAGTCCTAAATTATCCCCATCCCTAAATAGCAGGAACAGATGAATATTTAGAAATAAAATGAAGTTGACCAGAAATATAAAACATTAAATTTCTTTTTTTTCATACAACTGTCTGAAATGAAATATAACACAAAGCCAATTTATAAATAACTGCACTGTTTTTTATGTACATCTTCCCTACTACCCTAACTTTTTCTGAGTCAGAGTTGTGCATACAACTAAATATATACTGATGCATCTCAAGAAATGTTGAACATTTCCAAACCGTTTGAATTTATTCTTGTCATTACTGTTGTTACTGCTGACCCTGTGTTTAGTGGAGAGATGACTGAATGGACTTCACCCTGGAAATGGGCTTTGCGTGACCCTGGTCATTATTTCACACCACACAAGTAAAAGGGACATAAATCAAGAAGTCTTCAAAAGTCATTTACTGTATGTGTCTGTTTTTGTGTGTGTGTGTGTGTGTGTGTGTGTGCGTGCGTGTGTGTACAGCTTAACTGCCACTACTCGCATAGCATGCAATGCATATATGTTGGCATATTTCAAAATATAGCCTTTGTCTATTGTTTCACAGTTTCTTAATTGCAAAACATTTGAATCGATCTGTTATACAAACAAATTGTTCGCTAATATAAATTTTTGAGTGAGATTATATTCAATCATTTACAAGTAGACTTATGGTCTATTATGGCCAGTTTATTCCGATTTAAACAGAGGCGTACTACTCATGAACTTTCCAACGTTACTATGAGTGTGACTAGCGGCTCCTACTGACCAGTCGCATTTCAGCGCTGCCCAAAACTAATATTTTGCACGTAAATTTCTCATTAATGTGCAAGTGTGGACACGGGAACTTTTTTGATTTAGCATCTATTCATAATACACTACAAAAAATTGCTGAGTTCACGTTGCCACCAGAAAGTGACCACGGAACTGCACGCTACAGATTTTGGCCCACGGCCCATGTAACTGAAGTGGTTGCTACAGAGGACAACAAATTTTTCTGTCGCAAGAGATCATTTTTTAAAACTGCTGGATAGATACTATGGGCAAGGATATTGAGCAGTTTGCACATCAGGCTTAGCTGAGGAGCTTATTTCATGCAACTCCTTAAAAACAGGGATAGGAGTGAACTCGTCAATATTCTAGACTGTTCCAGCTCTGCTTGCTTGTGAATATTCAATAACTGATCCGGGCGTGCCATCTAGTGATAGAGTAGTGCAACTGCGTCCATAAAAAGAGCTGCTCTATGTCCGCAGGCGTCTACATCTGCAGAAAGGCGTGAAGGAACTGATTTATGTAGATGTATGTTCTCTCAGCATTCCACAGCTGAATGTACGCATCCCACGTAGGCCTGTTCCTGACCACGTCATCAGTCCGCAGTGGAGAGGAGACTCCCCGTCGTAGTTATCTCAGGCGCATAAGGAACACACGTCAGAGACAGATACACTCCAAGGGGGTAGGAATACACCCGGAAGTTGAAGCTCAATTGAACGCTCTAGAAGATAGCAGATGATCAACTAGCGGTAGCTTCTCCATTCACCCCCATTCATTTTGCCTGACTTTTGACATCAAATAACTTTACATTAAAAACATTATGAGCCTTCATTTCAGCGATAATATTTTCTACAGAGAAACTACATTTCGTAGCAGACGTCTTTACTTCGTATGTAGCGTTATGGTCTAATAGTAAGCATTTTTAGCCGATGGCACCAGGCTAGGCTAAAAGTGATGTGAAATGCCGGGCGACTTTCGGGTCGCTTATGGACGTAAATAACCGTACTATTTAGACCAGAAGCCCATAACGAATCATAGACAGAAGACGATTGAGCCACATCGTTAACGAAGTGAAGTACCTATGAAGTAATAATTCGCAAAACATAATAACATCGAACGGAATCAGACTATACTGACAGACGCAATCGCTTGCTCGCTGGGAATTATGTGTAGGATGCATCTACCAGACGAGTTACCGCTTCTCAGGACGTTGGTTTACGTCAGCGAGCTGACTTTGAGCCTGCGCAGTAGGCGTGGTGCCCAACTAAAAACTAATTCAATTGAGCTTCACACTCTCCCGTTGAAAATAGCGCCATCCCGCCGTCCACTTCTTTTACTGTCTATGATACACTCAAGGTCTTGCAGGAACACACTGTTCAGTAAACACACTTCATGACACTTCTACATAGGTATAAGCTAGATTGCGAGAATTAGCAATTACACAGCCTAGATTACTCAAGGATAAGCAATTGACAACAAAATAAGTAATTTATGACTAAAATTCTCTCACAGGTGCATTTCCATTATATCGCGAGCAGTCCTGCTGCAGCTTGCAGGTTTAACGCAAACTTTGCCCGCCGGTGCTGATGCTCTTGCTACCGAAGCCAGCCTGATTAGCCTAATCCATAAGAAAAAATATATATACAGCCAACAGACCCAATAAAACGTGTCATTTTTGCTCATCTCGTTTATTAGCGGAATGGGATTACACCATAGGCTATTAAACTTCACATTGCGGATCATTCACTGGGCATGTTTGGCATTTTTAGCACAATTTAATTGTTTAAGTGCTGGGGCATTAAAACCGAAAGCTGAATGGCCGAGTTGAGTGAATGGCATTTATGTTCACGCAGCTTTAGAATTTGTAAATTGCAATTTGAGACATCATATGTGAATTTGCTTTCTCCAATTTCTTTCTTCAGTAATTTCTTTGACTAGTTATTTAGATTAGGCTATATAGCCTACTTAACATTGTTCGAATCAAGTGAACTTCTCCTGGTTTATTCTGTATTGCGGTTTCAAAGGAAAAACAAAGCATCTCTTATGGAAGTCTGCTGGAATGGACTGTAACGTCAGCTGTTTTCTTTAAACATGAATTACAGTTTTTTACAACCGCTATGACCCATTGTTCAATACTCTTAACGCTTTTTCAAAACTCTTCACACAGTTAGCACAACATCAGCCTGTGTGGGCTATACAATTAACACAATTCTTGTTCTTTTGACACAAAATACACACATTTTACACGTTTAAAATTAGTTTTAACTCCTTTTACACACAAGCTCAATCAAGACCAAAACAGTAGATGTTAACTGGTGAATTTTCAATTGCTTTAACGCAGTATGTCAAAACACAAAACTTCATGTTCAAAACTAATGGGTTGAAGATTACTTTGATCGCAGCTGATTCCCATCTCACCTAGCTCAGGTGCTGGGCTTTTTTCAATCACATCACCAATCACATCGCCTATATTTATAGGTGGATCTTGTGAGGGAAAAGAACAAAAGACAAGACAAGGGACAAGGTGGAGGACTTGCAAAAAACAAGTGAGAAATATGCCTAGAGTTAAAGGTGGAGGGAGAGTTAGGATGCGTGGTGGGGCTCAAAGAAGGGTCAGAGAGAGGGTGAATGATGAAATATGAGCTACCATCATCGACCATGTCATCAACCATGGGTTGTCACATAGAGAGGCTGGAGAACGTGTGCAGCCAAATCTCAGCCGGAGCACAGTGGCATCCATTGTCCGGATTTTTCGAGCAACCAACAGGTAGATTACAGTATACTTTACTGTATTGTATAATACTACTGAACAGTGTAACATGAATTACAGTAACTGTATTCTTCTGGCCCTTACAGTAATATATACTGTAAATTTGTTCCTTTACTAAGGGTTCAACGTTTACGTCCTTCAGGGGGCAGAGGCAGGCTTCTAAATGAAGAACAGGAGCTTGCCATTGTCAACATGGTGATTGCAAACAATGAAATAAAACTGAAAGAAATTCGGGCCAATATTTTACAAGACAACCTTGTCTTTGCAAACATCAGAGCAATCAGCCTTACATCTATTTCTCGGACTCTGGCTAAACACAGAGTCCTGATGAAGCAACTTTATAAAGTCCCTTTTGAAAGGAACAGTGTTCGCATCAAGGAACTCCGTCACCAATATGTCCAGGTAAGGTTATTACTGTAAATCCAAAATACATTGTACTCCAGAAATTGTGTGTTTTGCAGTAAACTACTATGACCCTATATACATACAGTAAAGTACTCTATATCATTTACATACATTTTGTTTGATCGCTTACAGAGAGTGATGGAGTTGGAGACCAATCAAGTCCCACATAACATAATATACATTGATGAGGCTGGCTTCAACTTGGCCAAAAAACGTAGGCGGGGCAGAAACATCATTGGCAAAAGAGCCACGGTTACTGTGCCAGGCCAGAGAGGAGCCAACATCACCATGTGTGCAGCAATATCTAACAATGGTGTGCTCCTGCATAAAAGTCAAATTGGCCCCTACAACACCGAACGCCTTCTCCAGTTTTTAGATGAGCTGTATGGTAGACTGGTACCTGAGGGGGAAAGAGAACAGGGTGAGTTGGGGGGTAACTTGCTAACATACGTGATCACCTGGGACAATGTGGCATTCCACCATGCACGTGCAGTCACAGCTTGGTTTGATGCCCATCCCAGGATGATGTCCCTTTTCCTTGCCCCTTACTCCCCTTTCCTCAACCCTATAGAGGAGTTTTTTTCAGCCTGGAGGTGGAAAGTATTCGATCACCATCCACATGACCAAATGTCCCTCCTGGATGCAATGGCTGCTGCATGCCAGGACATCACAGCTGACAACTGCCAGGGCTGGATAAGGCATGCAAAAAGATACTTCCCAAGATGCCTGGCCAGAGAAGACATCAGGTGTGATGTCGATGAAAATATGTGGCCCAATGCTGACGACCGAGCAGATTAGCTTTTTTTTTTCTTCCTCTTTTAGAGTGATTTCTTCTGCTCCTTTTTCTTTTTGTGTATTTGACAATACAGTAATGAATGACAGCTAAATGCTGATTTTTTTTTTCCTCTTTACTCTACTGTAAGTCATTTTCATTTGCAATACAGTAAAATGTTTACTGCAAATCCTGTCTTTTACTGTTGTCTTCTTTCATAAACATTCTGCAAAGCTGCTCTGACATGGGTCGTTCACTTTTTGTACTGAGTGTTGTACAAAAAAAAGGAACAAAATTCATGCCCAACAAATGAAAAATGAAGAACATCATCACAAACATCAATTTACATGTATGATCAATACAATAATCTGTTGGTTGTAAAAGAGAAAGGAAAAAATGTAGATTTGACACATGCAAAGTGATTCAGTTTGTGTTACTCCATCAGTTGTCAGTGTTTTTCACGACACTGTGCTGTGACTGACTAAATGTTTCTGTTGGAAGACAACGTGTGTCAGTGCTTTGGTAGATTTGGTGAACTGTGTTAGTGTATTATTGTATTTTGGAAGTGCGTGTCTGTGTTTAGTTACACTGCGTGATTTTGAGCATGAAATTAACTGTTTGGGGAATTGGGTGTTTCAGGTGTGATGTGCGTTAACAGTTTTGAAAAAGTGTCTTAAGTTTTGAACAGTGGGTCATAGCGGTTGTAAAAAACTGTAAAAGCCCAACAGATTAAATCAATTAATAGCAACAATGAAAACGAAAATAGCTCTGATTGCACCCAATTATTTATTGAATGTTATTTCCACTTTGTGACTATTTGAGAGACACTATCAAAGTCCATAAGAATTTTCGATTTTACTCCAATAGAATTTCAATAACAACAATTAGCACTTTGCCTTTGTCTGTCGCAAGCTGCATTCAAGAAACACTTCGCACCTGTGCAGACCTTTTTTTTCTGAGTAAAAATGCTTCCAACTTGATTGTCTCCTTAATTAAATGAATATACCCTCCCGTTAATGATAAATTCATCTTTAGCCCAGAAACTTTCAGTTTCCGTATCCTCAGAAAGTCCTGAAGACGAAGCATGGTCCATAAAACAAATCTCGTCTATGGACATTTCCTGCTCCTCGTCCATTTCGACGATCACGGGGGTAGATTGAATTAATTTTCAGGACAAACAAAAACAAGGCATGCAGCTCCGGTCGGCTTTATGTAAAAATGACCTTTGACACGATGATGTCACACAGCTTCTGTGGGTAATTACGAAGGGGCTTATTAGTCTTGAAATTAAACCATACTTTGAAACACTAAAAGGACTAACAAACAAGAAAGCTATGAGGACTTTAAACAAGTACAATGCCTTAAAAACCTCTTTGTAATATAAGATTGTATATACACCTCTCTCCCTTTTGTTTTTTCATCATCTGCTTATCATTATAATTGTTCCATTTTTGTAATTTGTACCATTTCTGGAGAATTTGCATTGTACTGATCATTTGCAATAAAAAAGGGGGGGGGGCCGCTTATTAGTCTGTTGACAGAGGTGATGTCTGGATTGAGGGCATAGGCTGGATAAAAAGATGGACGCAGCACTCAGGTCTGAAAACTGAGGCCAGTGCGGAAATCTCCATTGGCATAGAATTGGCATTCTATTTAATGGCGACGTCAGTGGTTGCAGAAAGAAGTTCAATCCAATAGAAGTCTATGAGAAAATTACCCTACTTTCCTACCTGATTTATTATTTAAATAATGATTTTCCACATTACTTTATTGTATATATCACAAGTTTTGAGTCTCCTTCGATATATCATGATGTTAATTTTTGTAAATTATGGTCCCAAATAGACTAGAATAAAGGATAAAGCCAGAATATGCTTTAGGGGCGTGGCTATCCTCTGGTCCTTGTCTGATACGGTCAGATCCACCCGTAGATCCACCCCTCGCTCCTCCCGGGATATTCAATACACGCTCTCGTCCAATAGGAATCACATCTAGTTTCAAAATGACAAAATGACGCAATTCAAATAGCCAAAATCGAGGCTTCCTAAATGGTATGCTGAAACCAATGGGTGACGTCACGGTTGCTTTGTCCATCTTTTTATACAGTCTATGCTTGTGGGCATAAAGTAAGGCTCCTGCCATGTATTTCATACAACCGCAAAGTCTACTCATACAGCAGATTTCCCTCATCAGTTCCACCTCTTGGCGGATAGCCTATTATTAGTTTGGCTGCAAAATTCAATATCATAGTTTGACCTTTTCTACCTGAGGAACAAATGGGTGAAATTCTGCCTCTTTTGACCAGTTACAAAAAGCTCTTTCCCTCAAGAAGGGTACAGTGCTTAACAAATTTATTTGACCACCAATCAATGTAAGGTTTATGCCACAGCAGCCCTGAATTAATAGTGTTGTTAATTACCAAAATAATTTTTATGTTTCTGTAATGGTTAATCCACCAGTATGTGCAAGCTCTTATTCTAAAATGATATTTTTAATGCAAAAATATAATTATTATTGTTGTTATCCATGAATTTTCAAATTTACCGTTTTACAAAAAAGCAGAAAAAAATAGTTAAGCGCATTATTATTTTTTGATTAAGATGCCAAATAACAGTTATTGTCTTGCATTCCTGAACATAAAAATTAGTTTTAGTGGTGGAATGCAAGAATGCAAGCTGTATTTTGTATGGAGGCCATACAAAATATAGTTGTTTTTTTTTTTTTTTTTTTTTGTGAATAAGGACTATTTAGTGGATTCAGTTCATTATTTGCCAAAGAAATAACAAAATAATTTTTAGTTTAAAACAAGTTTTCAATAAATTTCTTAAATATTTGTGTTTTCTCATTTTTTTATGACAGGTTGTGTAATAAATTTGTTAAGCACTGTACCTGCCAGAAGTATGGTTCAAAGTGTTTTAAACTAGTGAGCTACACTTTTATGGCCAAATTGTCATTTTCCACCCAAGTCCAGTTTTTTTTTCAATTTTTTAACCCAGACTTTTTTTATCCCTTGGTCCTCGGGCCTGCGACCATAGAAATTGCCCGAAAAAAAATATTTTTTTTGCATGTCCTCGGGCCCGCCGCCCTGAAAAATCCCAAAATTGGAATTTAGAAAAAAAATATTTTTTAATTTCATTCCACCCGCAGCCTCCTAGAAGGCTCATGATCTTCATTTTTTATCTTTCCTCCGCTCTGCATGTATTGCTATTCTGAAAAATAAAGAATCAAGCCATCTGGAATAACCATCGCATCAACGATTTCCATGTTCCCACGCCGGCCATCAGTTATCAGCTTTACTGCATAAGCCTACCAAACATGATAGCCTGCTGAATGTGGCTGTAGCACTGCGGCTAATGTAGCTAAGTTACTGTTGCTAATGTTTGTGTCCTAAATATGCAAGTGTAATATCAGGGGGCATTCAACAGAAGGTGTGGATTATAAACCTCATTTGAAGCGAACTTTTGATACTTGTTCGTGATTTGTACGCTTAATACAACTGTTCACAGTAACAGAACTTAGTGTCCGTAAAAACCTGTATTTCCCGGTACCGTTGGTCTCTGTGGTTGTTATGACTGCTCGGTCACTACCGCATGTGTGTTCACGTGTCACGCTACTGGAAACGCTCCTGGTTGACTTATATGCAGTAATTCTGACTGGTGTGCTTGTGTTACTTTGGTTAGCAATCAAGGTGGTAGTTTCCTCATAACGTTACCTGACCGTAGCCGCTACAGTTGAAGCTAACCAGAGAGGTGTTGTATGTGTCTAAGTTGGTCTGATAAGGCTGCAATTAGTGAAATGATTTTTTGCTTATCCAGGGTCAGCCGGGAACTTTGCCGTCATGGGCCCTTACAAAAAAAATGCCATTTAGTTTACCATTGGATACCATTCATTTACCATTGAGAATTTTTGTAAGAATGTGCTAGCTCTCTGATGCTAAAGCTGTGTCTGGTATAACAAACGATTTCTCTGCATTGCCGTGGTGGAATTTCATCCCCCTTAAAAAATTATTCTGACAAATTACAAGCTGAAAAAGTTTGGAAACTGGATGCAGAATTTTTCCCGGTACAAGTTATCGATTCGCGAGCTCCACACAAGCAACGCTTCGACCGTTTACATATTTCTGCTATGAGCTCATTTAGTAGCTTGCTGTCGGAATTGTTTCGTTTTGGAAGAGATGGTTATCAGGAGCTTACAGCAAAGTTTCTTCCAGAAAAATGGGTATATAACAGTACAGCTATAACCGTATGCACTGTAATCCAAGGCGAGACAGTACAAGCAAAACAATAAGATGAGATGAAGGTGGTTCATTTCATTTCATATAGTCGCACATACACATGTACAGCATTTGATTGCGTAATTCCCCGTCAATTCCTTACGTAAGATGTCAAACGTGAGGTCCAAGACGTACGGACGTATTTCATAATTGCTAATTTTTAACAAATTTCAATTACACATTGAGATATAATGCCTGCTGGTCTGGTAACAGTGATGTTGTGCAGGTGAAAACTAAGAACTACTGCAGAAAGCACACCAACACGAAAAGCAAGACAAGATAAAAGTTATGTAGGTAGAGGACAGGAAAAACATGCATTTTTGCTGAGGTGCTGTGCATAGACCAATATACAAATTAGAAGGTGGTTACAGGCTGGTTTACGGCTCTCCACTTAGATTAGTTTGACAGAAATTACCAAAGAATTCATGATAATAATGTGGGTACATTCAGGCAACAACAACACAAATAGGCCCTACTAAACAGAAATGACTAGCATGCAGGGGTGTAAAGTCCGGGTTCAGAAAGTAAAAATCCTCCCCAGAACTTTATTCCAACCACCTGGATTTACTTCGGACAGGAGATAGAGCCAATATGAGTGATCAGCTCATTCTGTGGGAGGGAGGAAAACTTGGCAGGACTTTTACTTTCTGACCCCTGGATTTTACTCTGCTAGCATGATTTTCAAAATCATTCCCCCAGGGTAATCCCTATCGAGTAATAAATCCTGTGGGATGAAGTGAAGCAGCAAAAAAATACATAATGAAAAATAAAATCTTTATTTTAGAAATTAAAATTTATTTATTTTTCTTCCTCCTCTCTCGTACCTGCCAATTACCATTTTGAGGAAGTGGAAAATAAGATTTTATTATATTTTTTATTTCGCCCACCACTCCGGTTGTCTGTGAGGAAAAAGCCAGAGGACCAAGGAATCAAAAAAGTCTGGCCTTACTGTATTTATAGATGAACTAATTACTGTGTTGATAAAACCAGATGTTGGATGTCATGTTTGCCCTCTTAATGCTGGCACTTTTGGGTATGCTGATGACATCACGCACATTAGTCCAGCACTTCAGGTTCTCAATGACATGTCGGATATTTGTGTAAAACTTGCTGCTGCATACAATGTTACACAGTTTTGTAGGCATTGAATTTATCAAGTTTGGATCTCCTGTCACAAATGATGATGGAGTTCTTCTTAATGGCTGTTTGATTCAATGGGCTGATCTACTTAGACATCTAGGTAACATTATTAAAATTAATCATCATGATTCAAATGACTGATCTTAAGATGTGCATATTCAGTGGTTCAGGGAATAAACTCATTGGTAATTTTGGCGAATTACCATCTGTTTTCTGTAAGCTTTTTACAAGTTACTACTGTTCGTTTTATGGTGCTCAACTATGGAACTTAACATCTATTGGCCTCTTATTATGTTGTGTTCAGTGCAACAAAGCTGTACAGAATCTGTTTAAGTTACCTTTTCCTAGTCATACATGGTTACTTGGTCCATTGATTGGCCAGCCACCAGGCTTGGAGAGCTACTTTAAAATGTATTCCGATATAGTTACTAATTACCTGTAATAAAATGCATCAGTAACATAATTCAAATACCACTATAAACAAGAGCAATCCGAGATTTCTGATCTCCGCCAAGGGATGATGTTGATACAAATGCAAGATCTTTCTCTTTGGAAGATTTAAGGACCACCCATGTGACAAGTTTAAATGGGATTTTTGTATGTTTGAAGCATCCATTCTCCAAAGCCGTCATCAAAGTACAGAGCGATCACATGATCTACCTCTGGTGAAAATTTCATGAAGATCCGTCAAGTAGTTTCCGAGAAATGCCACAAAAATTGTAAATACAGATCTGGATCCAGAATCCAGATCCGGATCCGGATCATCACAAAATTTTAGTGGAGTCGTCCCTGGACCAAGATCTACCTCTGGTGAAAGTTTCATGAAGATCTGTCAAGTAGTTTTCGAGAAATGCCACTAAGATTGTAAATACAGATCCGGATCCGGATCCAGAATCCTGATCCGGATCCGGATCATCAAAAAATTTTAATGGAGTCGTCCCTGGAGCAAGATCTACCTCTGGTGAAAGTTTCATGAAGATCCGTCAAGTAGTTTTCGAGAAATGCCACTAAGATTGTAAATACAGATCCGGATCCGGATCCGGATCATCAAAAAATTTTAATGGAGTCGTCCCTGGCCCAAGATCTGCCTCTGGTGAAAATTTCATGAAGATCCGTCCAGTAGTTTCCGAGAAATCCTGTCCACGACAGGCAGAAGGACAGACGGACAAATAAATAAATAAATAAATAAACCGACTCGATCGCATTATCTCCTTGGCGGAGATAAAAATTAATGTAACTGATTATTTTCCATTACTTTTGGATTACTTTAATACCAAAAATGAACAAAAGACAGACAAGAGAAAATAAATTACTATGAAGTATCTTATGTGCTCTATACATTCCTGTGTATTTCATAAAACAATAGAACTACGTCACTTTTAAGTATCAAAAATATCCTCTACTCACTGTATTTTTGCAGAAAAAAAATGCTTCATTCACTTGATTATTCCATTGTACTATAATTGGAAAACATGTTAATAAAGGGAAAAGACTGAGAACTAGCTAAGACTAATTGTTGTTATAAAAGGATGTATCTTTGCCCCCGAATTTTCAGTTCGGGCGCCAGCCCCGATAGATAGTACTAGAATATATAAATATGACATCTAACGAAATAGAGCATCATTGTATTGATGTGAAGAGTGATGTTAAGACGTGCCATGTATACCATATCCGATAAAATGGCAAATATAGGCATGAAAGAACTGACAAAACCATATCGTCATGATTTATGGTCTTAGACTGCTATCTATTGGAATTAAAGTGTATCTATATGTACATCATATATTTTGGATACACGAAATATCAGAGACTGAGTAGCGGATATTCTCAATTTTTCACGTGAAGGAAGTAAAAAACTGAGGAAAAAGCGGCGAGTACAGAAAATATTACAATTATCTCCATTTGAAAACAATTACTGATAAAAGGTTCTGGAAAGATGAAACAAATAAACTGCTTTATCTGCAGATGGAACTAAATTGGTTTGTTGCATCTTTACTTCATTATTTTCTACTTAGGCACTGACGGCAGGCATATCATGGACTACAGGGCTGTCGGAAAAGCAGGCACTCCCCAGTAGAAGTAGTGATGCCAAAGCTACACAGCTAATGGTAAAAACACTTCATGATCAAACTTCAAGTCAACTAGGCCTACAGCTATTTATAGCAGGCTGGAGCTTGTTTTTGCCCAAACACCATCCCATTCACTAGCATCACACTTACAACCAACACAATTTTCATAAGGAAAAAATGGTTACAGATTGGGTAAGTTAGCTAAGCAAGCAGGATTGTCTGTCTTCTGTGGTGGGAAAATAATCTTAAATACTGTAAAAATCAAAGTATTACTATAATCACAGTTCAACAGAGAGAACTTAGCCAGGTTCAAATGGCCCTTTAAAAATACTGAGAGGGAGTTTGGAGCTGAGAAGAGGCAAAAACTCATAAATCTGTCAAAAAACCTGATAAAGAAGGTCCTGCAGAACACTCAAGGCCGGCTTGATGAGCTAATCTTCCGGAATGACCGTATCAGTCAGCCTGGTCCCACTACCTGAGCATGCGCACTCGAGTGTTCTGGAACCATCCATGGCCCGAGATAACTCACTGAACTTCAGGAGAACCCAAGGTTTGGGAGGCTCATATGTGGTCTTCGAGCGTCCCTGGAGGCCTAAAATGAATTTACATGATGTAATGGCAAACTTGTTACTAAGGGTGGAGGGCTGCTGTATGACAATGTACCAATCAGAATTAATAATGTTGGATAAGGTAGAAGGAGTCACGTTTAATCCCACCTAAAGAAACGTGCCAAAAGGCCAATAAATATTAGGGTTCAGACAACTGGTGGTCAGTGGGCGTGGGGTGATTAATGAAGAATGAATTCTACTTGGTTTGCGCAGACCAGCCTGGGTTTTTTTTGTGCTTCATATGGGTTGACTTACAATAAACCCAATCGCATCAGACTCTGGAGAATGTGTGTCATGGTTTGTGAGGCGTGCATGTTTTGGACTTTTCTTTGTGGCTCTCGTCCCGGGACGAAATCGAATTCCTTTTCAATTGGATTCTTTTCCCAGCTGGCTGATTGAACTGGGGCGGCGCTTCCCCGGATTCTATATAAGCCGGAAGTCCGCCACGCCTCCTTTGCTACAGTGTGTTTGTAGTTAAGCACTATAGCCGAAGATATCTCTAGTCAGGATTTGTGTGACTGTATATCTTGCAGTTATTATTGGAGTTCCTTTCTGCTATAGGAATTTTCCCTTTTCTACTTTCTTCTCTCTCGCGTTGCTTCCGTTTTTTCGGACTATTACACGTCCTTTGGAAGCGCGAGTACTTTCTGGTGGTCTGTATAATTCTCTGTGTTTGTATTGTGTCCGTACTGCTCGTTCTCTCTCTGGCTGCTGCACTTGGCCTCTCAATTTTACCAGCCATTACAATGTGTCCATTTTTTGGAGATAGATTTACAAGGGTCAGTGGAACACTTTATCCACTTGCTCGGACAAAGTTTTTCCTACGACACTTACCTGTAAATGTTTCTCTAAATTGGATGTCGAGTCCTTTGAGGCTGACAGAATTTTGACAACAGGAAGGCAAAACTTGTACTGTATAGTGACATTGTTTCCCTTATTATCCTTAAATACAAAATGATCCCGAAATTTCTACCCATTGAACGCATTTTTACCCGCAGAGCTGGATGCCATGATTGACAAGTTAGCAACTGACAATGACAGTCGAGGGTTCTGGAGGAGTGCTGTGACTCTCGTGAAGTGCTGTGATATGCGTGCGCTTTTACCTCTACACCTCCTATTCTTCTTGTTATTCTTGATTACAGACTAATTTACAATTGTAATCCAGTAATCCCCGTTTTACAGAATGTAACTGTGATTTAATTACATCTTTTTTGTGAGTAACCCTAACGGAATACAGTTTTTTTTTTTTTTTTGTATCCTAATTACGGATCACTGTTACATGTATTCCGTTACTCCCCAAGCCTGCCAGCCACATATTAGCACTCAACTTGCTGTCAAAACTTAATGTGTTATTCTAGGTATGTTGAACAGTAAACAGTTTTTTATCATATAAGGGTTTCACTGCCAAGGGTTGCGGCAGGTCACTCATTGGCAAAAATTTGCATATCTAAGATATGAATATGGTATTGAATTAAATAACAAAATGTCTGTGAATGTATCTTGTATTACTTCTCATCATATCTATACTGATTATCAGTGTGGAACTATTGATAATGTTTTAACTTCACTCAATGCAAAGCATGGTCTGTGTTATTGCTGGTTTTGATGCCAACATGATTTATACTGAGCTCCATGTTCAGCATGTGATTAAATACATGTACATTTACAGCATACATTTAATGTACATCTCTCTCTTCTTGTTAATATGTTCTGAATGTGATTATTTCCTATTTCACTCATTTATTGTTACTTGCATTAATACAATGTATGTTTATATCATATTTATCTTTATATGTGTACAGTGAATATGAAAAAAAGATATATGCATGCATTTAGTCTCATGAACTTATTAGCTTATGTATGCACAATGTCTAAAAAAATCTAAAAATCTAAAATTGAATTCAGATTTTCGAGATTATTTTGTTGATGAGCTGCAGCGGGTATGGAGGAAATTACACCAATCAGGAGTTTTTTTTTTTTTTTCATCAGGTATCGATCAAAGCCCGCTATCTCACTAGAATTGTGGTCACATTCGAGTGACGTTAGCTAACTGTCCACGGAAATACATTTGGAAGGCCACGCCTCCAGCGCCCTCAATCACTGGTCCTGCAAGGCCCGGCCCGCATTCCACGCTCCACTTAACCGTTCACATCCGTTAGTTGTCTCTGTGTCATTACTTGCTCTTTATAAGCTTGAGCTTCGCTCTTGTTCAGTACGAATTCTCGTAAATTGCGTAATCCTGTTGTTATGCACTATTCTGTTACAGACATTGCACCGTTTGCTTGCCTATTTCTAAAACTACATTTATTTAGTGCTGTAGTGATTATTTAAGCACAGCACCTTTTTCAAAACAATTATTTCAGAGCATTGTTTCCTGTTTGTTTTGCATTTGTCTTTTTCTGCCTTTCTATTATACAGAAAAGGCATAATAAAACCAGCTTCATCTTTGCATCTGAATCCAGTCCCACGTTTTCCATTTTTCAGTGCACTTTGCCCAGTACACCGAAAAGGTCATTAAAACATTTTAGGTTTACCAGCTACGCAACTTAAGTGATGCTGTGATGCATTCCCGGCTATGTTTGGTTTTGCAACCAAATCCCGCAGGGAAGCTCTTTTATACAAGTCGCCATTTTATAGGTTTTCAACAGCACAAGATAATTAAATTTATACATATATATATATATATATATATATATATATACAGCGCCCTCCATAATTATTGGCACCCCTGGTTAAGATGTGTTCTTTGGCTTCTAATAAATTCAGTTTTTTTCTAAATAATATAGGACCACAATGAAAAAAAGAGGAAAATCCAACCTTTGATTCAAGTGCATTTATTCAGTGGGAAAAAAATCCCACATTAAGAAATAATTCTTTTACATCAAATCATGTGTGCTACAATTATTAGCACCCCTGATGTTAATACTTTGTACAACCCCCTTTTGCCAACAAAACAGCGCCTAGTCTTCTCCTATAATGTTTCACAAGATGGGAGTATACAGAAAGAGGGATCTTCGACCATTCCTCTTTGCACAATCTCTCTAAATCATCCAGCGACCTGGGTCCTCTCCTCTGCACTCTCCTCTTCAGCTCACTCCACAGGTTTTCAATGGGGTTGAGGTCTGGGGACTGAGATGGCCATGGGAGGAGCTTGACTCTGTGTCTGGTGAACCATTTCTGTGTAGATTTGGCCACATGTTTAGGGTCATTATCTTGCTGATAGACCCAGCGACGACCCATCTTCAGCTTTCGGGCAGAGGCCTTCAGATTTTGATTTAAAATGTCCTGGTATTTCAAAGCGTTCATGATGCCATGCACCCTAACAAGGTTCCCAGGGCCTCTGGAAAAGAAACAGGCCCACAGCATCACCGATCCTCCCCCATACTTCACAGTGGGCATGAGGTGCTTTTCTGCATACTCATCTTTTGTGTTCTGCCAGACCCACTTAGAGTGTTTGTTGCCAAAAAGCTCTATCTTGGTCTCATCTGACCAAAGCACACGGTCCCAATTGAAGCCCCAATACCGCTTAGCAAACTCCAGACGTTTGCGTTAATGATTGTGAGTGAGAAAAGGTTTTTTCCATGCATGCCTCCCAAACAGCTTGTTGGCATGTAGATAGCGCCTGATGGTTGTTTTGGAGACTTTGTCACCCCAAGATGCTACCATTTGTTGCAATTCTTTAACAGTGAGCTTTGGAGAACTTTTTATTTCTCTTACCATCCTCCTCACTGTGCGTGGTGGCAAAATAACCTTGCGTCCTCGTCCAGGCTTGTTTACCACTGTTCCAGTTGTTTTAAACTTCTTAATGATTCCTCTGACAGTAGATATGGGCAGGTGCAGGCGAGTGGCTATTTTTTTGTAGCCATTGCCTGACTTGTGAAGGTCGACACACATCTGCCTTACTTGAATGGTGTGTTCCTTTGTCTTTCCCATGTTGAAGAGTGGATAAGAGAAATGGCCTCTGTGTCACGTCATATTTATACCCCAGGGAAACAGGAAGTGATGAATTACTAATGAAATGTTCCTAGATACTCTGAACAACTTTGTAAACTACTGTAGAAATGACAGAAATACTTCAATTACATTTATTTCCTAGGAATTGTTAGGGGTGCCAATAATTGTGGAACAGGTGATTTTATGAAAAATAATTATTTCTTAATCAGGATTTTTTTTTTTTTATAAAATTCACTTGAGTTGAAGGTTACATTTTTCTACAATTTTCAGTGTGAGAGTATGCTTCTGCAATAAAAATTGAATTTATTTTAAGGCTTTTAACACATCTTAACCAGGGGTGCCAATAATTATGGAGGGCACTGTATATATATATATATATATATATATATACAACCCCAATTCCAAAATATTTCGGAAAAAGTGTAAATTGTGAATAAAATCAAAACGCAGTGACTTTCAAATCACACCAGCCACTATTTTATTCACAATAGAACAGAGATGACATAGCAAATGTTGAAACTGAGAAATTTTACAATTTTATCCACAAAATGAGCTCATTTCAAATTTGATGGCTGCTACAGGTCTCAAAAAAGTTGGGACAGGGGCCTGTTTACCATGGTGTAGTATCTCCTCTTCTTTTTAACAGAGAGTAGAGGCATGTGGGCATTGAGGAGACAAGTTTCTTGAGTTTAGCCATTGGAATTTGATCCCACTCTTGTTTAATACAAGCTTCCAGCTGCTGGAGAGTTTTGGGTCTCCTTTGACGGACTTTTCCTTTAATTATGCGCAAAATGTTCTCAATCGGTGAAAGATCAGGACTGCAGACAGGTCAGATCAGCACACAGACTCTTTTACTATGAAGCCATGCTGTTGTAATAGCTGCAGTAGGTGGTTTTGCATTGTCCTGCTGAAATACACAAGACCATCCCTGGAATAGATGTCGTCTGGAGGGGAGCATATGTTGCTCTAAAACCTTTATATACCTTTCAGCATTCATGGTGCTTTTTAAAACATGCAAATGTCCCACACCATATGCACTAATGCATCCCCATACCATCAGAGATGCTGGCTTTTGAACTGAACACTGATGACAGGAGGGGTGGTCTTTCACCAATTTAGCCCGGAGGACACAACGCCCATGATTTCCAACAAGAATGTCAAATTTGGACTCGTTTGACCACAGGACACTTTGCCACTTTGCTACAGTCCATTTTAAATGAGCCTTGGCCCACAGAACATGGCGGCGCTTCTGGATCATGCTCAACAATGGCTTCCTTTTTGCATAATAGAGTTTTAGGTGGCATCTGTGGATGGCACGGCGGACTGTGTTTACAGACAGTGGTTTCTCGAAGTATTCCTTAGTAATGTCAATGACAGAATCATGCCGGTGAGTGATGCAGTGGCATCTGAGGGCCCAAAGATCATGGGCATCCAGTAAAGGTCTTCGGCCTTGTCCCTTACGCACAGAGATTTTTCCAGTTTCTCTGAATCTTTTGATGATGTTATGCACTGTCGATAATGAGACCTTCAAAGCCTATGCAATTTGATATTGAGGAACATTGTCTTTAAAGTATTCCACAATTTTTTTTTATGCAAGCCTTCACGGGTTGGAGAGCCTCTGGTCATCTTTACTTCTGAGAGACTCAGCCTCTCTAAGACATCCCTTTTACAGCCAATCATGTTACACATCTGATGCCAGTTAACTTAATTACTTGCTAAATGTTCTTTCAGCTGATTCTCGAATATATTAATTGCTTTTCCAGCCCTTTTTTGCCTGTGTCCCAACTTTTTTGAGACCTGTTGCAGCCAGAAAATTTTAAATGAGCTCATTTTGTGGATAAAAATGTAAAATGTCTCAGTTTCAACATTTGAAATGTTATCTATGTTCTATTGTAAATAACATATTGGCTCATGTGATCTGAAAGTCATTGCATTTTGATTTTATTCACGATTTACACTTCATCCCAACTATTTCGGAACTGGGGTTGTATATATATTTAATTTATTTCAGGGCTCTGAGGGATAATTCAATTGTGGAGTGTTGCCCTTTTAAACTGGTTTGCTGTGATTGCTTGAATCGATGAAATTGGGGATTTTTTTTAAATACTCATTGTTTGTGCCCCTGTGTGAAGGAGGAAAAAACTAAATAATTGCAGAAACGCTCCACTGTGCTATGCTGTGTTCCCTCTCGTGTCATGTTAGATATTTTGCGGACAATGTAGTTTCCTAGCCCCATTCAAGTGCCTCTGAGGGCTTGTTTTAACATTCTGACATTTACTTGCCCAGCGGAGTCACATGCCGTGCCATTGACAAAACCTGCAAAAAATGGAAATAGCCAGACACCACTTGTCTTCTACCGCTTAGCGTCAAAACTTTGTGTCTTACCTTGTGTCTGGTATCGGGCAGTTTGTTAGTTCAACCATTCATCGTAACTCCCTCTCGCTCCAAAGAATAAGTCTGGAAAAGGCAAAACTTCACCCCTGAAATCTAACTTCCTGCCCGGAATCGTTCACGGCAAAACTCCACACAGCCATGAGATTCTGACACGCGCGCTGATTGGCTGGTGCTCGAGAGGCCTGCCAGGTCTCTCAAGCGCCAGCCAATCAGCGTGCATGTCACAATTTCATGGCTATGCCGTGAACGATTCTGGGCAGGAAGTTAGATTTCAGGGGTGAAATCGAGAGAGGGAGTTACGATGAATGGTTGGTGCCGAACGAAACTTTAATATGTCGTTGTTACGCCGATACCAGACACAAGGTCAGACAAAAGAAAGTTTTGACGCTAGCAGCGGTAGAAGACAAGTGGTGTCTGGCTATTTCCATTTTTGCAGGTTTTGTCAATGGTACGGCATGTGACTCCGCTGGGCCAGTAAATGTCAGAATGTTAAAACAAGCCCTCGGAGGCACATGAATGGGGCTAGTAGTTTCCTGTAATTTTGACAAACTGTGTTGCTGTGGTTCTGTGTGCACCCTGTGGACAACGAATACTGGCCTAATTTCACATTTTCTCAGCGCTCATAAGTTTTGCTACCAGTACATCTCCATTGGAACAAAGATGTAGTCAAAGATGGCTGAGTTTATAGATTATAGCACCTGATCAAAGATTGTTTAATTTAATTAATTAATGTATTCATTTGTATAACACCTTTCAGAGCACAGTAACAAAGTGCTTTACTGGATAAGGTAAAATTGACTATAAGGGCAATAACTAAAAAGCATGGAGTGAGATAAACACTGCAGAGACAATTAAGAACATCAGTGAAAGCATCGAACCGAGGTACTAATGAAAAAGAGTGTTTAAGCCAGGTAAAATAGCTAAATAAATAGGCAACAGATTATTATAGAAAAGCCTTCCTATAGATGTCACTTTTGAAATCAGTGCGTTTGATTTTCCTGAAGCTGAAGGTTGTACCACTAGAACAGAGATGAGATGGGTGAGTGAATTCCTTAAAGTGTTTTCAGTATCATATGATTTACAATATGTACCATGACAGTGATACAATTTGTACTTCTGTCCAATAAAAGCTTATTTGATGGTAATAGAAATTATGTCAATTATCAATTTATTACACATTGATATTGTCCGAATAGAATTAGGCTAACTGTATTTTCTTTCATCTTCTCTTTTGGTTTCAGCGCACAATGGCATACAGTCAGTGGAGTAACATTCGCAGAAGAGCTCGCAAGAGAGTCGATGTTATGCTCCAGTCCTTGCAGAATGAAATTTCCAATTCTGACATAGAACCAGCTCAGAACTATGATGTGGCAAACTGTAGTGATAATTGTCAGTTGTATGATGTGGACATATCTGAGGAAGGTTTCAATAGTGAAACAGAATCGGATGAGAGTTCTGATGATGATTGTGATGATGAGAATGTGACCCCCCCGACTTGAAATCTGCGTTGTCTGACTGGGCCGTACAGTTTGGTGTTTCGTCAGTTGCTCTATCAGCACTTCTGTCAATACTCGGAGCTTACCACCCTTTCCTTCCAAAGGATGGTCATACTTTGCTGAGAACTACGACCAAATATGGTGTTGAAAACTTAGCAGGTGGCTTTTTCTACTACTTTGGAGTTTTGAACATGCTGTCTAGAACATTTGAGAAACTGTCAAGTAAAGTTCGAGATTGGCACTTGTTTAAATTGCAGCTGAACATTGATAGTTTGCCACTTTTTAAAAGCTCTTCTGTTCAGTTTTGGCCAATCTTGGGCATGGTGCAAGACTATATGAAGAGACCCGTGTTGATTGCATTGTTCTGTGGGGAAACTAAGCCAACTTCTCTTGCAGATTATCTAGGGTACGGTGTACATTTTAGGACATCCTCAGGTCTCATAGTGAGGTATCAGGTGTCAGGAAAACCTCTGTCATTTGTCAAACAAAACGGCGTCATGTCTCAGACAAACCTCTGTCAAACCACACGGTCTCAGGCTTCAAAATAAACGTCATCAGACGAAACGGCGTCAGATAAAACGGCCTCAGATTAAACGGCTTCAGACGAAACGGCCTCAGATTAAAACGCTTAAAAATGAAAATCATCAGACAAAACGGCGTCGAAAAACGGCCTCACATAAAACGGCCTCAGGTCGTAAAACACGACACAACATTTTATTTTGAAGGAACCGGAAGTATACGGTGGCTACATAGCTAATGTTAGTTTGATTGCTTAGCTACCAAGTTCGCGAGCCTAGCTAGCCAACAGTTTGGTGCACGGATTTCAATAAAAAATAAATGAATAAAAAAACCATTATTTTGCTGTCTCACTCAGCTAGAGTTGAACCGTCAAAATTTATTTTATTTGCTTGCAAATATAGCTGCTCCCTAGCCAACAGTTAACAGAATTTGCTTGAATCAAAAATTATCCATTATTTCGCTTCTCACTTAGTTACAGTTTCGCATTTATGTTATACTTAGCTAGCCAACAGTTTTATGAACAGAATTAAATAGAAAATAAATGAATAAAATTATCCATTATTTCGCTATCTCACTTAGCTAGAGTTGAACCGCGATCATTTATGTTATACCAAATATAACTGCTCGCTAGCTAGCTCGCTAACGTTAGTTCGCTTGCTTAGCTAGCTAGTTTGCTAGCCTAGCTAGCTGACAGTTATACTTAGTACAACGTAAATGCTCGCGGTTCAACTCTAGCTAAGTGAGATTGCAAAATAACAGATTTTTTTATTCATTTATTTTCTATTGACTTCCGTGCACCAAACTGTTGGCCAGCTAGGCTAGCAAACTTGCTAGCTAAACAAGCGAACTAACGTTAGCGAGCTAGCTAACGAGCAGTTATATTTGGTATAAAATAAATGATCGCGGTTCAACTGTAGCTAAGTGAGATAGCGAAATAATGGATGATTTTTATTCATTTATTTTCTATTGAATTCTGTTCACCAAACTGTTGGCTAGTTTGGCTAGCGAACCAGCAAGCTAAGCAAGCGAATTAAGGCTAGGGAGTATGGAGGGTGATTTGTGCCATAATTTAATACAATACACTTATTGAAATACAATACAGTGCCTGACAAAAGTCTTGTCACTTATCCAAGTTGTAGGAACAACAAATAATAACCTGACTTGTAGTTGATCAATTGGAATCAAAAATGGCTTATATGAAAGGCAAAGCCCTCTAGATTATGCAAAATATACCAAAATAGAGTTTTGTGTCATTGATTGAGTTTTATAATTTAATTTGTACAGAAAGGTCAGATTTTGCTTGGGCAAAAGTCTTGTTGCATTGAAAAAAAATGTGGAAATTATACATACACTTTATTTTGAATACACAAATATGCCACTATAATATCAGAACATAAAGCCATGGTGCCTTGGAAAAAAGAATTAATATTGCGAATGACTCCCATGAGCTTGGAGGACTGCATCCATACGTCTTGGCAATGACTGAGATAACTTGATGATGAAATCATCTGGAATGGCATAGAAAGCAGTCTTGCAGGACTCCCAGAGTTCATCAAGATTCTATGGTTTCATCTTCCAAGCCTCCTCCTTCATCTTACCCCTGAAATGCTCAATAATGTTCATGTCAGGTGACTGGGTTGGCCAATCCTGGAGTACCTTCACCTTCTTCACTTTCAGGAACTGTGACATGGAGGCAGAAGAATGAGAAGGAGCAGCAGTATAAGTAGGGCAGCAAGAACTTCTTGATATTTCAGGCTGTTGATGTTGCCATCCACTCTGCAGATCTTTCTCACACCCCCATGCTGGATGTAACAACAAACCATGATTTTTCCTCCACCAAACATGATTGTTTTCTGGGAGAATCTTGGGTCCATGAGGGTTCCAACAGGTCTTGTATGGCGACTGGCATGCAGTTCAATGGATGATTCACCAGAAAAATAAACTTTCAGCCACTTTTCCAGTATCAATCCTTTCTGCAAGCTGTGGGCCTTGGCAAATGCAATGCAGGTTTTTTGTTTTCTGTTTAATACAGACTTCTGTGTACTAATTTGGCTATGAAAACCACTTTGAGAGAGAATTTGACAAACTCTTCTTGTAGATACTGGGATTTTTGGTGACATTTCCTCATGTAGCTTCGCTGTAGTTGAAGAAGGGCTAGCCTTGTACGGTTGAAGCAACAAACGGTCCTTTCAAACAGTTGTCATACCGGGTCTGTCTGACCTGGCGCTTGCCATGAATGTCACCAGTTTCTTCAAATCTTTTCCTCATCCCCTCCACTTGACATTTGGATACATTAAAGATGTCTGCCACCTCAGCAGCAGACTCAGTCTTCTGGCTCTTGATGATCAGCACTTTGGTCTGTGGTTGAATCTTTGGTATGTTGTCAGAGGTCTAGTCGCACCTCATATGAAAGTCTGGTGTGCTGGGGTTATTTCTATACACATCTGGGAATGTGTTACTTACAGTATTTGTCAAAGGTTAAACTCTCATCTGCGATTTGTTGCATCATCTGAAGAGACGTCAAGACTTTTGTCCTAGCAAAAACAGATGTTATGGGCTTAGCCAAGCTGTGAACATCAGAACACTTTTTGACGGTTTCATTTTGCACCAAATTATTAATGTGAAAGCCCTTGACATTAAAATGGACCATTTATTGTAACAATTGATTGTTTAGAAATAAAGGTATATGCTATTTTTAGTTACTATGTCCTTATGCAACAAGACTTTTGTCAGGCACTGTACACATCTTGAAAATACATGTGTAGCAATAAATGCAATACAAAAATGCTTAAATACAATACACATATTGAAAATACAATACACACCTCAAAAATACAATACCTGTGAAACAATAAATGCAATACTAAAATGATTTCTTTTTCAATGTCCATCAGGAATATTTGTGCCAAAATGAATACATATCACACCTCGAAATGCAATACATACCTTGAAAATGCAATACATACGTAACAATAAATACAATACAAAAATGCTTCGTTTTTCAATGTCGGTTGGGAATATTTGTGCCAAAATTAAAACAATACAACTGTATTGTTTTTCAAGTTGTGTATTGTATTTCAATGTGTGTATAGTATTTTCAATGTGAGCATTGTATATCGAGGTGTGCATTGTATTTCGATGTTGGGTTTTGGCACTATGTAAATTTTAGCCTATGAGCTCCGACCGATTAATATGATTGGACGAGGCCTTCCATAGAGTGCCTAAGTCACGCCCGGTTGGTACTCTGATTTATAAAACGGGTGCTTCCCATCCTTAAATGTGATTGGCTGAGCCCCGTTCCATGCCGGTATAAAATCACTGTAACCCACTGTATTCTGGGGCAGACCGCAGCACAAAATATCCCTGCGCGCCTGGCCTCGCAACCAACTACTCTGCGCTTGACTGACTCGTTAGGTTACGTTTGTTTCAAGACTTTTAGCTCGCTATGTCAGCGTTAGCGAAGTTTAGCCTTTTAACCCGCTAACCAGTTGGCTATCTACCTAGCTAGCTATAACATTATAGATTTCGATATCACTTTAGCTTGCTAGCGACGTTGCTAACTAGCTCACTATTTCAGTATTAGCGATAAAATGTTGATTTTTTTTTCTCGTGTGTTTATTTTATGGGCTATGTGTAGGGTAACCACATCCACTGTAGTGAACGCTAGCTAGTTGACAAGCTGGCTAGCAAACTAATGCACAATTCAACATTTTCCTGGACACCGGCAAGTGTGGAGGACGAAAGTAAATCTCGTTCCCTACTCTCGCTGCTGGTTGTAATGATATAGCCGATAGGCGCGAGTTGAGAACAAGGAAACTTGAAAACCGAAACAAACGTAAAATTATTTAACGGGGCCTTCGGGAGACCGAAGGTGACATTCCAAATAGCCTGCTTTCATATAGTATATCTACATTAACGAGCCCAAATAGCCTGATGTGACATGATAATGGCGCTAGATGAAAAAGCAATCTTAGCGTCTGTGTTGCTTGCCAACCATTCTGTCCACTCGATCTTGCTTGGTGGAAGAACGAATAGTTCTCAATTTTATTGTTGCATTATTACCAATAAATTATTGGTTTTTTTTCTTGTGTGTTTATTTAATGGGCTATATGTAGGGTAACCGTTTTATAAAAGCAATAAGCCCCTTGAAGCAGTGGGTTACAGTGATTTTATAACGGCGAGGGGGCACTAAGGCACTCCGCTGCGCTGTCGTGGCCTTAGAACGCCCCTCCGCCGTTATAAAATCACTGTAACCCACTGCTTCTCGGGGCTTATTCCTTTAGTATACCATGGTCTGGATGAATACACTTTTCTGTTTGGCAGGCAGGTGTTAATTAAAACCGTGAAACCGCACAGATAGTTCTGCTCTGGTAGTTTCATCGTTCGAAGTTCGAAATTCATCTGCTAGCCAACCTATAACCATAGCAACGTTAGAGCACTGGCATTTGGCTGGGTATAACAGAAACTAAGATACTCGTTTATCTTCAGGGGGCTGTTTCAATAAACTTTACTTGTCCGACCGAGTCAGACCATCTGTCGAGTGGAAAGTCGGACCTTCGACAGACCATATCCGTCAGGTGTTTCAATAAAACAAAAGTAGGATGTCCGACCATGGCCCGACGCAGACGGACGGTTCGTCACTGTTCGTTCGAAGTTGCGTGAGAATTTACACCTCAGCGATGCACTGCTTCGCTATTTAACGTGCAAATATTCGAAATAAGTTAACATTAAATGAAAAAAAGAAAAAAACCCAATTTTGATTTGGTAGATCATTAACTACTATTGAGACATAAATTCACGGCGCACATCGCTATAGGATGTCACCTAAGTAACGTTCATTTTCAGTAGGCTATTAACTGAATGGGCTGCAGTCTAGCTAATTAAAAGCAGTCTTTGTTACCAACTGGCAGTGGTCGGCAGCTTTTTCAGAGTAGCGCACAATTGGCCATCGCGCTACAGGGTTTCAAATTGGGAAGGGACTGCCGGGAAAAGGGAAATAAATAGACAGCTTTGTTCGTTGCTCAAGCGCCTCCTGTTGGCCAGACGGGCGCTCGTCAGGAAGATTCTAAGTCTGTTCATGTCCGGGTATCCTCCGCCCTCGTTCTGAACTTGCGAAGATTCAACCAATGAGTGTATAAGAAGCAGTGGCTGGCGGGCACGTGCTTCGGAGGAGAGCCGTGAACTGTCTTCGCTCTCCTGAGTTGGCAGCAAGGGGTCGCATACGAGCAAGCTTTGTACATAGTTCACCAATTGGGCATTCCAGATTCGGGTGGGATTGGAGATGCCAAAATTAAAAAAAAAAAAAAAAAGCAGTCTTTGCTCACTGTGCACTCAGTGCTAAAACTACGATTGGCAACAAAATAAAGCTATTCAACACACAAAAGACATTAAAACATTCATATCGTCACAATCGCTCATTTTACAGAATTGAGTTAAGCTGCTTTCACACTGGACGCCAAAACTTAATTTTTTGCACAACAGATTACATTCGAAGTCAATGCAAAGACGCGAGATCGTCCTGTGGGGCGGTTAACAATAGGTGCTCCAGCGATAATGACCGTAAATATTAAAGCTGCGAAGTAATCACGCTTTATTCATTAAACGATACTAACTGTGTACAGTTACAAAGGAAGCTAACATGTCCACTTCATGTATCGGCAACTGCTGACAGTTCGCTGGCTACGTGCTGTGACAAATGACCGATTTCAGCTCGCTGGCTCTACGGGAACCGTCATTTAATTTTGTAGGTTTGTTGGTCCAACTAAATCCGCGCCTGGCCAATCCTACGGTGGCCCTGAAGGGTCACAACACCTGCAAACTCAGAAAACATCTGTAAATTCAGAAAACACTTTCATCGATTTCACAACACATGAACTGCAAATGCCAAAACACCTGCATATTCAGAAAACATCTGCAAATTCAGAAAACACTTTCATCGATTTCACAACACACGAACTGCAAATGCCAAAACACCTGCATATTCAGAAAATATCTGCAAATTCAGAAAACACTTTCATCGATTTCACAACACATGAACTGCAAATGCCAAAACACCTGCATATTCAGAAAACATCTGCAAATTCAGGAACACTTTCATCGATTTCACAACACATGAACTGCAAATGCCAAAACACCTGCATATTCAGAAAACACATGCAAACTCACAAAACACATGCAAACTCTGTAATGACAACGGAAATGTTTCGGGGGACCATAATCAGTGACGGACCCACATCCAGTTGCCGGTCGAAAAACGATCCAGGCAAAGAAAATTGTTTCGAACAGGCACATGTTCTTTCAACGGGCTTAGCGATGTTTGATACCACCATGGTTTTGTTTAATTTCAACATATTAAGGCAGTGTCCCCAAAACGTATTGGTCCACTTAGATAACTGTTAAACGCTTCTGCAAACTTTGTTAGCTGTAAACTAGCTGGCTAAGCGCCCGAAAAGACGAATCGCATCGCACCACTATTTTTGAAAGTTATCACTGTCACATATTATGTATGTCAATTCTGATTTCATAGTGCAATTTCGTGCAGATACGAACACTTTGCCCATTCTGTAGCACTATTCCTCTCCTGCTACGGACTCTACTACCATTTTTTTTTTTTAAATCGCCCATGTATCAGCACGCCATGACCACAGAGAGAATGGCGCTAATGCTGTAATTAGGTTTGGATCTGAAGTTGGGGTTGGATACAACGTCATACCCAAGCAGGCTGCGTTCCATTAAATGTCGGAAAACTGACTTGGGGGTCAGTGGTGTCTAATCTGACAAGGATAGCCTTTATTAGCTATACTAGTTGATAACAACGCATTACTCGGTATTTTTAGCGTAAACACCGGAAACAAGTCCGCCGATAAACTTTTTTCAGTGCTGCGTTAATGATTTAATGAAACACAAATGACACTGAATTGCAAATGCAGTTTATTAACACAAGTTTCGCTTACTGTTGACATATGGTGCAGCCATCTTCTACTCGAAGTCGGAATTCGGTAGATAAAGAATCTCCGACTTTCGGAGTTGAAAATCCGACTTATGGGGGCGTTCAATTGAAATTTCCGACTGGGAGCTCGGAGATCCCGACTTCCCAATATAAATGGAATGCAGCATGAGCTGATACATGAGCGATTAAAAAGATGGTAGTAGGGTCCGTAGCAGGAGAGGGAATAGTGCTAAAAAATGGGGCAAAGTGCTCTTAACTGCACGAAATTGCACTATGAAAGGTGCGGTGCGCCTTCTTAGGACAACAATGTAGAAACGCTTAGTTTACAGCTAACAAAGTTTGCAGAACGTTTAACAATTATCTAAGTGGACTAATACGTTATGTGGACACTGCCTTAATATGTTGAAATTAAACAAAACCATGGTGGTATCAAACATCGCTTTTAAAAGAACATGTGCCTGTTCGAAACAATTTTCTTTGCCTGAATGCTTTTTGACCGCAACTGGATGTGGGTCCGTCACTGATAATGGTCCCCCGCCAAACATTTCCGTTGTCATTACAGAGTTTGCATGTGTTTTGTGAGTTTGCATGTGTTTTCTGAATATGCAGGTGTTTTGGCATTTGCAGTTCATGTGTTGTGAAATCGATGAAAGTGTTTTCTGAATTTGCAGATGTTTTCTGAATATGCAGGTGTTTTGGCATTTGCAGTTCATGTGTTGTGAAATCGATGAAAGTGTTTTTTGAATTTGCAGATGTTTCCTGAATATGCAGGTGTTTTGGCATTTGCAGTTCATGTGTTGTGAAATCGATGAAAGTGTTTTCTGAATTTGCAGATGTTTTCTGAATATGCTGGTGTTTTGGCATTTGCAGTTCATGTGTTGTGAAATCGATGAAAGTGTTTTTTGAATTTGCAGATGTTTCCTGAATATGCAGGTGTTTTGGCATTTGCAGTTCATGTGTTGTGAAATCGATGAAAGTGTTTTTTGAATTTGCAGATGTTTCCTGAATATGCAGGTGTTTTGGCATTTGCAGTTCATGTGTTGTGAAATCGATGAAAGTGTTTTCTGAATTTGCAGATGTTTTCTGAATATGCTGGTGTTTTGGCATTTGCAGTTCATGTGTTGTGAAATCGATGAAAGTGTTTTTTGAATTTGCAGATGTTTCCTGAATATGCAGGTGTTTTGGCATTTGCAGTTCATGTGTTGTGAAATCGATGAAAGTGTTTTCTGAATTTGCAGATGTTTTCTGAATATGCTGGTGTTTTGGCATTTTCAGTTCATGTGTTGTGAAATCGATGAAAGTGTTTTTTGAATTTGCAGATGTTTCCTGAATATGCAGGTGTTTTGGCATTTGCAGTTCATGTGTTGTGAAATCGATGAAAGTGTTTTCTGAATTTACAGATGTTTTCTGAGTTTGCAGGTGTTGTGACCCTTCAGGGCCACCGTACAATCCTGGCCACGCAGGGCATATCTAGCCAAGAACCAGCCTACATCGTGCCAAAACTGCATATCGAAATACACTACACGGTGTATTGTATTTCAATGCGAGGTTTTTGGCACAGAGCTCGAAATACAATACACACCTTGAAAATACAATAGGCTACATGTGTAACAATAAATACAATACATACATACTTTGTTTTTCAATGTCGGTCAGGATTATTCATGACAAAATTAAATACAGTATACACATTGAAATACAATACACATCTCAAAAATACAATACGGTTGTATTGTTTTAATTTTGGCACAAATATTCCTGACTCACATTGAAAAACAAAGCATTTTTGTACTGTATTTACTGTTATACATTTATTGTATTTTCAATATGTGTATTGTATTTAAGCATTTTTGTATTGTATTTACTGTTACACATGTATTTTATTTCAATAAGTGTATTGTATTGAATTATGGCACAAATCACCCTCCATATATGAGCAGCTATATTTGGTATAAAATAAATGCTCGCGGTTCAACTCTAGCTAAGTGAGACAGCGAAATTATATGCATTTGGTGTGTCTTGGTGTGGTACGTAGACTTTTAGATTTGTGGATGGGTGCTGTTGGGCCTCTTCGTTGTCGTATTTCATCTGGTCAAAGTTGCATCATATCCGACAGATTGACTGGTGTGAGATCCTTTGTACCTTCAGAGTTTTCCAGGAAACCAAGGGGGCTCGCAGATAGACTGAGGTGGAAAGCAACAGGGTTGAGACAGTTTCTGTTATATACAGGTCCATTTGTTCTGAGGGGTGTTGTAGCTGATGAGGTTTACGATAACTTCATGTTGCTTTCAGTTGCCATTCATATTCTTGCAAGTCCCTCATTATGTGTAGCCTTAACTGACTTTGCTAGGACATTACTGTGCTCATTTGTTGACCATTTCAGTATGTTATATGGTGGTGATTTTGTAGTTTACAACATACACAGTCTAGTTCATATCAGTGATGATGTAAAGGTGCATGGTCCCTTAGACCTAACTTCTGGTTTTCCTTATGAGAACTATCTGCAGATTTTAAAGAAAATGGTTAGGAAACCTCACAATCCTTTGCCTCAAGTGATAAGACGTGTCTCAGAAATGGAAAGTGTCAGTGAGGATAGCATTACAGACAATGAAAAAACTGTCAGGACAGGGCAGCATAATGAAGGACCTACAATCACACAAACGTGCCTAGCGCTGTTTGTTTATACATGCACTCAAACACTGTTACCTCTCAGCGTGTGGTCTCACAACAGCCCCAGAGCTCACAGTCGGCAGCACCCTCAAACAATTGCTCTCACGCACCTGCAGCTGCTTCACACACTGCAAAAAGTGATTTTCAAGAAAGGGAAATTTACTTATTTTAAGACTTAAAACACTTATTTCTATCACCATTTTCTTAGTAAGACAAGTAAATTTTTCTTGACAAGTGAAATTTACTTACCCCATTGGCAAGGTAGTCAAAATTACCTAAAATCAAGGACAAATTTTTGTCTTACTAAGAAAATGGTGATAGAAATAAGTGTTTTAAGTCTTAAAATGAGTAAATTTCCCTTTCTTGAAAATCACTTTTTGCAGTATATGAGGACCCAAGACATCTCCCTCTGCCTGACTAGAACACCCTGAAATCTGCCTGTCCTGATTTATAACCCCGCCTTCCTTTGGCGGCTACACTAGATATTATGTTACGACAGTAGACCATCTCTCCCATATTTTAGGATATATAATTATTAGGTGATAATTTCTCACTGTAAGGTGTCCCTTTTTTGCACGGAAGGATATCAATTAACATTCTGTGTGTCTAGACTGGAATTTCCCCTCGCGAGAGGTCATGTTTGTATATGTTTCCGCACGTGAGGTGGCTGTTACGCGAGTGATATCGGCGGTTATCAAGTTGGTCTGCGACAATATTCACATGTTAAGGGTGAGTTTTTCACTCGTTATTTTTAAATTTCCACTACATATATAGAACAACAGTGCTTATTTTTTCATTTTGCTTCCATGTTTGTATTGTTTACTTATTTATATCCGCAATAAAAAACGTATTCGACTTGACTGTCGAAACTATCTAGCTGTTCATTTTATGACAGTGTCGGATTGATTTTGAGATCACTGGCTATTAGATTGAGTACACGTTGAATAATATAAGCCTTAATAAGTAACGTTTAACGACCATAAGACCTACCTATGAGTAATACGTTGATGATGTTTCTTTGTTACATTAATGATGACAAAGTGTATTACTCAATAATTGACATTGGCTTTGCATAATGATTTCAAATATACATGTTTATATATCAATATCGTTATGACTTATATTCTAGTGCAAAAAAAAGATTGTACCTCTATGACCATCTGCACACACAAAAAAATAAACCTGAGAAAAAAGATGAATATTGATGGACCTCTGAACTTATGATTAAATTTAAAGAGAATAATGATGACAATGTTAATTATATATTTTACTTTAATGTCTGCTACCAATGAAACAAAAATATGTACAATAAAAATTATATAATCATTATTAAATAGACTTTTTCATTCCATTTTCGTTTCCATGTTACGCGAGTGATCTGCTAACACGTCATTAATGTTTTCCACATTGCTGGTCATATAAAACAAGATGCTATGTTTTTCTTATTAAACATGAAAGAAGACCCCTAGAGGTATACATAACTACCTAAAAACATTATGTTTTTCAAAATTAATTTTTTAAAAATAATGTCACAATTGAGATTCCAGATTCTGAGATGGGACCCATATGCCATGTTGTTTTTCACAAAAAAAAGAGGCTCTTTAAAATTATTTACTCTTGAAGAGATGTGGTGGCTGTAGCTGTAGGTCTGTTTATTATTATTATTATTATTATTATTATTATTACTATTATTATTCTGCTGCAATTTTACATTTTGAGACCGCGTAAATTGAAAACTAATTGACCAATTTTCATGAAACTTCGCCAACTTGTAGCATGTGAGTTTGCTGTTATTTCCTGACTAATTGGTTGATCCAGGTCATGTGACTTGGCGGAAAACGTGTAAAGATCTTCTCCTCCAGAACCACTGAATGAATCAAGCTCAAATTTGATACACGTGTAGAGCATTGCTAGACCTTCAAAGTATGTGAATGGCGTTTAGTTCTGGTCAAAATTCTAGAAGCTTGCTATTGGTCGAATGTGTCTGGTGACCAAAATTGACCTTTACATGCCTATAACTTCAAAACAGCTATACATAAAGACATCAAAATTGGTGAGTGTATTGTACTTAGGCTGTAAAACCAACTGACCTAGCTTTGTGCGCTTGCGCCTAGTCACGTGACCTGGCGGCCATATTGAATTTTCACATTTTGTGTGAAAATAAGTCTATTTCTTTTAAAGTTAGAAGCATAATAATTGCACATTTGAAAGTCTAATATGTTCCCTTAATGACCGACATGAGCGGGGTTTTGATTGGATGACGAGTATGGCCACCATTTTAAATAATTAGCTCTACACTTAACAGCCTTCTTCTCCAGAACCAATCAAGATATTGAGCTGAAATTTGGTAAACTTATAGCGAGAGACCATCCCTATGAACTATCAGAAAATTGTTAAGATCCAGCCAATATTTCAGAAGTTATGAATACATAAATATTGCAGAAATATTGTCGCATGTCACCGCTGCCTTGTACTGTCCAACATCGGCAGGTGATGGCTATATGCCATTGCCTAATAAATGTGCAACTTAGTAGAGCCCCAAAGGAACACAGCCAAAATTCAAATTATAAATGCTCTAATTTTGAAATAAAATTTTAATTTTCCCTCTGTCATTAAGCGTAAACCTGTAAGGTGTGATATCCCACGGAGAGGTGATTAACGATTCATGTATTGGGTGTTATTTTTAGCTCAATGCAGTGTATTTGATATTGGGCGATAATAAACCAAGTTTAGAAGACACAAACAACCTATAAAGCAAAGGTAAACATACCACTGACGATGAATTTGTAAGATTTGATAAGTGAACTTGAAGCCCGGCATCGCTGTCATTCTGACAGCTGTATTTAGGTGCCTGCTGCTGTTACCCTGTGCTGGCTGGCTCTGGCAGAGACTGGCGGAGGCTGCTGTTGATGATGGAGGGTACAAGAGGAGGCTGAGGGATGGAGTTGCTCGACAGGCTGCAGAAGTCACTGTTTGTGTCGTGTAAAGTGTAAAATTTGCAAATCACACATTTTCTTTAATCATGAAAGCGCGGCATTTGTTTGGAACTATAGCGCTTCCCCACAAACCATGTGACCACTCTAGCAACGAAGTCAATGAGTGGCGCCACTCTGAATTATCTGCTGCTCTGGCACAACATAGACAGAGTTAAGGTCAGGCAGCTCAAGCTGGCCTAATTTGGCATATACTGTAGCATGGCACTGAAACATGAGGAGATATGCCCCGTTCGGTTAGCTTTAGCTGTCTCTCCATAACTTGGTCAATGTTGTGCCAAATTGTCCTTTTTCTTATGGACAGCACGTGATGAACTCAAACAACAGAGCTAAGGGTTAAATAACACCGAACTTCCCCTTTAAACTGGTTAATGGAGTTGGATTTGTTCTCATTGCAGGAAGTCGAAAATGTTCTCAGTTGTGTGTTTTGACGAGACCGCAGAGGTGGAGGTTGTCCCAACGAGATGGTTCGATAATAGCACATGCTGGTGGCCTCCCTACAAGGCTGAGGGGGTCAACCGCGCCATTAAAAATTTGGAGCAGCCAACCAATACATGGCCTGCATTCAATGCAAGAACTTTATTTTCTTCAAGTACGTATGCTTAAATAATGAACTGATCAGTAATGCCATCAACGAGACAATCATAAAATTGAGTTTTGATCAACAGATAACTATCTGGAGTGCCGCCAGAAACTGACGCAGGCACAGGAAATGACAGACCTGGCATCGGAGGAAAAGTCATCATCCACCCAAAGACCCAAAAGAAAAAGCAAGTATTACTTTTCCTCCTATGCTAATCTTTCTAGGACTGCTGATAAGTTTTCCTGACATCAGCATTGCTGTACTAATAAGCACTTGCCTATCTGTGGTGGTATTTAGTAATGGATATAAAAAGTTGAATTTCAAGTCAAGCCTTTTTCAAGTAATCATTACAATTCAGAGCAGCTACAACTTTGTACTTGATTTTTGCAAGCCCTCTTGTTTGTCCGTCTCTAACTAAGGCCAAGTAGACATGTCATGTCAGACGACTCCGACGGCGAAGAAGTAAATCCTGTGAAGCGTAAGGCCCAACAACTTCCCAAGGCTCCCACTATCCCCCAACCTGCCAACCCGCCGAACATGAGGCGGAATATCATTGGACAAGGATGTGTTCGAGAGGTTCCAGAAACACAGGAGCCTCAGGATTTTCCAGTAGCAGTGTCTTGAGTAAAGTTACTGAAAAGTTGATCTTTTAATGCAGATGATGCAATGGAGATGTTGTTCACTAATAAACTACTCAATCATAATGGACAAACCAGGTAAATGGTGAGATAAAAGCAAGTCACAGGAGTTTAAAATTGTATTCTATATTTTTCTACGCCCTTCCACACTTCCAGTATGTAGCTACCCTGGGATCCTCCCTCCGGCAAGCTAGAGAGGTCAGCTATGGTGAGGGTAACGTGGCAGGGTCAGGGAGAGAAGCAGGGAGCCAGCCAGAGTGTTACAAAGATAGGAACTGAGGCCCCATCCCATCCTCGTAGAGGATGTGACCAATCATGTGTAAGTAAGACTTTGTATTGCACTGCACTTGTTAAGATACAAAAAAATACCATGTATGGACCCCTTTTCCTTTGTCTGTTGTGTTCTCAGTTTCTATTCATTTATACCAGTGGACAAACATTTAGATCTTGTGTAATATATTGTTCTAATGGACAGCTTTGGCAATGCAAAACTCTTTTAGTAATTCAACTCCATTGAATTGAATGGATGAATAGATAGATAGATAGATAGATAGATAGACAAATAAATAAATAAATACATAAATAAATAAATGTCCTATTGCTCAAAATCATAAACATTTGTTTGTTATCATTATTATTTTTCAGTTCTTCTACGTGAGGTGCTGGTAAACCAGCAGATTTTGCTGGACCAGCAGAAAAGCTTAGTGTGCATGATTCAGGACCTCCACAAGCAAATCCAGGGAGGAACCAGCCTATCCGTCATGCATCCAGCATACTTCCCCCTGAGAGACAGGCAGGCTCTTGAGGCCCTGGAGGCTGACCTAGCAAGCCAGCCAGACCTTCGCCGGGAACTGGTGAGCTGCTTATAATTTCTACACTAAGGGTAATGCTGAATGGGTGATAAAAACACTGATGGATTCTATCTACAGTTTATCAGTCCTTCATATAATCTGTGATATCCCTTAAGGGGAGGAGAAACCCAAAAATCACTTCAATCTGCTCAAGAACAGGACAATCAATCAGAGGGAGGAGGAGGGAGAGGTTTATGCTTCAGGGGCATTTTAATGTTCTAAGTTGACTGTTACAATGATTTGTAGGTGTACTTTGACTTTAACCTGGATTTTCTCAAAACCTGATTTTTGCCCTGATTGCTCTCATTTAAGGCACTATATCTCACTTATTTGTGGAGCTTTTCTCATGAAATTTTGACAGAAGTCTGTGTACATATCAGGAAGTCTACCAAACTAAAAGTTTTGGTTTAGCACTTTGGGTCTGTGAGTTATGGTGATTTATATTTCATATCGAGGGGGCGAAAATGGCAAAATCCTCTTTTACCCCACTAAATCTCTAGTATTATACGTAAAAGCTTTATTCTAGTTCAGACGAAGGTGTAAACATAACTAAATCTAATAAAAAAAAACCTGATTCAAATATCTTGCTTCAGTCCTGAGATATAAGGCAAAGAAATAATGGTGAAATCGGGGTGGTGGCCATCTTGAATCACATGACCTAATTATGCAAGTTAGGTCAAATTCATATTTTGTGTATTTCAGGTCATATACTGTCAATACACCAAGTATGAATGATTTCTATCCAAAAATGACAATTTTTTTCCAAAAGGTTTCTCCTCCCCTTAATATCACGTCCTGGTGCAACTTCTTAACAAGTAAAAGCAAGGGAAAGCTGACCCGGATAGTCAAGCAGGCAGCCAAAGTCATCAGCATCCTCCAGAGAGAGCTATCAGAACTGCACACCCAAGCAATAGAAAAGAAGTCAAGCTCCACCGTCAAGGACCTCCCCACCCCCTCCATCAATGTTTTGAGCCACTACCATCAGGCAGATCATACAGAGTGCCTCTGTCCAGCAGATCCGTATAAACAAGGTCCTTTGTACCGAAGGCAACACAAACACGCAACGTACATCACACGTACAAAATCAGGACAGAACTGCCTTCAAAGTTTTCTAACATGGCAACATGTTAGATAATACAGCTTTTTATATCAATGTATCTTTTGTATCCTTATAATTTTAAAAAAGCTTCTCTTTTTTTACTAGGTCATTACACTTGGATTGGCAGGGGTGGGGGGGGCTGATATCAGGGACACCGTACAAAGAGTCATGAAGATGGCAATACAAAATGAAATGGCCAAGGGCATGTCCTGGCATGGGATGAATAGTAAAATCGCCTTCCAGGACCTGAAACTCAAGACTGTGGTGATGGGGTAAGCATAATACCGTTCACCAACCGTTTTCACTGCTGTCTCAGGCTCCTGCACCCATGCGAAAACCATCAGTCACCACCAGTGAAGTCAGGCAACGCGTCTTGTACACAACACTCACACCCACACACACCCATACACGAATCTCCCACATGATGAATTACTGGCCATGTTTAGTTAGAACTGTGCATAGTGAAGAAGACTGTTGCATGTATTACTGCTTTTTAAACTGTTAAATTGCCTGTATGTTAAAATCACTGATAAACTAATTGATCATAAACAATTTGTCATGGGTACTTATTCCATGTCAAATGTCTGAATTTCAGAGAAACTTCCCACTTGACCATCTCAGATTTGGCTGAAAAAAATTCCAGTGGGTGCATTGACCTCCTTATAGGAGAAATCCAAAATTTTAGCTCTGAACTCTTAATAGTTTTGTCATAAAAAAAATTTTTGCAACTTAGTTCAGGCCCTTATTGAACAGCGATTTCTGAGGAGCCACTTTCACATGGCTGTATCTAAAAAAGTATTTCAGCTAAGTCCTTCAAATTTTGAGGGGTGAAAATCTGCTGCTATTATTTGAGGAATATGGACTTATTCAGGTGTCCCTTTAGTTTATCATATATTTATGGGTGCTTAAAGTTGCTCAAATTTTACTCCACTGGAAATAATTACAATTTATCTGTTCAAAATTTTTATGTACATCTGCACTTATGTATTGGCGTTTAGTGATGAGTTCAAAACAACTTTTTCATTGACTTTCTGCATGCAGAAGGTATACATTTATCTAGGCTTGCATGTACAGTAATATTTTTAGGAAGGGCTCATTAAACACTATACATTCAGGCAGAACAAGACACATTGAAACACAAATATATCTCGTTATACACATACATTATATGTATATCTTTTTATTTTGCACTTATGTTCTGAAATTACTTCATGAAAAAGAAATCTTGAATAAACTCAGAAACATGAATAGCATGTGAAGCAGTTTGTCTGTGCCCTCTCCTCCATGTTGTTCTCGTATATAATCTCGACCATGGTTTGCTGTGCTGCGTGGGGATGCTCCAATCGCTGGGAGGTTGAGTACAAATGTACAGTTTCTCCAATGACGTGAAGAAGAGAAAAAAAATTGTTGGCTCATTTCAGCAGGAGAAATTGAACAAACAGTAAAAATTACAACAATAAAAATGTGAGGTGATCATATTCAAATACTGCACTTGCACTTTTTCACGACCAAAGACCACACGATTTGGAAGCTTATTGTCCAGTTTATTAAAAGTAAGGAACAGGGAAAGGCTTGCACAGCTTAGAGAGTTAAGACTTTGGGTGTTGGGTGAGTGTCCTCAGTCTCATTGCAGGGAGTTCTCTGGCTTTTACTGAATCGTCAGCAGCTCTTCGGCTGAAGGGGGGGGGAGAGACAGGAGAAAGGGTTAGACACACCTACATAGGCTTGGATGGGAAATTGTGCTGAGAGATGAGGTGTGGTCTTTTTTCCCTACTTAGGTTATGGAACTCAAGTAGTTGTGATCAACAGCTTTTGCTGCTGATGTTTAAGGAAGTATGGCAAGTGGCATTAGTTACAGATGTGACAGGAATTAGCATAAAGTTGGATCATGTTCTTTGCAGTCTTTCAGACAAGAAATACAGTTCAGGTCAATATTTTTAGTATTCAGTATGATTCCCCACTTAGGCCAAACATTTTGAAAATTAAGCATAGAAGGCTATTTGGCCAATACGTTCTGTTTTCAATCCTCTATTTGATCCTCCAGCCTCCCTCTCCCTTAATCATCAATCCAAAATTAGCTGAGCAGCAACATAATATTGACAGGTAATGGTCAACAGAATCACAAATCCTAAAACACTCTATGTGACGTTAATACTCATTTTGTAATGCCGAGCTAAGATACTTGTCAGATATCTTGTTGTAGCTTGCACTAATGGTGTAAATTTATCGTCTGGCAATGGTCGTCAGTGTTGCTACCCGGCGTTTATCACAACGAGCTGTACACGGCCATTTACCCAGCTGAGTGAGCCATTCTTAAGCTGCTTTCACACCGGACGCGAAACGAATTTTTCGCGCGACAGATTACTTTCAAAGTCAATGCAAAGACGTGAATGCTTTAAGAAAAGCGCGTTCATGTTCCGAGCTTCTGAAGGGGAAGGGCGAGCGGCATTGGTGTGTTTTGAGAACGTTCAACTGTCAACAATAGTGACGTCATATTGCTGATACAGCCTTTAATACTGGTAATTATTATGAACCAAGATGAACATTTAAATATTAAAATACAAATTGCCATAATCTAGAATATAGAGCACTACAGGAAATCAAGGTACAAATATGTGTTCAAAATATGAAAACAGCATTCCTTAGACATACATGTACAACTCTTTTTTTTGTCTATATATTTACAAGTTATTTTAATTGAATGTTTTTGAATTTTAACTAATGATTAAGAATTTCCTTGACAACAAACACCTGTAAACAAAAAAATAATTTATTAAGTAATGGTCGTGCTTGTAGGCTGATGTGTGTCACCAGTCCAGTGTTTTTCATTTCATTTTATCTAGTGGCAGATACACATGCACAGCATTTGATTGCGCAATTCCCCCGCTGATTCCTTACACAAGATGGCAGACGCGTTGCACGTTTTGCGGTTGGTTCAGCCAATGACGTTGTCCGCTCTAGTGGTTTCTTTTGCTCTGTGGGCGGGACTGGAGCGGAGGCAGGTAAATGGGGTCATTCCACTCGCAAGGGCAGCAGGGAGTAGAGTTTTCAATTAACGGTCGTTTGGAATGTCCTTCGACATATTTCGCGGCTGCTGCTTTCTGCTTAAGCAAGAGTAAACAAACGCAGCCAGTTCACGGGAGAACTGTTTTCACTGGCCATTTATCAGTTTCGCGGTAGCTTTATAAGCAACCACATCGCTTTCATAAGGCGACAAATAGCCGCGGATAAAAATAAAAAACGACATAACTAGCGATAGCCAGTCGACTGTAGTAAACCATCAAGCTAGGTTCATCAGCTTTCTGTGCGCTAGGTAGCTACTAGCCTCCGTTGTCATTTTCTTGAATGACGTTGAATTTCACACGTCACTAGGCTCGGTTCGGACCAATCAGTGCCCTTGCGGTCTGCGTCGCTTTGACGTGCAGTTAGAAAATTTTTCAGGTGAATCATGGCAGGTGACGCAGAGGCTCTGCGGTGGGGGTTCACGTCGCCGCAGAGGTTCTGCGTAGCAACGGCGTCGATTCGACGCAGAAGCATAAATCCAGCTTTAGGCTATCCATAGTGCGGTTGCAGAGGCCGATCAGGACGATATAAAGAAACTGTAAGAGCTCGTCTTCGTTCAAAACTAGATTAAAACTTCTTTTCACATTATCCGAAGACTGTATCACAAAATATGCGATGGGGATTTCAAAAGCCCGTCGGATATTGGCGCATTTCAAAAAAACTGATCGCATTTTGCGATATGATACCGCTTATTGCCAGCCCTGCATTGTATGCTAACCCAACTGCATCATCCACGTTAACTTCACATAATCTGCTAGACTGGAATAGGTGTTTGGGTTACATCACTAAATAATTCTAGCCTACAGCAGAAACTGGTGTATTTTGATTCCTTATCGGTTCGTTTTCATTTCAGTGATCTCACGACAACGACATACATTAAACCATGTGACAATTTGTATGCAGTGGAGATAGTCTTTTGAAAATCACTAACATTGCATCTATCTAGGTGGCTAACGTTAACACAATTCAGACGAGCTATTCACAATTACTTTAAACATGAGAAACGGATCACAACACACTTTAGGAACTGCTTACTTTAGCAAGTAGATGTCTAGATACATAACCCCAATTTAAACAGTATATTATATTGCTGACAGATAACGAGGCTTACCTCAGATTGAGTACTGAAGTAGGCTACTATGGTAACGTAGTAGACCTTCGTCAAAAAGTTGCAACTTGCCGCCATCAAAGCGAAATCCTTATCTTGATTGGACAAAAAAACTGGCACGATGCGTTCTATCCAATGATTGTATATTGGTTCCATCAAGGCTACTGATGATTCTGATACTCCAATCGCGTGGCGCTCTATGAGCTTCGATTCTATGGGTCCAGCGCCAGGTAGATGTTCCCTTCTTCGCCTACAGGTCATGTAGGCCCGGAGTGAACTCTCCCGTCTCCACTGACGCCAACAACAGTTTTTAGCCCTCTTGGCCGACAGGCCCAAGGGGCTTATGCTGTGCTTAGGGTCATTAGGGGTGGTCTGTCGTGCGTGCGTGCAGCGTGCGTTAGTGCGTCCACAATTGTCGTTTCAGCGCGATACAGCTTTCAGTTCTCAACGGATCCTTTTCTTATTTTATATGCATATATAGGGGCCCAAGATCTAGACCGACTTCGATTTTGGTCATGCTGCGATTCTTGGTTTGGCCACCAGGCGGCTGTTTCTGCAAAACTTCAAACAGCTCTAGCTCCCTTATTCTACGAGCTAAGATACTCAAATTTTTACTGTAGGGTGTTCTGCCAAGGATTCATCATATATGCAATGGGTTTTTGATATGACTTAATTTTAAAGGTTATATAGGTCAAAGGTCATAAAATGTGCTGGTTTCGTTTCAGCACCATAGCGCCCTCAGTTCTCAACGGATCCTTTTCCTATTTTTTATGCATGTATATGGGCCCAAGATCTAGCCCCAGTTCGATTTTGGTTGTGCTGCGATTCTTGGTTTGGCCACCAGGGGGGCTTTTTCTGCAAAACTTCAAACGGCTCTAGCTCCCTTATTCTAGGAGCTAAGGTGCTCAAATTTTTGCTGTAGGGTGTTCTGCTAAGGGTTCATTGTGTATGTAATGGGTTTTTGATTTGACCTAAATTTCAAGGTTATGTAAGTCAAAGGTCATAAAATGCACCGATTTTGTTTCACTGCAATAGTGCCTTCAGTTTTCAACAGATCCTTGTCATATTTTATATGAACGTATATGGGCCCATGATCTAGCCCCTGTTCGATTTTGGTCGTGCTGCGATTGTCGGTTTGGCCAGCAGGGGCCTTTTTCTGCAAAACTTCAAACAGCTCTAGCTCCCTTATTCTAGGGGCTAAGATGCTCATATTTTTACTGTAAGTTGTTCTGCCAAGGGTTCATCATATATGTCATAGGTTTTGATTTGACCAAAATTTCAAGGTTATGTAAGTCAAAGGTCGTAAAATGCACAGATTTGTATTCAGTGCAATAGTGCCTTCAGTTTTCAATGGATCCTTCTCATATTTTATATGCATGTATATGGGCCCAAGATCTAACCCCAGTTCCATTTTGGGCATGCTGCGATTCTCGGTTTGGCCACCAGGGGGCTTTTTCTGCAAAACTTCAAACAGCTCTCGCTCCCATGGGGCCCTATCTTACGCCAGAGTCCCTAAACCCGTTATTTGGGGATTTCGCATTGCGTAAGAGGCGTTCCCCCGCGAAAGTTGCTATCTTGCACACCTGCCTATATCCCTGAAACACCAGCACTACCCGTTACATTATGCATAGGCGTGGTTTGGGCGTTACGCCAGTTAAACCAATCAGTGTGCCAGGTGCCAGTGCCTTTCGGAGCAGGCTGCGCTATCCCAAATCCTCAGACCGAAATCCGTGGTGGAGAGAGGAAGGTCGCCACGTTTCTCCGTTGACGAAGTTATATTGCCCGTGCATGAGGTCAAATCCAGTCAGGGGAGGATCTGTTTTTGTTAAGTTAATCATGAATTGTATTATTATTATTATTATTATTATTATATGACATTGACATATTGTTTAATGTTTGGTATGTAGTAAAAAAAAAAAAAAAAATCAAGCCTACCCCTTTTGTGATGGAAACTTCAAAAAAAAAAAAAAAAAAAAATGCATTTCGCTATGCACTTCCAACTCCCTCTCCCGTCTGATATGGAGCATAGAACAAAATCCCATTTTAGAAAAATAAAATTAGCTATATGCACTGGCACACAGCGACGTAACGTTTTTTTTTTTTTTCCCCAGCGAGATCGGCATTTCAGAACTCTTCAGCGAATGAAGGTAATTCTGGTGACAAGTACGTGGTTTCATCCGTTTACATTTTCCAGTCGGACAGCTGTCTATTTTTTTACAGCAAGTTGCGTGACCGTGTTGCAAAAACAGGTGTGCGTACTTGTCGCCGAAATTACCTTCATTCGCAAGAGAGTTCTGAAATGCCGCTCTCGCTGGAAAAAAAATTCCTGTTGCTGAGTGCTAGTGCATAGCGCTCTTGTGAAAGCCCAAATGCAGGTAGCGGGTGGTTTTAGGACCCGCATGTAGGTCAAAGGTCGTAAAATGCACAGATTTTCTTTCAGTGCAATAGTGCCTTCAGTTTTCAACGGATCCTTTTCATATTTTATAAGCATGTATATGGGCCCAAGATCTAGCCCGAGCTCCATTTTGGTCATGCTGCGATTCTCGGTTTGGCGACCAGGGGGCTTTTTCTGCAAAACTTCAAACAGCTCTAGCTCCCTTATTCTACGAGCTAAGATGGTCCAATTTTTTGCCGGCTTGGCCAAAAGGCCCAAGGGGCTTATGCTATGCTCGGTGTCTTTAGTGGTGGTATGTTGTGTGTCCGTGCGTGTGTGCGTAAACTTTTGGCTTGTCTGCGCTCTAGCGTCTTCAGTTTTTCACCGATCCTTTTCATATTTCATATGTGTATATAGCATCCTAAGGTCCAGAGCAAGTCCGATTTTCAGCCGAATCGGACCGATACTTTGGCCATTAGGGGGCGTTCCATTTTGGCGACGTTTGGCCAAGCAGCCGCGTGGCTTTGCCACTATTTTTGAAAAACTCCTCGGTTCTGCACGATTCACGTAAATGACCCAACTGACCAAAAAAATGGCAAGGATGAGGGGAGAATATAGCCTATAGCAGAAAATAGTGAGGAAAATGGTTTTATATAGTAAATATACATGGTATCCTGTAGCTGTGGGAAAGGTTCGCTGAGACACGTAATGTATAGTGTGTCACTGTCAATTGTAGAACACATTTCATTTCAGAAATACAATGAAAATGATTTCAGTCAGGACAACTTTGTCAACATAGAAAATTTATTTAGAATTGGCATTAATACATTTGGCGGTATGGTTCTGTTCTGGAGCTCCCTGCCCTTCCATATGCACACATGGAATGCCCCAAGGCAGGGAGAGCAGCAAATTATTCCCCCCACAGAACAGAGCAGGCATGGATAACAAGGTGGAGATGGGGAGGGGGTGGGTTGCAAAAGAGCTGGCAGAAAATGGCAAAGGAGTAGAAGGCAGCAGGTAGCTTAAGTAAAGCGCTGTACTTGGTCTCATCCAATCGGGAAGCTTGGGTAGTCAGCTGACCTGCTCAATCAGCTGTGGCAGTCAGCTGAGCCAGAGGCGCTTGCCTCAACCAATGAGCTAGCTTGGCTAGATAGCTTGGGCCGTTTAATCAACCGAGGCAGTCGGCTGGGCCCTGAGCTTGTCAAGAGGTGCTTGCCTCAACCAATGAGCGAGTTCGGCAAGACAGCTTGGGCCGTGCAATCAACCGAGGCAGTCGGCTGGGCTCCGAGCTGGGCGAGAGGTGCTTGCCTCAACCAATGAGCAAGCTAGGCAAGACAGCTTGGGCCCTGCAATCAACCCAGGCAGTCGGCTGGGCTCCGAGCTGGGCGAGAGGCGCTTGCCTCAACCAATGAGCAAGCTAGGCAAGACAGCTTGGGCCCTGCAATCAACCGAGGCAGTCGGCTGGGCTCTGAGCTGGGCGAGAGGCGCTTGCCTCAACCAATGGCGAGCTATGCTAAACAGCTTGAGCCGTGCGATCAGCTGCACCAGACGGGCCGTTGGTCGGGCGATTTAATTTTAAGGTGTGACTCCGTTGCCTATCTGAACTAATGCTATGCTCCATTTAATTCGATCACCTGAACCACGCGTTGTAGTGACTACGTGAGATTGGTTCTTTCCCCGTGGTAGATCAGCCTGCTACGGCAAGCAACGCTGGCACACCGGCTTAAGTCTCGATCAGCAGAGCACAGATCTATTTCTGAGTGCCGTAGCCCTCACAAAATTCGCCGTTGCTTAAAGTCCCTACTATGTCACTGACCGAAGCGATGGGATTTCTCTCAACTGGGGTTCCCAGCATGGCCAGTCCGTCCGTGAGTCACCAGCTCAGTGCGAAGCAGTATCCGGGGCAATCTCTCAGTTCAGCATAGCCACAGCCCGGGCTGCAAAAAATTTTTTTTCCCCACTCCGGTTCTGAGCTCAAATATAACATAATGTATGACCAATCATTTCTTGTGTCAGAGCCGCATACATAAAAACTTGGAATAACAAAACTTGCACTTCGAAGCCTTTTTGACGTTTGGGCTCTATCGCAGAAATCTATGTTTCATAGCTCGCCTCGCAATTTCAGAACACCATTGACATGATTGAATTAACTTGTTGGGAATCGCCAACTATGTGATCAAGAGACAAAGCAGTTTCGACGTGGCAGAACTGTTAGCTTTTACACGTAGTTTATATCAGCTGCAGTAGTTGGACTATCATCTCGCCTTAATGTTGTCATTTTAAATTAATTATTAATAGGAATATTCACCCAATTCTACCACTTCTATGAAACATGTCTCCATTAGAATTGAATTTTATGTCCTGTGGGCTCGGATTTCAAGAGAGAGCCAAGAAGGAAATGATAAATCTTGCGCCACATCAAGGGGATCGGCTAGGGATGATATCTGGCGACCGTTGAACTTCTAAGAGCAGAAAGTTGGCAATATTATATGTACATGTATTGCTTGCAGTCTACATTTACTCAAATTCCCGATTTCTGATATACAAGTTTCTAGTGCGACACTCATGCACCAACACGAATAAAAACTACTTGAAGGGGCTTTGAAAGAGGCATTGAATCTAACAAATCAGCGCAAGGCAGAGCATTTTGAATCACATAACAGTGAATAAAATGCTCTTGGACTTCTACGTTATCAATACAATTGCTGACCTACCTCTAAAACAACTTTATTCAACTCTCATACAAATGGACAATGCCCAGTTGCCCACACGCGCTACGAGACTTAGCTATGGTGCCATTGTGTGGTGGATAAATAAGACAAAAGTGCACGGATTGGTCATGTTAATAAGTGTCTATTTGAGCCCAATTCCACACCCGGCCTGCAGCACATCATTGCACTAAAGAATTGAAGTCAAATCGTCTCCGCAGATTTTCGGGACAACCATTGTTATCCATACAAATGCTCGCCCGTCTCACCTATAGGTAATTTAATGCTGGAAACGGTCGGACCCATCTCACATCAGACTCACCCATCTTAGCATCTCAGATAAACATTGCCCGTCTCAAAGAAGGGAGACGGGTGGCTGGCTAACACTATGTGCGTAGCTGTGACTGCAGACCTCCTTATGCTAATGAATGTCCGCTTAGCTGAAGATGAACTAGATTTTGATCCTGAGGCAGAAAAGGCAAGGTGACATTTGTTGCTTGACAATGAATATGCCAAGTCCATATATGGATCTACAGTTTCAAGGGTCACTGCTGCTAGCTCGTCTAATGCTCCTTCAGAGTCAGCAAGTATTTCCAGCTAAAAGAGCTGAGATTGCTGTGTAATTGGCAGCAAAGAAAGCTGAAGTCGAAATAGAGGCTGAAATTAAAGTACAACGGCTGCATCTGAAGAAGCTAGAAAATCGAAGAGACATTGAGATGATGAAGGCTCAGTTAAAAGTGTACGCAGAGGAGGAATAAAAAAATTACAGGTGGGCAGGGCAGCCAAGCCTGCCGCAACATAATTGATCCCAGTCCACCAGTAAACAAAACATCATGCTTGAAGGGGCGAAGTACCACAAATGAGGCATTCCTAGCACAAGCACTACAGGAGTCAATTACCTTAAGACAACTCCCTGTTCCAGAGCCCTCTGTATTTCCGGAGATCCGCTGAAGTTTATTGAATGGAGCACAAGCTTTAAGGCCCTTATAGAGAGACGGTGTTTAAATTTAGCTGACAGACTGTTCTACTTACAAAAATACAGGTGGCCCAAAAAACCCCAACCGAAACATAGTGCAAAAACTAATCCACTTTACTGAGATGGAGTAAAAACCCAACCGAATAGTTGATAAGACAAGATATTTATTTCATGTAGTTGATTAGAAACAAATTTGGCAGGACTGCTCCATCTCACTAAAGTGAATTAGTTTTTGCACTACGTTTCAGTCGGGTTTTTTTTTTTTGTACATTAGTGGAGATGCAAAGTCTGCTTTGGAAGGCAGTTTCTATAGAAAAGATGAACAGGCCTACCAGCAAGCATGGGAAAAGCTGAATGCAAGATATGGCCACTCCTTTGTAGTACAACGAGCTTTCAGAGAAAGACTTAACAGATGGCCAAAAATTGGTGCAAAAGAGAACGTGAAGTTAAGAGCTTAGCGACCTCTTGTCTCAAATATTTTTATTGCAAGTAAAAATCCCGCTACAAAGGCAACCCACCCACCTAAACAAAAAAAAGGCCCTTCACCAACCCTCACACCAACCCATCCCATCCACGAATCCTCAAAACAATTAGTACAGATAACAAAACAAAACCAACATTCATGAAAAAAAAAGGACACGAAGGCAGACATCTTAAAAAAAAAACAGCCAATAATATAGGTACAATACAAAGTATAACCTGTTCAATCACCATTTACACCTCTCAAATCCCGTAGATAGGCTAAAACTGGACCCCATATACTTTCAAATGTCACCAACCTATCAGATATTTCAAATTGAAGTTTTTCCAAATGGAGAATGTCACCCAATTCTCTAAGCCATATTTCAAAAGTAGGGGCACTATCTGATTTCCATTTTTGTAATATCAATTTCTTAGCGATGACAAAACCCAGCATGAGTACCCACTTAAATTTTCCATGGTTCCAATAAGTGCCTTCAGTTACTCTGAGTACTGCAACGAGGGGGTTAGGCTCCAAGTTCTTTCCAAATACATTAGAAAAAAAAATCAAAAATTGAGGACCAGAATATACATACTTTAACACATGCCCATAGCTGATGTATAAGGGAAACCTCAGTAATTTTACATTTATTTGCATAAAGCGGATACACTCGGAAGTAATTTATTCATCTTAACACCAGAGTAGTGTAATCTATGTACCACTTTAAATTGCACCAAAATATGTCTTGTATTTATTGAACACCGATGTATATTCGTGAGACATGTTTTCCAAAGAGCTTGAGATAAATCAAAACCCAGCTCAGTCTGCTAGCAATGTCGGACTTTGTCTGTATTAATATTGTTATGTATGAATATTTTATGTAAAGCACTGTATATCACTTGTAGATGAAGATTTGTTGCATACTGTTTTTGCTGCTTTACTGGTCAGCTATTTGTTTGTTTTGTTCATCATTTGGCACCCTCTGGTGGTATGTCTGTAGCAAAACATGATCTGATGCAATACCACTTGTTTGTGATGAAATAGACTAGTGCTTTCTAGAGGTTTCTGGCACCTTCTTGCCTGGAGGAGGCCGGATTACTTAGGAATCCTGCAGATCTTTCCAGAGTGTTCCTAGTCTATATAAATGCTGTGATTTTGGTCAGGGGAGAAGGTTTTTGTTTTGGAATCAGAGTTACATGGTGGCATTAGAGTGTTATTATAAGATTACACAGTGGATTATTTGTAGAAATTTTTGGACCTAATCAGTGAAGAATAAATTTGTTTAAGTTGTCATTGATGGTTTTCTTTGTTGTGATTTTTAAGTCGTAACAAATTGGAGGTTCTACCGAGATAAACCATTCATTGGATCAACCATTGGATTCACCAAAGATTAAAGCTGATCTATCATTTTAAATCTTGTGACTATTTGAAAAACCAGCAATCATGACTTTTGATGTTGAAAATTTTCTGAAAACTTCAACCCCAGAATCAATTGTGCTGGCAAAGAAGAAGGACTTGCTGCAAATAGCCTCAACCCTTGGATTATCTGATGTGAAATCATCAATGAAGAAACAAGAAATATTCAACATTTTGGTGCAACATTTCATCGATGAAGATATCTTTGGGGAAGAAGCAGCATAATTGATTAAAGATGTGGAAGTGTCTGCAACAGAGCTGCAAAGACTTGAGATGCAGCCATGCCAGAAACAACTAGAACTGGAAGAAAGAAGGTTGGAGAAAGAACTAGAAGAAAGAAGGTTGGAGAAAGAACTGGAAGAAAAAAGGATGCAGTATGAACTGGAAATGAGGAAAATAGAAGCAGGTACTGTAACAAAATCTTTTGGACTTTCTGATCATTTTGATGTGATTAAACACATCAGACTTGTTCCTCCCTTCCTAGAAAATGATGTAGACCAATACTTTACCCATTTTGAGAAAATTGCTGAAAATTTGAAATGGCCAAAAGAGCATTGGACAAAGTTACAAGTTACAATGTGTTCTTACTGGTAAAGCTAGGAAAATCTATAACCAGTTATCTGTCCAGCAGTGTTCTAATTATGATTTTGTCAAATCTGCCATTCTGAAGGGTTATGAATGGGTCCCCAAGGCTTACAGGCAAAAATTTAGGAATTCTCGCAAGGAAGCCAGTCAAACTCATATTGAATTTGGCAGGTTATAGGAACAGTTGTTTGATCAGTGGTTTAATTCCATGAAAGTTGAGAAAGATTTTGACAGAATGAGGCAAATTATTCTGGTTGAGGAATTCAAAAGGTGTATCCAGCCTGATATCAAGATTTTCCTTGAGGAGAAACAAGCCAATACTTTGCAAGATGTTTCCACCCTGGCTGATACTTATGCATTGACTCATAAGTCTTCTTTTGTCCAAAAATCCACTTTTTCTACATTTCAAAGCAAGTCTCAGTCCAAGACTTCTTCTAATAACACTTCTAATGATTCCAAGGCCACTTCTGAGAGGAAACCTTCCAGTGAGAAGCAATCCTCTGATTCTTTACCTTCTGTGTCTTGCCAATACTGCAAAAAGCAAGGTCACCTTATTTCTGAGTGTTATGCTCTCAAGAAAAAACAACGACGAGAAGAAACCAAGCCAACTGCTTTCACTTAGAGAGAATCTCTTGTATCAAAGGTCAGTTCGTCTGATCTTCTACCTTCTGTGTCTGATTCTGTTATGGAGGGTTTTGAGCCATTTATCACCGATAGTTTTGTCTCACTTTCACATGATTTTTCCTCATCTGCTCCTGTTCAAATTCTAAGGGATACTGGGTCTTCCCAATCTCTTATTCTTGCAGATATTCTGCCTTTTTCGGATAAATCGTCTACTCAGGCTAATGTCCTTATTCAAGGAGTAGAATGTGGTTTTACAAGTGTAGCTCTCCATAATGTTTATCTCAAATCAGACTTGGTCTCTGGGCCTGTTACTGTTGGCGTTAGGTCTTCTCTTCCTTTGAAAGGTGTTCATTTGCTTCTTGGTAATGATCTTGCTGGGGATAAGGTTGTGCCCTACCCTGTTGTAACTGACACTCCTTTGATTGATCAAGAATCTGACTCTATAGTGGATGAAATTCCAGACCTCTATCCTTCATGTGCAATTACTCGTTCTATGGCCAAAAAGGCTACTCAAGATGATGCTGACCTGGACTTCAACCTGGCTGACACCTTCATTGGGCAGTCTTTTCATCAGGAACCTTCCAGTCCTTCTGAGATGTCTGGAAAATCTTCAGACTTGTCCTTGTCAGGTCATTCTAATGACATTCTGTCTCGGAAACAACTTATTCAGGAGCAACAACAAGCTCATGATCTAGTGCATCTTCCACCACAGGCTGTAAGTGAACAAGAGGCTACTCAAGTTCCTGTCTGTTTTTACTACAAAAATGGTGTGCTTATGAGAAAGTGGCGTCCACCTGATGTTTCTGCAGATGAAGAGTGGATGATCACCCATCAAATTGTTCTTCCAAAGTCTTATCGTCAAGAAACTCTTAGTCTGGCCCATGACAATCCTATGTCGGGTCATTTGGGTATCAAGAAGACCCTTCAACGTGTCAGGAATAATTTCTTCTGGCCTTCCATGAGGTCCGATGTACAGGAGTACTGCAAATCCTGTCATACTTGTCAAATGGTTGGGAAGCCGAACCAGAATATTCCAAAGGCTCGACTTAAGCCCATTCCCGTTTTTGAAGAACCCTTCAGTCAGATCATCATTGACTGTGTTGGACCATTGCCGAAGACTAGATCTGGTTCCACTTGGTTTCCTAAGGCAATTCCACTTTGTAATATCAAGGCGAAGACTATCATCAAGGCTCTTACCAAGTTTTTCTGCTTTGTTGGTCTTCCTAAGTCTATTCAGTCTGATCAAGGGTCAAATTTCATGTCTGGCATATTTCAACAAGTTATGCATGAGCTTTGTATTAAACAATACAGGTCATCAGCTTACCATCCTGGGAGTCAAGGTGCTTTGGAGAGGTTCCATCAAACCCTGAAGAACATGATAAGGACCTACTGCCTTGACACAGAGAAAGACTGGGATGAAGGTGTCCATCTTCTGTTTGCTGCCCGTGAAGCTGTTCAGGAGTCTCTTGGGTTCAGTCCTTTTGAGCTTGTTTTTGGGCATACAGTCCGTGGACCTCTGAAGCTTCTGAAGGAAAAGTTGTTGGCCGAAGATGATGTCCCAATGAACTTGCTTCAGTATGTCTCTGACTTCCGTAATCATCCCTCTAAGGCTTGTGACTTTGCTAAGTCTAATCTCAAAGAGGATCAGGGCAAAATGAAAACCAGATATGACCTTCATTCCCAAGATAGAAGTTCTAAAGCTGGTGACAAAGTCCTTGAACTTTTACCAGTTCCTGGAAACCCTCTAAGAGCCCGATATTTCGGCCCTTACACTGTCCTCAAAAAGGTCAGTGATCTAAATTACGTCATTTTAACCCCTTGAAGGAGGAAACAAAAACAAATGTGTCACATCAACATGCTGAAAGAATACATTGACAGAGACACTCAGCAAAAGCCAGTCAATGTGGTAAATACAATTGAACTGGAAAATTCTGAAGAAGATTGTGACTGCCCTTTGGAAAATGAAACTGGTCCAGCCAAACTTAAATTCAGACATTCTTCAAAATATTGACAGCAAGTTGTCCCACCTGGACCCTTTTCAACAACAACAGCTAAAGCAGCTCATATTTGAATATAGTCACATATTCCCTGACGTTCCATCAAGGACTGATATGGTTTACCATGATGTCATCCTGCAAGATAATGCCAAGCCTGTAAAACAGCATCCTTACAGAATGAATCCAGAGAAGCAGAAATACCTTAAACAAGAAGTCAAATACCTGCTTGAAAATGACTTTGTTGAACTAAGTAACAGTGACTGGGGTTCTCCATGCATCCTCGTTCCGAAACCCAATGGAACATATAGAATGGTGACAGACTACAGGAAAGTGAATACTCTATCAGGGCTCGACAATAACGCTTGTCCGCTTGTCTGGGACAAGTAGATTTTATTGTCGGACAAGTGGAAGAGAAATTTATTTGCCCCACCGGACAAGTTAAAAGTTGCTGAAAAAATACAGTGTTCACGTTATGTGCCCTGAATTCAATTTGCTAAATGAAAACATTCAGAATACCAATTTGAAACAAAAACGTTTTCCCCCATGACACGTCTAGCCAGCGTCCAACTCGAATGCTTTGATTGACCGATCAGATACACAGACACGGACATGCGCGCACACATATACAGTAGGAACCGCTTACATCAGAGGAGCAGCGATGTTTCTCAAGGCTCCGCAACCCAGGCAAGCTCCAGGAAAAGCCACAAGAAAAACAGCAACTGCCCCTGAGCGACGTGAAACTTGGTCTGTGCGATGAATGAAAAATGAAATGTAATTGCACCGGTGCGAAAAGAGACAGAGTGAGTGAGACGTGAATCAATGCCACCTTGTTGCAGCATCGATAGTTAAGCTGCTTGTTTAATTTATAGTAGTAATATATTTTAGTTTGTGTCGTGCGTATATTTAGTGTTTCATATTGTTTGTATTTAGTGACATCGCCAGTGCTTCGTTCGTTACTGACCAAACTCACTAGTTGACGAAGACGTTCACGGGTTTGTTTAATGTTTCCAAGGTAACATTGTAGGATTGTGGGTAATGTAGTACTTCTCCGTGACATGCAGAAAACTTTTTTTTTCCAAAAATAAGTTTGATTTCATGTGGACTTGCAGTTTCTGCTGGAGCAGATATCATTGTTTCACAATCTCCTAGCTCGTGGTCAGTCTGCCCTCGATGTTTACGTCATTATATCTGATAATCGCAATCCCAGTCGCTGAATGTGATTGGGATTTCACCTCCGGAACCTCACTGCCCAGGTCTGTCAGTCTACAAATTGGTAGTTGAATTATTAGGTTAAGTAATTAAAATTTTAAATGACACATGCAGAGGTACCAACCCAAACATGCTGGTTTTTACTATGTAGTTAGGCCTACAGTCACCTGTGCTCTAATGATTGGTTGGAAAAAAAGTGTTTAATTTTGTGATGTTAATAGCGTCGTGTTGAGAAATAACTTAATTAAAATATAAGTCCTGCATTAAAAATATAATTTAATAGTAAACTTTTTTATTGGTTAAATTTAGTTAAATATCATCGGAAAAGTCTTCAACTGCTATCTGTTGACATATTTCTTAGTTATTTGAGTCAAGCTTACTGGTAAATATCTACTCCTTCTTCAAGATAGTGTATGTTTATGAGGTGTAAAACATAAATTAACTCATTTGGCAAACATTTAATATAATTCAGTACCAATCTTAGCTCCATGTAAAGTGAATAAACATGTTTCCCAGATAATGTTTGCTACATTTTAATAACTGCTAATTTGTTAAATTGGAGTTATATTGACTGAAACACTTCATGAAGCACAGTTTTAAATGTTGGAAAATGTTTCTGTAACAAAATTTTAAAACACCTCAATAGTCACCTATATCATTCCTATAATATTCCAGCTCATCTTCCTTGGTCAAAGGGACAAGTGCCTTCAGACACGACACTCTGCTGTTCCATGGGGCAAGCAAACAGGAGTCATCAGGAGATGGCATATCCCCTCGGCCCCACATATTGAAAGAATGAAAATGTCACCTGCTCTGGAAACAGATCATACCCCCTAAAATTCTAAGTTCAAAATGTTTCCATGGAAACCAGAAAAAATACAAAATTCATCAACCTCGGATTAGCAAAAGACACCACTCAAGGTCATGATTAATGTGCACTTTAAGTTTTGTTAAAAAATATTGAATGGTTTTCAAGTTATGCTCCAGAAACGAAATGTTCACAGACAGGCGGACGGACTGACGGACGGACAACCGCACCCATGACTATATCCCCCTGTATTTTATGCTGGGGGGACAATAATAACAAACAAACAGACACACGGACAGGCAAAAAAGAATATGCCCCCAAATCTTCGATTCTGAGGCCATAAAAAGTAAATTTTTGTCAATTATACCCAAACAAGTGACTTTTGAGCCTGGACAAGTGAAAGGTAAATTTACTTGTCCGAAGGACAAGTGCCTCAAAAAGTTAATGTCAAGCCCTGTCTATCAAAAACAGACTCATATCCTATTCCCAGGATTGATGACTGTATTGACAAAGTTGGACGGTCAAGGTATGTCAGCAAGTTTGATCTCCTCAAGGGCTTCTGGCGGATCCCTCTAACAGACAGAGCAAAGGAAATCTCTGCCTTTGTGACACCAGATGGATTATACCAATACAAGGTGATGCCCTTTGGAATGAAAAATTCTCCAGCCACCTTCCAGCGTCTGGTGGGCAGAGTGATCGCTGGACTGCCAGGATGTGAGGCCTACATTGATGACATAATCATCACCAGCAACAGTTTCCAAGAGCACCTCACCTACATCAGAGACTTCTTTCAGAGAGTGAGTGATGCCAAGCTGACTATCAACCTTGTTAAAAGTGACTTTTGTAAAGCTGCGGTTGTTTGCTTAGGTCATATTGTAGGACAGGGTCAAGTCAAACCAATTGATGCAAAAGTAAAAGTTATCACTGAATTTCCTGAGCCTACAACTAAAAGACAACTAATGAGATTTCTAGGGATGGCTGGCTACTACAGAAAATTCTGTAAAAATTTCTCTATCATTTCTGAACCTTTGACAAATTTACTGAAAAAAAATGCAAAATTTGTTTGGGATGAAAAATGTCAAAATTCATTTGATCAGCTGAAAGCTAACCTCAAAAACACACCAGTTCTCTTCTCTCCTAATTTCAAAAAGGAGTTCAAGTTGGCTGTTGATGCCAGTGATATTGGTGCAGGCGCAGTTTTACTGCAAGAAGACACTGATGGAGTAGATCATCCTGTTTGTTACTTTTCCAAAAAGTTTGATAAATATCAGAAAGACTATTCAACAATTGAAAAAGAATGTTTGGCACTTGTTTTGGCTTAACAACATTTTGAAGTCTATTTGACTTGTTCAGCTACTTCCATCAAGGTCTTCAGTGATCACAATCCCCTCACATTCTTGCATAAGATCAAAAACAAGAATCAAAGATTACTGAGATGGAGTTTACTTTTGCAAGAGTATGATTTAGATATTTCTCACATCAGGGGAAAAGATAATGTTATTCCAGATGCACTTTAACGCATGTAAATTTTACTTCTCTATTTGATTGTGAAAAATGTAAATTTTATTTCTCTATTTTATTGTGGAAATTGCTCTGGTTGTTAGGTATATGATTGTTATAATGATCAATGATACTTCAAGTGTAAAGTTTCAAGATTATACTGATTATAAAACTGTTAATTTTATCAAAAGAAAGCTTTTAGCAAACCTTTCTTATCTTAAAGAGGGGAGGTGTTATGTATGAGTATTTTATGTAAAGCACTGTATATCACTTGTAGATGAAGATTTGTTGCGTACTGTTTTTGCTGCTTTGCTGGTCAGCTATTTGTTTATTTTGTTCATCATTTAGCACACTCTGGTGGTATGTCTGTAGCAAAACATGATCTGATGCAATACCTCTTGTTTGTGATGAAATAGACTAGTGCTTTCGAGAGGTTTCTGGCATCTTCTTGCCTGGAGGGTGCCGGATTACTCAGGAATCCTGTAAATCTTTCCAGAATGTTCCTAGTCAATATAATTGCTGTGATTTTGGTCAGGGGAGAAGGTTTTTGTTTTGGAATCAGAGTTACATAGTGGCATTGGAGTGTTATAAGATTACACAATGGATTATTTGTGGAAATTTTTGGACCTAATCAGTGTGGAATAAATTTAAGTTGTCATTGCTGGTTTTCTTTGTTGTGATTTTCAAGTCATAACAATATCTACTTGACCCAAGAATATTTTATTAAAGGCTGAAATATTCCCCCTTGATCCAGGTACTTTCTTATTTATTTCCTCTAATATTGCATGATGCTGTAGGGTTACATATGATGGAATATAGGTTCTTAAAAAACCGCGTACTTGAAGAATGAAAAGTTGGCAAATCACACTTACTTTTAAGCTGTGAAAATGACATGAAATGATCATCTACATACAAATCTCTTAAGGTAATAATTCCCCTTCCTTTCCAATCTCTCAAGGTAACATTGACTCTCCCAGGTTCAAGGACATGATTATCACAAATTGGGCTGTCAATATACATGTCTGGAATGCGTAAATACACCTTTTTGAGGAAATATGTATAATGATATTACCTCCAAATAACAATTTATCTATCTTCGTAGGGCTATTTAAAGGAGCTGGAAGAGAGGTTCCTCTGCAAAACCTCTGTTCAATAGAGAGCCAAGATGGGCATTTATCGGATGGTACACTTCCCTTGGTGTAAGTGTTCCTCCAGTACAACAAGATATTAAAATTGACAGCCCAATAAAAGCACTTAAAATTGGGGAGACCAAAACCACCTTGAATCTTATTTTTACAAAGATGCTTTTTACTTATATGAGCTGCTTTATTCTGCCAAATGAAAGGAAAAATAATGGAATCTAACATTTTGAAATATTTCTGTGATATTAACATTGGAATCAGTTGAAATAAATAAAGCAACTGTGGAAGAACCACCATTTTAATTGCGTTTATTCTCCCTATCATGAAAAGAGTATTCCAAAAACTTATATTCTCTTTCAGTTGATCAATTTTCCTTTGCCAATTCACTTGCAGATGTAATTCAGGATTCCTAGTTACAGTAACCCCCAGATCAGTAAATTTATTTTTTACTATTTTGAATGGAACTGAATCTAATGTGACATTGGTAGGATTCAGCTTGAGAGGCATAAGTTCACTTTTTTCCCAATTTATTTGATACCCGGAAAAAGTACCAAAAAAATTAATCAACTCAAGAAGGGCAGGTATAGAAATATGTGGCTGTGTTATAAAAATGAGTAAATCATCCGCATATAAAGAAATGTGATGCTCTTGTTCTTTTATTGTAATAGGAAATATTCTAGGATGTGATCGAATACTAATAGCTAAAGGTTCAATAATTAAATTAAACAAATATGCTGAAAGCGGGTCCCCCTGTCCGGTACCCCTGTATATGGGGAACGTAGGGGAGATGTTCTGATTTGTAATAACACTTGCTGTGGGGTGGGCATAAAGTATCTTAATCCAATTATTAAATACCGCACCAAAACCCAAACTCTTAAGGGTCTCATACATCTAAGGCCATTCGATCTGGTCGAAGGCTTTATGTGCATCTAATGAATTCACCACAGTTTCTTTATCATGTTTTGAACATAATATATTAAATAATTGGCACAAATTAAAAGACATATGCCTGCCAGGAATAAATCCTGTTTGATCCGCATGTACAATAGAATGAATATCGGTCTTCAGCCTTTTAGACAAAATTTTGCTTAGCAGGTTTTTCTCATTAGGAAGCAGTGAAATAGGGCGATACAAAGAAGCCTTCAATTCATCACGGTCTTTTTTTAAAATTAAAGATATATTTGCTTTATATAGAGTATCAGGTAATAAACCAGAAGATAAAGAGTGATTAAACATACGTAATAATAGTGGAACCAATTCATTAGAAAAGCATTTATAAAACTCTACAGTGAATTCGTCTGGACCCGGGGCCTTATTGTTAGGAGAATCTTTAATAGAGTCCAGAATCTCTTCCTTTGAAATATCCTTATCTAGCTCCTTCACTGCTTCCTTATTGAGCTGTGGGAGGTTAAGCCCAGAAAGAAAGCTTAGCGACTTCTTGCTGTCATGTAGTGATGCTATGCCTCATGTTAAGGGCCTCCAGGTATTAAATGACCGCGTGGAAAATCAAAAGATGCTGGTTGAATTCCTGGAGTGGGTGACAAGTAGATGGAACCGTCATGTGACTGAACAATTAGACCAAGGCAAAGATTATCCAGGCTTCAGCGAATTTGCCTCATTTCTCTCAAAGGAAGCACACATTGCATGTAACCCAGTGTCATCTCTTTATGCATTGAAAAGCTTGGATGAAAGATCATTTAAAGAGTCAAAACAATCACAGGCAAATACATTTGCTGCTAATGTTAAAGCTTCAGAAACCACACTTGCCACAGTGCCATCTAGTGATGCAGATGACTCTCAGTTTGAAGATCCTAGTGAACCCAAGATTGCACAGGAGCATGGTGGTTCTGTGTCAGTCAAATGCATTTGCTGTGGAGAAAGCCACTCTATACATAAGTGTAAAAAACGGACAGTCTGTGGATGAAAAGAAAAGGTTTGTTCTAGAAAACAAATTGTGTTTTGCCTGCTTAAGGAAGGGTCACCATGCTAAGGACTGCAGGAATCGAGCTAATTGTGCATTATGCATGAGACGCCATCCAACACTGATGCACGAAGACCGCCCTGTAACAGACAGGTTATCCTCGCAACAAGTGGCTCAAGCGGAAGTGAGCACTCCTTCTTTATTATGCTGTGTGAATGGTGGAGAAGATGGCAGTACATCTATGATTGTCCCTGTTTGGCTCTCATCTCCCAACATGGAGTCTGAAATCCTGGTGTACGCTTTATTAGACACGCAGAGCAGTCACACATTTGTTGACCAGGAAATGTGTGAGAAACTGCAGGTAGAAGTAGAGCCTGTAAAATTAAAGCTTTCTACCATGATGGGAAAAGATGCAACCGTAACAAGCCAGAGAGTGAATGGACTTATGGTCAGAGGGTTCTCTTCCAACGATGTCATCTGCTTGCCTCCGGCTTACACAAGGGATTTCACTCCTCTTGGACGTTCCCATATCCCGACCCATGATACAGCTAGAAAGTGGACCCACCTTGCAGCCATAGCTGATGAGATGCCAAAAATGATGGATTGCAGTGTAGGACTTCTGATTGGGTATGATTATTCCAGAGCCCTGGTGCCACGGCAAGTCATTACTGGTGGTGACTATGAGCCTTATGCCATCAAAACTGATCTTGGCTGGAGTATTGTAGGGAGTGCATCCCCATGTGTGAACTCCACAGATGTTACTGGATTATGCCACCATATATCTGTTAAGGAACTTCCTCCTCTGGCGCCATCTGGTGTCAATAAAGCACTCGAGTTTGACTTTGCTGATACTCGACCAGGGGACAGAAGCATATCCCAGGAAGACATCAAGTTCCTAGAAGTGTTGAAGGGAGGTATTCCTCAAAATGATTGTGGGCACTTTGAAATGCCCCTTCCTTTCAAAGCCCGCCCCAGATAATAAGAAGTTGGCATTGATGAAACACCTTAAAAGGAAGCTGGACAGAAATCCTAATAAGTGGGACTACATCCAGTTTATGGAAGGTGTCTTCAAAGACGGTGATGCAGAAATGTGTGATCTGCAACCAGAAGAAGGACATGTGTGGTAAATACCTCACCAAGGTGTTTATCACCCTAAGAAGCCTCAAAAAATCAGAGTGGTGTTTGACTGTTCTGCAAAGTAGCCTTAATCAACTGTTAAGTGGGCCAGACCTCACTAATGGAATGACAAGAGTACGTTGCCGGTTCCGTCAACACCCAATAGCAGTCATATGCGATGTTGAGAAAATGTTCCACAGATTTCATGTAATCCCAGAAGATCGTGATTATTTGTGCTTCATGTGGTGGGAAAATGGAGACACTAGCACAGAATCCAAAGAATATCGTATGAAGGTTCACATCTTTGGAGCTTCCTCATCTCCAGGTTGTGCCAATTATGCCATGAAGCACCTTGCCAGTTTGTATGAAAGAGAGTATCCCTTGGCTGCCAATTTCATTAGAAAAAAAATTCTATGTGGATGATGGCCTTGCAAGTGTGGAATCTGTTGCAATGGCAATTAAGCTGGTGGAACAAACCCAAGCTGTGTGTGAGAAAGGGAAGTTGCATCTCCACAAATTTATCTTCAACAACAGGAAGGTACTTGAGTCTGTCTCTGCTTCAGACAGTGCTACGGAAGTTTAAGGAGCAATATGTAAGAGATGTATGCTGATTAATCATGAAATGGCCCTGATATATCACCAGACATTAAGGAATGATGTTAATTTCAAATACTTATATCACTGACAACAGTAGTCCAGCCAGAATATTCTCATTACAAAAGTGAAGTTGCAGCCCACAACTAATGTTGATGTTGTCATTTTGTGCTTTGGCCTGTTGCGCCGCCCTCCACCTATCTCCCAATCACGAAGTCAGTAGCATTTCGGCATCCAGGTTGCCAGTAACCACTGAGCTGCAGCTACCAGCTTTTCAGAGCACAAATGTCTGACGTTACTAAACCTAAAAGGTCTTGTTATGATTCCGAAATACATCATGACAAAGTCAGAAACAAAAGAAAGATCTGTATAGGACATGCCTTTGAAAGATGGAGACGGCTGAAAGCGGAGAAGAATTTGAAGACCGACGCCGAAGTTGTTAATTTTCTCCTGGACAGGTAAGATTCGGCTAAGTTTGGCTAACTTAATTCTATTTGATGTAGGCACGGACATTTCAAATATTCTCTACAGTCGAATAACGTTATGTATGTTCGTGCATGGTACGTTAGTGCATATGCAGGTGGGTCATCGAATTGACTAGGGAACAAATTGTTTGAGAAATAAAAACCATGACTCATCATTGCCAGCATTAGCAATGCATTATTAGAGTCCGTTTCTCTGGCGTTATGCTGAGACACTGTGGAAACCGTTCCAACATTAGCACAGCCATTATGGCAATATGAAATGTAATTGAGACAGTACATTGGTCAAATGAGTCCTCATTCATTCTGTACGCATATTATAGTATGGACTTTAGTGGGCTATCCACACAGAAGAGTGACGAGCAAGTTGACTAATATGACCATTGCTGAAGTTAGTTAGTCATTAGTCTCGATCTTTTCAGAACTGAACTGAACAAAACCCTGTGAGAGCAAATCATTGGTGATATTGAAACGTAGCCATGGTAGCTCCTTGTAGTAGACGTTCTTGCTGGATCCGGCAACCTAGCTGGCAACCTCTCGTCTGGGGTAGAGAAGGAGGGGATACTGCGCTCTGCACTATTTTGAATGTGATTGCAGTACCAGTTTTGGCCACAAACTTACATACGGCTCCTTTAAGAATGTTGACTTCAGCTATGATGAACTTTCAGTCCAGAGTGTTTTGGGGGTGAGGTGGGATGTGGAAACTGATTCCGTCTCCTCTAAGGTCTCACTCACTGAGAAACCAGCCACACAACATGGCATTCTCTCAATTGTGGCTCCTATCTATGACCCACTGGGTTTCTTGTCCCCATTTGCTCTATTAGGGAAAAGGGTGCTGCAAGAAATGTGTCAAAAGGGTGTTGGCTGGGATGATCCATTGCCCAGTGAGTTGAGGCCAAGGTGGGAGAGTTGGCTGAATGATCTGCCTAATTTGGAACAGGTCCATATCCCAAGATGCTTCAGGCCTCAAAACTCCAGAAAGATCCTGGAAGTCTAGTTGCATCACTTTGCAGATGCAAGCAGTCGCGGATACGGTCAGTGTTCATGTATCAGACTGGTGAGTGAGAACAACATTCACTGTGCCCTGATTACTGGGAAAGCAAGAGTTGCACCAACAAAGGCGGTCACTATTCCCAGGCTGGAGTTGACTGCAGCTGTGATTTCTGCTGCAGTAAAGGAGAACTCATTCAGTCAAACTGGCTCACAGGGCCTCAATTCCTCTGGGAGAGAGAAGTTGTTCCTGATCAAAGAACAGTAGAACTGCTTGTGGGAGATCCTGAGGTCAAGGTGGTCCAGGTATTAAAGACTGGAGCCACAGCACAAGTGGATTTTCAAAAGTAACTATCCCGGTTTTCCAAATGGAATATGGCTGTGAATGTGATTGCCCGGATTCAACAGTTGGCAAAGAGGCTAAGGATGCTAGAGCCTCCAGGTGTGGAAGAAAGAAGGAAGGCTTCACTCACACTTGTCCAACTCGCTCAGCACGATGCCTTCAAGGAGGAGTTGCTTGCACTCAGCCATGAACATGGTAAGCTTCCTCGCTATCACCAACTGCATCAGCTTGACCCTTTCCTTCAAGATGGAATAATGAGGGTGGGAGGTCGACTGAGGAGAGCATCTGCTCCTTTTGAGCTAAGACATCCAGCAATTCTCCCTAAGGACAGTGTTGTTACTCACCTCATTCTTGCCCACTTTTACGAAAAGACCCAACACCAAGGCAGAGGGCAGACACTGAATGAAGTAAGAGCCAATGGCTACTGGATCGTTGGTGGCAGTAAGGCAGTGGCCCAGTATGTGAGGCAGCGTGTTCCCTGTAGGAGAGCTTGTGGGCCAACAGAAGAGCAACGTATGGCAGTCCTCCCTGTCGATCGCACTGATCCTTCTCCTCCATTTACAACCCCAATTCTGCAATAGTTGGGACAAAGTGTAAATTGTGAATAAAATCAAAATGCAATGACTTTCAGATCACATGAGGCAATATGTTATTTACAATAGAACATAGATAACATTTCAAATGTTGAAATTGAGACATTTTACATTTTTATCCACAAAATGAGCTTATTTCAAATTTTCTGGCTGCAACAGGTCTCAAAAAAGTTTGGACACAGGCAAAAAAGGGCTAAAACAATTAATATATAAGAGAATCAGCTGAAAGAACATTTAGCAAGTAATTACATTAACTGGCATCAGGTGTGTAACATGATTGGCTATAAAAGGGACGTCTTAGAGAGGCTGAGTCTCTCAGAAGTAAAGATGGCCAGAGGCTCTCCAACCTGTGAAGACTTGCATAAAAAAAAATTGTGGAATACTTTAAAAACGATGTTCCTCAACATCAAATTGCAAAGGCTTTGAAGGTCTCATCATCGACAGTGCATAATATCATCAAAAGATTCAGAGAAAGTGGAAAAATCTCTGTGCGTAAGGGACAAGGTCGAAGACCTTTACTGGATGCCCATGATCTTCGGGCCCTCAAACCCCACTGCATCACTCACCGGCATGATTCTGTCATTGACATTACTAAATGGGCCCAGGAATACTTCGAGAAACCACTGTCTGTAAACACAGTCCGCCATGCCATCCACAGATGCCACCTAAAACTTTATCATGCAAAAAGCAAGTCATTGTTGAGCATGATCCAGAAGCGCCGCCGTGTTCTGTGGGCCAAGGCTCATGTAAAATGGACTGTAGCAGAGTGGCAAAGTGTCCTGTGGTCAGATAAGTCCAAATTTGACATTCTTGTTGGAAATCATGGGCGTCGTGTCCTCCGGGCTAAAGAGGAGAAAGACCACCCCCCCGTTACAGCGTTCAGTTCAAAAACCAGGATCTCTGATGGTATGGGGATGCATTAGTGCATATGGTGTGGGGCACTTGCATGTTTTAAAAAGCACCATGAATGCTGAAAGGTATATAAAGGTTTTAGAGCAACATATGCTCCCTTCCAGATGACATCTATTCCAGGGAAGGCCTTGTGTATTTCAGCAGGACAATGCAAAACCACATACTGCAGCTATTACAACAGCATGGCTTCGTAGTAGAAGAGTCCTTGTGCTGAACTGGCCTGCCTGCAGTCCTGATCTTTCACCAATTGAGAACATTTGGCGCATAATTAAAGGAAAAGTCCGTCAAAGGAGACCCAAAACACTCCAGCAGCTGGAAGCCTATATTAAACAACAGTGGGATCAAATTCCAATGGCTAAACTCAAGAAACTTGTCTCCTCAATGCCCAGACGCCTCCACTCTGTGTTAAAAAGAAGAGGGGATGCTACATCATGGTAAACAGGCCCCTGTCCCAACTTTTTTGAGACGTGTAGCAGCCATCAAATTTGAAATGAGCTCATTTTGTGGAAAAAATTGTAAAATTTCTCAGTTTCAACATTTGCTATGTTATCTTTGTTCTATTGTGAATAAAATACAGGCTGGTGTGATTTGAAAGTCATTGCGTTTTGATTTTATTCACAATTTACACTTTGTCCCAACTATTTCGGAATTGGGGTTGTACTTACTGTGGCATGGATTGCTTCAGCCCATTCCATACGAAGCAAGGTTGCAAAGAGCACAAGCGTTATGGTCTCCTTTTCACTTGTCTTTGCTCCCAAGCTATCCACATTGAAATGTTGGAAGAACTGACAACAGATGCCTTTATTAATGCCTTGGGGTGCTTTATAGCTATCCGTGGTGCTGTCACGCACATTAGATCAGATCAGAGAACCAACTTTGTGGGAGCAAAAGGTGAACTTGAGAGGGCCCTAAAGGAACTCAATACAGAGAGAGTGACTGCCTATCTTGCTACTGTGCAGCGTGACTTCTGCTTTAACGTACCTGGTTCGAGCCATGCCGGGGGCATTTGGGAGCGGCAGATCAGAACGGTGAGGAGTGCGATGAGCTCAGTTCTGGCACAGTGTGCTGGCAGACTGAATGATGCTTCCTTTTAATAATTTATTTTTACTCATTTAAAAAACTATTTGATCCTCATACAGAAATGTAGTATGCAAAATTAGAACCAAATAGATCAAATTATAGAGTCAAATGGTTAAAAACAAATATGCAATTTAACATTGTTTATCTTGCGGCAGCACCATATATTAGCTAATTGAAATCAAATTTGTTGAGCTTCTCTAAAGCACAACATCTGGCAAATCAAAGTCATTTTACACAATCTTTTTTTTTCCCCCCAAACAGCTAAAATAAAAAATGAAGTCAACAGAAGTTGAAAAAACAATGATGCTTCCTTACGTACGTTCTTCTACGAAGCTATGTCCATAGTCAATAGCCGTCCCCTCTCTGTAGATGGCCTTAGCGACCCCAAAAGCTTAGAGCCGTTAACCCCCAAACACCTGCTGACCATGAAGTCCTTTGTTCCACTCCCTCCACCAGGTGCATTTGTTGAGGAGGACCTTTATTTATAACAATGAGAATACTAAGGCTGAATACTGTAAAATGTGGGCTGTGGTCAAAAAAGAGCTGAGGAATGCTAGAAGACTGTATGAAAGACAAATTGCAGAGGGGGCAAAGACTAACCCTAAGCGCTTCTTTCAGTATTGTAGCAGAAAAAGGAAAGTCAAAGAGGAGGTTAAGTGCATAAAGAATAAATATGGATTGCTGCTATATGATAACAAGGATATTGCGGATACCTTAAACAGTTACTTTTATTGAGAATCTTACCTCAGAGCGGGTTTTTATTCGGCCTGAGGGCATGTCCAATGCTCAAGATTATTTTGCGGAAATTGAGGTTAGGGATAACGAAGTTTTAGACAAGTTGCATAAACTAAAGGCAGATAAGGCGGCGGGTCCTGATGGCTTATATCCTAGAGTGCTCAGAGAAGTTAGTGAGATCATCTTTAAGCCAGATGGTCTTTAGAAACTGGAGAAATACCAAATGATTGGAAACAGGGCAATATAATACCAATATATAAGAAAGGGGACCGTACTGAGCCAGGAAATTACAGGCCAGTCAGTTTAACTTGCATTGCGTGCAAAATACTGGAATCTATCATAAAAGATGAGCTGGACTTATTTCTTGAACGTAATAATATCTTGAGGGATAGCCAACATGGTTTCCGTAAGGGAAGGTCATGCCTGACAAACCTTCTGGAATTTTTTGAAGAGGCCACCAAGACTTATGACCAGAGCAGGGCTTATGACATCATATACTTGTATTTTCAGAAAGCATTTGATACAGTACCGCATAAGAGATTAGTTTTTAAAATGAGCTCCATTGGAGTTACAGGAGGTATTCTGAAGTGGATTCAAAACCGGTTACAGGACAGAACACAAAGAGTGGTGGTCAGTGGTATCTCATCTGAGCTAGGTATAGTGGGGAGTGGCGTCCCCCAGGGATCGGTGTTGGGACCCCTGCTGTTCCTCATCTACATTAATGACCTTGATAGGAATATTGAGAGCAAATTAGTTAAATTTGCAGATGATACTAAATTGGGAGGTTTGGCAAATAGTTTAGAGTCCAAAGTGATTCAGGATGATTTGGATAGAATCCAGAATTCGGCAGAAATGTGGCAAATGAAATTTAATGTAGCGAAATGTAAAGTTGTACATGTAGGTAATATAGTAGGGGGAACTATATGAAAAATCGTTACGCGGTGGATAGAAGCATTAAATTTGGCGCACATGTCCCTTGGGTGATCCTAAGACATCCTGGAAGGGGTGCCCAAAAGAATCTTAAACAGGAAGTGTGTTATTGACTAAATTCAAAATGGCCGCCTAAACTGTTGGCAGTTGACTCAAAAGACACCTAAGGAATCTCTTAAAATCATACAATTTGGCAAAAATGTTCCTTTAGTGATCCTAAAACATTCTAGAGGGGGTGCCAAAAAAATCTGAAACAGGAAGTGAGTTATTAACTAATTTCAAAATGGCCGCCTGTACTGGCAGTTGACTCAAAAGACGCCTAAAGAATCTTTTAAAATCATACAATTTGGCCAAAATGTTCCTTGGGTGATCCTAAAACACTCTAGAAGGGGTGCCCAAAAAAAAAATCTGAAACAGGAAGTGAGTTATTGACTAATTTCAAAATGGCCGCCTATACTACTGGCAGTTGACTCAAAAGACACCGAAAGAATCTCTTAAAATCATACAATTTGGCCAAAATGTTCCTTGGGTGATCCTAAGACATCCTAGAAGGGGTGCTCAACATATATTGAACATGAATTGAGTTATTGACCAAATAAAAAATGGCCGTCTAAACTGCGATTAATGTAAAGCACAAAAAGGATCCCATAAATAATTTGCTACGAAAATGGAAAGATCCTTATTAAATCCTAGAAGGGGTGCCCCACAAACTATTAATCAGAAAGTGGGTGTTTTTCTCTTTTTTTTCTTTTCTATTTTCATTTTTTAAGGAAGTGAACTGTTGAAGAAATTCCAAATGCCTGTAACGACTGTTGACAATTCTGTTTTGCATCTTCTTAGTTATGATACACTTTGCATCTTGTTTACATTTACACTCTTATTGTCTTGTTCATTTTACTCTTTGCATTCTGTTATTTATTTTACTCTGCATATTATTTAATGCATCCTCCTATTTATTTTGCACTTGCACTCTAGATTATCATCTAGTACTGATTCACATGTGCCATTCACATGTACCAGCACATTGGCATAATGCTGTGCAAGGTAACCCAGCATCCTGGCACCGACACTCTCGAGAACAGAGGGGCTCACCTTTGCAGCCAGACTTCAGGAGTTCTCTACAAACTTTGGCAGCCTCTGGCAAGAGTGTCCATAAAGGAGTCCACGAATCAGCAACCTTAGTCCATCCATATTTTTCAGGAGAAGGTAGTGACTGGATAGCTTTCAGGCTATTGGACCAAATGCTAGATTGGTAAACTGCTCGATTTGAATGTCGTAGCAATGCAGCCTGTGTGGGAGGAATATTTTCCATTGAGAGACATTTTTGAGCAAACAGGTCCCTCCTTAGATCATTGACATTTTCAATGTGAGTTGTCTTGTCATACAGAACATAGGTGTATCTTTCCAGCAATGCAAAGCTGTCTGATTCCTGGCTAAGTGGTTGAAAAGAATTAGCTGTCATAGCAATGAATGCATTTGTCACTTCTGGAAATGATTTCCATGCAGCCCAGGCTGTCTTTTTGCCTTTGCCCTGGAACTGTGAAGTTGTATCACAACCTGTGAATGAGTGGAATCCTGGTAGAGCCAAACTCATTTTCCTCCCCAGCTTTTCGAAAATGGTGTTGATGCATATTTCCTGGAAGTTTTGCCCCATACCAAAAGCAACCCAGAGGCCTATATTTGGGTAGTCTTTGGTAAGCTGAACAAACAGACCAACGAGGATCACTATGATATTCGTATCCACAGTTTGAATTAGGACTGTCTGTGCACCCTTTTCTAGCGCATCTTTTAGATGGATGCATACTCAAGTGTCTGCTTCCTCATGGTCACACTCTGGCATTGGAGCTAGACGACCTGATGAAAGCACATGCCTACCTTTAGTCCCATATACTTGCTTCCCTGGTTCAAATGTGGTGGAGTTAACCTGTGCTAGCATTTCAAAGAGCTCTGCCTTGTTCATTGGGTTCTTTAGAAAATCATAGAACCTGCGGGGAAGCTTAGTCATCTCACCGACTTTTTGTCGAATGCCGTGTCCTCTCTTTTCTCTTGTTGAATCTTTGAGGCTATTGTTTTTGTATACATCCCAGACTATGTCAACTCTGTCAGAGGTCTTCAGCTGAAGCTCAATCCATGGCAGGCAGACATCACTGGCATATTCACCAAAGGTAGACACTTTATCAACAGGCAGGGCATGTACAATAGCAGCTCCATCAATGATTTTAGCATCAACAGAGGATGGTACTGGTGGGTAAGTATCAGCAGCTATTAGACCCAACAAATCAGATTTCTGAGATGGTAAATTGAGTTTACCATCTTCGGACAGGGCTGGAGGATAAATAGTATTCTCATGAGAGAAGAACTCATCCAAGTTGCCATCTCTAAACTTACTAGCAATGTAAAGTTGACTGGAGAGGTTGCAGTCACTTTTCAAAGCTGAAAGCTTTGCTTTCTCCTTGGATCTTGGCTTTGCTTTTGCATTCTTGAAAAGAGGGAGGCTATTCCTCTTAATACTCTGATGAATGGGTGTTTTCCCATCAACAATGACTTCCTTCACAAATCTCTGATACTGGGTAGTGCCCAACATCTCAATGGTACGCAAAGTGTTGACAACATCTTCATTTGCACAGTTGCGGGTGTCCAGTACAAGCAACTCTCGATATTATCCGGAAATGGACTGCCCATGACTGAGATTGTGTGGCACAAGTTTGAAACTTGTTTTTGGTAAGTTGTCTGGTATGAGGAGCTCTGCTCATGCTGTAGATGCAAAGAGGTTACATCTGAATGCATGTATTGTGATTCAAAATCAACAAGTAGTCTAGCCTGCTCTGGTCCTGCTACCATCCATCGATGAAAGGCAGTGGGATTCTTTGTTAGACCAATGGCACCTCCTGTACCTTTTACCAACTCATTATTTTGTTCATGGGCTTGATCAATTGGCATGCATGAGAACCTATTTTTTGTCTTTGGAATAGACCAAAAGTTACTCAGTTCCTTCTTGATGCTTGTTGGCAGAGCTTTCATATCACATATGTGGATAGGGATCCATCTAGCATAGTTTGTTCTGTCCTGTGCAAAAAACCAAGGGACCAATGCCTCCAGAACTTCCACGTAAAGATCAAAATCTCTGATTCTGTGAGCACGGACAAAAATCAAAAGTTTAACAAGGTGAAGTTCAACATTACAAAACACGAAAGATCAGTATCTCGTATGTCCCCCGTTAGCGTCGTGCACGGCAGTACACCTGCGTCTCATAGACATCACCAGATGTCTGATTGTTGCTTGTGGAACGCTGTTCCACTCTTCGGTAAGTGCTCATCTTAGCTGACGTCCTGTAGCTGGCGGTAGTTGACGTCTCCGGATCGCTCGATCCAGAATGTCCCACAAGTGTTCTATAGGTGAAAGATCTGGAGAAAACACTGGCCAGGGAACGATTTGCACGTTTTCGGCCCGAAGGAACTCCATACAGATACGTGCCACGTGCGTATGCGAGTTGTCTTGTTGGAAAGTCAGTCGGTGACGTCGGACAAACGGAAGGACGACTGCACGGAGAATTTCATCGCGGTAACGGACGACGTTGAGGTTTCCTTCAACAAAATGAAGGTTGGTTCGGTATGTAGCAGATGGTCGGTCGTGATACGACGGTCAAACGCTGGAGTCGTAACACGTGGCCTACCGGATCTGGGGCGATCGGCCGTGTGTCCAGTGGCATTAAACCTGGTTCTGAGGTGACTAATCGTCGCAGAATGCATGCCGAATTGACGGGCAACTCTATCTACCCGACTTCCAGCCTGTAGCATCCCAATCGCGCCTTCTCTTTGAACTTCCGTTAGTCGTGGCATTATAACCAGTCTGATTTTGAAGCATTTTCAGTCGGACTTTTATAGGCCCCAGTGTCTACGAGGAACTCAAAACAAAAATGGGAGTGTTAGGACAATGGTAGTACTCGAACCCAAGCACTGCCGATGTTTGGTTCCGGATGAATGGCGGCTCCAGAAAACGCGCTGTGACCACGAAAATTTGCATGGTACAAGTACTCACCTCCAAAAATAACTCAGAGCAAAAGCATCTTTCTCAATTGGTTTGTCGAAATTTGGAACCGAATTACGTAATTGTGTTTCTTTTTTTTGGTCGGTATATGTGAAACTGTGAGCTTCTTTCCACAACATAAGAAATTAGTCCATTTTTAGCTAATGACTTGTGCCCAAATACAGGGCTTGATCTCTGGTTATATAAAGCTTTTCATCAATATAGTATCTGTACATAGTCATTCATTGGGTCTTTTAAAAGTTTTTTAAAAATGATTATGTATGTATGCCACTAACTTATCAATCAGAAATTAATTAATTTGGAAGGTAGTCTCATTACGAGTGTTTTTAAGCCTATTTTTTGATGTTGAAAGTTGTTTAAAAAGTATTTAAGACATTTTTCATTGGTTACTCTGTCAAAATCTTTTATTATTACTATACTTACTATAAATGTAAAAGCTGTAATTAGCACAATTGGCCAAAATGTCAGAATTATATCACCTTTTAGTAATTGTGGGTCATTTCTGGTAGCCATTTTGGATTTTCCCTTTTAAAAAGCATTTAATGGGTCTGAATTTTTGGGCACCCCTTCTGAAATGGTGAGATACACCCTAGAGAATGTGTCTACCAAATTTCATGCTTTTATCCGCCGCGTAACAATTTGGCCATTTTTTGAGCTTAATTCTCCCTACTAATAAAAACATTAGATGGGATTACTTCATGGAGGTTTAAAACTGGAATGTGCTCCACACGAAAAAGATCTGGGAGTGATTGTTGACCAAACCCTCACAGGCTCTAGCCATTGTGCCGTACCGGTTAAAAAAGCCAATCGGATGCTGGGATACACGGCCAAATCCAAGGAGGTGATGCTTCTTTTGTACAACACATTCGTCAGACCTGCAGTATTGTGTACAGTTCTGGAGACCGTACTTTAAGAAAGGTATAGAGGCTCTAGAAAAAGTTCAGAGAAGAGCCACTAAGCTAATTCCGGGTATAAAAGATGAAAGCTATGAGAAGAGGCTGAAGATCCTTAATCTCTTTAGTCTTAGGAAAAGGAGACTTAGGGGTGATCTAATTGCGGTCTTTAAATATGTTAAAGGGATTAACAAAGTGAATTATGTAGGATTCCTTCAACCAAGTGTTGTTAGTAGAACTTGGTCACAAATGGAAGTTGACCAAAGGTAAATTTAGCACTGATATTCGGAAATATTTCTTCACCCAAAGAGTAATTTCGATGTGGAATAGCTTGCCTGACCATATTGTTGAGGCAGAGACCTTGGGATTTTTCAAGAGCAGGCTTGACTTAAAGCTAGATACCACTGAGTCATTGAGTATCTGAAGTGATATATTCACAATAGTACAAAGAAACTGGCGAGCATAGTTGGGCTGAACGGCCTGTTCTCGCCATTCATGTTATGTCATGTTATTTGAGGAAGCGGTGGAAGCAAGTGCAATACCTGTGTGACCAGTTTTGGGCATGATGGAAAAAAGAATATCTCGCTGATATCTCACTCAGGCAACGTTGGCACGCTGTAAGACGGAATGTGCCGTCAGGAGACATTGTGATTGTGAAGGATGAAAGCCCCTGGAACGAATGGAAGTTGGTCAAAGTTCTTGAAGTTGTCATGGATGATGATGGCTTAGTGCGTACGGCCACAGTACAAAACTGGATACCTAACGTTGGGAAAAGGGGTGAACGTGTCTCAAAGCCCTCCATCATTGAATGCCCTATTCAAATCCTGGTTGTTCTTTTGCCTAATTGTTAAAATTCTGCCCATCATTTATTTGAGTCAATGTTCTTATCTCTGCTATTTATTCATCAGTTGTTGACATTAGAACTGTTGTGATGTAATGTTATTTTAATGTGAGTGTAAAATTGAAAAATGATCATGAATTGTGTTTTAGTGAATATGGTAATTTAAGATGTACCGTGAGCTCTCATTAAGATTCCAAGAAATTACAATTGATATCTGATTAATGTTTTGGGTTTGAATCAAGGTAATTTGGTGGGAGTCTAGCTGACGCAGGTCAGCCAGGTGATGGCCTTGATGCTGCAATTGTTATACAGTTTAAATTTCTTAAAATTTGTTTATATACAGCGCCCTCAATAATTATTGGCACCCCTGGTTAAGATGTGTTAAAAGCCTTAAAATAAATTCAATTTTTATTGCAGAAGCATACTCTCACACCTAAAATTGTAGAAAAATGTAACCTTCAACTCAAGTGAATTTTAAGGGAAAAAAAATCCCTGACTAAGAAATAATTATTTTTCATAAAATCACCTGTTCCACAATTATTGGCACCCCTAACAATTCCTAGGAAATAAATGTAATTGAAGTATTTCTGTCATTTCTACAGTAGTTTACAAAGTTGATCAGAGTATCTAGGTACATTTAATTAGTAATTCATCACTTCCTGTTTCCCTGGGGTATAAATATGACGTGACACAGAGGCCATTTCTCTTATCCACTCTTCAACATGGGAAAGACAAAGGAACACACCATTCAAGTAAGGCAGATGTGTGTCGACCTTCACAAGTCAGGCAATGGCTCCAAGAAAATAGCCACTCACCTGCACCTGCCCATATCTACTGTCAGAGGAATCATTAAGAAGTTTAAAACAACTGGAACAGTGGTAAACAAGCCTGGACGAGGACGCAAGGTTATTTTGCCACCATGCACAGTGAGGAGGATGGTAAGAGAAATAAAAAGTTCTCCAAAGCTCACTGTTAAAGAATTGCAACAAATAGTAGCATCTTGGGGTCACAAAGTCTCCAAAACAACCATCAGGCGCTATGTACATGCCAACAAGCTGTTTGGGAGGCATGCATGGAAAAAACCTTTTCTCACTCACAATCATGAATGCAAACGTCTGGAGTTAAGCTAAAAGCGGTACTGGGACTTCAACTGGGACCGTGTGCTTTGGTCAGATGAGACCAAGATAGAGCTTTTTTGGCAACAAACACTCTAAGTGGGTCTGGTGGAACACAAAAGATGAGTATGCAGAAAAGCACCTCATGCCCACTGTGAAGTATGGGGGAGGATCGGTGATGCTGTGGGCCTGTTTCTCTTCCAGAGGCCCTGGGAACCTTGTTAGGGTGCATGGCATCATGAATGCTTTGAAATACCAGGACATTTTAAATCAAAATCTGATGGCCTCTGCCCGAAAGCTGAAGATGGGTCGTCACTGGGTCTTTCAGCAAGATAATGACCCTAAACATGTGGCCAAATCTACACAGAAATGGTTCACCAGACAGAGAATCAAGCTCCTCCCATGGCCATCTCAGTCCCCAGACCTCAACCCCATTGAAAACCTGTGGAGTGAGCTGAAGAGGAGAGTGCAGAGGAGAGGACCCAGGTCGCTGGATGATTTAGAGAGATTGTGCAAAGAGGAATGGTCGAAGATCCCTCTTTCTGCATTCTCCCATCTTGTGAAACATTATAGGAGAAGATTAGGTGCTGTTTTGTTGGCAAAAGGGGGTTGTACAAAGATTTAACATCAGGGGTGCTAATAATTATGGCACACATGATTTGATGTAAAAGAATTATTTCTTAATGTGGGATTTTTTTCCCACTGAATAAATGCACTTGAATTAAAGGTTGGATTTTCCTCTTTTTTTCATTTTGGTCCTATATTATTTAGAAAAAAACTGAATTTATTAGAAGCTAAAGAACACATCTTAACAAGGGGTGCCAATAATTATGGAGGGCAGTGTATGTACTGTAATTTAAAGTTTTTTTTTTTTTTTTATTGTTGCCAATGTCGCTTGATGGTATTTAAATTTAAGTATTATTGCTATTTGCGCATCACATGACCTTTGCCTATTTGACCTGGAAGTAATGTAGACCCAAACAATGGACTCGCACAATGAGAGCACGCGTTGGTTAAGCTCTTGACCAAACTCTTATGGTTTATGAAATTTTTATATGTGGATTGCTTTGATGTTCATGCTAATTCTTTTGTTTGGGCTGTTGTTTGTTTATCTGTTGTCTAGTTTTCACGGTGTGCCAAAAATAAAAACTTGGATTTGGACATCAGTATGAACGTGGAGTCATTGTAGAGCCAGCGAGTAGTTACACCACATTTTATTCACAATACAACATAGACAACATATCAGATGTTGTATGTGAGACATTTTACCATTTCATGAAAAATATTAGCTCATTTTGAATTTGATGGCAGCAAAACATCTCAAAAAACTTGGGACAGGGTTTTGTCTACCATTGGGTAGCAACCCCCTCTTTCAACAACCATCTATAAATGTCTGGGAAGTGAGGAGACCTTTTGGATTTTTGGGAGAGGAATGTTGTGCCTCCACAAGGGCAGACTGGAACTCGAACTGTGGGTAGAATGCATGCTGCCAAAAGAAAAAAAAATAAAAATTATGATAAGTTGCCCATTAGTTGCGGTTATCTCTCGACTTGCAATGGCCTGTTTTAGAAGTCATGCACATTCCTACTAGCTTAGAGCATTCTTGCTCTGTAATCTGAGTAAATGTTCATGAAGATCTAACCTGATAACAGCTGGCTGGTAGCAGGGGGAACAGAGGGGATGGCCAGTAACCTCTGTCACCAGAGGACATTTAAGATGGTGTGACCTGGCCTCTCTCCAGCACTCTGATGCTTTCTACTGTCAAACAGACCATGAATTCGCCACACTTCTTAGGGGCTCAACAGAAGGACAGGACTCCAAGATCTGATTTAGCATTTCCACGTTTTTCTCTGAAATAAAAACATTTCAGAGGCAAAGATATCCTAGACAGCACTCATTAAAGTGGCACGAAGTGAGATATTTTTTACTAGTAGGGGCCACAACTGCCTCTGGATTTGTACACAAAGACCCATATCACCACCTCCTACCTTTCACCCTTCCATCAACAAGTCATCAATTAAAGTCAATAGGTACGAGTGGAAATTACATATTTACCAGGGTTAAAATTAAACACTGTCCACTGCAAATTTGAGCTGTTGACTTTGCAGTGCTTTATGCTGAATTTTGTAATCATTCATCAACTGACGATCAACAGTGAGGCATTAGCACCTAGGTAACAACAGAACATTACACAATGCTAAATGGTCTGTGGAATAAAATGTGGCCAGAACGTTAGAATGAGGTGAATCAACAGGTTGAGACATTGAGAGGATTCTCTTGTACGACAAGTTCTTTCCCCATACACGAAAAGATAAATATCACTTTATGATGCTTGAAAGACAATACAAAGAATTTGCAAAGCCACAAACGTGATGTATAAAAAAGTTGAGTGAAATGAGCCTAGTGACAAGCCACGTAGGGCGAAACCCTTAAATATAGTTATTATACCAAGGCTGCAACCAGGTGCTAATAAAGGATACATTTTGTATCGTATTCAACAAGTCCTACTGTGTGAAATGTGGAAGGAGATAAGGAGCGAGGCACTCAAGACTAGTCGAGGTCCAGATTTAAATCTCAACCATGCAAGCATATGGTATAATGCAAAGGCACACACATTTAACTGAGCCACAAGGCTTCCCAATTTTAATGCATTTCTTGGGGAGGGATGTTAACCTGTAGCTGAGACACTGCCTCGTCCTCCATACCTCCCCCTCGGCTTGCCTCGTGGAACGGCATTCTTCGTGCCTCTCGGCGAGGGGTCCCCTCTTAATCGCTGCCGTTTCCTCACCTCAGCTCCTTGCTGTGTATTGAAAGGTGCATTCAGCAATATTTTCAAACATTTGGAGCTCTCCAACTCTACACTCTGCCAGTCAACACATAAATAGTCAGATGCATAGCATTGCTATGAGTGCCCCCTCTGGGTCCTGTTAAGCTGAAAAATAAAATGGTAGCTGACGTTAGCCAGTTCGGACATCCAATTACTAATATTGTACAATTTATTATAGCAACCTCACTACACTGAGTTGCCAGTTAGTTGCCAGTTTCACAAGGCTATGTCCTCTAAGAGGGACATTATGAGTTGGAGCTCTCCATAATCTGTACAATACTGCAGGAGTGGGCATTTGTGATTCTTGGGAGGGGGTGGAGGTTGAGAGGGAGGGAAGAGAGAATGAGGGCATGAACTTCTTTGTTTGAAATCTCTGAATGCACTTTTACGTTAAAAAATATGTTAACCCTGCAAGACTGATTATGTTAAAAGTCCAGGACTCCCGTCTAAAATTAACCAGACATATTTGCACACAAACCTTGGCTTCTGCTACCATGCAGTCAAAAAGAATTTGTGCAGCCTCTTGTCTGTGCTGTTGGTGAACAGGGTTCTGGCCTTCAAACCTAAACGCGTTGATCATGATGACAAAACATATACACAGAAAATTGACAAATAGGGGGGACAAAAACAACGAGAGAAAGAAAAATAGATAGAATAAAGATAGGGAGAAACGGCTAAGGAGGGAGATTGAGGGATGATAAAAACAGAAAAAGAGATATAGACTGACAGACAGTGGCTCTGAAAAGTGCCTTTTGGTTGATGATGGCTCTGTAAAGTGCCTTTCCAGTGAATCAATTTGAACAGTTGATCACTCTAGTCTAGAGGGTTGGAACGGGGGTTCAGAGTGGAACACAGCGTTATTTTAGTTAGCATCAATCAAACTTAGGGCACCGAAAGATCATGCTATGTAAAATCATACGTACACATGTAATGCTGATAAATAATAAAAGCAAGAAAGGGCAATGTTTTTTCTTTGTTTGTTTTTTTTTATTTTTTACTATCAACATTGTAAATTTTCTTCTTACCAAAGTCCTTACCTTGGTGTGATCACTAAATCTAGAATTGAGGGTATGTTATTTACAAAACCATCCATCAATTTATATCAGCAGATTCCGCACCATTCTGGTGTGCTGACCTCAAATGTGTCAGTAACATGAAGAGTGCCTGAGAAGTATGAAGCAACAAGGCTAAAGTGCTGCTTGTAAACTCAGGATCTGTTCAGAGAATGTAGCTGGTTAGTAAAGGTAATGCCAAAATCATTCCTATCCAGCCAGCATAATTTGACATATACTGTTGCATGATAACTAGCTACATGAAAAACAGGCTTCTCAATGCCACTGTTTTCATGTAGCTCTGTAGCTAGTTAGCTGGATACAGCAAATGTAAAATGAAAGCATGTGCAAGTACCGTTCATGCAGTACACTTCAACTGAGCCAGAAACACAAACCAAAACATGCTAACATAATTATTGGTGATAACTTAAAAAAGGAAAAGTTCCCACTGCACACAAAGTGGTAGCTTAAATGTAATTTATTAATAAAAAGTTGGCAACGCGTTTCGCCACACAGGCTTCATCAGGCTCATAAGTCAGTCCATATCAGGCTGGTTTCATGGTTGTTTCTGCAATTAATGGAATCAGCAGGGTGGGAAGACGGATAGCGTTTTATCTGGAGTAATGTAATACGCTATAGCACGCATGGAAGGATAATGCTGCTTTAACTAGCTATGAAATAAAATGTCTCAGGCTGAACTGTCAGTTTGTTCTTTAGGGAAAAGAAGCTGCTGATCAATGGTGAAAGAGGTCATGTGTGCGAGATGGCATTGAAAGTGACAAATCAGGGCTGCAAGAGCTTCTCCAGTAGGCACCATAGCTAGCTAGCTGTACCTAAGCGATTGCTTTTAGATTCACTAGCAAGCTAGCTAACGTCTCTGAAATCTGCAAGCACACTTGGGTTGCAGTTGCACAACACTGCCGCGAAGCCTCGGATAAGTTCATGCATATTACAGCTAGCTCAGTTAATAGAGTTGGGGCAAAAATCTAATCATATCGCTTTAATGTGATGATCATTTACAAATATTTTCCTTAGTTAACGTTAGCTAGCATACTAGCTGCCGAGATGGCTACATCCCAAGCGCAACGTAGCCTAATGCACGATGGCACACAATACATAGCAGCCTAGCCATCATGACATTATCAGTAAGCCTTCGTGCGTACAAGCGCTACCCAGAAGCTGATTGGTTGGTATGCAAATGAGGAACATGGTTTCCGTTCGCGCCCCTAATGAGTGACATCCTAGCGGAAGACCCTCCTTGATGAGATGCTGACAGATTGCCATTTTAATTTTCATTGTGTCCCAAAAAGAGCGTGGTGACATGTATTTGAAAATGCAATGGACTGGGAGGCGCTGTTTCCCTTACTGCATTTGAATATTGTCCCATATATTGCAGGATAAGTCTTTGAAAATTAAATGTCAAATGTCGTCATCATTATTATATCATTATTATTTCCAAGTGATTAAAAAACAGCATTTTCATTATCACATTAACCCGAAAAGAGCGTGATGACATGTAAATGTAAATGCAATAGGCTGGGGGTGCTGTTTTGCTTATTGCATTTGAATATTGTCCACTGTATTGCGGAGCATGACTTTGAAAATGAAATGTCAAACAGCTTTTCATTATCATTTGAATATAGTCATAGATTTCCCATATGTGTATGTGAAAATGAAAGTGATAATTGGATTAATGCATTTTCAATTTAATATTGTCTCAAATAACTCATTCATAAGTGGAAAATTATAATGCAATAGTGGGATTACATTTTCATTTGAATACTGTCCACTATGGGCTTCCATATGAATGCATGTGGCAGCCGCAGTGACGTTATGATCTCTCAAGTTCTCATGCCACTTGTGGCGTTAATGGCGGCCTCATGGAAACAGCAATTCCGGCTAATTAATGGTCATTTAAAAGAACAGGGGGTATTTATGGACAAAAAATCGACGGTGGATATTATGTTGGAGTTAATTACTATAAGATTAAGTCAAAACGTGTAGGTCAGTGTAATCCTCCTTTAATGCGTGTTTTGGGGACGTTTGGCCTTCTGTGTCCCCTTTAGCATTTAAAATGCATCTTAAATTTTATTCAGATCCTGTGACTGACCCAGAAAACAATCAAAATAATAAAAATATGTGTTGCTGTCCAATGAATCACGGTGCTCACTGTAAGTGTATCTAAATATGGAACATTCCGAACTGCACATTTGATTTCTCACAATTTGAACCTAAACTTCACATTGCTGAGGTGAGTATACCAGAGTGCAGAGTACCAGAGTATACCAGAGATTTCACAGTGGGGAGTTCAGTGCTTATTAAACCCGAACAGAGAGCACATTAATTCAATAGGGACAGGTACCCTGGAAGAGTCAGTTCAACACAAAATTTCACAGTGCTATCGATCAGCAGCGCAAATCACTGAATGATTCACTTGGTCATATTCTCTCACTGGCTTCATTGTACATTTTTAATTATTTATAGTCACAGTTTTTGGCGCCAGGACGTCTCCATCTAACCTGTTTTACGGCAGTGCAGGGTTACTTAAGGGAGTTGGCCATCTGCTTATAAACGGATCTCAGATTTGTAACCACTTGCACTCATTTATGCACACGCACCTTTCTGTTTATTTTTTCGAGTCAGATTAAGTACCATACACCCCCAGACGCGGTTTTCCTCTGTTCATTTGATAAACTTTACCTTTGAACTTTATGCCTCTTGTCGAGGTCCCTTTATATGGCGGTCCTGGAAGAGCAGGGAGGGTTCGTAACATCACTGGACGCTGTGTCCGAAAGCTTTAAGTGAAGATGGACGTATTTAATAAAATATTTTGGAATTGAGGGTATGTGAGTTGAAGCCAACTGAGTTGACGCCAGATAGGAAGTGACCGGTTTCCAGCAGGGCGGTTCCATTCCGACAAAGGCATTCTTGTTCACTTTTTCTATTGTTCCACTCTTATTTTCTGAGCTAATACTGACTCGGGGAACATATACCGGGCATCTACTGTAAGGTAAGAAAGTTACTACGATTTAAAGACGCCACCAAGCCGCCACGCCTTCGGAAGACAACTTAGATAAGCTTCAAAATTAGGCAAGCCTGCAGAGAAATAACATGAGAAAACAATTTTTTTTCTTATAATGGTGACCGATCTGAGACCTCAGGATGATAGACCTATTACTTTATTGTTTTTTGGAGAGAATGTATATGTGGGTTGACACAAAACTGAATTACAATGGGCTCCGGCTAGTCAAATAAGTGGGAGCAATGACTGTATTATTGGAACTGTGGCTTAATACACGTATTGGTTTGAACTAAGCATTTATAGCGCCATATGCGAGTCTGTGATTTGGCTGCTCAGTTTTCCACATTACGCGTGTGTACAGTAGATATCGGTAACCTTTGAAAAGGCCTATATGGTACCTGCGAATAAAGGCATATCTGCCAAAACTGGAATGAAGTCAAAGGTAATACAATCCAAGCCACAAAAAAAAAAAAAATCCAATAATGTAGTAATATCTGAACAAATACAGTAATTACAGTATTGCTAATAATGTACTAACTATACTCATGAGCATAAAATAGCAACACCCTGTGAGAGTTGATTTTTTTTTTTGTGCATGTGATTTTAAATCTCTTTTTCTTATGCATCGCTAAATACGTGTTTCTCACTGCAATATTTCAGAACCTTAAAGCTACTGGGGTCATACTGTAGTTTAATTTTTAATTTAGTAGGCCACTTTTTAACCCCTTTACACAGATGCCAAATCTAGCTATTCTTTGCCCATTGTGCACGACCACTATTTAAGGCCTTTATAACTCAAGATGTGAGTGTTACAAAGACTGAAAAACTGAATTCAATGAAGCAAGACACGGTTCATTTGGAGGTAAAACTTATTTCTGTTTATTTTTATACAGTAATTTTCGGACAAAAAAGTGCCACCCAACACAAAGAAACTTCATGAAAAATCATCACTGATGTTCTTTTGCAATGAGGTAAATGAGGCAAAATAGTTTGAAGGTAAAACAAAACTCATTGACTAGAAGTGTGCTAATGAGGTTGATACTTAACAACAGCCGATTATCGGTGAATTCAAATATAACCTGCACCCCCTACCTCTCCAAACAGCGAAAAATGGAGAGATTTTTGATTTGGTTTGAATTATGAATGATGCAGCATTTTACTATGAATCGACTGTTCTGGGGTGAGTTTCCCGAACAACGACGGAAGTTAGCTTTGAACTAACACGGTACGATGCATCGTTAAACTAACGAACATCAGAAGAACGATGGTTTCCCAAAACCTTCGTACCTTGTTCGTACCACAGTCGTCTGAACCATGTTGGTTTGAACCATGATAGTTTGAGCGATTGTCGCTCGAACAACAATGTTACCAGGAGCACGCCGGTCTGATTTTCACCGCGGGAAGCTTAAAAACTTGGTATTTGTGCCTAAATCGGCAGTTGTGATCGATATTACAATACTAATTCGTCGTCTTGGCATATTATTTTGTGATCATATACAAACTAGCTAAAATGCAATTTACCATTTAAATGAAAAGACACTTTAGGCAACGATTCTTTGGAAGAAAAAAAAATCTAAAGAATGATTTGCCATTTCAGTGCATTTAATGAGATGAGCTCCACCAGCGAGTACAGTTTTTAAATTTATTAATCATTAACATTCTTAACAGTTATACATATATACTAAGCTCATTTACATAACGTAAATTCTGTGGTGTAGTGGATAAAGCTAACTGTACGTCTTTGAGCAGCCTTCATACACTGAGGGTTCGACTTCCGCAAAGAGAGGCAGCGTCTCTTTTTTTCCACGCTGTCTTTTTATTCATGGCAACGGGTGCTCCGATGAACAAGTGATCATTAAATTTAGACGATTTGTGTGTCACGTTGTCTCTTTTGATATATGTAACAAATATTTATTTAAGGTCACTCACCTTATTCATGGGCATAGAAATACACACACAGACAAAAATGGAATATAAAAAGTAAACATTTTTATTCCTTTTTCCTAACTTAAAAATTATTTCATTGACTCAAAGAACAAAAAACGGCATAAGACCACAGAAAAAATATATTCTGAGGGCCACGGATGGAGATGCAGTGCAGTGGATATGGGGGGGAATGGAGGGATTGCCAGCTAGACATTACTAAGGAGAGCAGCTCTAAGGAGTGAGCTACAGAGGAGAGTTTTGTCCATGCTAAGCCCAGAAGTGCTGGCGGGAGTCCCAGGGGTATAGGTATCTGTGGTATGCACGATTCCCTAACACGAGTGTCTTCCCCCCTCTGCCCACTTCCTCTACGCCCATTTACGCCTTGTCCCTTGCAGTTTAATTCCCAGGGCCCCCCAACATTGGGCACCCACACGCAGGACCCCTCAACATTGGCCATCCTCTCACTGGGCCACTCCACATTGGGCCCCCTCTGGCATGGCCTTCTGTGTGTCAGGGCTGCTCTTTCCCCTGAGTCTCCAGAATCCTCTCAGGCTGGCAGTTCGTCTACGTCCTGCACAGCATGGCCGTCACAGCAAATGTCCAGCTCCCTGAAGATGAGGCGATCTCTGTAAAGGATGCTGAAGATGACCGTGCATTCCACAGACCACAAGGAATGACAAATGTTATGCAAAAAGACCTCCATCTCCCCCACCCCCTTTCATTTTATCAACACTTTCCCTTCCACTGTCATATATATATATATATATATATATATATATATATATATATATACTATTCAAAAAAAGTAGGGATATTTTATTTTGAGATCAAAATTTTCACATATACAAAGGGATACGAAACCATGTTGTATAGTTCCTTACTGAGGAAGCATTTCCAAAGAAATTCATCACCCAAACACATCAATGACACTCTCACGATCTGCACGGGATACTATTGATGATCAAGGGGGTTGTGCCACAAATTTGCATGACTCTGAATTGGAAGGTTAGAGCCACTGTAAAGGAAGATTTTGAAGAGAAAGCATCAGATTATCAGTGGTTGAAGTCGTTAATTAAACAGAGACCATGCGCCGTCTAACACAGGAGGAGAGGTTACGTGCCCTTGGCATGCTACAGGTTGGCACAAGACAGGTCGTTGTGGCAAGGGCAATGAATGTTTCCCAGTCTGTCATCAGCAGATTATGGTCCAGACATCGTGCTACAGGGTCTGTTCAGGATAGACCACGATCCGGTCGACCAAGGGCAACAACTCAGGCTCAGGACAGATTCATCCGCACTATTGTCTTGAGAAATCGTATGGTAACAGCAAATCAGATGAGGTCTCAACTTCAAAGGGATACTGGCTTGGTAGTGAGTGGCCAGACCATCAGGAATCGTCTGCACAGATTTCACTTACACGCCCGACGTCCTCGTGTCATTCCCTGTTTGAGGATCGTCACATTAGGGCCAGACTCAATGGTGTCGTCATCATCAACGCTGGGATAATCGCCGATGGAACAACGTAATGTTCTCAGATGAGTCGAGGTTCACTGTGGACTTCCTTGACAGACGCAGGAGGGTTTGGCGCCGACGTAACGAACGTTTCCATGACGTTAACGTCATTAGACATGATCCGTATGGGGGTGGATCTGTAATGGTGTGGGGAGGCATCACTGCTGCCGGCAGAACAGACTTGCATGTTGTTGCTGGACGTGTCACAGGGCAGTACTACCGGGACAACATCTTAGCACCCCATGTTGTGCCGTTTGCACGTCGTTATGGCCGCCGTTTCATTTTCCAAGATGACAGTGTCAGATGTCATAGGGCCAGGATCATTACAGATTACCTCCAGCAGCAGAATATCACCACATTACCATGGCCAGCACTCAGTCCGGACCTTTCCCCCATCGAGCATGTCTGGGACATGCTTGGACAGCGGCTACGCCAACGTCAACAACCTCCTGCCAATGTCCAAGAACTTGCTGCAGCATTGCAACAGGAATGGAATAACGTTCCCCAAAATGACCTGGGGCGTCTCGTTAGGAGTATGCCACGCCCGAATTCGAGCTTGTCTAGCCAACCGAGGGGTTTTACCCGCTACTGACTCTGTTTCACAATGGTGGTAAATTTGCTGTGTGACCCTGTGTTTGTGTCGACCCTTATTCTGGAGAATCTGTCCCTTACTGACTGTACACAGGGTTTCGAATAAATTGACAAACGTTTCCTTAATGTTTTTATGTCATTTGTTTCCTTCCTGACCTCATGATCTGCATTTCATGGTACTTGTAAATCCAATATGCCCTACTTTTTTTGAATAGTATATATATATACATTTATGATTTCTACCATATTCACAGTTGCAGGTGGGCGAACAACATCCTCTCCTATCGATACATAAAAATACATGAAGGTAAACAGCGAGATCATATGTTCTTCCTATGACTAGCAACACGAAGTCACGAGCTTTACAGATTTACTCAACAATACTGCCGTCTTGAACCATGATCCCGTAAAGTAGGCTAATTAACCACCTCCTGCTCTAATGACAGCGGGAAAAAAAAACAAATGTTGAATTACTAGACTAGCGTAGTTAATCGTTGCCGAACATTAAAGTTTCTTTGCTAACGCATGCGAAGGCTACAAGAGATATAATTCCAGAGATCCAACCATAGGCCCACTCATGAACAGAGAAATACAACAAAAAGTGTTTTTCCCGAGTAGCTACATTTTCAAATCACTGTGTTGATGTTATATATGTTTGTACAGCAAGATCATCGAACATTTTCAGCTACTGACCTTATGTTTACCTTTCGTGGACTGCATTTTCCGACGCAATCACCCGGAACTAAGCTTCTAACTACAGCTGGGGAGCAGTAGTTGGTGCTACACAACTTAACGACAGTGGTTGCGAACGTTCTTTCAGACTACGGTTTTGGGGAACACCTGCATCCTTTAACGATGGTTCGCACTACGTAAGTTACCTTGATAGTTCGAACGATGGTTTTGGGAAACACTGGCGTCGCAACTACATAGTTCAAACTATGTAAGTTGCTAACTTACTGAGCAACTACACTTTTGGGAAACGCACCCCTGGTTGGTTTGGTTGGGCGTGGTGGATTGGGTAGAGATTAGGGTGACCAGATTTCCTGAAACTAAAACCGGGACACTTTGCGCGTGACCGTAGTGCGCGTGCACGTGAGGTCATAGATGCAGATATTAGGCTCAATTTCAGCACGTAGGACTAGCCTACTGCTCACAGCATAGCCTAATGGGGAAAAATTATGCATGTTTTTGGTAGGCCTATTTACACATTTAAGATAAAATATGAAAAGACATTGAATGAGTTTCGTGTGGGACTATCCTTATATTTTTATGAATTAGCCTGAAGCTGAAGAAAGTTTTGGAAAATACACCAAATGAAAGGTGCGTGCGCGTTTTTCGCAGTGTCTACGTGTGCGAAAGTCGGACAGGGTTTTAATATAACTCCGTGTCCGACAGTCGGATGGTTTCAATATAACTCCGTGTCCGACAGTCGATTATTGTTTTTAATTTTTTCAAATCTACTGAATCTTTTAGATATTAAACGGGAATGTTTTGATAAGACGGCTCAGTTCTTCAAGATGAGTACCGAGAATCTCAACCAATGTTTCTGTTTAAGCTCTGCTCAATATAAGTCGACATCAGAGGGAGACTTAGTGCATTTATGACAAATTTAGCGACTGTCGGACAGAGATCCTAAAATACTCCGTCTCCGACAGTCATAGAAGTTCTAATTTTTGAATATTCCAGCAATTATTAGAGGTATAAACGTAGCAATGTTTGTGTTCGACCTTTATAAAATTCAAATTGATAGCTATCGACTTATCTTAGTCTTTTTTATTCGTCTGTTTTCTTCCGTTGAAGATAGACAACAGTCTTTATTCGGTCTCTCTTTTGAAAATTAGTCAGATGGATCGAACAGATTCACGCTTTATTTCCACACCAGAGATAAAATAGTGCTTGTAGTCAGTTAGCAAATCAATTCCATGACCATTGAAAATGTGAATTAGGCTATTGCATGCACGATCAAGACCGTCGGACGCGAAATGCAAAATACTCCATGTCCGGCAGCCAGCAGAAAGTAAAAGTATTGATATAAGAGCAGATTTATAACAAAATAAAGAATAAAAATATATCACCAACAATCAGAACATCCAATGGGCACTGCAATCAATTTATTTGGGCCATTTTTATAAATGCAACGAAGTCCGTACAATGCCTGTCGGACATTAAATGCAAAATACTCCGTGTCCGACAGCCAAAAAAAAAAAAAAAAAAAAATTAAAATAAAAGAAAAAAATAAAATAAAACAAAATAAAAGAGGACGATTAGAACAGATTGATAATGAAATAAAGAATTAAAAAAAAAACATTTTATCAGCAAACAGTACATCCAATGAACACTGCAATTTATTTATTTGCGGGCCATCTTTTTTGGATGTTCTGTTTGTTGGTGATATATTTTTATTCTTTATTTCATTATAAATCTGTTCTCATATCAATACTTTTTTTTTTTTTTTTTTTGCTGGCTGCCGGACATGGAGTATTTTGCATTTCGCGTCCGACAGTCTTGATCGTGCATGCGATATTTAATTCACAATGTCAATGGTCATGGAATTGATTTGCTCGCTGACTAGGCTACAAGCACTATTTTATCTCTGGTGTGGAAATAAAGCGTGAATCTGTTCGATCCATCTGACTAATTTTCAAAAGAGAGACCGAATAAAGACTGCTGTCTATCTTCAACGGAAGAAAACAGACGAATAAAAAGACCAAGAAAAGTCGATAGCTATCAATTTGAATTTTATAAAGGTCGAACACAAACATTGCTACGTTCATACGTCTAATAATTGCCGGAATGCTCGAAAAATTAGAACTTTTATGACTGTTGGAGACGGAGTATTTTAGGATCTCTGTCCTACAGTCGCTAAATTTGTCATAAATGCACTAAGTCCCGCTCCAATGTCGACTTATATTGAGCAGAGCTTAAACAGAAACATTGGTTGAAATTCTCGGTACTCATCTTGAAGAACTGAGCCGTCTTATCAAAATATTCCCGTTTAATATCTAAAAGATTCAGTAGATTTGAAAAAATTAAAAACAATAATCGACTGTCGGACACGGAGTTATATTACACGTAGACACTGCGTTTAACATTTGTTAATGGCATTGCGTTAGCTTCCTCTAACCAGGGGTGTCTAATCTTATCCGTAAAGGGCCGATGTGGGTGCAGGTTTTTGTCCTATATAGCCAGCAGTGCTACTGCACCTGATTCCACTAATTAACTAATCAGGGGTTTCAATCAGGACCTTGGTGGGTAGAATCAGGTGTGTTAGTGTTGGGCTCTAACAAAAACCAGCACCCACACCGGCCCTTTCTGGGTAAGATTGGACACCCTAAGCAAATATGAACAAACTTGCTGTCTCGTGAGCATTTTAATTTCGATGCTCTGAGCATTAATGTCATGGATGGAATTGACACGCCATTCTGCCGTTTAGTCTTGTAAATTAGTTAATCAGTCCTCACCCTGATAGCATGACTACATTGAAACAATGTTGATTTTCCATCTGAATCGTCAGAATGGTTGACATTGAAATATCAATGCTAAATCAATGTTGAATCACCGTTACAATAGCGATGAAACCCGACGTTGATACAGTGACATTGAAACAACATTGATTTAAAGTTATGATTATAATTGATTGACCATCGATTCCTGGTTCACAGGGTGATGATACAAATGTTGAAAAGTTAGTGAAAGCACATTGATCTATGGTTAGGTTGAAATTTCAACATTGTTTCAATGTTCTTTTTAATTGAAATAACATTGAAATACCGTTGATCTTTAATTAGAAAATCAACATTAATTCAATGTTAATTGAGGGTGCAACGTTCAACGTTGTTTCAATGTCTTAACGTTGACAAAACAATGTTGATTTAACATTGTTTCAATGACTCTTTGCTATCTGGTTGCTAATCAAGCAAAGAAATAGAGTTATCGTTTGTGTAACGGTGAGGATTCTGCCTACCTTAACTGACCTCCAACGGCACGTCACTAAGTATTATTACTTTGTGTTATTTGTACAATGTAACGTTGCTGGCGTAGCCTACATTTGTAGCCTAGCCTACGCTTCACACACACACATGCACACATTGTTGAACTCATATGCTTGATGCTTTATTCTTTCTATGTGTTTTTTAGTGAATGATCGGGCTATAATAAGACCACGTTTGCTATGTAATCGCTGACAACAGGGGACATTTCATAATGGTTGGTGGAAACCGGGACATTTTATCGTCGCGACAGACTTTTGTCGGGACTCGGGACATGCAACTCAAAACCAAGACTGTCCCGGCAAAACCGGGACGTCTGGTCACCTTAGTAGAGATGCACATTAAAAATTAGGGTGCAGTAAACTCCTTGTTTACATGCATTGTCGTATTAAATCTTATGTGCTCCCATAATCTTGTTCTAGAGGTCACCAAGATTAGGGAACCATTTAGGTAGGGAGTGTGCAAGAAACTGAATAGCATTAGAGCCTTCAATCCCCTCTTACAGTTGGGTGACACAAATTTTACACTTTCTTTTCCTGTCGTCCATTTCCACTAACTTAAGTTGCATTGCCTGAACAGCTTTGTCGTGGCTAGCGAATGTAAGAAAACTATGGTCTATCTTGGTTTACTGTGTATTAATGGCACCTCTTATGATGCCAAGGCTTCCTGTCAATGTGGCTCGTTCAGCCTGAATACCACTTAGCTTCTCATCTGTATTTTTCCCCACCTGTTGAATCTGGGTGAGGCGAGGTTAGAAGTAGTCGCATTGTTTTTCCAAAACAGACCCACAATTGCATCGATATCATGCTGGTGGTTCTTGCTTTTTGTAGACATTGTCTACAGCTACTTTTAATCAACCCAAGTCAAGATGAAATGAAAGCCAGTAGCGTTAAAAAAAACCTTGGCGTAGCTGAGCACGGAGCAGAAAATCTTGACTGCCATCTTGTCTAGCTGATCATGTGACACTTAAAGTACTTTTTTTCTTGTGTTGCCGCCCGGTGTCTATGATTTGCCATCAACCATTGAAAATCCTGGTGCTTCCTGTTCCCCAGCGACTGAGATGACTCGGCTCTGCATGTCATGATTTACTGGGAGCTGCATTGACTCAGCTTTTTGTGGTCTATCTCATTTGCTGCAGCAACTCCTCCTCATATGCCATGACAGCTCTCTTTATGGTGCTCATGCTGCTGCTGTGGGTGGAGCCAGGCTGTGAGGATGGGCGGGTGCTGGTGTACCCAGTCGACGGGAGCCACTGGCTGAACATGCAAGTCCTGGTGAAGGCATTGCACTCCCGGGGGCATCAGGTCACGGTTCTGCGGTCTTCCACCAGCTGGTACGTCGCCAAAGATTCCCCTCACTACACCTCCATCACTGTGGAGCAGGAAACTGCGCAGAATTTTGAGAATGAGGACTTCATAGCTGGTTTTCTGAACAGATCCCTGGAGCTACGCAAACAAGAGGGTTCACTCCTGGGTTTCCTTAAATTCCACTCGAACCTCTTTCAGATGACACGTGAGAATAACTTGGTAGTGGCCCACTTGGCTCGTACTATGTTCAAGGACAAGGCACTGATGCAGAGGCTGCACGAGTCCAATTTCGACCTGGTCCTGACCGACCCAGTTTTCCCCACTGGGGTCCTGCTTGCGCACTATCTAGAACTGCCCCTGGTCCTAAACATGCGCTGGATACATATCGGGGAAGGCCACTTTACCATCGCCCCCTCGCCCCTCTCCTATGTCCCAATGTTGTTTTCCCAAAACTCAGACAGGATGGACTTCTGGCAGAGGGTCTCCAACATCTTGTACCATGGCATTAGACTCTACACGTACTATTTTGTCTCTGATCCGCCATACCAGGCTGTATGTGATGAATTTTTCCCCCCAGGAGTCGACACCTACTCACTTATACAAGGAGCTGATCTTTGGCTGATGAGGGTGGATTTTGTTTTCGAGTTTCCGCGCCCCACCATGCCTAATGTGGTGTACATGGGCGGATTCCAGTGTAGCCCCGCCCAGCCGCTGCCCCCAGAGCTGGAGGATTTTGTGCAGAGCTCCGGGGAGCATGGGGTGGTGCTCATGTCACTGGGCACCCTGCTCAGCGACCTCGACCCCCAAAAATCGGAGGTCATCGCCTCAGCCTTTGCCCGCCTGCCTCAGAAGGTGCTGTGGAGGCACTTGGGGACCCGGCCCTCTACCTTGGGGAACAACACTCTGCTGCTGGACTGGCTGCCACAAAATGACCTGTTGGGCCACCCCAAGACCCGCCTGTTTGTCACACATGGGGGCACCAATAGCTTGTATGAGGCCATCTACCACGGTGTACCTGTGTTGGGCCTACCACTCATCTTTGACCAGATGGACAACATGGTGCGTGTCGAAGCACGGGGCATGGGGTTAGCATTGGACGTGTTGTCACTGGAGGTGGACTCTCTGACCCAGGCCCTGTGGGGCATCCTGGATGAGCAGAAGCCCTACAGGGAGAATATGCGCAGGCTATCCCGACTGCATCGTGACCGGTCCCTAGAACCCCTAGACAGTGCCGTCTTCCAGATAGAATTTGTGATGAGGCATGGAGGAGCGGCACACCTGCGCACTGAGTCTTACAAGATGCCCTGGTATGCCTACCACAGCCTGGATGTGCTGGCCTTGCTGCTGGGCTCAGCTGCTGCTCTTCTGCTGCTCATTGGCGCCACCTGCAAGTGTCTGATTTACAAACTCAGCAAGACTAGGAAAGTCAAACTGCAGTGATGCTGTGCTAACTCCATGGTAGATAGAGGGGTAGTGTCTTAATACTCAAAAAATGAATCTTGCTTTCCTCCACTGTCACCTCATCTTCTACCTGAACATATGGAGGAGCCTAGTGGATAATGGATGATAAGTTTTTTGAGAATTGTGATGCACTCTGATTTAATGCATAATAGACTAAATCGGCATCATCACTACGCATGTGTGAAAAATTTCCGGTCAGAGTTCAAGACTACCCACGATGTCAACAAAGCCGATAAAGCCTATCTCAGTGGAACAGCCGGCTACTTATCGTAATTATTTAAGTTATTTTACATTGCCTAAGGTTGTTATGAGGCAATATGCCGGGTTTACATTGTTCAGTCTGTGATTGTCCTAATGGTATACGCGGGCTTAAGAAGTGGAGGAGGAATTTTGCTCTATTCACGAGTGCAATAAAGGAACAACACACTGTATACGCGACCCACCATATGTACTCATCCCTTTACCTGCCGAAAGAAAAGATCCAGAAAGATGTGTAGAATGGATTAAATTAGTCCGTTAGACGTAAAATCTTTTATTTTGCTAATCAGTAATGCAATTTGTAACGGATATTAATAAGTCCACATGTATCACATTTGCCATTTCCTCAGCCTGTAGTCGGTATTGCTGTACGTGTCAGTGACCCATATATAAATCCCTAGCTTGTATGTATACACCATAGGTTGGCCACAGCCGGCCCGTGGGCCAATTTTGGCCCGCAAACGATTTACATTGGCCCGCCAGATGATTCCGATCAGGTTTTTTTTTTTTTTCTGTCCAAGCGTTTTTTTTTTTTTTTGAACGCAGGCTATTCCCGCGATTCCTGCCTATAGCCTACCAGGCACCTGATGTTAAGCAGAAACGTGAGAATACCAGAGCCAGGATTTGCATTCTTAATCTTAGTTGTCTTATTTCACTTTATTCAACTAAAAAGGAGAAGTTGCGTCTTTGACATAATGGGGCGGCTTATGAAAAGTTGCGCTGTCTTTAACTGAACTTCAGGCCAACAGTCGTGCTGCAACAAAATATTTGCGTCAGAGCAACATAGGAAACTAGGCTTATGTTTTATTTTGCAAGCCAGTAACTGTGGCATAATCCAGAAGGCTTTTGCGCAAAGTAAAATAAAATAAAACTATGATCAGGCAGTCGCGCAATGGCAGAGGTGGTGGCACGGATGCTCCTGAAACGAAACGCACGAGAGAGAGAGAGAGAGAGAGAGAGAGAGAGAGAAAAGCAACCAAGACGCTTTTAAGGACGCACTTGTGGCTTTTTCTTGGGATGTTAGACCTCGCACTAGGATGCTGCTGCTCTTTGTATAACCATCTGTCAGCGCTTCAATTTTGCGTTTTCGTGCCGCAGACCGGAGCGGATAAGCAACGTTGAAGGAGCCGTGCTTCGTTTCGTGATGCCACCTGATATCATACATAATACAAAATCGCGATAACTTCCTTGCATATGAGGCACATGGGCTTTCCATTACTACAACTGGGTAAGAGGAACGCGAATTTGTCTCTCCATTTCTCTTTATAGGCTCTCTTTTCGCTGTCAACTTTCCTCTTTAGACCTTTTGACAGACATCTTTTTAATTCACTTACTCCTCTCTGCACGCTATTTCCACCAAAACAGCAAACATTGCATTATTGTAAGGAGGCGGTCAACCAAGTATTCAAAATAAAAGTAGCCCAAGATAGACTAATATTATTAGCAGCCTAATAGACCTAACCTGTGCCTATCATTGCCATCATTGCCTTTTTCACAATTGCAGATGACTCAATATTGAAAGAGATGCTAAGTCCATTAAGATTAATAAATTATCAAAAGAGACTGCCGATGGGCTTGTGCACAGTCCACATGGTTTATTTATTGTCATTAGTTATTTTTTTGGACTCACCATTCTCCGTTTAGGTCTGGTTTTTGTGAGTGGGCATGAGGGGCACCTATCCCAGCGTCTAAATACCCGCTGACTAAGCCCGTAGCAAGCCCCACCGGTGCCGTGTAAGTGCAATCTCAGTGCCACTGGTTCCACATGGATTTATACAATATTAACAACCAAAACCTTGTCACAAGAAGTGAGCATACCCAGAGACTAGGCAATCTCCCTAAAAACAGGTAGTATAAATGCTCATAATGTGTTAAGTATAGGCTTGATTAAAGAGGTATGTTTTCAGCCGACTCTTGAATACAGAGAATGTGTCTGAGGCCCGAATGTTTGTTGGGAGATTGTTCCACAAGACTGGGGCTTTGTAAGAGAATGCTCTGCCTCCAAATGTAACTGTGGATATATTTGGAATTATCTCAGGCGCATAAGGAAAACACATCAGAGACAGATCAACGTCTTGCAGGATCCCCAGAGCTCAGCAGGAACACACTGTTCAGTACACAGACTTCATGACATTTCTACATAGGTACAAGCTAGATTGCAAGAATTAGCAATTACGCACAGCCTCGATTACTCAAGGATAAGCAATTTATAACAAAATAAGTAATTTATGACTAAAATTCTCTCACAGGTACATTTCCATTACATCGCGAGCAGTCCTGCTGCAGCATGCAGGTTTAACGCAAACTTTGCCCGCCGGTGCTGATGCTCTTGCTACTGAAGCCAGCCTGATTAGCCTAATCCATAAGAAAAAAATACATATACAGCCAACAAACCCAATAAAACGTGTCATTTTTGCTAATCTCGTCTATTAGCGGGATGGGATTACACAATAGACTATTAAACTTCACATTGCGGATCATTCACTGGGCCTGTTTGGCATTTTTAGCACAATTTATTTGTTTAAGTGCTGGGGCATTAAAACCAAAAGCTGAATGGCCGAGTTGAGTGAATGGCGTTTATGTTCACGCAGCTTTAAAATTTGTAAATTGCGATTTGAGACATCGTATGTGAATTTGCTTTCTCCAGTTTCTGTCTTCAGTAATTTCTTTGACTAGTTATTTTGTTATTTAGATTAGGCTATATACTTAACATTGTTCGAATCCAGTGAACTTCTCCTGGTTTATTCTGTATTGCGGTTTCAAAGGAAAAACAAAGCATCCCTTACGGTAGTCTGCTGGAATGGACTGTAACGTGAGCTATTTTCTTTAAACACGAATTAAAAGACCAACAGATGACATCAATTAATAGCAACAGTGAAAATGAAAATAACTCTGATTGCACCCAATTCTTTATTGAATGTTATTTCCACTTTGAGTCTATTTTAGAGACACTATCAGAGTCCATAAGAATTTTCGATTTTACTTAAAAAGAATTTCAATAACAACAATTAGCACTTTGCCTTTGTCTGTCTTCTTCCCCACGTGATCATCATTCAATTCACCGGCGATTGCTTCCACCTGCATATCCTTCCGTCAGACAGTCTCATCGCACTACCCCCCCTTTAACGAAGGACGAGTCCCCAAGTCCAGGTTACCCCAGTACATAGTCCTTCACCCAAGCAGGGGGATTCCTTTTTCTTCCTGGTCTCACTGCCCTCCTCAAACTCTCATTTTGGTTCCGGTCAACACCAGGAGCAGAAACCTGTTCAACATCACGGCCAGGGACCACAGCAGAGTCCAGAGTAGGAGCCCCCGCAGAGTCAGGCGCTGGAGCCCCCCCAGAGTTAAGGGCTGGGGCCACCGCAAAGTCAGGCGCTGGGGCCACCGCAGAATCAGGAGCTGGGGCCACCACAGAGTCAGGGGCTGGAGCCACTGCAGAGTCAGGAGCTGGGGCCACCGCAGAGTCAGGGGCTGGGGCCACCGCAGAGTCAGGCGCTGGGGCCACCGCAGGGTCAGGGGCTGGGGCCACCACAGAATCAGGCGCTGGGGCCACTGCAGAGTCAGGCGCTGGGGCCACCCCCCAGAGTCAGGCGCTGGGGCCACCAGCAGAGTCAGGGGCTGGAGCCACCGCAGAGTCAGGAGCTGGAGCCACCGCAGAGTCAGGGGCTGGGGCCACCGCAGAGTCAGGCGCTGGGGCCACCGCAGGGTCAGGGGCTGGGGCCACCACAGAATCAGGCGCTGGGGCCACCGCAGAGTCAGGCGCTGCGGCCACCGCAGAGTCAGGCGCTGGGGCCACCGCAGAGTCAGGGGCTGGGGCCACCGCAGAGTCAGGGGCTGGGGCCACCGCAGAGTCAGGCGCTGGGGCCACCGCAGAGTCAGGTGCTGCGGCCACCGCAGAGTCAGGCGCTGGGGCCACCGCAGAGTCAGGGGCTGGGGCCACCGCAGAGTCAGGGGCTGGGGCCACCGCAGAGTCAGGCGCTGGGGCCACCGCAGGGTCAGGGGCTGGAGCCACCACAGAATCAGGCGCTGGGGCCACCGCAGAGTCAGGCGCTGGGGCCACCGCAGAGTCAGGCGCTGGGGCCACCGCAGAGTCAGGGGCTGGAGCCACTGCAGAGTCAGGAGCTGGAGCCACCGCAGAGTCAGGGGCTGGGGCCACCGCAGAGTCAGGCGCTGGGGCCACCGCAGGGTCAGGGGCTGGGGCCACCACAGAATCAGGCGCTGGGGCCACCGCAGAGTCAGGCGCTGGGGCCACCGCAGAGTCAGGGGCTGGGGCCACCGCAGAGTCAGGGGCTGGGGCCACCACAGCTGGGCGTGATCTCCTAAAAACCCAACTAGCTCCATACCTCCTTCCAGTAGTCTTTTGCGGCCGTGGGGCTAGTGGGGAGGGTCTAGCCACTGGTGTGGAGGAGCTCTCATTGCCATTGGGCAAAGGGATCTGACCCTCAGAAAAGGAGGAAGGTGCAAACGGTTTAAGCCTATTAAAATGTACTGTCACATCTGTACCACCCCCCTCAGGCTGAATTCTATACAACACTTCTGAAACCCGATCCACAATCACATATGGTCCACGGAACTTCCTCTGTAACTTAGGACATAAACCCCGTTTCCTTGCTTCATTTTTCAACCACACCAACTCCCCCACAGAATAATACTGAAAATTCACTTTGAAATCAAAATTTCTCTTTTGATTACCTGATGCCTTCATTCGATACCTTTTTACTGCTTCCACAACTGTGGACAAAATATCTTTCACCCCAGCAACATACTCAGTAACAGACGTAAATCTGCTTTGATTGTCAAGATTCAATACTACATCTACTGGCAGAATTATTTCATGACCAAAAAGCACCCGGAAAGGGGAAAACCCAGTACTTGCATGCACACTGCTCCGATACGCCATCATGACATAGGGCAGTAAAGTATCCCAATTCAACTGATTTGTATCCACGAAAAGGGAAAGCATGGATAACAATGTGCGATTAAACCTTTCAATCATCCCATCAGATTGCGGTGAATATGGGCTGGTCCTAGTCTTATGTATATCCAAAAGGTGGCACAATTCTTTAAACAAATGCGATTCAAATGTTCTACCCTGATCAGAGTGAATTGTACGTGGAGTCCCAAACCTACATATCCATTCCTCGGTCAATATCTTTGCAACTGTACGTGCTTCTTGATTTTTCATCGGAAAAGCCTCTGTCCATTTTGAAATATAGTCTCCAATCACAAGTATGTATTTATTCTCCGAAGAGGTCTCTGGCAACGGTCCCAAAATATCTAAGGCAATCCGTTCATGGGGGCATGATGTAATAGAAGGCTGTAAAGGAGCACAAAGTGATTGGCCCAGTTTTTCGCGAGGCACATTCCCTGCACTCTACACACCACTTCCTAACATCCCTTGCCCACCCTGGCCAATAAAAACGATCTTTTACTTTACCCTGTAACTTTTGCGTGCCTAAATGACCCCCAGTGGCTGTATTATGTAACTGGGTCAAAACAAAAGGCACCAGATGTTTGGGAAGGACCACCTGACGCACCACATTTTCCCCACACAAAGGGCGCCGCACTAACAAACCATCTTGTACCTGAAGCTGATCCCAAACTCCCGCAAATTTCTGCAACTCTGCTGGACAATGCCCATTTCCCCCCTCAGTCTTCCATTTAATTAGGCGCTAAATATCTACATCACCCTGTTGAGCCATTCTCAATCCCTCCAACTCCCCCAACTCTGTCCCCAATGAAACTCCAACCTCCTGCTCCAACGATAACCTAACCCTCTCTCCCATGGAGACCTCCTGAGGGGTCCCTCCTTCTGGGGCTTCCTGCAACACTCACACCAGGGTAGGGAATGTTTGAGGCCTCAATGACTCTCTAAATCCTTCCCTAGTACCACCCACGTCCCCTTCAGCCAATCCTACAATAGACTCCAACCCTATGTCCCCAGAGCTGTCCTCATCACTAAATGCGGGGAAGGGCACTCGGGATAAAGCATCCGCATTTCCATGCTGCTTACCTGGCCGATGCACAATACGGTACTGAAAACTGGCTAGCTGTTCCACCCAGCGAGCCAGCTGGCCCTCTAACCCTCGAAAGTTATGTAACCAGCGCAAAGAGTTGTAGTCAGTCCTCAGAATAAATTCTCACCCAAGGAGATAATGTTTAAAAAACTTTGTAAACGTCACCATAGCCAACAACTCCTTTTTGGTGGCCGCATATCTCCGTTCTGACTTTGTTAATGCCCTACTACCATAGGCAATAACCTGCTCCAAACCATCTTTCTCCTGAGACAGAAGGGCTCCTATCCCTGAATCGCTTGCATCCATGTCAAGAATGAATATTTTCTGAGGGTCGGGGTATGCCAGGATTGGTGCTGAAATTAAATGGGTCTTCAGTGTAACAAAAGCCCCCTGACAATTCTCATCCCATTTAAATCTTTTGCCTTTTTCTGTCAACATATGCAGGGGCCGGGCAATCTCAGCAAAATTTTTCACAAACCGCCGATAATAAGACGCTAAACCCAAAAAACTCCTCACTTCTGTCTGATTGATGGGCTCAGGCCATGCTCGCACAACTTCCAACTTAGCCGGGTCTGTCTTAATGCCCTCAGCTGAAATTGCATGCCCCAAGTACTGTACCTCCATTGCAAACAAATTACATTTGGATGGCTTAACTTTTAAATGGGCTGCCTGCAACTTACTCAAAACCGCACCCAGGCGACTCAAATGTTCCTGAAAGCTACGACCAAAGACAATAATGTCATCCAGGTATACTAAACAAGTCGTCCACTGAAGGTCAGCTAGTACAAGATCCATCAGCCTTTGAAACGTACTTGGGGCATTAGTAAGGCCAAAGGGAAGAACGTTGAATTCCCAGAAGCCACTCTTGGTGGCAAAGGCAGTTTTGGGCCGGTCCTCAGGATCAACCTCAACCTGCCAGTAACCACTGGCAAGGTCAAGGGTGGAGAACCATCTTGCATGCGTCAAACTATCCAACGCGTCATCGATGCGTGGGAGAGGGTACGCATCTTTACGAGTAATATTATTAAGCTTACGATAATCGACACAAAATCGCAACCCACCATCCTTTTTCCGAACCGGAACAACAGGTGCGGCCCAAGGCCTTACGAAAGGGCGAATAATGCCACGCTCATGCATCTCCTTAACATGTTCTGCCACCTCTTGCTGTAAATGCAAGGGTACGCGCCGAGGTGCCATTTTAATTGGCTGTGCTTGACCTGTATCAATTTGATGAGGAGTCAAATGGGTCCTTCTCAAATCAAATTTCTCTCTACTAAAAACAGACAAATACTTGGCAAGAAATCCATGAATCGCCTGCATATCAGCGGCATTAAAGCCCCTATTATGCAACCCTAACTCACGCACCAACAACTCCGTAGACCACTCAACAACGTTTCCTTCACAGCCCTCATCTAACTCCACCAATCCATCTTCCACATGAACATCTGGGAAAAAAAGTACCTAATGACATCCCCCGCTTAAGGTTGTGTGTATTTTCCGCCATATTTATAAGTCATACTGGTATTAACCCATTTTCCACCTTGCCCACTACCCGCGCAACAAGAACACCAAACTGCTTCGAGAGGATCTCTGAGGGCTCCAACATTCCCTCTATACCTTCCAAATATACCCCATTAATGGTCTCTGGAATGATCACTTCACTCCGGGGAGGGATAACAAGATCATCTTGAATAGTCACTGGTCTGCTTTCTTTTAAAGAACGCACGAGTTGTAAAGACAATTCCTTCCCAATTAATATACAGGTCTCCTTCTTTAAATCAACAACAGCTCCAAATTTACATAAGAAATCAGTCCCCAGGAGTCCTCCCTCCGGTGCTATATCAGCCACTAGAAATTCTACCGACAGGGCCAAATTATCAAATTCACGCACCGTTAGCCACCTTCCAAACACCACCATATGTCCCCCATTAGCCACAGACACTTTACCATTATACCCCACAAGCTGAGACTTCCCTTGACAATTTTCCTGCCAAAACCTATGAGATATAATAGAAACTTGTGCACCAGTGTCTACCAAGAGGGGGTAACTCACCCCACCCACCTTTGCCAATAAATATACCCCTGCCCCACATCCATCGCCTAGGGCCCCCATTCCCAGGCCAGAATAACATTTAAGAGGGGTGGGCATTTGGCCTTCTGTGCCAGCCCCTTCTAGTTTAAATAGGGACAGTCCTTCCTAAAATGTCTATTGCAGCCACACTCCCAACAACCCTCTCCCCGTTCTCTAGTACCTCTACCAACTGTGGAGCCTATCCCAGAGGAATTTGCTGAGCCCGATTGTACAGACGCCCGCACCCCTTGAATTAGATCTTGATCCGCGCCACCCCGGATACTTTCCATCTTAGTTACCGTACTTTGCAAAACTTTCACTTCCTGCCTTAAATTTTCCACCACTCCCAATAAAACTCCCAATTGAGTCTCATCCACGCTGGACCCACCGCTCACCCCCATTACTTTAGATTAAGCCTTAATCTCATTCCACTCCAAATCACGAATTAACTCCAATTCTGTTGCCACACTAATAGCCTCCTCCAGAGTCAATGGTTTAGCACTTCGCAACTGAATTCGTAGCTCCCCACTGCCCACATTAGCCATAAAATGGTCACATGCCAATAAATCTTGAGTCAATGCGTCAACTGACGAATATGCTTCGGACACTAACCGTCTTAATGCATTCCCAAATTCTCTGGCAGTTTCCGAAGGTAATCTTTTTCGAGAGGAAAAACTCACTCGATGCCACTCCTCCCCAAAAGGCTCCAAATACTTCCCCATAGCCACTTTTAATTTGTCATAACTGCTTTTATCAACCGGACTCAACCCCGCATAAATGTCTCTAGCTCGACCCAACAGCAAAAGAGACATAAATTTACATTTTAATTCCTCACTCCAATTATTAACTTCGGATGCTAATTCAAACTGTTCAGACCAATCAGACCAATCCCTCCCCATTCCCGTAAAAGTTTCTGGCATAAACACTGACTATTGTACATTTTGCGGCAACTGTTGCCCAACCTGTTGAATCGCCGCCAATTGGCTTGAACTAGATTCACAAGAAGACGGTGTGGAACTGGGTGACGACATAATGTTAACGTATATCCCTCTGCTGCCACCAGTGTAATAAGACCAATTCAAATAATCTATTAAGGGCTGCCACCACCTTTTTTTAAGCCGGTAAGGTCCGGCAGTCATCCCCAACTTCCACACAAACCCAGAACACAAAAATGTACTACAACGTTCTTTATTGTTTGACCACACGTTAAATTCATTAAAATTCCGCCACGAGCAACTCAGCTGTACACGTTTCAAGCAGAATGTTACAATTCATTAAACACCAACCCAACACACGCCCCACTTTAACCAACCCACGCTATTACACACACGCATACAGCTAAAGAGAAGGACCATTACGCTGAAATTGAGCACACATTAAATCTCTTCCGGAATGCCCCCGCACTCCGAAGTTGGCAATAAGAGGCGACACTGCAAACCACCTGGTTAACGAGGCAAAACCCACTCATTCACCCTAAAAAAAATCAATACCACCCCCACACAACACACACCAAATTCATTAACTAAAAACATTAGTTCACACTTTCCTCCATCCAGCGGCCATTAAGACCCCCCGAGTCTTTCAGTTCATGGGCATCGGCGTCCCGACTGCCCAAAATGGAAAACAGTCTGGAGAAAAAAATACCGGCGAACTCAGTCTCTGAACGAAATCTCAAATGGCAGTAATCATACGACGTCCCACGGTGAGCCCCTCAAATCCAATTCTCCAATTAACCTGCCCCAATGTTCACTTGTTCCCCAGCACTCCTCAAGTCATGCTTCGCGCTCCTCACCAACAACCAGCCCGTCTTCCATCTCCCCCCTCCCCCTTTTCAAACCTCCTTCCCCACGTGATCATCATTCAATTCATCGGCGATTGCTTCCACCTGCATATCCTTCCGCCAGACAGTTTCATCACAATGGGCTCTAAATTCGTAGACCAGGCGCAGGCGTGGCGCAGGCGCGGCGAATCGGCGGTGCGCCGCGCCAACGGGTGTGTCCAGGCGTATGTTGCAATTTCGTGCCCGGCGTAGCCTGGCGCAAAATACTCCTCTGTCCGCCTCGGTCCCTCCTGCCGCGCAAGTGGCAAAGAAGGCGTGTTTGGGTATAACACAGCGAGTCAAATCTTCACCAATCAAATGAGCTCCTCTCCTCACCTTTAATGTGTTGGAATATAGAAGCCTCTGTCCTATGTCTGCATGATGCGTTAATGTTGCATTTTACTTTGCTGCTTCAGGCATGTTTTCTGCACCGCTTACGTCTATATTAAGCATTACGAATATGAGTTAGCTGGCTAGCCAGGGCATTCGCGAATTATTACCATTAGCGAACTTGAATGGAATTTCAAAACGAAACTACGTCAGATCATTCAAACTTATGAAGTTGGAATGAAATACGACGGTTGCTCATTTATTTCTTCTGCCTGCATCATTGGGAAGAGAAACGATGGATAGCGTGTTCCTATTATTACACCCTGTTGCTGCTTAAAATTTTGGGATTAACATGCATGGACAACAATGCAAGATACGTTACACATTAATTTTCAATATGTGATCTTAACTCAGTACGAGATCATAGCAATCAGGCTGTATTCCTTTCCCCCACTACAAACGATAAAACCTAAGTGACAATAAATAGTAGCCTAGTATTGAGCCGCTTGCACACTGGACGCGAAACGAATTTTTCTCACGACAGATTGCGTTGAACGCAGTGTTTACGTGTCCGAAAGTCTGACAGGGTTTTAATATATCTCCGTGTCCGACAGTCGATTATTGTTTTTAATTTCTTCAAATCTACTGAATGTTTTAGATATTAAAGGTGAATGTTTTGGTAAGAGGGCTCAGCTCTTCAAGATGAGTACCGAGATTTTCAATCAATGTTGCTGTTTAAGCTCTGCTCAGTAAAGTGAGTCGACATTGGCGCGGGACAGTGTACAATGCCTGTGGAACATTAAATGCAAAATACTCCGTGTCTGACAGCCAAAAAAAAAAAAGAGGACGATTAGAACAGATTGATAACGAAATAAAGAATAAAAAGAAACATTTTAACAACAAACAGAACATCCAATGAACACTGCGATTTATTTATTTGCGGGCCATCTTTTTTGGATGCTCTGTTTGTTGGTGATATATTTTTATTCTTTATTTCGTTTCAAATCTGTTCTCATACTAATACTTTTTGCTGGCTGCCGTACATGGAGTATTTTGCATTTTGCCTGGGACAGTCTTGATCGTGTATGCGATAATTTATTCACACTGTCAATGGTCATGGAATTGATTTGCTCACTGACTACAAGCACTATTTTATCTCTGGTGTGGAAACAAAGCGTGAATCTGTTCGATCCATCTGACTAATTTTCAAAAGAGAGACCGAATAAAGACTGTTGTATATCTTCAACGAAAGAAAACACACGAATAAAAAGACCAAGAAAAGTCGATAGCTATCAATTTGCATTTTGTGAAGGTCGAACACAAATATGGCCAAGTTTGCACGTCTAATAATTCCTGGAGTACTCGAAAAATTAGAACTTTTATGACTGGGACACGAGATATATTAAAACCCTGTCCGACTTTCGCGTCCTTGCATTGACTTTGACTGTAATCAGTCAAAAATTCGAAAAAAATTCGTTTCATTCCAATGTGCAAGCGGCTTTACTGAGCATAGAACACAAGCATTATATATAGGCAGTTTGTGGTTGGCTGAGAAAGATGTGAAGTCGTTAGTCTGCATCACAGATTCAGCTGCGTTGATTAAGCCAGGTGGAGTTTCCATTACGCGTGCCAACTGCCTTTAATCTGACATCAGGACAATCGATATAGATACTATAATTTATGTCCTGATTCAGATAGTTACATTAAATAGTGGTTGCTGTAATTATTTATTGCATTGAAATGTGCCTGACATTCTGGAAACCTGCCTGTGAGGTTTCGGTGACGGCGTGTCTTACTGTGCGCCGGTCAGCCAAATTACCACTGCACAGAAAGTAAACCAGGTTGGAGCTGGCGAGCTTTCTGCTCAACTTCAGCGAAGACTTTTTCTACGAAATTGTCACTGCGTCTTGATGAATAGGTGACACCTCCCCCTACTACGCCGCCACACCCATCTCGGCGCACGTCCATCTACCAAATTGCCAAAGTGGCTGCGCACGGTGTTGCACCGCACGAAATTACCACTGCGCGGGCTGCACCGGACGAAATTACCACTGCGTGGGCTGCGCCACGCTACGCCACGCTGCGCCACCCTGCGCTGCGCCAAGAAATTAGAGCCCAATAAGTTTGTCTTTAGCCCAGAAAATTTCAGTATCCGTATCCTCAAAGTCCTGAAACCGAGGCGCGGTCCACAAACGAATCTTGTCTATGCACATTTCCTGCTCCTCGTCCATTTCGACGATTACGGGGGTAGATTTAATTAATTTTCAGGACAAACAAATACAAGGCGTGCAGCTTGGGTCGGCTCCATGTTCAAATGACCTTTGACACAGTGACGTCACACAGCTTCTGTGGGTAATTACGAAGGGGCTTATTAGTCTTGAAATTAAAGCATACTTTGAAACACTAAAAGGACTAACAAACAAGAAAGCTATGAGGACTTTAAACCAGTACAATGCCTTAAAAACCTCTTTGTAATATAAGATTGTTTATACAGTCTCTCCCTTTTGTTTTTTCATCATCTGCTTATCATTATAATTGTTATATTTTTGTAATTTGTACCATTGTATTTCAGGAAAATTTGCATTGTATTGATGATTTGCAATAAAAAAAAGGGGGGGGGGGCTTATTAGTCTATTGACAGTGGTGATGTCTGGATTGTGGGCATAGACTGCATAAAAAGATGGACGCAGCACTCGGGTCTGAAAACTGAGGCCAATGCGGAAATCTCCAAAATTAGCGTTCTATTTAATGGCCAGCAGATGGCGACGTCAGAGGTTGCAGAAAGAAGTTCAATCCTGTAGAAGTCTATGAGAAAATGACCCTACTTTCCCACCTGATTTATTATTTAAATAATGATTTTCCACATTACTTTATTGTATCTATTGCAAGTTTCAAGTCTCCTTCGATATGTCATGATCTTCATTTTTGTAAATTATGGTCCCAAATAGACTAGAATGAAGGATAAAGCCGGAATATGCTTTAGGGGCGTGACTATCCTCTGGTCCTTGTCTGATACGGTCAGATCCACCTGTAGATCCACCCCTCGCTCCTCCTGGGATATTTAATTCACGCTCTCGTCCAATAGGAATCACATCCGGTTTCACGATGACAAAATGGCGCAATTCAAATAGCCAAAATCGAGGCTTCCTAAATGGTATGCTGAAACCAATGGGCGACGTCACGGTTGCTTTGTCCATCTTTTTATACACTCTGTTCTTGTGGGCATAAAGTAAGGCTCCTGCCATGTATTTCATACAACCGCAAAGTCTACTCATACTGCAGATTTCCCTCATCAGTTCCACCTCTTGGCGGATAGGCTATTATTAGTTTGGCTGCAAAATTCAATATCATAATTTGACCTTTTCTACCTGAGGAACAAATGGGTGAAATTCTGCCTCTTTTGACCAGTTACAAAAAGCTCTTTCCCTCAAGAAGGGTACAGTGCTTAACAAATTTATTTGACCACCAATCAATGTAAGGTTTAATAGTGTTGTTAATTACCAAAATAATTTTTATGTTTCTGTAATGGTTAATCCACCAGTATGTGCAAGCTCTTATTCTAAAATGATATTTTTAATGCAAAAATATAATTATTGTTGTTATCCATGAATTTTCAAATTTACCGTTTTACAAAAAAGCAGAAAAAAATAGTTAAGCACATTATTATTTTTTGATTAAGATGCCAAATAACAGTTATTGTCTTGCATTCCTGAACATAAAAATTCGTTTTAGTAGTTGAATGCAAGAATGCAAGCTGTTATCAAGGTCAAAAGAGGCCATATAGTTGTTTTTTTTTTTTTTTTGGTTTTTACGTGTGAATAAGGACTGTTTAGTGGTTTCAGTTTGTTATTTGCCAAAGAAATAACAAAATAATTTTTAGTTTAAAACAAGTTTTCAATAAATTTCTTAAATATTTGTGTTTTCTCATTTTTTATGACAGGTGGTCTAATAAATTTGTTAAGCACTGTACATGCCAGAAGTATTGTTCAAAGTGTTTTAAACTAGTGAGCTACACTTTTATGGCCAAATTGTTATTTTCCACCCAAGTCCAGTTTTTTTTTTTTTTTTTAGGCCAGACTTTGTTATCCCTTGGTCCTCGGGCCTGCGACCATAGAAATTGCCCGAAAAAAAAAAAAAAAAAAAAATTTTTTTGCATGTCCTTGGGCCCGCGGCTCAGAAAAATCCTATGTTCCCCCGCTGGCCATGAGTTATCAGCTTTACTGCATAAGCCTACCAAACGTGATAGCCTGCAAAGTGTGGCTGTAGCACTGCGGCTAACGTAGCTAAGTTACTGTTCCTAATGTTTGTGTCCTAAATATGCAAGAGTAATATCAGGGGCCATTCAACAGAAGGTGTGTGATTATAAACCTCATTTGAAGCCAACTTTTTCTACTTGTTCGTGGTTTGTATGCTTAATACAACTGTTCACGGTAACGGAACTTAGTGCCTGTAAAAACCTGTATTTCCCGGTACCGTTGGTCTCTGAGGTTGTTATGACTGCTCGGTCACTACTGCATGTGTGTTCACGTGTCGCGCTACTGGAAACGCTCCTGATTGACTTACATGCAGTAATTCTGACTGGTGTGCTTGTGTTACTCTGGTTAGCAATCAAGGTGGTAGTTTCCTCATAATGTTACCTGACCGTAGCCGCTACAGTTGAAGCTAACCAGAGAGGTGTTGTATGTGTCTAAGTTGGTCTGATAAGGCTGCAATTAGTGAAATGATTTTTTGCTTATCCAGGGTCAGCCGGGAACTTTGTCGTCATGTGCCCTTACAAAAAAAAAAAAAATGCCTTTTAGTTTACCACTGGATACCATTCATTTACCACTGAGAATTTTTGTAAGAATGGGCTAGCTCTCTGATGCTAAAGCTGTGTCTGGTATAACAAATGATTTCTTTGCATTGCTGTGGTGGAATTTCATCCCCCTTAAAAAATCGTTCTGACAAATTACAATCTAAAAAAGTGGAAACTGGATACAGAATTTTTCTCGGTACAAGTTATCGATTTGCGAGCTCCACACAAGCAACGCTTAGACCGTTTGCATGTTTCTGCTATGAGCTCATTTAGTAGCTTGCTGTCGGAATTGTTTCGTTTTGGAAGAAATGGTTATCAGGAGCATACAGCAAAGGTTCTTCCAGAAAAATGGGTATATAACAGTACAGCTATAACCGTATGCATCCAAGGCGAGACAGTACAAGCAAAACAATAAGATGAGACGAAGATGGTTCATTTCATTTCATATAGTCGCACATACACATGTACAGCATTTGGTTGAGCAATTCCCCATCGATTCCTTATGTAAGATGTCAAACGTGAGGTCCAAGACGTATGGACGTATTTCATAATTGCTAATTTTAACAAATTTCAATTACACGTTGAGATATAATGCCTGCCGGTCTGGTAACAGTGATGTTGTGCAGGTGAAAACTAAGAACTACTGCAGAAAGCACACCAACACGAAAAGCAAGACCAGATAAAAGTTATGTAGGTAGAGGACAGGAAAAACATGCATTATTGCTGAGGTGCTGTGCATAGACCAAGATACAAATTAGAAGGTGGTTACAGGCTGGTTTACGACTCTCCACTTAGATTAGTTTGACAGAAATTACCAAAGAATTCATGACAATAATGTGGGTACATTCAGGCAACAACAACATAAATAGGCCCTACTAAACAGAAATGACTAGCATGCAGGGGTGTAAAGTCCTGGTTCAGAAAGTAAAAATCCTCCCCAGAACTTTATTCCAACTCCCTGGGTTTACTTTGGACAGGAGATAGAGCCAATATGAGTGATCAGCTCATTCTTTGAACAAAAAATGAACAAAGACAGACAAGAGAAAATAAATTACTATGAAGTATCTTATGTGCTCTATACATTCTTGTGTATTTCGTAAAACAATAGAACTATGTCACTTTTAAGTATCAAAAATATACTCTACTCACTGTATTTTTGTGGAAAAAAATGCTTCATTCACTTGATTATTACGTTGTACTATAATTGTAAAACATGTTAATAAAGGGAAAAGAACTAGCTAGGACTAATTGTTGTTATAAAAGGATGTATCTTTGCCCCCGAATTTTCAGTTCAGGCGCCAGCCCTGATAGATAGATGTCATATTTATATATTCTAATACTAACGAAATAGAGCATCATTGTATTGATCTGAAGACTAACGTTAAGACGTGCCATGTATACCATATCCGATAAAATGGCAATTATTGGCATGAGAGAACTGACAAAACCATATCGTCACGATTTATGGTCTTAGACTGCTATCTATTGGAATGAAAGTGTAACTATATGTACATCGTATATTTTGGATGCACGAAATAGCAGAGACTGAGTAGCGGATATTCTCTATTTTTCACGTGAAGGAAGTAAAAAACTGAGGAAAAAGCGGCGAGTGCAGAAAATATTACAATTATCTCCATTTGAAAACAATTACTAATAAAAGGTTCTGGAAAGATGAAACAAATAAACTGCTTTATCTGCAGATTGAACTAAATTGGTTTGTTGCATCTTTACTTCATTATTTTCTACTTAGGCACTGACGGCAGGCATATCATGGACTACAGGGCTGTCGGAAAACCAGGCACTCCCCAGTAGAAGTAGTGATGCCAAAGCTACACAGCTAATGGTAAAAACACTTCATGATCAAACTTCAAGTCAACTAGGCCTACAGCTATTTATAGCAGGCTGGAGCTTGTTTTTGCCCAAACACCATCCCATTCACCAGCATCACACTGACAATCAACACAATTTTCATAAAGAAAAAATGGTTACATGGTTACGGTTAAATTGGGTAAGTTAGCTTAGGAGCAGGATTGTCTATCTTATGTGGTGGGAAAGTAATCTTAAATACTGTAAAAATCAAAGTATTACTATCATCACAGTTCAACAGAGAGAACTTAGCCAGGTTCAAATGGCCCTTTAAAAATACTGAGAGGGAGTTTGGAGCTGAGAAGAGGCAAAAACTCATAAATCTGTCAAAAAACCTGATATAGAAGCTCCTGCAGAGCACTCAAGGCCGGCTTGATGAGCTAATCTTCCGGAATGACCATATCGGTCAGCCTGGTCCCACTGCCTGAGCATGCGCACTCGAGTGTTCTGGAACCCTCCATGGCCCGAGATAACTTACTGAACTTCAGGTGAACCCAAGGTTTGGGAGGCTGATATGTGGTCTTCGAGCATCCCTGGAGGCCTAAAATGAATTTACATGATGTAATGGCAAACTTGTTACTAAGGGTGGAGGGCTGCTGTATGACAATGTACCAATCAGAATTAATAATGTTGGATAAGGTAGAAGGAGTCACGTTTAATCCCACCTAAAGAAACGTGCCAAAAGGCCAATAAATGTTAGGGTTCAGACAACTGGTGGTCAGTGGGCGTGGGGTGATTAATGAAGAATGAATGCTACTTGGTTTGCGCAGACCAGCGTGGGTTTTTTGTGCTTCATATGGGTTGACTTACAATAAACCCAATCGCATCAGACTCTGGAGAATGTGTGTCATGGTTTGTGAGGCGTGCGCGTGTTTTGGACTTTTCTTTGTGGCTCTCGTCCTGGGACAAAATCGAATTCCTTTTCAATTGGATTCTTTTCCCAGCTGGCTGATTGAACTGGGGTGGCGCTTCCCCGGACTCTATAAAAGCCGGAAGTCCGCCACGCCTCCTTTACTACAGTGGGTGGCATGGTGGCATAGTGGTTAGCACTGTTGCCTCACAGCAAGAAGGTCGTGGGTTCGATTCCGGCCTGGGGCCTTTCTGTGTGGAGTTTGCATGTTCTCCCCGTGTTTGCGTGGGTTTTTTCCGGGTACTCCGGTTTCCCCCACCCACAAAAACATGCATCATAAGAACACTCCAACCAGTACCCCTGACCAAGGAACTGGCTTTAGAACTGGAGGTCCCCGGGCGCTGCTCTGTGGCTGCCCACTGCTCCTAACTATAGGATGGGTCAAATGCAGAGGACAAATTACCCCACGGGGTTCAATAAAGTGTATCGTATGTCTGTTTGTAGCTTTGCACTATAGCCGAAGGTATCTCTAGTCAGGATTTGTGTGACTTTATATCTTCCAGTTATTATTGGAGTTCCTTCCTCTTTAGGGATTTTCCCTTTTCTACTTTTGTTCTCTCTCGCGTTGCTTCTGTTTTTTTTGACTATTATACGTCCTTTGGAAGCGCGAGTACTTTATGATGATCTGTATAATTCTCTGTGTTTGCATTGTGTCCGTACTGCTCGTTCTCTCTCTGGCTGCTGCACTTGGCCTCTCAATTTTACCAGCCATTACAATGTGTCCATTTTTTGGAGATAGATTTACAAGGGTCAGTGGAACACTTTATCCACTTGCTTGGACAAAGTTTTTCCTACGACACTTACCTGTAAATGTTTCTCTAAATTGGATGTTGAGTCCTTTGAGGCTGACAGGATTTTGACAACAGGAAGGCAAACCTGTACTGTACAGTGACATTGTTTCCCTTATTATCCTTAAATACAAAATGATCCTGAAATTTCCACCCATTGGACGCATTTTTACCCACAGAGCTGGATGCCATGATTGACAAGTTAGCAACTGACAATTACAGGCGAGGGTTCTGGAGGAGTGCTGTGAGTCTCGTGAAGTGCTGTGATATGCGTGCGCTTTTACCTCTACACCTCCTATTCTTCTTGTTATTCTTGATTACAGACTAATTTACAATTGTAATACAGTAATCCCCCTGTTTTACAGAAAGTAACTGAAATTTAATTACATCTTTTTTGTGAGTAATCCTAACGGAATACAGTTTTTTTTTTGTATCCTAATTACGTATCTAACAAAGATATATGCACACATTTAGGCTCATGAACTTATTAGCTTATGTATGCACAATGTCTAAAAAATCTAAAATTGAATTCAAATTTTCAAGATTATTTTGTTGATGAGCTGCAGCCGGTATGGAGGAAATTACACTAATCAGGAGTTTGTTTTTTTTTTTTCCATCAAGTATCGATCAAAGCCCGCTATCTCACTAGAATTGTGGTCACATTCGAGTGACGTTAGCTAACTGTCCACGGAAATACATTTGGAAGGCCACGCCTCCAGCGCCCTCAATCACTGGTCCTGCAAGGCCCGGCCCGCATTCCACACTCCACTTAACTGTTCACATCCGTTAGTTGTCTCTGTGTCATTACTTGCTCTTTATAAGCTAGAGCTTCGCTCTTGTTCAGTGCGAATTCTCGTAAATTGCGAAATCCTGTTGTTATGCACTATTCTGTTACAGACATTGCACCATTTGCTTGCCTTTTTCTAAAACTAAATTTTTTTAGTGCTGTAGTGATTATTCAAGCACAGCACCTTTTTTTAAAACAATAATTTCAGAGCATTGTTTCCTGTTTGTTTTGCATTTGTCTTTTTCTGCCTTTCTATAATACAGAAAAGGCATAATAAAACCAGCTTCATCTTTGCATCTGAATCCAGTCCCACCTTTTCCATTTTTCAGTGCACTTTGCCCAGTACACAGAAAAGGTCATTAAAACATTTTAGGTTTACCAGCGAAGCAACTTAAGTGATGCTGTGGTGCATTCCCGGCTATGTTTGGTTTTGCAACCAAATCCCGTAGGGAAACTCTTTTATACAAGTCGCCATTTTATAGGTTTTGATAGACAGATAGATAGATAGATAGTTAGTAGTGCTGCGGCGGGGCGTGACACAGACCAGGCAGGAAACAGGCGTTAAGGGTAGATGGGTATTTTATATGGCAACCAGTCCTCCTGGCTGGACAGGGCAGTTCCCAACCTCCCTCTAGGTGGGAGGGCAGGGGACAGCCAAGGCAGGTACGGCAGGCTTGGTGCTGGAGGCTTTGGTTGTGTTGCAGACTCGGTCTTCCTCTGGTTCTGATTCTGAAACAGAAAGGCCACGTTAGCTTGTGCACTCACAGGCTTAGGTCTGCCAACTCTCTGCCCTTGGCTGGGCCTTTTGTAGGCAGGCAGCCAATCAGGAGGATGAGCTGCAGCTGGTCTCCTGTGCTGGGGCAACTGGCTGCCTGATTGAGGCTCCTGCCTCTGTCCAGGCTTGAGTGGGGAGGAGTGGTGCTGAACTGTGTGGCGGCGCTGTCCCTGGTCCTGAAGTCTCCTCCTGCGAGACAAGGGGACAGACAGAGGCGTGGCCCGTGTGCGGGCAGGGGCGGGGATTCCTATCCCTGCACCACAATATATATATATACAACCCAATTCCGAATTAGTTCCGACAAAGTGTAAATTGTGAATAAAATCAAAATGCAATGACTTTCAAATCACACCAGCCAGTATTTTATTCACAACAGAACAGAGATGACATCGCAAATGTTGAAACTGAGAAATTTTACAATTTTATCCACAAAATGAGCTAATTTCAAATTTGATGGCGGCTACAAGTCTCAAAAAAGTTGGGACAGGGGCCTGTTTACCATGGTGTAGCATCCCCTCTTCTTTTTAACACAGAGTGGAGGTGTCTGGGCATTGAGGGGACAAGTTTCTTGAGTTTAGCCATTGGAATTTGATCCCACTCTTGTTTAATACAGGCTTCCAGCTGCTGGAGAGTTTTGGGTCTCCTTTGACAGACTTTTCCTTTAATTATGTGCAAAATGTTCTCAATCGGTGAAAGATCAGGACTGCAGGCAGGCCAGTTCAGCACACGGACTCTTCTACTACGAAGCCATGCTGTTGTAATAGCTGCAGTAGGTGGTTTTGCATTGTCCTGCTGAAATACACAAGGCCTTCCCTGGAATAGATGTCGTCTGGAGGGGAGCATATGTTGCTCCAAAACCTTTTTATACCTTTCAGCATTCATGGAGCTTTTTAAAACATGCAAGTGTCCCACACTATATGCACTAATGCATCCCCATACCATCAGAGATGCTGGCTTTTGAACTGAACACTGATAACAGGAGGGGTGGTCTTTCTCCTCTTTAGCCTGGAGGACACAACGCCCATGATTTCCAACAAGAACGTGAAATTTGGACTCGTCTGACCGCAGAACACTTTGCCACTTTGCTACAGTCCATTTTAAATGAGCCTTGGCCCACAGAACATGGCGGCGCTTCTGGATCATGCTCAACAATGGCTTACTTTTTGCATGATAGAGTTTTAGGTGGCATCTGTGGATGGCACGGCAGACTGTGTTTACAGACAGTGGTTTCTTGAAGTATTCCTGGACCCATTTAGTAATGTCAATGACAGAATCATGCCGGTGAGTGATGCAGTGGCGTCTGAGGGCCCGAAAATCATGGGCATCCAGTAAAGGTCTTCGTCCTTGTCCCTTACACACAGAGATTTTTCCAGTTTCTCTGAATTTTTTGATGATGTTATGCACTGTCAATGATGAGACCTTCAAAGCCTTTGCAATTTGACGTTGAGGAACATTGTTTTTAAAGTATTCCAAAATTTTTTTTTATGCAAGCCTTCACGGGTTGGAGAGCCTCTGGCCATCCTTACTTCTGAGAGACTCAGCCTCTCTAAGACATCCCTTTTAAAGCCAATCATGTTACACACCTGATGCCAGTTAACTTAATTACTTGCTAAATGTTCTTTCAGCTGATTCTCTTATACATTAATTGCTTTTCCAGCCCTTTTTTGCCTGTGTCCCAACTTTTTTGAGACCTGTTGCAGCCAGAAAATTTGAAATGAGCTCATTTTGTGGATAAAAATGTAAAATGTCTCCGTTTCAACATTTGAAATGTTATCTATGTTCTATTGTAAATAACATACTGGCTCATATGATCTGAAAGTCATTGCATTTTGATTTTATTCACGATTTACACTTCGTCCCAACTATTTCGGAACTGGGGTTGTATATATATTTAATTTATTTCAGGGCTCTGAGGGATAATTGAATGGTGGAGTGTTGCCCTTTGAAAATGGTTTGCTGTGATTGCTTGAATCGATGAAATTGGGGATTTTTTGAAAATACTTATTGTTTGTGCCCCTGTGTGAAAGAGGGAAAAACAAAATCATTGCAGAAACGCTCCACTGTGCTATGCTGTGTTCCCCCTCATGTCATGTTAGATATTTTCGGACAATGTAGTTTCCTGTAATTTTGACAAACTATCTGTGTTGCTGTGGTTCTGTGTGCACCCTGTGGACAACGAATACTGGCCTAATTTCACTTCTCAGCGCTCGTGAGTTTTGCTACCATTACATCTCCATTGGAACAAAGATGTAGTCAAAGATGGCTGAGTTTATAGATTATAGCGCCTGATCAAAGATAGTTTAATTTAATTAATTAATGTAATTATTTGTATAGCACCTTTCAGAACATAGTAACTAAGTGCTTTACTGGATAAGGTAAAAAAAAATTGACTATAAGGGCAATAACTAAAAAGCATGGAGTGAGATAAACACTGCAGAGACAATTAAGAACATCAATGAAAGCATCGAAACGAGGTACTAATGAAAAAGAGTGTTAAAGCCAGGTAAAATAGCTAAATAAATAGGCAACAGATTATTATAGAAAAGCCTTCCTATAGATGTAACTTTTGAAATCAGTGCGTTTGATTTTCCTGAAGCTGAAGGTTGTACCACTAGAACGGAGATTGGGTGAGTGAATTCCTTAAAGTGTTTTCAGTATCATATGTGATTTACAGTATGCACCATGACAGTGGTACAATTTATACTTCTGTCCAATAAAAGCTTATTTGATGGTAAAACAATGAATCTGAGGTAAATTGTTGAAACAGTTTTTTTTTTTTTTTTATTCGCCTCCACAATGAGAAAATCGCATAGAGAAAACTGCTGCTTTTCCGCACTGTCCCCATCAACGACAAATTTTCGCTGCACTTTCGAAGTCTAGCCTTGGCTGAGGAAAACAGCTAATTGACTGGAGTAAATGTAGTGCCCGGGCTGAGTCTCCCAGTGAAATGTCTCCATCTTGTGGATAGAATTGGGATGAATCCAAATCGTCCCTAAACAGGTGGCCTTTTCCCTTTCCTCTCCACTTTTCCATTTGACTGTATCAATAAATATCACACAGTTTAAGGGAAAGTTACAGGGGTGATTTTTAGTCACCTTTGGACATGGGTGTCGACCTTTTACTTCAATATGTCATAAGCTCGATGATGATTGTGAATGAAATGATTATTCAATCAGAAAAACAGCAACGATTCACACACCAGTCGCTCCAGCTGCAAAAAAAACGCGGTCCATGATCAATCATTCCTTATTTCCAAGACTGGCCCAGTGTTGTCCGAGGGACGCAACAAAGGAACCAATCGCCTCCTTTTCTTCACAAAACAGATCATTCGGACGTTCCTCTTCATGACTGCCTTCCTATTTCTGGGTCATATCCACTCAATAAAGGTTCCTTGCTCCTTCGAGAATTCGGATGCTCCTTAATTCCACACGCTTCCCAGAACTAAGTTAATAAAATGTCAATTCTCCTTCGCGGAGTTAAGCATCAGAAGAATGGGGAGAGGAATACTGGAAATATGGTGCTGAAACGTCAGTAACGCGTCACGCTGCGGAGCCTATTAGATGACGGGCTTTCAAGATAAATTGCGTTTGTCACTTTTTTGCCCTCCTCCTCAAAAGTACCTGGGGTGCGTTCGAGCACATCTGCAAGTAATCCGGCTGCGCGAGATTCCTGAAAAAATTACGCGAGAATCTTGCGGAAGTTGCCCGATAAGCCCTCAAAACCCTGCGATAGCCGCAGCCATCGCAGGGTTTGGAGGGCTTATCGCGCAACTTCAGCAAGATTCTCGCGTAGTTTTTGGAATCTCGCGCCGCTTTACTGCAGACGCGCCAAACGCACCCCTGATTCCGGGGAGGGTACGTAATTTCATACCCCACAGTGGAGGTCACCTGGGCTGCGTCCGAATAGTTAAAAAATTACGTCCTATCATCTAATTCCTAACCACTTTTCTTTAACCTCTGTGTAAAACGTCATGAGGTAAAGGAAAGGTGTAAAGTGGGCTCTTTTATCGCTCAGGAAGAGAACCGCGCTAATAAGAGAATTCAAATGCACTTACACTAGGCACAGTGATCACCCGTCTCCTGCCCGTCATGTCTATTCGTTTTCGTGATAGGCTGGATGGACGGTCATCGCGGAATTGCGGGATAGCATTTCCTCCTTTCTTTTCGAAAAGGATGGTTCAGTGTACCCTTTGCTAAAGTTGATAAATTAGGAAGCATTGTAGCACCTTCCCTTTACATTCAAAGAATCCAAACACACTTCTTCTTCTTCTTCCTTCCTTTTTTTGGCAGGTAAAAAACCAGCTTAAGGTACATTACCGCCACCATCTGAACTGGAGTGTGGATGAAGAGATTATGCAGAAAAATACAAAAACCTAGATTCTCTTAAACAAACCAGTCTCTTTAAGAAATATAATGATGTCCAAGTATATTTTGCCTGCTGTTTTCCCCAATAGACCGATTAGAGAAAAATCATGATGTTCTGTCTTCCTTAGTGACTGAAACAGGTGATTTCTTTCATGACTGTATTTCCTACACTGAAGAAGCACATGTTCGACCGTTTCTGACTGTCCACAGTGAATACATTTCCCAGTTGGGTGCTTCCCTATTTTATATAAATTTTGGTTAAGCCCTGTGTGGCCAATTCTCATACGAGTTATAATATTTTCCTCCCTTCTTTTCCAGCCCACCATCCTACCAGCACCAACTTGTCTTTGGATGTTATACAGATGCCTTCCAGTATCACAATCGTCCCAATACTCCTGCCATACGGATTGCGCATACTTCCTGATAAAGGCTTTGGCTTCAGATTTACTTAATGGGACTTGCACGTCTATCTGCTTTATTCGAAGTGTTTGTTTAGCAAGAATGTCCACCTGCTCATTACCCTCCACACCAGCATGAGCAGGGACCCAAAGGCAGCGTGTTGATACACCCTTGCTTTCCATACTGTACATTACATTGAATATTTCATTGATCATATCTGCTCTTACCAGTGATTTGCCATGTTGTATTCTCTTAAGTGCAGAAAAACTGTCAGAAGCAATAACCGTGTAATTAATTTCCTTCTTCTCTATCCACTGTAAAGCCAATAATATTGCCACTGGTTCAGCAGTATAAACCGATATATGGTCTGATAACCTTTTCTTTATGCATGTTTCACCCACCGGGATATATACTGCTGCACCCGCACACCCTGTAACTGGATCCTTGGAGCCATCTGTAAACATAAAAACTGCATCTGGAAAATGTTGGTCAAAATATTTCTGGACTATATACCAAACCGGACTATGCTCCGATTTCTCCTTCAATTCTTGTTGTATATTCAGGTCTCCAATAGGCAAAGGGAATAACCTGGGAGGAATGGGAGAGATTGCAACTGTAGGGCTGTACTGTAGTTGTCTTAGTCCTATGTTCTCTGCCTTTGCATCACCAATCCAGCCGAAACTCATAAAATTGGACTTGTTATATTCCCAACAGTCTTCTAATACACTCTAGACAGGATGTGTAGCATATTGCCCCTGGAGATTAACCCAGTATGCCAGCATTAACTTAATCCTTCTGATCTTTAAAGGCATTTCCCCCATTTCAACCTGCATAGCTGATATTGGTGATGTTTTAAAGGATCCACTACAAATCCTCAGGGCCTGAGCCTGCAATACTTCCAGCTTCTTAAGGTTTGTTTCTACTGCCGACATGTAGGCTATGCAACCATAGTTCAAGACAGATCTCATGAGTGCCCAGTATATGGACAGATTTCATGAGTGCCCAGTATATGGACAGATCTCATGAGTGCCCAGTATATGGACAGATCTTGTAGACATTGCATATTTCATTTTATAAAAGATTGTTCCATTCCAAAACCAGTAAAATTCATCTGTGCCTTTGGGTTAGGTTCTGAGCGGCACCTCTGTAAGATCTGCAAACGCTGATGCGTGGGGGAGCCCAGCGACTGTATGCGACGAATGGCTGATAAGCTCAGTCCAGAGCCATGCCAGATAGCAATAAAGCTTTTGTGGACTTCCTCCCCAAGATGCTTACTAAGGTGTTAATGGTCGTACTGTTACTTTGTGCGGGGGTGTAGTTGCAAGGCTCTGGCTGACACAATACCCCTGTGGGAGTCATATTACTATCCTTATTCTTAAGTAAAGTCCAGTTATATTAATCTGTTTCAAATAATCTAAACCTCTGAGAAGAGTATAATATGTTTATATGTTCAATATCCTGTTAAGAAATCACTTATATACTTATAACCCAATTAAACTATATATTAATTCATCTTAAGACTTTTTCATGACAACTGCATCATATTAGTACATACTCATATCATATTTGGTCTTGTTATTCTCGGGGGAATCTAAGGAGTTGAATGGAGTATGTTTCATTCCCATTGAAATTATGGTTCATTCTCTTTTGGAAACTCCTGAGAATTTGGTCAGAATACTCTCTGGTAATCACCCTATTCTCCTCTCTCTGCTGAAGTGTTTTATTACCCAAAAACCGGATTCGACCCCCCTTCCAAGTGTTTATGGCCATGCCGCCTGGATCAGAGGCGTGATTTGGCTTAAAGCAAAGAGAAACAATCTATTCGGGGAAGATCGTATCCGATCTGTCCCCGCGTACGTAAATACGTGAGTAGCCTTTTCAATGATGTAACATCGTATTTCGAATTTCCCGCGCACGTTAGTGCGTGTATCCTTTTCCTCCAGGTATGACTTTATTCTCCTCTTCTAAATTATGTGTAACTTGTAATTGGCTTAACGTTGATTTGTTTGATTTAAGCTTTTGCCTACCTGGTGAATAAATTATTGTCATTCCTTTAAGCTTGCGTGGTCTCCGGGACTTTTAATCCTTTTATTCTTTCTAGCCGCGTTGCAACGGATACCTAGGGGTATAATCCCGACCGAGGTACGACTGGCCAGCGGCCTGTTCTGGAGATTGGTTTTATTAAGTTGGAGAGACAACCATGATCTACTTACATAAAGGGTTTATGTATTGCCGGTTCTGGGATTTTAGCCTAAAGGAAACCCATGGACGAAAAGTCGGTTATCTGTTAAAATACCCTGAAGGAACCCATGGGCTTGCATAGATCTGGGTTCGCTGTATTCAAGCCAAAAGATGCTGTTGCAGTGATGGCTGACTTCCAACCTCTAATCTAACCAACGAACCTAGGATCCGGTAACAGTACTAAAAACCCGGGAGTACATGTTAGCGACAGCGGTAGTATCCTAAGAGTTGAAGGTGCAGTCGCTCGAGACACACGCAGGTTTCTTTAGATTATGGATTCTAATTCTAATTCTAATTTGGAGTCAGATATTTAACGAGGGTATGACTAAATTCATTATTATAAATTTATTATGGAGTCAGATTAATTGTAACCGTTGTGCTTTTGTGCCCCGTCCTTCGAACGGAGAAATATACCCATTTTATTGTGATTCGCACCAGCCAGGACGTCGCGCGTGCTAATACTAGGAATTTACACGCATATACCTCCAGCCCAGGCTCTTCCTCCCTTGGTCGAGTCGCTTGGGTTTTACAATCTCATGAGTGCCCAGTATATGGACAGATCTCATGAGTGCCCAGTATATGTTTTGTAAAGATGCTCTGCTTGCTCCCTACTCCTGCCCTGACAAACACCGAAGAACATTAATTACCTTTTTGCATTTGCTCTTGACTTTGTCCAAATGAACATTCCATGTGAGCTTTTCATCAAACCATACCCCAAGGAATCTAATAGCTTTTACTTGCTCAAGAGGTTGTTCATATAATTTTAAAGAAATAGGAATGATTTTAAGTCGTTTTGAAAAAAAAATCACTTGTGTTTTTGCAACAGATAATTTGAATCCCCACTTATTTGCCCATTTTTCCACGACCAATACTGCCTCTTGCATTTTCTTATTGGCATATGATACATTGCGGTTTCTTATCCACAAGGCTCCATCATCCGCATACAGAGATTTCCCTAGATTTTGTTCAACCTGTGAAAATATATAGTTAATCATTATGTTGAATAACAAAGGGCTGCATACACTACCTTGTGGAGTACCATTCTCCACCGTATATACACTAGAGTATTCAACACCAACTTTAACCTGAATTTTTCTGTCAAACAAAAAATTTAACACCCAATTGTATATTCTTCCTCCAATTCCTAATGTCTTTAGTTTAATTAGTAGCCCTTCCTTCCAGAGCATGTCATATGCCTTTTCAACATTAAAAAGACCGCTATGGCTACTTCCTTGCTGGTCTGTGCTTTCCTGCTGTCTGATTCTAAGCACACTACTGAATCCATTGTATTCCGACCCTTACGGAAACCACTCTGATAAGGAGACAAAAGATCTCTACTTTCTAGAAAATACGTTAGTCTCTCTGTGACCATTCGCTCCATGATTTTGCATAAGTGGGACGTTAGTGCAATAGGTCTGTAGCTAGATGGATCTGAAGCGTCTTTTCCAGGTTTTAGAACAGGCACTATAATTGCTTGTTTTCACACATCAGGAAGCTGGCCAGTATCCCAAACTTGGTTGAATAGTCCTAGCACTATGCCCAGTATATCGTCAGTCATATGTTCCAACATTTTATACCATACCCCATCTTTCCCAGGGGTGGTCTGACGAGCATTCATTATTGCCCTTCTCAACTCAAACATAGTGAAGTCCAAATCTAATGGGTCTTCTGACGCCTCCACTTTCCCCAACAGTGTGGGGTTCTCCATTAAAATTCTATTTCTAACCTGCTTGGCCTCACCCGTAAGATTGTCTGAACTGTGTATTTTAAAAAATGTTTGGGCCAGAAGTTCAGCCTTTTCTAAATTACTGATAGCCACTTTGTCCCCACTGTTCATCACTGGTGATTCATAATTTCGTCTAATACCATCCGAACACACTTATCATGGCTGCCACGTAAATTCTTCCGGATCGTTTTCTAGGGCTGCGTCCGAAAAGTCAAAAAATGACGTCTTAGCCACTAAAACCTAACCACTTCTCTTTAACCTTTGTGGAAAACGTCATAAGATAAAGAAAAGGTGTAAAGGGGAATTCCTAATGGCTTAGGAAGACAACCGCGCTAATTAGAGAATCCGAATGCACTTACACTAGGCAACTGATCATGAGCCCCCTGCCCATCATATACGTTTATTTACGCGATTGGTCGGATGAGTGGTCGCCGCTTTAAATATTGCAGCTGCGCAGAATTGTGGGATAGCTTTATCTCCTTTCTTTACGAAAAGGATGGTCCTGTGTACCCTATGCTAAAGGTGGTAAATTAGGAAGCACTGAGACAGCTTTCCTTAACATTTGAAGAATTCGAATCCACTTATCATGGCTGCCACACAATTATTTCCAGATCAATTTTTAGGAGTTAGGAACTTTCCTAAGCAAAAAAGACTATTCGGACGCAGCCATGGTTTCCTTGCCCCCACAGAGGAGGTCCCACAGTAGAGGTAATCCATGTTGCTGCAGCCAGACCCGTCTCGCTTGATTTCATGCTTTAGCTAACAACGCAATTGTGTATTGAAAATATGCTTTGATGATTGCAACAGTTTCTGAGTGGCAAGTCACTTTTCGTAGAATTTCTTGCTGGGCATAGGAGCACAGTTGCTCAGCAATTTCAATAATCTTGTTTTGAGACTTTGAGCCCCATTCAGATAACGCGGTTAAGGAGAACAGCCTTTCCTGCATTTTTTCTCAAAAACCCCATTTGTAGTCCATTGTCGTCTCTGCCTGAAACTCCTTGCAGCGGCTCTTCCGCTATGGCCCCCACTCCTCGTGTGCCCACTTTCTTCTGACTGGCCAGCTCTGTGGAGGGCGGACTTGGGCGGGACGAGGCTGCAGAACGCAGTTTTCCGGGTCCGCCTCCCCAGAGTGAAACGTGAGATGCGTCTGCCATCTGATAAGGAATTGGCGGGGAAATTCCACAATCTAACGCTGTACATGTGTATAGATCTAATGAAATGAACTTGTTCTAATAAACGCAGCGGCGAAGGTGGAGGATGCCGTGCGAAAGTCTGGCAGCTCAAGCTCAAATTTGCTATCTACCTACGGCTACTATGGTGAGTTTTTTTCTACTCTATAGCTAGGATGCAGGGAAAGCTAGAATCCACCCCATACAGACAAATTTGTAGAACGGGTCGACATACCCAAGTGTAGACCGGAGACCGTAGAAATCCCGTGGGTCTGAGTTTAGAGGGAAACATGGACAGTGAGGAGCAGCTAAAAGTGGACCAACAGCTTATGGACTGCTTCGGTGTGTATTATAAGGACCTGCTCATTCGTGTGCATAACTGTGGTGTGTCGTTAGCATGGAGAAACGAACAGCTTCTGCACTGGTATATGACGGAGGGGCGAAAGCTCCAGGCTAAATGGCCTTTTCGGAAATGCCCGAGGTAATGGTTTACTTATTGCGTCGGAATGACCAGCGTTTGCTTGCGGAAAATGGGCGCGTTATGGATAGTGCGCGAGAGCTAGATAGAGCTCCGGTTATGTCATGAACATAATACAGGTTTTACAGACCGTAAACTCCGTTTGCGTGAACAGTTGCTTATGTGGAGCTAGCGAATCGATCACTTTTACAGGAAAGAATTTAATATTCAATCGCCAATTTAATATTCAATCGACAGCAATGCAGAGAAATCGTTTGTCATACCAGACACGTTTTAGCCTGGTGTGTTTCCCCATTGCTTTCTCTGGTAGCATCAGAGAGCTAGCCCAAGTATCAGGCTGACCCCGGTCATGGATAAGTAAAGTGATCGTTTCACAAGCACCCAAAAGCACCCCAAGCTCTGCAAAACCTACGTCTGTTCTAACTGCAGCCTTCGCAGCCCAACTTTGCAGACAAATACAGCACCTCTCCGGTTAGCTTCAACTGTAGTGGCTACAATCAGGCAACGTTATGATGAAACTGCCACATTAATGCTTACCGAAGTAACACAAGCATACCAATCAGAATTAATGCATATAAGTTACCAGGAGCATTTTTAATTAGCACAGCACGCGAACTAACATGCAGTAGCTGATAACCGAGCGGTCATAACCAGTACAGAGACAAATGTTACCCTGCAATACAGGTTTTACAGACGGTAAGTTCTGTTACCGAGGGGCAGTTGTACCAAGCATCCAAATTACAAACAAGTATAAAAAGTTCGCTTCAAATGAGGTTTATGTTCACACACCCTCTGTTGAATGTCTCCTGATATTACTCTTGCATATTTAGGACACAAACATTAGCAACAGTAACTTGGCTATGTTAGCCGCAGTGCTACAACCATATTCAACAGGCCATCAGTTGCGTAGACTTATGCTGTGAAGCAACTGCTTCTGCATCTGTAGCCATGTTTCCATCCACATGTTCTTATATGAATTAATTAATATCGAATTAAAAATGCCTTACGGAGATGGTAAAATTCGACATGATCAAGACTGTTGACTGAAAGTTTGTACGGTACATCTCATCGGATTTTCTCTTGATCGGGACGGTGTTTTGATGCCGTTGTTGCCTTCTGATAATGATCTGCTATGCTGCTAATAGCTGACACCTAAGCACTATTACAACTTGTGCAGTTATCGTCATTTGTTGGTAAACGCGATCCATTTTGGCTAACAAGCTAAATTAGTTGGCTAACAAACTACTTTTGTTCATTTGAAGGTTCTGCGATTCAGTGCGAAAATGAATGGAAACAGCTTAAAATGGCAGAAATGTATTTGATACACCAATTTGATCGCATAACAGCATGTGGCGTCATTACGCACTACTTTTTATTCGCTTTAATGCCGTTAGATGGAAACATATTTTCACCAGCTTTATTTGCATTAATATTTTTGGCTAACTTCAGATAATTTGATTGACAAGTGGATGGAAACATAGCTTGTGAGTCACGAACAGTCGCGACCGATACAGGCTTTATCTTCAGATATTTTACGAAGCCTGCGTTTGAGGCCAGTTGTTAGTGCTAACTATCGTTAGCAGTTCTGCTAGCCTCCAGTAACACGTTAGCTTCACTTACATTATTTGCTGTTATATCGTTACTTACAGCTTGTGGCTCCGAGTGCTTGATCGATGCAACTGCTTCAGGTTTGAGAAGCAGCAGAAATGCTTATCCTGTGTCAAATTATCCTTTATTGACAAAGCTGTCTTTGGTGAAATGCTGAGCACAAACGGCTAACGTTCCCTTTGGCCGTGGCTGTTTGCTGCCAGCAAACAAAAAAGCTACCCACTGATTTCTGGTGGCGTCGTCTTTTGGAAGAGAAATAGGTGCTTTTTTTTGCGTACAAAAGTAAACGGACGAGTAGCTTTGGGAGAAATACTGACAAAACTGTATCTCAAATGATCTGCGGTTCTTCTTTTGTATTTCTGGAAGTGTAGATGCTACTAAGGCATAGTATGATCCGCGGTTGTTTATGTCTGCTAGAATAGTTTCCGGTGTGGGCAGGTCCAGCGCCGTGATTGGCTTTGGCTAGGTCTGTACTAATTGGACGGCACAACCTGACGTCAGATTTTGCCCAGATCTCGTGAAGATCTCGGGACGAGCTGTTCAAAGAGGAAGTCACATTCAGGAAATCACGTTCTTGGATTACGGCAAAACCTCTGTATCTTATGTTTAGAAACTTTTCAGAGGTTGAGTATGGACAAACAACATTATAACATTACTAATATGTATTAAAAGAAGGATCAGCATAATAGGTCCCCTTTAAGCTCTTGCCCCAAAACTACGTTCTTCTCTTTCCATAAATAGTTTTTGCGATTTTTATGTGCCGAGTAATCAAACCTCAAACCTTGGAAATACAACTAATTAGCACAAGTTCATGAATGCCACCATTCCATATATTTTAGCGTATCAAAAAATACTTTGTTTAGCAATGTCTCAGATGTTATGCCGCGCTTAATCAGCTGATCTATTTAACTCCAGCATTACTGGATTTTCAATGGCCTGCTGTGAGCCTATGACCCTTAATCGCATAATTGCTTTCAAGCTGTTCCCGTTTGTGATTGCCTGGGTTATAATCACAAAATTTGTTTACTCTATGATCAAGACCAATATATAAGCCTGTAATTATTAAGAAATTATAAGGCAATGACACAGATCACTGGTGGGCTACATTGACAATGTACTTGATAGTGATATTGCAGGGATTGTAATAATAATAATAAATCCAACACTTTTGCGGAACTCCATCTCCTGTTTCAGCAATTTTTTTTCAGCAGTGCAACCCAATTTATTTCAAGATTGCACTAAATCAAAATGCTTTCAGTGTTCTAAAGAACTGGCGCCATTTGCAGGTAAGAGCAGTTGTACACTCCTTGCCAGTGTGATAATAATGAATTAATGAAAATAGCAACGCTTCTTATGTCGAAGCATAGGTTATTGTATAATTTAGTAAATTGGTTATTAGTACATTGCGAAAGGACAACCCATGGCATGCATTTAAAATCACTTAAAATGCATGTCATGCGTCAAACTTTCATGGTTGCAGAATCATTGATGAGGACTTTACTGTTTAGCTTCTGGGAAAGTTGTAGGAAGGCCGCAATATGAGATTCTGAGAATGGCAATTATCTAATTAATTAATAAGAAACAACATGTAAATATTATCTAAATACGATCTTCAGCAGCAGTTACAACATAACGTTCTACTTTAAGATGGAATTTCGGGAAATTTCAGTTATTGCAGTTCATGCAATCTCATACTGTAGCCTTCCTCTTTGACGCAAAGGTATATGTCTTAATAATTACTGGGAACCTAGCTTATTGGTTGCCCGTTGGCTTAGTAAATTAATTCAGTTAATTGTCAGATTCTTAATCGGAAACTGGTTGAGAGTTGACTTGCATTATGGTAATGTCACTGGTTGTTAAGAGTTTTATTTTTACATAAGCAAACTTAACATGCGGGCCTGAGTCAGCAAAACTGTATTTTTCTTGGGCATATTAAGTGGATCAGACACTGTCGCTGTAAAAATATACACTGTTTTGTGAGCTACGGGAATTCATTAGCTTCAAAACACATTGACGTTTTTTGTCACCATTAATGTGGATAGGAAAATACTTGATTACTATTGCAATGAACAGTAATGTAAGCTGAGGGGAAACGGACAGTAATTCGACTGCTTGATCCTCACAACTGAACACTGAATTGCTAATTAGGAGGTGTTCATGGGTACGCGTTTGGAGAAGTAATAGGCTTTATGGTGAGGTGAAAGCCGGGCAATAATCACTCTGACAACAAGTCCCTAGTGGAAGAAGTTAAAGTGTATACAAATTAGGCTTGATTATCACTCATGCTGCAGCTTAACTTTACACCAAATGATCAAGCTCCGATGTTACCAATCATTATTAGAACCTGAGCGACAATATCAGTCGTAATGCTGCTGTGTGCGGCTGTTGGTTGCTCCAACAAAATGGGAAACTTGGACCTACCCGTGGGCATAAGCTTGCACAAATTTCCCTTGGCGAAGCCTGACTTGTTACAGCAGTGGTTGCACAACATCGGATTCAACAAAGAGTCCTCGGTTATGCTCTGCACACTTTTTTACCTAGCTGTTTCAAGGAGCACGTTTGCGCGAAGGGTGGAATTGAATCGCCCAGTAAATATCGGAAGATTTTGAAAGATGATACTGTGTCAATGGAATTCATACATCGGCAGGCCCCCGAACCCAAGTGCCTGACAACTTCAGCTAGGCTGGAGAAATGACAGCAGCAGTTACAGATAGAACAGGTAGGCTTTCCAAATCTTATGTCAGCTTATAATTTGTCACCGTAGTTATACCGATTGACGTGTAATTCACGGACAAACTCTTGCTTACAGTAGCTATGTTTTATTTCATTTATAACCTCCGCGCGCTCAAGAGTTGCGGTGTCCGGGTGACATGGCAATGGACTCCGATTCCAACAAACATGGCACATCACCAACAACTTCTGAATCCGATCTTCTCAAGCTGATTAAGTCATTTTAAAAAGCCCTAAAATCACCCAAAAATACTTTTGAATAGTAGGGGCAGTGTACATTTATTGGGTAAGAGCTGAGAAGGTGTTTGCTTGGCCTTTACTTACTAGGAAGGAGGGAGACCCAGAGCTAGATTTAGATTTGCAGCCCAGACTTGGGCAGCCCTGGTTTATTCTGTGAAGTACCCTTCGACATGTTGCTTTAGATGAAACTGTACTCTCGAGCGAAGGATGTTGGCCATGCAGGCACATTTAGAAGGTGTCAAAAGAAAGGCAATCGCGTTACTATTTATTCCAAAATGCTCCGATGAGATTTCTGGAGGTGGTAACTGGGGCAAGGATTTTAATTAGAGCTGTTAATGTGTTAACACATGAATTCAGGATTAACGGTGAAATAAATAATGTAATTAGTGTACTTGTTCCTTGTAATAGTATGTAATTATAATAGTTTAAGGTTACTTGTGGACTGTTGCTGAATTGCCTTGAGAGTAACATTGTGGGGGTGCCGTGAAGGGGGCGTGGTCGGAACGAACTCAGAGTAAAAGCTAAAACTACAAGAGGCTCCTCAGAGCCTGTACTCGGGCCGAGTCTAGGCCTGGGCCAATCAAAAAAGCGCTACAAGATGAGCAGGACAATCAAGACCCGAGAAAAAAAAAAAAAAAAGAAGAAGAACGGAGCCGAAACTTCGTGGCTTTCCGGCCCGAGTAATAAAAAATTTAACAATAACTGTTCATGGAGGAGGCGGTTAAAGAAAAAATGAGGCTGACACCGTTCAAAACATTCAAAGTTATGACACCGTCCTGGTGTTAAGACCCTGGCAAAGGTAAGCTGGGCAGCCATTTGTTCAGTGGGAGAAGAATTTCTGACTTGTTTTAAGTTACGAACAATTAGCACATCATGGAAAGTCAAACAAAATAGATTGAACCTTCATTGCTCCAATGTTACAATGTGTTGAAATTCACAACCCTGATTAAAATCATTGCTCACCCTGCAGAATGACAATGAATTAGTTGGGGTGCTTTGGCTGACAGGGGAAAGACTGTCTGGAGGCCGGAATCATTTCAGCACTTCCCAGATTTGGCCTCTCTGGGGGAGTAGCTGAGGTGAAAGCACTTCTGAGAAAGGCCTGTCACGCCGGGAGCTTGCCAAAAGCCATGTGACAGACTCTCAGGCCCAAGGAGCTCTTACCTCATCAGACTGAGGTTCAGCTTATTGAACTGAAATCAAGGCACTACGCATTCAAAACATATGTGCTGGAAACAACATGAAGGGTTTTTTTTTCTTCTACACGCCTCCATTTTTAGGCAAGCACAACACATTTTGTTTCACTTTCAGCAAAGACGTATATTAGAGGAGTATTTGTTGCAAAAAAAAAGTTTAAAGTAACGCCAAACTGGTATATGTGTTGAGTACATTTTTATTGTAAGTACACATCGATCAGCGGCAACATTAAAACCAACTGCCTAATATTGTGTAGGTCCCCGTCGTGCTGCCTACACAGTTCCATTAGACTGATGTCTACTTGAATGTGCAGACCCAGGGTTTTCCGGTAGAAAATATCCCAGAGCATCATTTTCGCTCCACCAGCTTTCCTTCATCCCACAGCGCATCCTAGTGCCATCTCTTCCCGAGAGGAACGATATGCATGTACCCAGCCAATGCCCATGATGTAGAAGAAAAAGGGTCTCTCTGGGCCAGACAACCTTCTTTAGTTGCCCAAAGGTCCAATTCTGGCACTCATGTGCCCATTGTAGGCGCGTTCTGGGTCAGATCGAGGTCAGAACGGGCACACCGAATGGTTTGCAGCTACAAAGCGCAACATGCAGCAGGGTGTGATGCCCTGGCTGTGTGCTGTGACACATTCCTCACGTAAGTATCTTTAAAATTCTCAGTGACGTGCGCCTCAGTGGCCCTTTTGTCAGTTCAGGCCAGACGGGACAGCCATTGTTACCCTTGGGCATCAATGAGGCCTAGGTGCCCAACAACCTGTTGTTGATTCATGCTTTGTCTGTCCTCATACCTCTGTCAGTAGGTACTCACCATTACTGACTGGGACCACCCCAGTGGCCTTGGCCCCTCTGAGGTGCTCTGACCCACTCCCCTGGCCCTAATAATTTGGCCCTTATCAGATTTGGTCTGTATCCATTTTTTTCCAAATCCAACATTTCAACTATAAGAATTGATCGTTTGTTTACCATACAAGATCTCTCTGCAGACCTTTAGATGTGCTGTCGTCTCAAGATAATCGTTACTCACTTCATCTTTGAATGGTTTCAATGTTTTGGCTCATCGGTGTAGGTTCACTATCCAACACTGACAATGCAGTGAAAAGGTATGTTTCCTTCCATATATATGCAATGTTTTCATATCTGTCACACCTAATTGTTTTAGATTTTAAAACAGTTTTATATAAGACCAAGTCAGGCTGAGTAAATACAAAATACAATTTTTAAGTGATCATTTATTGATGATAAAATTAGCAAAAATGGAATCCATCGGCGAGGTGTTAAGTGAAGACCAGCGTTAACCGAGAGGAACATGAAGACTCCTCTCTTCCACAGAAGTGGAACTTTTTAAAGATGTGAGTTATGTTACAATTACCATGCAGATAATGCAGCTTTTCGTAATAAAAATGTGAGATTAACAGATAAATGTGGTGGTAGTGTGATGGTGTTGGGATGCTTTGCTACTCCAGTAACTGCGCAACTTGCCATAATTGACAGCACCTTGAATTCTTCTAGAAATCTTGAAGTTTCTTCATCAGTCCGCGATCTGAAGCTCAAATGGAATTGGGTTATGCAGCAAGACAGTGATCTGAAGTACTGAAGCAGGTTTACCTGTGAACAGCGGACAACATTCAAGATTAAGATTTGAGTGGCCAAATCTCTGTCCTGAATTGAGCCCGACTGAGTTGCGATGGCAGAACCTTAAACGGGCAATACATTCTTTAAAACCATCCAATACAGCGGAAATTAATTTTTCTCAAATAAGAGAGAGCCAATATTCCTCCACTGCAATGGGAAAAACTGGTCTCCAGTTAATAGAGGCCTTTGGCACCTATTGTTAAATGTATGTTCATGAAGTTAATAGGGGCCGATTGCATTTTCAGATGGATGATATTGGTGTTAGATGGCCTTTTTTCCTTCAATAAATGACATGATCATTTTGACAAAAAAAAAAAAACTGTGTTTTTCATGTTCACCCTGTTTTATATTAAAGGGGTCATATTGTGCTGTTTGGGTTTTTCCGTCTCCTTCTGTGGGCTGGATTTTGTGCTTGTAGAACATTTTCAAACTTATAACACCCAAAGTCCATGCCAAAGGAAGCCATGCTTTCTTTTTTTTTTTTTTTTTTTTTTTTAGGAGTTTTCTCCTTTATTTGACAGTGCAGTGGAGATGGACAGGGAAGGTAGGGAGAAGTATGGAGAAGACATGCAGTAAATTGCCTGGGCCGGATTCCAACCCAGGCTGCTGCGGGAAGGACTTTTGCCTTAATATGGTACGTGCACTTAACCGATGAGCCACCGGGGCGCCCCGAAGTCATGCTTTCTGACAGAAAACACAGCTCCAGAACAGCCTGAAATGCCTCGTTTGTTGTCCAGCTTTTTTTTTTTTTTTGTGCAACTTGTCTGTCTTATGATATAACACATTTGTGTAATGCCCAACTAGCAGCTAGTTTTTGTTACGCCCTCAGACAAGGCCGAGTATAGTGGAGGCGGGAAAGAGTTTGATTACTGCATATCGCCACGTTGAGAAGGTGCTGTTTTATTCAGTGTGAAAGCAAATGCCCTTTGTCTGGACTTCCAAAGGAGGGAAGGGAAGAATCAGAGGTTAAAATTCACTCTTATCACTTTCCCCCAGCATCACAACCCCAACTTTTGATTGTGTTCGCTTTATTTTGCTGAGGCCTGCTTCCTGAACTGCGGTTGGCTAAAAAAGGGCAGCCTTTAAGGGAGGGGGTCTTAAAGAGACAGGAGCCAAAACAACCTATTTCTGGCTGAGTGAGCCTGAGGTGCTTCACACACAGCCTGTACAGCTGTAACTATGTGCTTTTTGACCTTAAAAAACATACAAATGTGAGCAAATAGACAAGGAAATGAAAATTTAAGCTGGAAAATTGGCATAATATGACTCTTTTAAAATTTTTGTATGAGGATTTAACACCATTCACAGAGAAATATGCAAAAATAGATTAAATCAGGATGGTGGCAAATACTTTTACATAGCCTTCTGCCTGACACTGTACTAATATCTACCTTGGCTGTGACAGCTTCATTGTGTGGTTGCTTTTTTGGTTAAAAGAATGAGGAACATTTTTCTGATCAAGAAGATGATAAGAGTTGTGTACTGTCAAATCCTCAAGCAGAACCCGTATCCTTCCACAAGAGTTTAGCTTCTGGGAGTCAGAAGGAGTTAAAGTCGAAGGGCAGTGATCTAAAGTGGAACATGTACAACGTGAAAATTTTCCCTCTAATTTGGCAAAGCTGCAGCACATTTGCATGGAGGAAAGTGCAAAAATGAAACAGTTTATGTGCACTAAATACATACGTATAGAAAGCGCCATAATTCATTGGACAGTGACACTTTTTTTTTTTTTAATATTAGTTCAATTTGCCAGGTCAATTGCCGAATCTGAGTACAACAGAACATGTATTTTACATGCCGAAGCGGAGACTGAGGATAGAAAGTCCTCTGAACTTTTGAATTCAGAAGAAAAAATGAAAGTGAAATTTTTTTTGATTATAGTGGCTCTTTAAAAAGCAGCTGTCTTGTTTGTATCAGTAGCTCCACTATTATAACCTGAGCCAGGACATGATTTGAAATTTCACTACACAATATTGACACACAATATTTGTGTTTTCAGATAACAAATTTCTTCCAAATCGTACTAGCGCTGTAAATGATTGACTAGCAGTATATGTGATTGCCTGATTTTATGTGAAAAAATATTGAGTGCATATAATTCAAAATTGCATTTTCATGTATAAAAACCCATGGATTAAACCTGGTACTTCCTTCCAAAATAATCTTCTTTGGCAGCTCTAATTTTCCAGTGGCTTTTTTTTTCCTGTGGACATTGAAGAACAATGAGCCTGCTCCACATTCTGTTCTCCGTGCTTCCGTCACTGCGGTATGTTCTGGAACCGCTAATCCGTCCTTCACTGTCGGCATGCGTTTTATTGTGCGGCCGGTGGTACCCCTGGGTGGGGTACAGTTACACCCCTGAGCTCTCGAAGAGGAGGGGGGTTAAAGTCAGCTTCTGTGAACCCAAGCCTCTGGAACCCCGGCCAGGGACAGAGAAATGCCCACCTGCTGCTGCCACTCCCCCGGCTCTCGCTGCAGATATATCAGGGGCTGACTCAAGCTCCCGAAAAAAGAATATTTCTTTCTCGATCCATAAATACCTTCCGCGCCACCAAATGGGGCCTAAATTTAGAGGTGGGACCGAGGCACAAACAAGCTGATAGTCCCATTGAAGACGGTAGATCGAACTCGGGAGGGCTGTTGGGCAAGCAGGTCCGCGTCTGTAAGCGCGCCAGGATTGCCGGTTGCCGCTTGTTGTAGTGGGCGAAGCGTTCTCCTCATTCCTTCCTTCGCGCTTCAGGAGCAAGGCCCGGGAAAGCGAGGCTGGTCGTCGGCGGGGGGAGATGTCGGATCACGATGAGCTGGACTCCAGTGTGGAGGAGGACTTCGACGAGGATGAGATCCTGGCCAACCTCTCTCCCGAGGAGCTTAAGGAGCTTCAGAGGGAGATGGAAGTGCTGGCCCCGGACGAGGCAGTGCCTGTTGGCATGAGGCAGCAGGACCAGACGGAGAAGCCGCCTTCTGGCTCCTTTGATCACAGGTCCCTAGTGGACTATTTGTACTGGGAGAAAGAGTCCAAGCGCATGCTGGAGGAGGAGAGGGTTCCCACTACCCTGCTACCCAGCCAGGTAAAGGCCGATACTGCTCTGTCTGTTAGGATAACGATGTCCCAAGCTGATCGAAAAAGGGTCAGTGTTGAAGCTTGGAGAAAGTTCTTCTTGTAGCCCAACACCACAGCACCCGCTTCAGCAAAATTACAAACCCTGGACTTCATGACCGTGAGTCGGTGTTGGAGCCTAACACTACAATGCCAGCTTGAGCTAAATTACTGACCCTGGACTTATTGACTGTGATAATAAACAGGATCAGATGGACTGAGTTAAGACAACAAGAACGTAAATTAATGAATAAATAAATAAATATGTAAGCTCATGCAAGTCCATTTTGAGAGTCTTAGTCCGTATGTCCATATACGTGACCACCAAAAAGTCAGTCATTGTATTTATTGAAAGTGTACATTACATCATCAATGTCATCACATTTTCAGGTGGCACTACTCTATATTGGTTTCAGAAGTAGTTATAATATTGAAATGTTGTCAATTGGCTTTGAATTTATGAAATGCTGACATACTACAGGTATTATAGTAGGAAATTAGCTCATATAGCTGAGTGAAGTCACTGGCTTCATCTGTGATTTCTGGAAGTGAAGTGGAATGTTGTCATTCGGTGGTGCTAACAAGTGATAGTCATTCATTAGGAGGGCCCAATGTGACGTCATGCAAACTCTGTTCAGAAGTAGTTTGTTTGCGTAATTAGCTGGCTAGGTTTCCTCCGATGGAAATTCCGAATCCTTGTACTGCCCGGCTTGTATTGCTGCAGTAGTGAAGACAGGAGCATGTTTCATCAAGGTGGCCAAAGTATTTTGTAAACTCAAGCTAAAGATATTCTAGATAGGATTTATTATAGAGGGAAATACAGGGGATAGACAAAATATCCAAGGCACTGCAATGAAACTTTAACTAAACCAAACCACAATTATAAAAGAATCCGTGCTGAGATTCTTTATGATTTGAATGCTAATTAGCAGCATTAGTGTTCACGTAAAGGAGGTGTAGCATTTGGCTTAGTTAGTTTCCAAAGCCAGATGAGTACCAAAGGAGTCGAATAGTTGGTGCCAAAATGCCAGATGCGTCAATCACACAAACAGCAAAATTATTTAAGGTGGCAAGGGGAATGGTGTCAAAAATTACACCAAAAAACAGCAACAGGCAGCGCAGACAAACTCTGGGCGGGAGAGCTGCGATTACCCAAAGAAATTTTTTATCTCTGATTCTTTTTGTTTTTGTTGTTGTCAACTTGCTTGTCTTGTGTTTTTTTTTTTTTTTTTTTTACTGTGAGTTGCTTTCACAAACTGATTTTCCCTCTTTGAGGGATCAATAAGGGGTTATCTTAAATACAGCAGTAAATATCACTGCAGAACAGAACCAATCCATATGTGAACCGGTCTCAAAAAAACAGCTCGCTGTAAGCTTCGTAAAGCTGGTGTTCACGGCAGTGTTTCTGGTGATCCCAGGTTTCTGGTGAGTCCCCAGATGCAGGTGTGTTAAAGGTAGGGACCTGATATAAGCAGTTATGTTCGACAATTTGGACAAATGGAATAATGCTTCAGGCAACCAATTATTGTTGAAAGAATTACGACTCACTCAGAAGTAAGCTTAGATACAGTACAATGCATTGGAAAAAAAAAATATTAGCCCATTCCCAATTTCTCCTATTTTTGCATATTTATCATGTGAATGTTTCAGATCTTTAAACCAATTCCCACGCGCGATAGTGAAGCTGGTATTGTTTTCAGTTGATCTGTGATCATCAGGCTAAACCACAGCAAAATCACTGTGAAACTTTTATGAAACTATTAGGGAAGCTTTTTTGAGCATTTTTGCAAGTGTTTGTCTGTTGGTAGGCAATTCTTGTGAACATGATTGCGTCACAACCATTTGAGGTGCAGCCATCAAACTTCACAGGTGAACAGAGATGATGAGAAGGAAAGCTGAGTTTAAAGATGGGCGTGTTCTGAGCTATACTGTAAACAATGCCCGCTTCGCTCCAGTGGCTGGTACGATCTCAGATGGTCTCTAGTTTTTATATTAGAAAAAAGATAACCCTAGTAAACACAAAGCAGTTTTTATTTTATGATTTCATTCATCGATATAAATAACTGACCCTGTGTGAAAAGTAATTGCCCCTTAGTTTCTAAAACAATCGATTTCACAAATATAAATGATAATTGGGTTTAATTTCACTAGACACCCCGGTATGATTACTGCCAGCCCTATTGAATCTAGACATAACTTAGATAGAACCTGTCAGGCAGTGTGAGGAAAACAAACAGCAGCACATGATGCCGCAAACTACACAAATTCAAGAACAGATGAGCAACAAAGTTGTTGACATCTATCAGCCTGTAAAGAGTAACAAAGCCATTTTAAAGGCTCTGGAGCCCAGCAAACCAGGTGAGAGCCATTATCTATTAATAGAGAAAATTTGGAACGGTGGTGAACCTTCCTAGAAGTGACTGGCCAGTCATATTCCTCCAAGAGCAGATCAACAACTAATGCATGAGGTCACAAAAGAACCCAGGCTAACACTTAAAGCACTGTAGGCCTCATTTGCCTCAGTTCAGGTCTAGTATTCACAATTCCACAATAAAAAACGAGAACTGTGCCAAAATGGCATTCATGGGAGAGCTGCAAGGCAAAACCACTGCTGACCAGCGTGAACACAAAGACTCTTCTCTCATTTGCCAAAAAATATCTTGATCAGCCCCAAGACTTTTGGGTAATATTCTGTGAACTAATTAGTGAAAAATGGAACTTTAAAGAAGACATGGATCCTGTGACATCTGGCCAACACAACTAAGACAGCATTGTAATACGAATATCACACCAGCAGTCAGACATGGTGGTGGTAGTGCGATGGGTGGTAGAGTGATGGTCTGGAGCTGCTATGCTGCTTCAGGACCTGGGCGACTTGCTAGAACTGATGGAACCCTGAATTCTGTTCTATACCAGAAAATCCTGACGGAGAATGTCAGCCCATCAATTTGTGATGAAACTCAAGCACAGTTGGGTTATGCAGCATGACAATGATCCAAAGCACACAAGCAAGTCCACCTCTCAAGGGATCAAAAAAAAATTCAGATTTTGGAGTGGTCTAGTTTAAGTCCTGACTTGAGTCCATTTGTGATTCAGTAGCATGGCCTGTAATGGCCAGTACATGCACAAAAAAAAAACCCTGCAATATCGCCGAATTAATACAATTCTGCAAAGATGAATGAACAAAATTCCTCCACAGCCATGTAAAAAATCATTGCCACTTATCACAAACATTTGATTGCAGTTGTTGTCACCAAGGTTGGCAAAACCAATTATTAAATTTAAGGTGGCAATTTTTGGTGATATAGGTTTTAAATAAGCTGCGTTTTGTGCATACTCCTGTTGTCTTTGTCTTATATTAAAATTAGTTGGATGATTTGAAATATTTAAATATGACAAATATGCAAAAATTGGGAAGAGGGCAAAAACTTCTCAACTGGATTTAAAGAGAAATTTACACCACGAAAATATTTGGCTTTCTGTAGTCATTTCATGATGTATATTCTAAAAAATCCTCCCTCTAGTCAAATCCTATGTAGTTCAATTACATTTTCATATAAATACGTATGCTATGTTTTAATTCTGTGGTGTTTATTTATTTATTTATTTTTAATGTTGACTATTCTGAATTTTAAGAATCTTCACATTGTTATTTTTTTAAAGTTAAGAACTTTTAGATGGATGACAAAATTTTTTTTTTTTTTTTTTTTTTAGTGGGCTTTGAGTGTATTGTTGGGGTGTTTTTGTATCCTGATGGAATTTAAAAGTGCAGTGCTGTGATATGAAATGAATTTTTAAAGGCAGGAGGCCTATATGCTGACCCTAACACAATGAGACCTGATGGTGTATCCTGATTGGATAGGGTATCGGGTTGAGACCTGATGGTGTATCCTGATTGGACTGGGCGTCCGGTTGAGACCTGATGGTGTATCCTGATGGGACAGGGTATCGGGTTTATTTTTTGCCTTGTGACTTCATGTGAGATGGGCTGCAGGCCCGTCCCCAACACAGTAGTTTACAAATAGTTGCACAGCTGCCCTTCAGTCAGCTGCTAAGAGGGATTCACAACAATTACGCAAAGCTGCCGCTTTTTGTAGCATAACACTCTGTCCAAGCAACAAATGAAAACAGCCATATTTGACAGCATGAGAGCAATAAGGTTTTTAATGTAATATAGAAAAGAATTAGTAAAACTATGCAAAATTAGTATGAGCGTACATCCATTGTCTAAGCCGGTTATTTATTATGAATGTTAAAATATACATAGTTTCTCCATCTGATGGACACACCCTATGTAAATATAAACTGAACGAAAAAGAGGTCCCCTCCGCAGAATGTTGATGTTCATATTATCCATCCGTCATATAACCCATTTATTCCTGGCCGGGGTCACATGGGGACTGGAGAGAAACTCAGCAAGCATTTGGCAAGAGGCTGGTATTCACCCTGCTGGGGTCTCAAATCTATCACGCTCTATTCACTCGCACGCTCACCCATTCATACCCGCGGGTAATGTACAGTCTTCAGTTAGCCTAGCCTGCACCACTGTGGGAAGAAATGGAAGAGGCCCATGAGGACAGAGTGCTAGAATTCAAATTGCACACAAAAAGCACCAGGCTGGAAATGAAACCCAAGGTCTGGGTTTGAAACAACAGCGTTATTGTATCAAATGTAACAGAAATGTAACTAATGCATCCATTGAAGTTTCAATGGAAAAAAATAATATACATTCTGTCTGATAAAATGCATCAAGTAATCCACGAATAGGCTCATCAGAGCTTTATGGCTGTTTAGGGGTGGTTCGGGGGGGGGGCTGATTAATTAACTCTGATTAATTGAGCTCCTAACTGATGAATTAGATGGATTACCCGAATACGATATGACGTCACCTTGGGATGAAAATGTTCAAGCCCAGTTGAAATCCAGCCTCTGGTAAGGGAAAATCTTTGTATCTGTAAATCTATTTAGGGGAAAGTACTAACCTTCTCATACTGTTGGCAGCCCATACTCGCCAAAGGGGTTATTAGTTATATCAGAAAACATAAACACGTTGGTCTATATTCATTTTAAGCCTTCACTTCAGATGTTTTCAACTTTGTAGCACAATCGTTGAATTTAGCCTGGAATTCAAACATAGGGAATTGGTACTAGGTGTCAAAAGAATTGCATGTTTGCGACTACTTCATAGTGTGTGGTAATAGGGAAATGATGTAACCCCTTCGAGCATTCTTCAGCCAATTACAATTGAGTATTCATCAGAGCCGCGGTACAATCCTGCATTCGATTTGAAGTGTAAAACGCGGAAAGTGGGGATTTTGACTTGTCGTGTGAAAAAATGTAAAGGAACACCCCTTAAGTGGGAACGCCGAGATGGTGAATTCGGACCTCTTCTCGCTTCTCCGACTTTCCTTGATGATGTAATAGCAGTCAGAGCACATTGTGAATGATACAGAAAATAAACGCTGAACAGTGAACAAAACTGCGAAACCTGTCTTCAGTATCTTTAGGCTTCAGTTAAACATTCAATTGAAGCAGATGATCAGACGCAGAAATAGTTCTTTGGAGAGGTTTACAATTTTAGCCATAACAGCTCCTGAATGATCAACATATCGAGAAAGCAATTCTCGTTGCCTTGATAATAAAGCCACTCGATGATGCAAGTCCATGCTCTTCTCAGAGGAAAATGTTTGGACGACTCAAACCAAATCAGTTTTAAGTTAGAAGTGACGTAAATGACGTTTTCTCCCAGCTCCGAATTCCGATCTCAGACTTCAAATCGAATGCACCGTAAGGCAGTTGTAATTTACTTGTTGGGTATACTGGGGTAAAAAGGGTCAGTGCAAGTGCTTAATTTGTGCCATAGTTGTTAAATTTTGTTGACAGCAGGCAGAAGATAAAAAAATAAAAAATTTGCTTGAACCTATCAGTCTGGTTTTGATCCAGAAATAGATGCACACGTGGACTTAGCACCACATTTTTAGATTGAACGTGAATGAAAGGTATTCATTTGTATGTTGACCACAGTCATGAAACTGAAATTTTACATGTCATGTAATACGTGCAAATACTCACACTTTTACTTCTTATGTGTCTTTCTAGAAACAAATAGACGAGGAAATTGAGTATGACTGCAGAAAGAAGGAAGAGAAGCGTCAGTATGAAGAGACAGATGATGAAGAAGAAGAGGTAGTGCTGGAAAAGGTGAAGGAAGCCGATACAAATGGAGAAAGTCAAGAGGAAACTATCAAAATGGATCAAAACTGTGCCCCTGAGTGTCCACCAACATCTACAGAGCAGGTTCTTCCTGAAACTACTCCTGTCATGGACGCAATACCTCCCCCGCCAGAATTTGCTGATGTAACAGAGGAGGAAAGAGAAAAGGTTTTAGAACAAAATGGCACTGGACCTGAACAAAATTGCAATGCACTGATGAGCAGTACTGAACCTGCTGTGGAAAATGGGCGACCAGAATTAGCCCCGAAGGACCTGGAAACTGAGGAATTTCAAAAACAAGATTCAGAGAAAGAGGAGAATAAAATATCACCTTTAAAAATTCCAAAAAAGTTAGCGCTCGGCAACAACTTCATCAAGCTGACCTCGAGGCCATCCGGGAACGAGACAAACTTGGAGAGCACCTTGGACAAGATCCGCAACAACGACCCCTCCGTCAAGGAAGTCAACCTGAACAACATAGAGAACATTCCCAAGGAAATGCTGGTGGACTACGTGAATGCCCTGAGGAAGAACAAGCATGTAACAGTCTTTAGCATCGCCAACACCGGTGCTGATGAGAACATTGCTTTCACACTAGCTAACATGCTGAGGGAGAATCGGAGCATCACCACGCTGAACATTGAGTCCAATTTCATCACGGGTAAGGGCATCATTGCCATCATGCGCTGCTTGCAGTTCAACGAGACCCTGACCGAGCTGCGCTTCCACAACCAACGACACATGCTGGGCCACCAAGCCGAGATGGAGGTCTCCCGACTGCTGAAGGCCAACAACACGCTCCTGAAGATTGGCTACCATTTTGAGCAGCCGGGGCCCAGGATGGTGGTGACTAACCTGCTGACCAGGAACCTGGACCGGCAGAGACAGCAGAGGCAAGAGGAACAGAGGCAACAGCAGGAGAGGGAGCAGCGGGAACTGATGGAGATGTACGAGAACTCGCTAAAGGCGTATGAGAAGTCGCTTAAGTCGCTCCCTGCATCACTGCTGAAGATGCTCGGAGAGTACCTGCCACCAATGGCGTTTGTGCCCTGCAATGCCGAGGAGCCTCCCAAACAGGTGGCTCCGTCCACATCCTGCAGACAACGCAACATGCAGCCAAGGAGTCCTGAACGGGAACCTTCGCCCCCTTTCAGGGGCGTCCAGCTGAAGAAGACGCCCAAGCGACCGGACCCGCTCCTGGAGCTGAACCCCAGGAGGAGCCGAGCAGATGACATGAAGAACGTCCAGCTCAGGAGGACCGCCAGGCGGAGACCGGCTGCAGACGCAGCGCCTATGGAGGAGAGAGTGGCCCTGACGGACGTGATCAAAACCCTAAAGCCAGTTCCCCGCAGACGACAGCCGCCCAAGGTCGAGCTCACGCCGCGAGACCAGCTGCTCAGCGAGATCCGTCAGAGTAACATCGCCTACCTGAAATCGGTGAGAACCGCCCTTTATGTAAAGTTTCCACCAGGTTGCTAAAAGAGGTTTGCAAATGACCCCCTACCCCACCCAAAATTTATTTAACAACCTGCATTGCAGGCATAAAGCTCCGAGTCGTGGCACAACCAGTTGTCAATGTGAGAAATTGGCGTTCATAACCGTTATAATCACATTATCAGCATCAAAACAGCATTGACGTGATGTCTTGACATAAAATTGACGTATTATCAATGTTGTGACTGACTATGATGAGAACTTTAACCGTTCTTAAAATCTTTGATGGGGAATAATTGATTGAGAGTTGTTACAAGTGACTGTAAATCTAAGATTAGCAAGGCAGAATTTGTTATTTTGGGTACTGCACCCAATTGAATGACAGGTAAAAATAAAAAACTGATAGGTAAGATTTATTGACAGGTGAGGTGAGAGCACGTCAGGAGAGCAACAGGATGTCTTGCTGGAATTAAAAGCATTCTTCGAGCACTGCATCACCACACCTAATGTTTTTATTTGTGCCAAAAATACGAAGTGGATTGAAATGGTATGTATATGTAATCAGGATGGCTCAAAGAGAGTTGCAGACTGAAGAAATTTTTCACAAGATTGGGAATGACACATTGACCTTTGATGAAACATACGACCCAATGAAACGCGATTTTATGTTGATACTATGGACGTTGAGTGAAGATTGTGCTTTTAATGTGCAAAATGGGTACATGAATGTGAATGCTTCGTTGATGTTTTCACATGGAATATTACAGCTCATGATACCCAAGGGATCCAGCTGAAATGTAACAATTCATTCATTAGTTTATGAACTGAAACAGCTCAGTATTTTGGGAAGTGGACCAATTTGATTGGCATTTTTTGAACTGGAGATTACCACCTTGCAATCCTGATCATTAGCACTCACAGCTTGCAAAGCTATTTCTGGCAGACAACTTAAAACATGCTCACATATCCATAGACACTCCCATTCATACCAGACACTGCTCTGCCCTCTGGTAGGTTGGCTATTTAAGCTGGACTCCTGTTCCGCCTCCACAGTAAAACATACCTCTGCCTGCTACAGTGTTGCATTGCCCTGTGCTGCTGCTTCGCCTTTGCCTGCTGCTAGTTAACATCCCACCCCTGGGGGAACATCCTGACAGCCCTGCTTTCCTCTCTGCAAGCTCATGAGGCCGCAGGGTGTGTCAGGGCCAGTGCCTAGATGCCCTCATTGTATCGATTTGTTAATGACGTAACTGAAGTTCTACACGTGAATTGGTAGTCAGGACTACATTCACGTACTTACTTTCAAACACTGCTTTATGCTTAAATCAGATTATTTAGCAACATTTACTGCACATAAGTTAACAATTTCTCTTTAATGAGAGTGAATCACGCAACCTCGTTTCGGAATAAGTCAAGACAATGTGGAAAATGCAAATAAAAATAAAGTGATTTGTGAATCATCCTTTTTTCGGCTTCCAGTGCTTCCTAAGTCTAATATTGCAACTGTCTTAACTTCTCTGGAAGGTGTTGCAAGCGTCAAATTCAGAATGAGTATAAACTTCCAAAAAAAAAAAAAAACCCATATAGCTGATAAGGAAAAATATTTATCTTTTGTCTTGCGCTGTTTTTAATTCAATTCAGGTCAAAGATGATTTACAAATCACTGCTTTCTTATTTCACTTGCATTTTCCATACAGTCTCAACTTTTTTGGAAAGGGAGTTGTGAAATTAGAGGACAATTCAACGCTGAATTAGAAGCACTGATGCCACTGAAGAATAAGTCCTTTTTTTTCATTCTCCATGAACAAGACAGTCAAATGGCTTAGCCCTTTTATCAGTCTAACAGTGGAGTTTGTGATATAACTTGTGGCTGTTTCTGATGGGAATGATTGGAAATGCAAAAAGTTGCACTTTTTCTATTTGGTATATATATAAATTTCAACTTCGCAGAGTTATAGGGAATATTGCGGGAGATAGGGCGGGATTCACATTTGTTACTGTTTTCACTGAGATGTCATTGAAATAAAAAAAGAAAAACATACGTTACAGCATAACAAAAATGATTAAAAAAATGCAATATTAGAAATCTAAACTTAGTTGACATCCTTTACTGTAAGCAAAAGCATACAGTGTAGGGTTTCTAGACCTCCTCTTGATATTTCAGTCTGTCAGGTCAAAGATTTTCTTCCACGTCATAATGTATATTCCCTTGTAAAGCAGCAAGGAAAGAATCCTTTTATATCGTAAATGTACAGTATATGTCTGTATGAAGTACATTTACCATATACTAAAAAATACACATGTAAAAGAAGCATTACAGTAAGTGTGCAGTATTATAGTACATTGCACGTTGTTGGGTTACATGCTTGTTCACTATACAAAATGACACAGTTGTCTCCCAACATTCGGCTGCACCCTTCGACCTGCGCCAGTCGTGGTTAGGCCATGATTTATAGCATGTTCTTGGAGTGTGGCCCTTATTTCATCAGGAATGTTCCCTCTACCCTCTCTCTCTGTTTCGCCACCTTGTCCTTCCAGGCTCCCGCCGCACAGCCTTCCTTCTCCTCTCCGGCTTCCTGCCCGTTCAAACTGTTGAAATTCTTGTTCTTCTTTCCGCAAAAATAGTAACACTGTTTTGCGCTCTGAGTATATAATAAGCCTATCAGTTGAAGGTTTATCTGATGCGTCTCTGAGACATTTAGAGAACTGGTTGATCGTGGGTTGATCTAACACTTCAAACCTTCCCTTGGCATTAGTGAAAGGCATGATTCATGTGAGAGCCATTTCATCAAGTTGGGAGATATTGACAGAAAGAAAGTCTTAATGAAATGTATATAAAATACACCACAGGACAAAATATGACAAACACCCTGCATTTTATAGAATTCGGCTGGTTTTTCTTAACTTAAAGTATGTTTTCGGCAACAACAAAAAACAGAATAACATAGAAACACACATCTTAACAAGAAATGTGCAAAATAATTTGCTAAGAGATACTCATATTCAAATTTGACTTTCTACTAAGTACCCTCCCTTAGCCTTGATTACAGCCTGACATATTCTAGGCATCATCTACAGCAGTTTAAGGAGAGGGCTTCCTGGTAACTCGCTCCAGGCTTTCAAGAGTTCCTTCATGAGCTCTTTTGAACTTGATGGGCGCACTTCCCTGACTGCCCCATCAGGTCTATCCCACAGCAACTCAAGCTGAATTTCAAGATGTACAGTTGTTAGCAAGCAACCTTTTTAGTTACAGTTTTTCTCAGTTGTTTGGTGCATTTCTCTGATCAGAATTAAAATTCCCATAACTATTAGTTCAACCTCCACAACACTTAGTCACTTGTGCACATCTCAGTAGCAAATTCTCATTCCTTTGAACAAGTTGCGAATGCCTTTGGACATGCATCAATTGCTTTCATACAATTCTCTGCTGTTTTATAACATTATCATTTGCTTATATGTCAGTCAAAATGAACTATACTTATGAATGCTGAATAGTCATTACCTATAAAACTAATAGTCCTCATTTCATTGCTTGAGTCATTACGTAAAAAAATGTTGAACTAGTTGTCAAAATCAAGCAATTGCAAAGCAGGGGATGATATTCACTGTGATGTAGATGAAAATATGTGGCCAGACAGACAGGAATGTCTGGATGTGCAGGAATGATTTACAGTACTCTGTATGTCATGTACTGCAATATTGTTTACAGTTGTGCACAGCTCTACCCAAAGGGTGTTTCTTTTGTTTGTTGTAAATACATGACTGTAGTTATTTTTCTTTTGCACAATGCCGTGAACAAATTAGAATTGCAAAGAGCATATGCAGTAAAAATGTGAAACATACGTATTCAGTGTCTTGCACTCAATTACCCCACTAAATACAGTAATGTGTAACTTTACTGTAGTTTTGAAATGGCTATACAAATAGTGTATAGTGCTGTCTTGAGCATTTTCAGGTAGTGTCACCAAGATTTGACTTTTTTGCATTGGAAAACACTTACAGAGTAAACTGTCATAATGAAAACACGATAAAGCCATTTGACTATCTTGTTTATAAACAATTGGGGTCAGGACTTATCATTTTGACGACACTGACAGTTTCATTGACATGAATACTTGCTTTTGAGGAATAAACTATGCATTTTGAGCGACACGCTTTTGCAGGTTATCAACTAGGTTTTGCAGTTTGCACTAATTGTTTTGAGAAATGCACCAACTGTTGTGCAAATGTTAATAGTGATGTGAGAAATGCACCAAAGTGACTGAGAAAAACTGAAATACAAGTGTCCCTTTGGCATGTTGTGTGCCTTTGTTGCTCAAAATTAACTTTAAGATGACAAAAACCAGCCAAATTCTGAAAAATTCAGGGTGTTCATTGTATTTTGGCCTGTACTGTATGTCTGACAAAAGATTATGACAACTAGTTCATTCATTTTGCATGTAATGACTTCTATGATGAAATAATGCTAGGATGTTTTTGGGGGGTAAAACTATTCAAAAGGAACCAGTGCAAAATGTTTTGATCAACATGACATTATTGGCTGACAAAGGAGAAAACAGCAGATGATTGTACATGGTCATTTGCATGAATGAGCCGAAGCATTTGCAAATAGCTCGAATAAATAAGAAACTGTTTTAATGATGTGCACAGGTGATGAGATGATGTGGCGATTGAACAAGTAGTTTTGAGAAATTCAGTTCTGAGAATTGTACAAAAGCACTGAGAAAAACTGTAATTTTACCAAGGTATCATTTTCAATGGCTTTCCATGCAGACAGGAATATTTCCCAGCGGTGTGTCTTTAAAAATGGACTCACATCACAAACTCACTGACTCTGGTGATCCCATAAACAGCTTCCGTGGGGTTTGAAATTGCACCAGATCGTTTTCTAATCCCCCGCTGAGCTTGGATTCATGCTTTGGGTTAATTCTTTCATTTCCTCTTAGCTCAGGAGGTAGAGCAGGTGGCCTAGGAGTCAGTAGGTTCATGGTTCGATCCCCGGCTCCTCCAGAGAGCGTGTCGAAGTGTCCTTGAGCAAGACACTGAGCCCCGCACTGAACCCCGTACTGAGCCCCACACTGAGCCCCGCACTGAACCCCACACTACTCCTGATGTACAGGCTGGCGCCTTGCATGGCAGCTTCTGCCATCAGGGTGAATGAGGGGCATAACTGTAAAGCACTTTGTGTCGTGTGACTAGAAAAGCGCCATATAAATGCAGTCCATTTACCATTTAACCTTTTCCAAGATCATACTCCGTTTCCTTTCATATTTTTTATGGAAGGATAATTAAGCAATAAATCATTTAGAATCTGAATGTGTTGCACTTTCAAAATCTCTCACCATGGTACACATTCTCTGAACCAATCAGGTACCTCTGCCCAAGGAACTGGAGTCCAGAGAAACAGACCTCTTCTGAAGGATCGCCACTGAATGTACGGACATATTCAGAGTGATTGACACCTAGGCCTGAAGCCACACGCCACCTGCTGCAGTTGGAGAATGACGCAACACCTGGTGACCCAGCACTTTCTGTTGGTGCAAAAATAGTAAATCCTACGTCCCAGCTTTTGCAGTTGTTGAAAAATTAGTGCATCCCTTGCGACTCAGTATAAGCGTCTACAGTAGTAGAATGACTATGTCCCCTGTGACTCAGGACCTAATGTAGCTGATTAATCTCATGTAACCAAGTGCCTTCATTAATTAGTGAGGAAATCCATTGTGACCCAAAGCCTGCAGTTGTTTGAGAAAAAAAGATCCCCTACGACCCAGCATGTGTCTTCATGGAAAAATGAATATCATATAACCAAGCACATGCAGTAGTTGAACAATGATTAAATCCCAATTTGACCCAGCACCTCTACTTGTTGAAGAATGAGCTAATCCCTTTTGACCCAACATCTGCAGTAGTTGAATAATGATTTAATCCCCTACCAACACAGCATCTTCAGTAATTGGGCAAATCCCATTTTGACCCCGAACCTGCCGTAGCTGATGAGTCAATACTCTCATAACCCAACACATGCAGTAGTTCAACATTAAGTTAATCTCCTCTTGACCCAGCATCCGCAGTACTTTAAGAGAGTTAATCCCCTCATCATGCAGCACCTGCTGTAGTAGATGAATAAATCCCCTTTGATCCAGCACCTGCAGCAGTTGACAGAATGAGTAAATTCCTTCTTAACCCAGCACCTGCTGTAGCTGTCGAGTCAATCCCCTCATAACCCAACACATGCATTAGTACAGCAAGGAGTTTCTCCTCTCATGTCCCAGCACCAGGTGAAGCTGAAGAAAGACTAAAACCCCTCTTGACCCAGCACCTGCAGTAGGTGAAGAATTAGTAAATCCACTCTTGACCCAGCATCTTCAGCAGCTGAATAATAAGTAAATCCCCTCTCGACCAAGCACCTGTAGAAGTCAATGAGTCGATCCCCGCATAACCCAGCATGTGCAGTAGTTGAAAAATGAGTAAATCCCCTCTTGACCCAGCACCAACAGTAGATGAAGAATGAGTTAATCCCCTTGTGGCCAGGCCACTCACACTGTGTTGGGGGACAGTTTTGAAGGACCTCAGCCCTGGCAGAGTCCTGGGACCCTACAAATATCAGCAAGGTCACCAGTCACTCAACTGTCCGGGTGGCAAGAACAGCTGTTTAAAATTAATCAGCGCACCACCTGTTTTCGCAATCGCTATTCGTTATTTCACACCACGCAAACACTTGAACTTTTATAAACTGTTTAATGTGTAAAATTATATTTAGAATTACATCCCCTGCTGTGTTCCTCACTGTTGTCCACATGAATATGCATGAATGCTTCAATTTAACAAATAACCCTAAACAAACCAAAAAGCAAAGTGTCACTTTAAGAATGTCAAACTATTGGGTGGTGCGGATCCACACCTCTTGAAGCCTAGCGGTCTTCGAGAAATAGAGCTGCGTTTCCAAACTGGTATTGAATCTTCGCAGTGAGGAAACGGCAGCAGTAGGTACGTCTGGGTGTAATGTAAGAACGAAATGTACTGACAGTTGCATGCTTGACCGAGAGACACTTTCACACAAAAATCTGCTGTATGTATGTTGTTTTTTTTTATTAAAGATGATAAAATTTTGCGTGGTTGCATAATCATTTTAAGTAAATAATAAAAATAAATTGAAAGAATCTTGTAAAATGCCATGTTCTCAGTGCCCTTTGTGTTCTGTTAAAACCACTTTGTTTTTCTATTCCAACCATAACAGCAACCTTGATTGGTAGCTAGCTGCTAATCGTCTACTGAAACATCTACTGAGGGATCCACTAAAGCCACATGTCGTCAAAAACAGTTCGGCATGCAAAAAAAAATGTTAAAATATCGATACACAAAGAGTTTTTATGCAGTCATGTGAAATACAATTTTATTTTCATGGTTCTGCTTTATGGCTAATTAATTATTTAAAATAAGGTGACATTTGTTACTAATAAATGTGTCACTCAGGTTAATATTAATTCAAATGTGACACATGGGCCTGGATTAAATCAATATTAAGCACTTAACTTTAGTAGAATACCTGTATGGTAGTGAGATTAGTTCAATAACAGAACAAATGGCAATGATTCAAAAGTGAATTGCATCGAAACAATTTCATGGTAAATATTTTGCAACAGTTTGAACACGTTTTCAGCAACCATTATTCACCTCCGCCAAGGGGGGTTTATGTTTTTGCCGGCGTTGGTTGGTTTGTTTGTCTACCTGTTAGCAGGATATCTCAAAAAAGGCCACATAGATTTTAACCAAACTTTGCAGGATGTAAGAGTAGCATAAGAGGAACAAGTGACTAAAGTTTGGCATATTTAGGGCAAAGTTCAAATCCACCTATGCTGGCAGAGATTTTAAGTCTTTCCAATGGGCCGGATTTCCAATCGGCGTGCTTTTGGGTTTTGCTGCCACCTGGCGGTGGACTACAACAATACCCTACATCAGCCGACAAAAATAACTAATGCAGAGAGTTGCCTTGGCGTGGCGGAGGTGCTGCGCTCTCTGAGTGCTCTTGTTCTAACATGACTGGCTGTGAAAAAGATGGTAAAACTGAGTTTGCAAACCAAAGACCATCCCAAGGTCATGATTACGCAAGCTATACTCTAAATTACTTGCATATTTGCCCTTCATCTGAAACACAACTAAAGGTGTCGGCCATTTTCTACAGAAATCATAGATTGAATCAAAATGTCCGTATTTCACCATTCTTGCAGACTTGCAAACTTTGCAGGTGCATTTGTGGGAAGTCCACAAGTGCTGAGGGCTGTCCCAACACACAATTCATCCAGTCCACAACGGGCCTTAAACAGACTTTCTGCAGACGTTCAGAGAGTCCGCATAGGGTGCTTCACTGGACTTAGCCACTGTGATTATACAGTATTCATAGAAATTAATATGTGCCCACAGACATGGTTCCACAGAGGCGATATCAAAAACAAGGAAAAAATATGAATCGAAGTGTGATGAGAAAGGTAACAAATAAGGCATCCAAATATACTGGACAAAGAAAATTAGGGATCACCCCAATTTTCAAATTTGAAATATTTGATAGTTCAAATTATGTTCCATATCATATTTCAATATTAAAAATCAGAGTGATCCCTAACTTTCTTTGTCCAGTATATATAGATGCAAAAGTCATTCAATCTAAATAGATAATTCCAGACAGTTACTCATTTTTTTTTTGAGATTTGTACCCATGGCACTGAGCTAGGCCTGAAGTCCGGTCCCATTCGCTCATTTAACTTCGCAGCCCTGTGCTCTCACAGACTTCATGGAATGTCGCAGAGCATGTCAGTCAATGTCACAGTATACAAATAACACTAATTAAAATGTGCAAAATTTCGCTTCATCCCAATGTGCTTCGAGGGCCTCCAAGTCGGAAAATATTCATAGTATGAAGGCAAAATTTTGCATGGCTTCATAAAATATACTCGTTATTTTACAGAAGAAATCAGATTCTAAGGGTATCGTGGGGGGCACCAATTGATTTTTCATGGCTTGACCCACTACGTTGCGTCAAAGTCCGAGTGAGCAGTGTCGGCAAGTCCAGAATGCGGACATTTGGACTCAGCATAAATGTGACCAGTGATTGCAAAATCTGTCTTAAACACCAAAATTCAAGATTGAGTTCTCTACACCATCGTACAGATGACACAATAAGCTTTGCAATGGTGCTTAGATCACTGCTCTATCTTAACCCGTCACCAAGATATTAGATTTTTAAGTTGGGAATTTGTTTACAACTTTAAATGGCTGCTATTGGCTGCTTGCGGCATGCAATGAATACCATACATGGAAAGCGGGGGTTCCGCAGTATATCAACGATGGGGATTCCCCAGCAAAAACGTGGACGAATTTATCAATGAAATTGGTTACTTTGCGGCTTTGTTTCAGGTAACTTTTCCATGATGAAGTGAACTACAGTTTACAAATAACCTATTTACTACCCTTTATTGATGTCTTCTCACCAGAAAAATGTACCAGGCGGAATTTTAACATTATAAAGTGGCTAAAAATGGACAACTATTTTTTGAAAATTTATGCCTAAGAGCACATAATGGCATTTACTGGAAATGCACAGGCGCCACATTAGACTCAGTTTGCTGTCACTCGTCACAAATATTATGGCCCTTCTCTGTCAGGAAACTTCCTGTTCGCCATGTTTTTCTTCCAGCCACTGACTCATCCAGCTGATTAGTTCCACCTCCTGGCCAAGGAACTGTGCAAAATTGCGAATCCAGGCGACTAGAGCAAAATCCTGGAGAGGAAATACTTCTGAACCTGAGTGTTTCCACCTCTAGTGGCTGGTTCCAGCTCTGAGAAAACTGGTTGTATCATCAGACTATCTTTTGTTGTATTGAATAAATTCAGACTGAAATTGACTCCTTCATTAAATCTTCTGAATTCATAATCAAAAATTTCAAAAAATTAAAAATGTCAGAAAAGATATAATTCCACGTTAACCCTTAAATGCCCCCTGTGACAAATTTGTCACTTGATTTTGGGGGTTGTCAAAACCACTGACCTCACATAAATTTTGCAACCTAATGCCCATAGTGACATATTTAGACCATCAGTGCTGCCATCTGATGCATAAAAGTGGAACTGACACTACACTGGCTGCACCAGCTAACCTTTCCAATATGGCCGCCCCCATGGCGGAATCCACACGATAGATCAGCACCCATTCATCACTGGATAAAGTAGACGAACAGGTAAGCTAATGAAAAATAAGCTATGCCTAACACTTCAGCTATATGTCAACTGTTTTATCATTCAAGTCATTTCAGCAATAAGGTCCCCGAAATGCCCATTGTGACATATATGTCACGAAACTAAAATGAGGTCAAAGGTCACCAAAAATTAAAAATTGCTATTGGGTTGTTATTAGCCCCTCCCCAGGACATATTAACAGAATACATAGATTTTTCTTTCAACTTTTACTATGTTTGGGCATTTAAGGGTTAACTTTTTAAAATCTCAATGAGTATTTTGGTCTTACATTAAGATTTAAAATCTTCCTGTGCCTATGTTTACCTAATAATGCAATATTATTTATTGCCAATGAGGTAAGAAACTTTCACTTCTCAAATTAACCCTAAGAGTGCTGAAATAAATTAAAAAAATATATAAATTTAATTATCTTGTGCCAAACCTATCTTTGGGAGCTCTTTTAAACAAGTCGCCACATGATGGGTTTTCGTCAGCTTTGATTTTGATATCTTACATCATTGAGTGACAATAGCTGCATTTTGCGCCCTAGGGGTTAATAGAGGCTAAAATTTTCTTCAAGAGAGGACCAAAATGGACTAAAATCCTTACTAAGACAGTCTTAATGGCAAGTCCAAACGTTCTTTTCATCAGCGGAGTAACTTCACATTCGAGGGAAGTTTGCTGTCTTAACTGCTGGCAAACCATTTTGTGACATCCAGCAGTTTATGTTTCAGTCTCAGAAGTGTATCTCTGATCGCCCTCTTCCCCATTCTCCGGTGGTTTCTTCTCTTCGGCTGTGATACCTGAAGACTGTTCGTCCCCGGCGGCTACCGCAAGCCTCTCCTTCTCTTCCTGTTCCAGTCGTCTGTAGTTGTAGACGTTCATGATGAAAAGGAACATTCCGGCAGCCACCATAATTGCCCCACAGGCATAGTACATGTATTTATAGTCCATGAAGATGTCCACCAGCGCCCCTGCAGGAGAAAATGTTCACATCATGCATATTTCCGCGAGCGGCAGAAAATACGAAAGGTCGAATGCTTTACATACTGTACCACGTTTTCACAAAGGTTTGAGGGTCTTGTGGAGTTACACTTCTGAGTGCTTATGAGATTATCTGCAGAGAGTATTAGTTCTCCACTCTTCCCAACAACAGAAATGAGTGGAAACCCAACAAAAAAAGTGAAAACTTCAGAATCGCTATATTGGTTTCACAGACTTAAATTAAGCTTGGACCTGAACGAAACTGACCTCTGTCTGGTGAATCTCTATTCAAAATCAAAACTGAATTCAGTCAAGTGCAAGGTGTAAACTGCATCTGTGAATCTGGCCCTCTTTCTTGTGCATATTGAATCAAATGAAAATGATATAACTTGGGGAAGTAGCACTTCATCAGCTGTTTTATACAGATCCTTGTCAGTGGATAAGATTGTGTACAAATATGTAGTGTGCATTAAATGCTGAAATGGACACGCAGTGACTTAATGGTACAATGACAACCAATCCTGGTCTTGGAGATTTACCATTTTTTTCATTGGTTTTCACCAAATACTTAACACAGTGCACCTTGTTCAACGGCTGCCAATGTTCGGCTAATAGTTAGTGTCAAACTCATCACAATGGAGCAGCGGCTAGATCGAGCAGGCTGTGAGATTCCGCTGTTCTGGCAGTATTGCTAAACATATCATCTGAGTTGCAATTTGCCTATCAGTCCCTTTGCATAACAGGGCGGCAACTCACACTGCCTACCGCGGAACATTCATGCTGTACTCTCCTGCACGTGTAGTCAGCTGCCCAAACCTGCTCGTCCTGAATACATACTTGCAGCCGCTAATCTAAAACCCCTCCACCTCCCCAACTCTGCCCGCATGCGTTTATTTGACGGCATGTTATGAGCAGTGCAGTGGCACAGAGGACAGAACTAAGACCAAACAGAAAGAGGGTCGAAGGTTCGAATTGAACAGAGTATTTCTGAGTTAGGTTTGCATGTCTGCCCCTTTTCAGTATGGGTTTACTGAAGAATGCTCTTTTGAATGGAGGGGTGGCTACCTGAACAGGGGTGCGTTTCCCAAAAGCGTAGTTGCTAAGTAAGTTAGCAACTTACATAGATTGTCATTCACAGTCAATGGTTCCTACTATGTAAGTTAGCATCTGCGATATCAGAAAACGCACCCCAGAGCCGTTATTTCCAAACACAACTGTATTGCCTTCGGCTTGTCAGTTCCAGCTTTGATGAAAGTGGCCCTAGCCGAGTCAGGGCACAAATGAAAAAAGTACAGTGCGGTTCACCCAATGGGCTGGTAAATCTTTAGGAACAGGATTGGTTGTCACTGTTTCAGCACATGGAGTCAGTGCTGTAATACCGCTCACTCACCGGCCATTGGTGGTCCTAATAGCACAGGTGCGCATTCAATGATGGTTACGAGCCCCACTGCACTGGAGAAACGCTGAGCCCCAACCATGTCCATCAGGACTTCAAACAGCAAGGCGCACACCATGCCGAATGCCAAGCCAAAGAAGATGGCGTAGACCACCAGCCCTGTATAACTTGTTGCAAGGGGACACAACATGTGGCAGACACCGTTGTAGGCCACGGACAAGCTGAAAAAGTACTGGATCCTCGGCCTGATCCACCTGGAGTTGGCCACTAGCCCCGATCCTGGCCTGGCAAACATGTCCACGAGGGCTAGGATGGAGAGCAAGAAGGCGGCCTTATACTCGGCGATGCCCATGTGTTTGGCGTACTGGGCGAAGAAGACAATGGGGGCGAATATGCCAAAGAACAGGATGACGTTCCCCACCAGGTAGATGAGGAAGCCTCTGTGTTTGAAGAGAGAGAGATCGATAAGCTTGTTAACCCTGTCCGCACATCCCGCCTTCTGATGCTGCTCTTCTCCATCCAGCAATCCCACGTCCGGAGAGCCGCAACCATCCTCCACCGCGGATTTACCTCCGTTTCCGTTCGACTTTCGCTTGGGTCCAATAGGTCTCATGAGAGACCCAGCCACGCAGCTGTTCAGCAATATCGCTCCCAGGATGAAGAACGCACCCCGCCATCCAAAAGTGTCCAGGAGGAACTGGTTCAGTGGCGCCAAGATGAAGAGAAAGACTGGACTTCCTGCCATGGCCAGGCCGTTTGCTAATGGCCTCTTGACCAGAAAGTACTTCCCAATTATGGTCAGGGCAGGCTGGAGGTTGAAGGCGAGACCCAACCCTGCCAAATAAAGCTAAAGATGAACTGGCATCATCACTTTTCAAACACTACATATAAAATGGAAAGAATCTGTTTAAAGTCAACCCAGTATTTTTGACATTAATAAAAATTCTTCAGAGGAAACATGTCCTACAACAAACATTGAATAGGCATGTTTTCATGCACACTGTATTTTCAGTATTTTCCTGAATAACACACGTGTCATATGAACACCATACTCTGACTAAAAACAACAAAATAAGGCCTTAACCTGAATCAGCATAGCCAATGTTACCATGTCCCACTGTCGTGAAACTCCCATGGCTACACAATAGCTATTCCCATGATTACACTACATTACATTTTAAATGGTCATCATCATTGTTTAAAAACTAATGTGGTTCCAAATCTTCAATAAATTATACTCTCACAAACAGGCAGACACCTCTTCTCTTTCATTAATTAAATAACACAGAGCAGACGCGTCACTTAACATGGTGAGCCACATAAGAGAGACCTCTAGTCAAAGGTAAAATGTTCTGGAAAATACAGTTTCACAATGCAGCCAGGTTAGCCAAATCAGCGCCCGTAGCTTGTGCACTGCAAGACTGTTACTGCAACCAGATTACAATACAGCAAACATAATGCAATACAGGGCGCCATACAGCGCTGTAAGAAAGTATTTGCCCCCTTCCAAATTTCAGGTATTTTTGCATATTTGCCACACTTCAGTGTTTCAGATCATCAAACTAATTGTAATATTTAGAAGACCAGAGGGAAGCGAACGAAGTTTTCAAATGTCGACTTCATGTTGGCCTTGTTTGAAATTGACGGTTTGTTAGAAGATAAATTATTTTTATTTGAAAATAATGATGCAAAATAATTTGACAAGATTTCCCGCAAGCTGACTACTTGATTTGACTAGTAAGCAGTGGGATGTATCTCCTTTATTAAACTTCAGCGGTGGCTCATAAAATTTGTCTGATGTAATTACCAGGTGGGATTTTTGCACCAAACCCAAACTAGCCTAAAATAGCATAGAGAGGGGATATTTCTGCATGTAAATACATTGCATTGACTGCAACTCAAATGATATTTAATATAAAAATCATGGCTTGCCACTTTAATGAACAGGAGATGCAGTAATCCTGCTGTGCAAAGAAAGGAAGGTCATCGAACAGGAGAACATCCACCTCAATCCCTCAAACATGCTCTTTTTGTTTTTGTGGGGTAGCAGGCGGTGGAAGCTTTGGACTGTGTCCTTGTCTGCCCTTTTACACTGTCTCAATCCAGCCAAAACTACATCGAGTCTGCTTCCAAGAGCTCGAGGATTAGCCCTCACCAGGACACCGAGGCAAGGCCGTACATCACAAACGGAGACAGTCTCTGTTGTGCCCTTGAATTAAAGCGCCCTCCTTTAAATTCAGCAAGCAGTTTCATAACAACATCGCTAAGCTACTTCTTCATCTGTAATTACAATCCAACAGCAGGAACCTAAGCAGAAATATTAATGTCTGAAAAACACATAACACGTCCATGTTTATACAGTGTACGTGAATAGAAATAATATTGACAATACCTCCAAAGACGCCAATGCATATATACAAATGCATAATGGTATTGCCAAAAGAAGCAATTACCATTGCTGTCCCACATATCAGACCACCAGCTATGACCACTGGCCGGCTGCCATAGCGATTCACCAGAATACTGCTGATCGGACCTGAAAGAAAATAGGGGAGGGGAGAGAGAGATCGGCTAGGGTTTATTAAGGGGCCTTTCCAGGTTCATTTACCTTGTTCCAGCACAGACATGGGTTTAATAACACTACAGTTTATTAGTTCAACAAAAAAAATGTACCATTCCATTGCTTTTTATTTCCATTGTTACCATGGAATTAATGTTAATAAGCAAAATCACAGTCCGTATTGTGGCAAGCCTTTCTCCCTAACCACCAAACCAAATCACTTAATTCTTTTTTTCCCCTGTTAGATATATGTCATATCCATGCAATCACATGAGGATTTTACCATATATTGAGTATTTATTTTTTTCTACTGTTTTTTCAAAAAAAAAAAAAATCCTCAAATGGATCAGTTCAATGGCACATACACTCCCATGAAATTGATAGCTTTGCCCCTATCAGAAAAAGCCAATGTGATTGCATGCGGAAATAACCAACAAGTCTACAGTCAAAATTTGAGGCAATTTGGTTGAATAATGAAGAAGTTATCGGCGCCACAAGTGTTGAAAGGCACCAGAGTTTAGCTGACTTATAAAATTACTTGAGGTGGGAGAGCTTAAAAAAAAACCTCATTTTTTAACAAAATCAATGAAATTAATGTTTTGATTTCTTAAAGTGCACATCTTAGTTAACCTTGAAAGGAAAAAAGAGAAAAATTGAAAAAAAAAATCATTTCGAACCTGGGGAGGCCCCTTAAAATACACATTGCATGTTTGACAGGTAAAAAGATCATTATGAAGAATACAAGTAGCATCAGTGAGCTGTGGAATAGTTCACACTGACATTTTTAAAGACACAATTAATTAAATTAATATTAGCACAAAATTACCCCAGCACCAAATTTTTGGAGTCTTTCACAGTCATTAGATTTGAAATACGGATTTATTTTGAATAAGCTATTATATTCACTTGTGAAAACATCAAATGATGTTTTGTTGTACTGTTATCAATATAGTGGAGGGTAACTGCATTTTTCAAATAAGTCCCTTTTAATCTGCATTTTCCATAACGCGCTAACTTTTTTCCAATGTCGAGGATAATTCCTATCCCGAGTTATCTCACCAGGCCCCAGTGATACTTCAGCCATTTTGCTTTCTGTGGATTGCTTTTCTCTGCCCAATGATTTCAAATAACTCCCTGACACACCAAAACCATACAAAACTCAGTCAGCCTTTTTTATTTGATCCTAAAAAAAAATTTAAAAATACGTGACAGATGGGACACCTGCTGTTGCGACAGTAGTCTAGGTCCTGTTGCCAGAATGTACACGGTCATATCTTCCCCTGAATTTCTCACTGACACCAGCTCTAACAGTAATTATTTAAAACACTCAGGCGTTTACAACAAGCTGCCATTGCAGCTGCATTCAGTGACATGAAAGGCATGAAAGATCATCCCCTTATGACAACAACTATTTCTCAATCATTTTCCTTTATTGACACATTTTCCAATTACAGTAATAATCCATTGGCAATTGAAGATGCGGCTTCTCTCCCCAGGCGATCTAACAACAGTGAAATAATGGGCTAAAAATAATTTACTTATTAATAGGCCTGTGTTTTACAAAAGACAAGCTGCTCTGAAACTTCCGCCCTACCTTCTCCACACGTCAGGCGATTCAACTTACGCTTCATGATCTTTTAAAATTAATCATTTAAAAACTGAAAAACTTCCATGCATAGACTTCAATTCCACGTGAGAATCTCTCAGATAGGGTAGAGTGGGGTAAGACGCCCCTGAGGGTAAGATGCCCTTTGCTTATAATTCAATTGCAGCTGTACCCAGTATGTGGCTCTTGACTTATATAAATGCACTGCCACCTGGAGGGAAATGCTCAGCAACAGATGAGTCAACAGTGACATGTGAGAACTCAAAGTATTTGTGTTTTTACTGTCTTTCTTATAAAAAAATGACCAAATGAATCATTCTGCCACAAGTATTTGAATGCTCCAGGAGTCTGCAGGACATGTCAGTGTAACTCTCTGATGCCTTCTCTACGTATAAAAGAGGGTCCTGTGTGGTGATAATACTTTTGTATAGGAAATATATATCAGACATGATGATTTTTCTAAAGAACTTGGGAATGGAAAGTTAAGTGTATCCATACATGTTAAAAGTAGGGCCATATGGAGTTACACAATAATGAATCATATATGAATCAATAAGGGCCTAAAAAGAAATATATTGGGTGAAATGCATTATGGTCACTCTTAGTTTTAATGACTTTACATGGACACTCATATGTGTTCCATACCGCTACATGTTTATCTAATGTGGTGCCTCATATTTTTTAGTTTTCCAAAAGATATAACCATCTTTTCCTTGATGCATTTAATGCCAACAGTACCTTGCCATCACTTGTGCCTTAGTGTTTAGTCAGTTAATAAAAAGTTAAGTTTAGGAGAATGTACCTCTTTCTTTCCTCATTTCTTTAGCAAGGAAATTTCTAAAAAGATGTTCATCTTTTGTATGATGTGTACCTGCCAATTAAGACAGCTATAATATGATAATTACTCAGGTGAAATGCAGTAAAATCAATATGTATTAGGCTTTACAAGTTATTCTAGATAAGGGGCATCTTACCCTATCCAGAAGGGCATCTTACCCCAGGGGTAGGGTAAGATGACCTTTTTTTTTAAAAAAAAAAGTACTTAAACATAAAAAATATTTCTGTAATGACTATGTCATAAATCTTTTGAGATGTGGTAGCCAACTTTACATACTATCCATTCAAGCAAAAAAATATTAATTCATGTTGTTTACCTTCAGTTATGAACATTCCTGCTTAAGGGGGGCATCTTACCCCACTCTACCCCACGCATGATTGAATAATGACTGATCCACGTTCCTATGAAATATCGCCTTTCACTCTCGATACAGCTTGGGTTGATTAAAAAGTGGGGCTCAACAATTAAATATAAAAAGCATGCGACTCAAGCCATATGCGTTAGAGTTGACAGGTATGCAATTTTGAATAACGCTGATTTAAATGCAGCAAATACGCGTCCAAATGATTGATTTTCGTCTTCCCTAAACGTGGAGCACTAGCAGCACCTGTTAAGTGTGGAGTGCTCTCGGAGTGAATCTATTGTTAATTATGAAAATGATTGAGAACAGGTCAGGACTAATAATTGTTTGACAGGGGTGTCCTGTGACCCCCCCCCAATTCCCAGTTCTGGCTCCACCACTGGCTTGTTTACCTGTATTGTAACTTTTCACTGAAGCTGAATCTGTCGTCGCCAAAAAAGAATGTTCAGAGAAGCCACTTGCTTTGTGAATGTTATAGCATTGCTATACTGCGAGGCAGGAATATGGTGAATACATGGTCAATATGGTGTGGTGTGGTGTTCTTCGAACACAGGGCTTGTAGTCTGTAGCGTTGCATGCAGTGTGGTGTGGTGTAGTCTGCTTTGTCTTTCTTGCCTCACTTCCAGCTGCAACCACCACCTAGATCCTTGGAGTGAAAAGAGGGCCAAGTGCGGAAGTCTCTCCTGGTGGTTATATGGTTCTACAAGTCAGGACTCTCACAGTGCCTCCTTGTGGCACACCATGGAAACTGGGTACCTTGCAGCCCCGGGCTAAACTGCGGGAGATCTCGGAGCAGGTTGGAGCCCCAGAGGTACAGTGTGCATGACCCACCGGTGCGTGGACACGCTTTGCCACTTCACCAATCCCACCATCTGCTGCCTTGCACGTTTGACCTCTTTAGGCAAAGGCTAGTGGAGTAAACCACACAAACACCGGCAGAAGGCAACGGGAAACCACTGCTTTCATCTCCCAAGAAAAATCATGACTTCAGTGAAAGATAGATTAGGAGACAATATAAAGCTACTACACAGGTAGATGAATCAGCTGCTCGAATCAGGGTAATTGCTGGCAGCAAGAGCAGGCCCACAGGCCTGAACGCGAGCACATCGTTCCAGCAAATTTAGCACAACACAAGCCAGGAAGCTGAGTATCGAAAAGAACTGCTCACATTGTTTCTCTGTATTCTCTCAACATGCACATGAATTTAACTTCACAGAACAGCTTTAATGGTGAAAGTACACTCAAAGAGCATTTGAGGAGTTCATTTGCAAAAACAGATAAAGGCCATTCTTAAAATGAATAAACCAACAGTTGTTTGATGAATATTCCTTTGACTAATCAATCAAAAACACCACTTAGGAAAAATAAAAAATTTTGAGATATCTTACTGAAATAACCCAACACTTATTTTACTGATATTCCCTGGAGTGCACAATTGAAGAGCCCAATGCTAAAAGAATTTAAGTCACATTTTCACACACCATGTGGTAAGGATGGGAAAATGTCTTTTGTAGTTACCCAAGTTAATATTCTCACATTTCTCAGAATGGACATTTTTGTGACTTAAGTACTCTTAGCACTGGGGTCTTCAATTAAAAAACATGATTTAGGAAACTAAATAAAAATGCACACTGTAAAACTGTGGAACATGTGACATGTTTATAATCTAAACACCAGTGGGTAAAAGCTAAATGCCTGGTGATTGTTTTTGTAAATGGGTGTTCTCATTCAAAACACTGATATTTATTGGATGTTGCGATCGAGGTTTTTCAGATTTGTTGAATACACTTTAAAATTGAATCTAAACACTGTGAAATATTTAAAAAGTGTTACAAAAAAGTGTTTAGAACTTAAACATTTGGTTTTACAGTGCACATAACTGTTTTTGCAAATGAACCCTTAATTTGTTCTTTAAGGCAATAATTTCTCAACAGTAGTCCAAATGATACAATAATTACCTTTTGCAACAAATAGGTACCTCTTACAAAAAAAGTAATATAGCACAATTACTTGACCACAATTTTGTACAGTACCATGAAAAAGTATTTGCCCTCTCCTGATTCCCTCTATTTACGCATATGTGTTGCATAAATGGTGTCAGATAGTTTTTTTATTATTATTTATATAACCTTCATTTAATCAGGCAAGACAATTAAGAACAAGTTCTTATTTACAATGCTGGCCTGACAAGAGGCGGGGGACCTCTTGAGGGGGAAAGGAAGGGGGCTGAAAAGAAAAACAGTGTAATATTAAACAGAACAAAGAATAGGCTTAATTATAATAAATACTAATAATAATACAATAATCAAGAGAAACAAAAACAGTGCAGATGCTCCATCTAACCCAGATTAAGCTTCTGAGGGACAACAGCATGTCTCCTTCAGAGCGTCCATAATCCAGTTTTTAATGGCAGACAGGGGAATGAGTGCTTCCAGTTTGTGAAACAAATAGGAGGAGACGAAAAAAAACATTTTTGCATGATCTTTTCATTTCTTATAAACAGGGTATCCAACATAAAGTATATCACCCAAGTGAAAAAGCAATTGTGTTCGCTTAGGTTGTGTTTGTTTTTTGAAGATCTGAAAGTGGGACGCATATGAAGAAACAGAAGAACCCAGGAAGGAGAAAATTGTTTTTCACAGCACTGTATAAATATTGGGTACCTCCTCGCGCCTTTTACCTTTTCATGGACTTTTTGTAAGTTTATTTCCGAGAGTGAACCATGGTCATCTCAGAGTATTCCTATTCCGCTTCAAAGGAGTACGAGTGAAACATATCAGAGCCGCCCCCCCCCCCCAAAAAAAGAAGAAACATAATCATATTCTCGCGAGTATTTTCACAGCTGCGCGAAGTTCAGACAGTGTGCTTCAACTTGCCCGTCACTGAACCCTTTAGCAGTCAAAGCCCTTTAAAATGGTGTCCCAGACCAAATGTTTGTGGGCTTCAATGGACGAAAATCGCATTATCGCATCTGCACTCACCCCCAGCATACATAGTAGCCAGCATAATTGAGGAAACCCAGGCGATCTCGCTGTAGGAGATGGAGAAGAACTCCTGGATCTCCTTAAAGTAGATGGTGAGCGCTTTCGGAAATGCGTAGGAGAAGCCGATGCAGATGAACGATCCGAACACCACCGCCCATCCCCACCCGCCGTCCGGCGGAGTATACCCCAGGTGTGTAGTAGCCGCAGGCATAGCGATTCAGCAGCTGCGGAGGAGAATGCCGAATCGGTCAAAGGTAACGAATGGATAAAAGCACTCACGCACACCTAAATGAACACTCAGACGCACACTCGTACACGTTCCAATATGCTTGCAAGTGTGCCCATTCATACACAAACTCTCATCATTCAGGCATGCACAGTTGCACAGTGTGTCGCAGTCAATCAAACAGCCACTTTGTCATGCAGAAGCGCCTTTCACTCATATGCACTCGCACGTGCAAGTGCTCAAGTGAATTCCCACATACATACGCCCACAGATACACATATTCGCTCACAAGCTGCCTTAAAAGCCCAATTGATTATTTTGATATCTGTATTGTTACTGTTGCAGTCATAGTACTAAAATCATTAAGTTTGGTCCAATGCAGTCTTTACAACAACCTGGTGACATCACTGTTTTTTCAATTAATGGACCGTTGTCCCAAGATCAACTGCCCCCCCCCAAAAGACCTATTCTGACATACACACTTGGCATAGCCTACACGCACTCACTCATACAATCTCATATACATTGGTTTCTTATTAGTGCTTTAGTGTCGATCTGATGGACAATATAATAATTTACATTAACCTACTTAAGCTCGACTAAGTCTCGATCAACATCGGAAAAGCAGAATTCATCCAATAATAGCTAACAATAATCTGACCCCAATTTCGATATGCAATATTCTACATAATATGTCTACAATCTAAAACGAGCACTATAAAACACAGCTAAATTCCACGTAGTCAAGTGGATATTAAATTCGTCGACTTGAGCGCAAACTTGGGAATATCGCACTGGATACATGCTCGCAGCGCCACTAACATTTTCGCAAGCAGCAGGGAAGAATCCGTACTGCGTGAGCTCATTCTGTTCTTGTCACGAGCAAAGCAGACCACTGACATAACGCGCACATCAATAAGTTAATTTCACTCGCTGAAGAAACCATCTGAAATACCAAGGAGTCTTTCCAGATTATGAAGTACAAGCAATTTTCTTACCTTTTTTTTGTTTAACAGTGTTGGATAACGAATTCACAAAGTTCCGAGTAAGTTCCTGCGCACTCCGCTGAAGTTCAGATCAAGGTGACTCGCTCTGTCCACGTGGGTTTCAGCTTAGATTAACATTGCTTATGTTTATTTTTAGGCAGACGAACTGAAAAGGTGGTCAGTCGGTCTGTATTGCTCTTTTTTTTTTACTTCTCCTCTCACAATTCTTCCATGACCCCCGGAACATGCCGCATGGACTGGTCTTGTGCTGCCTATTTCAGAAATAGCGTCAAAATTGCATTCTTCGCAGTGGCGTGAAATGTACAGGTTTTACGGGCCGAACAGCCTTAGCGACGGTGCGCGTTGACGCTCAACGCTAGGAAACGCATCCTTCTGTTCATCACTCGTGTTCTCACTCAACCACAATTTGAGATACGTGAAAGTGGAGGACAGGTGGCCACACTTTTTCCGAGCATATTGGGCGCCCTCAAGGTTTCACGCTTCCAGTAGTGCTCATGCCTCTTGGCCTTTTAGGGGGCTATTCCCCTGGACGATGGTTTGAGTGAATATGTTTTGAGACAGTGCACTTAATCGCCCCAATATAATGAATAAAGCGGTACAATCAGGAGGAGGGGGGCGACCATGGGTATACGGGGTGTTGGGTCGCTTCAGCGTTGCCAAGCTAACCCTCCCTGTTTTAGAACAATGCGGGAATGATCACCACGAACAGCAAACAGTTGCTGTAAATTATTCGTAATGAGTGGATGCTCGGCAGCGCACAAAACGCCATTGCGGGAAGGTTGGCTATTCAACACAGCCTGCGCCTAAGCGCAACTGCGCAAGGCGTTCGCTTTTAAACTCCACAGTTCCACACAAATCAGCTTTCTTCTGAATGCTTCCTACTGAATCGTGTAGACTCCGTACGGCCAGTCTCGTGTAGAAAAGTGAACGAAAAACATAAGTAAATATACTATTTGTGTTGATCTGTGGTCTCCGTTTGTAACGAAGCTCTCTTTTATCCGAAATGTGCGTGCAGTGCAGCCTCAGTTGTGAAGCGGGCATTTTCGGAAGTGGAGGAACTCAGGCTTTATATAACATCATGTAACATGGACGATACACTTTTTGTGTGGAAGGTACAAACCCCAATTCCAATGAAGTTACGACGCTGTGTATAACGTGAATAAAAACAGAATACAATGATTTGCAAATCCTTTTGGACCTATATTCAGTTGAGTACACTACAAAGACAAGACATTTAATGTTCAAGCTGATAAGCTTTACTGTTTTTTGTTTCTTTTTTTTTTTTGGGAAATAGTCACTCATTTTGAATTTGATGCCTGCAACACGTTCCAAAAGAGCTGGGACAGTGGCAATGAGCGGTCAGTTCTCCAAAGTAGACGTGTGGGAGAAATGGGTCCCGAGTGACTTTGACATGAACTAACCTGTTTTGGCTAGTGAAGTGGGTCAGAGCATCTCTGAAGTGGCAAGGCTTCTGAGATGCTCCCAATCAGTAGTGGTAAGTACCTACTAACTATGGTCCAAGAAAGGAAAAATCACAAATCAATGGCAGGGTGTTGGACACCCAAGTCTCATCGATACGCAAGAGCAATGTCTGTCAATTGTAATTATTACAACGAGAGTCAGTTCAATTCATTTTGTAATGCCTTTCCATCAGAAACAAGTATTTTTTCTTCTTTTCATCTCAATATACGAAGTCTTCCCAAAAATTTTGAGAAATTAAATCTTTTTATGTCTAGTTTAAATCACAAATTTTCTGTTATTGCAATTTCGGAAACGTGGCTGCCCAAAGATTTGGAATGCCTCTATAGCCTGAACAATTACAATGCTGTTCACTTTCATAGAGAGGAACGAGTGGGAGGAGGCGTATCTCTTTATTTACAAAAAAATATTCAATTTAACAGAAGAGAGGACCTTATGATTCAATCAGAACATAGTAGAGTCAGTTTTTGTGGAACTACCTTCCTGTCCCTATTTCACTGCAAAAAATGTTATCATTGGTTGTATTTATCGTCCTCCTAGTACTGATATTGATAGTTTTTCTGAATCTCTCGCAGTGACACTGGATCGGATAACAAAGGAGCTTAAATTATGTTATCTGCTAGGGGATTATAACATAAATTTATTCAATAATGAGAACCATGCACAAACAGGAACTTTTTTACATACTATGTATACTAATTGTCTATATCCTCTAATTCATAAGCCAACCAGGGTAACTAATACTTCTGCTACTTTAATAGATAACATTTTTACAAACTCCTTAGGTCATGTGATCCAGAGTGGTGTCCTTTATGCAGATATATCTGATCATTTTCCAATATTTCAGTTTACTTCAGATGGCACACCTAAACAGATGCTTGATGTTTATAAATGCAAAGTTTTTAACAAAAGAAATATGGATCATTTTAAAATTTTGATTGGTGACGTATCCTGGGAAAATGTTTTTCAGGAATCTGAGGTTGAAACAGCATATAAAGTTTTTATGTATACATTCAATTCCATCTTTCTTCAATGTTTTCCTTTGGTCAAAAGTAAGAAAAGGTTGGATACTGATCATAGCAAACCTTGGTTTACTATTGGTCTAAAAAAATCTTCAATTAAGAAAAATAAATTATACAAAAAATTCTTATCCAATCCATGTCTCTTAAACTCGTTAAATTATAAGAATTATAAAAACAAGTTTACCCATTTACTTTGAATTGCTAAAAAGAATTATTTTGCTCAGAAATGTAAAGAATCCGTAAATAATATTAAATCCACCTGGATAGTCATCAATCAACTTCTTAACAAAAAAAAGTCAACTTCTGTTCTTCCATCACATTTTCTGAGTGATGGTAAAATTGTAAACGATCCATATGATATATCTTGTGGTTTTAATGATTTCTTTGTTAATGTAGGTGCAGCACTCTCAAGTAAAATCAAAGAGACTGATGGAAGTCCTCTTGATTATTTGTCTGGTCACTTCCCAGTTGTTGTACAGTTTAAACCTCCTGATATTTCTGAGGTATTGGAAATAATAGCTGATCTCAAAAATTCTGCGGCAGGTTATGATAATATTAGTGCATCTCTGATTAAAGAGATTAGCTCTTATATTGTAAAACCTCTAACGTACATCTGTGCCAAGTCTATGGAAAATGGTGTGGTTCCTAAAAGTAGGAAAATTGCTAAAGTCATTCCTCTTTTTAAATCTGGGGATCCTGGTAGCTTTACGAACTATCGCCCAATATCAATTTTGCCTTGTTTCTCAAAGGTCTTGGAGAAATTGGTCTATAAACATATTTTGCAACATTTAGAGAATCAGAATATCCTTTATGAACATCAATATGGCTTTAGAAAGAAGTATTCTACTTGCATGGCTTTATTACATTTATTACAGCTTGTTGATCAAGTATATACTGCCATGGATAAAAATGAATTTGCGCTGGGGATTTTTCTAGATTTATCCAAGGCCTTTGACACAGCAAACCATCATATTCTTTTAACAAAATTGAAGCATTATGGTTTCCATGAACAAACTTTGAAGTGGTTGCAGAGCTATGTCAATGACCGAGAACAGTACACAATAGTTAATGGAATGATATCTGATACAGCTAAAATATTGTGTGGAGTTCCACAGGGATCCATTCTGGGACCTTTGTTATTTATTATTTATATTAATGATTTACCAGTGGCTTGTTCTCGGTTGCTTCCCATACTTTTCGCTGATGACACCAACCTGATCACTAGAGATACAAACTTTCATTCCCTCATATCTGAGGCCAACAAAGGCATGAAACAAATTGCAAAATGGTTCCAAATCAATAAACTCTCTCTAAATGTAAAAAAATCTAACTTTATTATCTTTGCAAATAAAAATAAAAAATATTGTAAAGAGGACAGCAAAATTCTTATTAATGGTACAATGTTATCATAGGTTGCCTCGGTAAAGTTTTTGTGGGTTTTAATTGATGAGAAGCTTAATTGGAAAGGACACATCAATCTAGTCTGCAGTAAAGTGTCTAAATCACTTGGTGTTATCAGAAAAATTTGTGGCCTGGTCAATCAGAACTGTCTGCTAACATTATATTACAGTTTGATTTATCCACACTTAACTTATTGTAATATTGTCTGGGCTAGTACATATGTTTCCTATCTTCACAGTATTTACTTACTTCAAAAAAAATAAAAAAATTTTTTAGAACTGCTACTTTCTCAAAAAGTATAGTCCCTGCTGGTCCACTATTCAAACAGCTCAAGTTGCTTACTGTCTACCAGATTAATACCTATCAAGAATGTATTTTTTTTATATACAAGTATTATCACATCCCTAACTCCATCCCTAAACCTTTCAATAACTTCTTTATAAAAAATTCTCAAATTCATATCTACAACACAAGACGGGCTACAAGTCTTCACTATCCCCTTTACCGTACTAATCATGGACAGTTCTCCCTCAGATACAAGGCCGCGAAACTCTGGGACATGTATTTTAAGAGTTTACAACCCACATCACTTAATTCATTCAAAAAAAGATTTAAGAGCTGAGCTGATTGACCAGGTCACCATATAGTTTATTAACATGGCATCTCACATATGCATAGGTGCACAAACACACATACATGTACACGCACACACCCAATTTATTTCAGTTTATTATTTCTTTTTAGTATTTTTTTTTCTTCTGTATTTTTTAGGTTTGGTATATTGTTCATTGTGAACATAGTTTTGTGTAAAGTATGATGGTTATTATATTCAGTATGTTAGGCGTTACTGTATGTTAACACTTGCTATGTTATATAATATGCAAAAGTGCAACGCGCTTCAGCCAAGTTTCAAAAGTGAGGAGAGGTGCTCAACAGTAAAGGACAACAGACATAGAAAAAAACTTTTACCTGGGTACTTCAAAAAGACTACCCAAAAAGTAAAAACACTGGAGCACACTTTACAAGTCTGCAGTTTTATTGAGGGAATAGATGACTGACGTTTAAGCTAATCTTCCTCAGAATCATCAGAATACAGGAAAGGGAGGGGTATATATACCCTCCCACATAAATAAAATTGACATTAAAAATAGGAAAGTGTATTTACACAAAACCAATCATTTCAATAAGAGAATATATAACTTCTGGGGGAAAAAAAAAAAAGAATACAAAATAATAATAATAGTTTGAACCAAATGACATTTCCCCAATGGCAGTATTACAATGTACATGTATTTAACATGTTCAAAAATATCTGATATTGTAACCCCATTGGGGAAATGCCTTTGTCAAAGGAATATAATTAGAGGAAGCATGATAGGCTGGGTGGATCATTCACTCTCCCATTGAAGTTGCTGCATTTAAGGTGAAAATCCAAAAGGCTTCCCTATTTTTGGTTTATTAATAATATCTCCTCCCTGGGGATGGGTGTAACTTTTTCGATACCTATGAATTTCAGGGGAGGAAGACCGAGCCATGATTAGCTTCAAATAGTGGCGTGCCATAATAGTCCAGATTTTTAAACGAATGGCAGTTTTTTGTTTTGCCTGGACTATGCTAAGTTCACTATTTGGAAAGTCATTTTCGGTCTCCTCCCTGAAATTCATGAAAAAGTTACACCATCCCCCAGGGAGGAGACATTATATATTGTTTTTCAGTTTTTATCATTTTTTTATTTATATATGTATATTTATTTATCGGGTGTAGGCCTCAGTCATCTATTCCCCTCATAAGCCCTTTGGGTTTCTTGCCTCCTCCTTGCACTTTACTTATTTTACTACATCGTGTGTACTTTTGTACTGAATTTTAAATTGTGCTAAATAAAATCAAATCAAATCAAACCAATGAAAGCTATCCTGTCTGGTGCAAACTGACAGTGGGGCCATTGTGGCACAAGCTGCAGAGATTTTGTAATGCTACTCGTAAGGAATGCGTCACAACAAAAAATGCATCGCACCCTGCGGCATATAGCGATTGTAGGTGTAGACCAGGTGGAGTGGCCATTTTAACTACGGTCCGCCAGGGACAGCACCTACTCTGGGTACGGGAGCGTCAGAACTGGACCTTGGAGCAGTTGAAGAAGGTTGCATGATGCAATGAGTCCTGTTTTCTCTTACATCATGTGCACTGGCCAGGTATATGCCCACAATTGTCCCGGGGAGATGCCACTAGGATGCACTGTGGTGTTAGTGGAGGGAGAGGGATGCGCTGGGCATGTTTTGCACGGAAACCCTGGGTCTGGGAATTCAGGTGATGATCTGTTTGATGGGGCTGTTTTGGTAGCATGATATTGGGCAGGTGGTTTTCAATGCTCTGGCTGATCAGTGTACTTAATGACCTTATATTAGGAGAAGACATGCACTGAATAGATGTTGGCATATAGGAACATATATTTAATAACCCTATGTATTATCAGAGACTGCACATGGCATATATGAGGACATATAGGCACATAAATTAAATTTAATTGCCCTATATGATTACAGATTGCACCCCACATCTAGTGACAAATGCAAGAACACATATTCAAGGGTCCTACATCATGATAACATGTTCGTTGGCACATAGAAATTTGTATTTAAACAACCTACATCCAATCCAATGTTGACTAAGAGGTATACGTCAGGGATTTCAGAAACAGGAACCAGGCGCAGATCACAGAAAAGCCAAATTGGCATCATTAATTGATAGAAAAGGCAGGGATCAAAAGTGCTCTCGAAGAGGATGATCGGAAGACGGTCCAAAGTCAGGCGGGAGCTAATGGGAAAACAGGATGTCAGGCTAGGCGTAGTCAAAGCCACTGATCTGAGGTCAGTAAGGAGGGGCAGGAAGAAGCCACTTGCCAGGACTGCAGGCACTGCGAAGAGTTTTGCTCATTAATAGTTGCTTGCTTTCTTTAGATTAAACACTGCGGAGGGAATACAACATTGAATATGAAAAAAAGCAGCTGATAAGACACGTCAAAATACCATCATGTGACACTTCTGAGGAAGATGGGAGTTCATGTCAAGGTATGAATGCAGAACTACGCTTTCTTGTCTGATATAAAAGAAGTCAAAAAAATTTTAATGAAAAAAAGCAATCCAGAAAAGGGGAGACGGAGACTACGAACTGAAATACACAAGACAACAACTAATAAAATGGGTATGAATGCTAAAGCTCGGGGAAAGACTCATGGACGGAGGGGAGAAGAGCAAAAAATAAATAAATAAAATAAATAATAGGACTAAATTAACAAAACAAACCCAAAACTGACAAGTTCGGCTGGATATTGAAAACAATTAACATGGGAAAGGGGACATGGCACATATATATAATGGAAGTCAATAAGTGGACAATAGCTACAAAAATTGCTTTGCAGGAGAGTTCCGAAGTTTTGTAATTAAATACTAAAGAAAACACTGATATTGTAATTGGATTACGACTTGAAATGTAACACGAAAACAGTAAATGAATGGACACAATGAATGAGCATTGATCAGATCTCTCTCTCTCTCTCTCTCTCTCTCTCTCTCTCTCTCTCTCTCATATCAGGCGGGAAAATTGAACAGATCAGACATCTCAATTTTATTGTAAATAATGAACACAAGCATAATTAAAAATCATTTAATAGGCAGTTTTATCACCAGTAGACAAATTTTGGCCTAATCTAAATCAGCTTACGACTGACAGCGGTAGTAAGCTACCAATCCACTCAAACATTTTGCAATGTCCTCATATTAAAATCATTCGTATGCTTTGAAAGTTTATCTAGCGAGCATCACTGCTCACTGTGTTCCCCGATTTAAAATTTCGCACAGTACTCAGGCTGTAAACTATGTCCCCGGAAAGGTTACATTTAAATGCCTCATATAGCATCTAACTGCAATCACTAAATCAGACAAAATACAGATAAATATAAAACACAATAAACAAAGTAAAACAGTTTGAATGCAACATTCCATATTGCCGATACACACTGCGTAAGAATCAACATGGCTGATGGTGAATAATCAGTGAGCTGATAATCACAGAATCAGGGGCCGAATTTGTTTAATGTAATGATTTACTGCGCATAGGACTCCGGAGCTAATTGAGTGAGTCAAAGCCTTTGTACATCATTCCTCACTACCACTGTAAGGTGTCTGACACAATGTGCTGCATTGGAACATATAATAAATATCACTGTATTGTTTTATGCTGTGTCAATAATGTAATGTGTCACACTATTTTTTTCACATATTGTAGAGGCAAGGACAGCATGCATTTCAGGACCAACCACAGACTTGGCATCAAAATTTAAGATAATACAGCTGTACAAAGCCGTTATGAATATAAGCAAAACTACTTGAAAGCTGACTTACTCTGGTAAAACACCATTGAAATTAATCTAAATATAAGTTTTAAGTTCATTCTGAAGTTCACTCCTCAGCTTTTTATGAAGGGTAAATTCGTCATCACAGTGCATCAGCTGTTGAGCAGATAGAGTACAAGGATAATATAAAATGGCGATGTAAAACCATGATGTAAAATCTCGGCATTCGCCAGACACGTGGCGTTTCTCCACATGCACTTTTGGCCACGCATGGTTGAACCGTGCCGCGCTGAATTGCATTTCCATTACGACTTTAAGGGTGTCGGGTTGTGCCGAGTCCAGATGGATGACCTCCGTAGTAAAGCCAAAGCGCAGCAGACTTGCCTTCACCTGGGCTGCGGCAATTAACCATTTTGCTCATTAAACTTTTTGCTGATTAATTACTAAGCTATATTTTCATAGAGTCAAGATGCCAAGTTGTTCAGCTTTTAATCGCCAGTGGTGGAACTCACGTTCAGTTTTTACAAAATTCACATTTGATGGAATCGGATGTAATTTTTCGGGCTTGATTATAATATTTGCTTTTGTTCATTATTTTATTTAACGTTTACTTAACGTGGATATTTGATTGATAGCATTTCCTTCCCGTTCCCGTGCCAGACATGGTCACATCAGGAAACTAGCCATGGATTGCATGCTTGTTTGCAGTATAATTGTTTATTCAATCGATGTAAATAAAATTTGTGGAAGTAAGAACAGTAGCGTAGGCTACGTTTGAATAGGTGAGACGAGGGCTGTAAAGAAATCGGTTTGAATGAATGAAATGAAGGCCAAGAATTTACGAACTTAAGTAAGCTCACCTTTTGAAAACGGCAGTATGTGACGACACATCAAATCTTTCACAGGCCAACTATGCAAGAATGGGCAAAGAGCAATCAGTTCTAAAAATGACTACAGGCAACCCACATTAAAATACATGTGGGAAAAGCCAGAAAGCTTTATTATTAATGATAGTAATTCTTGTGACAGGTCAAAAGGCACTCAGGTTAGTGCGCATTGGAAGGTGTACTGTTCAATTTTCTGGAGAGTGCATGAATGAAAAATTTTTTTTCTTGAATATGTGGTATACAGTGCAGTGAGCACAACAGTGGCAGCTAGAATCAATGTCTTATCCATGGCAGGAAGGCTGTTCGTAAGCTCTGCAGCACAAGCAGGCCACGTACACACTGTGTGGCCCCGAACCTGCTCTCAATCACATTTACCAAAGAACAAGACACTTCAGATAGGCTACTACCAAAGTGCCAGTACATTCAAGAGGTCAGGTTTTGGTCTGATGTCTGTCTGGTTTGGGTCAACTTTTGGCTATGGTGTCAAGCAGCACTGGGTCAGGTTTTGGTCATATTTGGGTAAGGATCGATGTTCAGTTTTTGGGCAGGTTTGGGTCCATTTTTAGGTCAGGATTGAGTCAGGTTTCGGTCAGGTTTGCCTCTAGTGTAGAACAGGCTTAAGTAAAAATTTGGGGTAGTTTTGAGTCCACTCAGGAATAGGTTGAATTAGTTTTCATGTCATGTCGACTCATGTTTTTCATTTTGGTTGTGGTTTACTGTGTATGACCATCCCCTGTTCAAGCACTGTCCTGACAGTACCACCTGTTTGGGTCAGGTATGGGCCCTTCGGTTCAAGTATTGAGTCAGAGTTCATTCAGGTTTGGTTCAGGTTTGGATCAGTTCTTTATCAAGTTTGAGCGGTTTTCCTGGGTTGAGGTTTAGTAGGCACGATTAGTCTCTGTTCAAACATGGTCTTCATGGTCTTCTCCACCTGTTTGAGGAAGATCTGTGGAATTCGGCCACACAGAGTGTTAACTGTGTCCAGGAACCTTGATTGCAGAGGCTCAAATAAAGAATGTGCCATGTTGTCTTCAAACGGATACTGAAAATGGACAAACAAGAGTCTCAGAAGTTGGTGACAAATTCTATGAGGATGGACATCAATTCAAGAAACAATACGTTTGCTCATGTGCTTCAGTCTGAATCAGCACATTCCCTGCTAATCGAAGGTTTTGGAATACCAACAGAACACACCTTTTTTTTCATAAAAATTTTTTTATTTAAGTACTGCATTAGATTTGTGATAATAGCCATGATAGCCGACTCCTGCCATTTTTTTTCTATGAAGACAGCCACATGATTTTGAATGATCACTCCCAACACTACACTGGAAGTTACCGCATTACATTGTTGAGGTACGTTTGTATATCCCTTGTGGATAATTTAAACAATACATTTACCTGTTTCTTCTCTATAATACCAAATTATTATTATTTTTACGACATTGTGGCCGCTATCTTGCCAAATAACAGATAATCATTTACTTTTCACCAATCACATATTACCTAGCGCCATATGACGACATTAAAGTCAAGGAAAACTATTAATATTTTTCTAAAAACTTGACAAAAATATGAGTAAAGCTTACGAAAACTTTTGACCAGCATTGAGATATTCTTTCAATGCGGTTCGGTACATCTGTTTCAGATGCAAGTCTGGCACATTCTCGGTAGCTTTAGCACATTTTCTGAACCTCATTGGCTGTGTGAATAGACTTTATGTTTGTCTGGATTAAGGGCATTAACAAAACATTATCGCTGGAATCACATGACACTGCTGCAGCTGCTATGGTGGATATTAATGCTATTACTATTACAACAGCACTGCGAAAAAGTATTTGCTCCCTTACCAATTTATTTTAATTTTTGCTTTTTCTCATTATGTAAATGTTTCAGGTCATCCAACTAATATTAATATAAGACAAAGACCACTCGAGTAAATGCAATCTGCAGCTTTTTAATTATCATTTCATTTATTGAAGGTAAACAGTTACTCAAAACCTATATCACCCAAGTAAAAAACAAATTGCTCTCTTAAACCGAGCAACTGGTTGTGCCACCCTTGGCGACAGGAACTAGTCTGCAGCCAAACATTAAGTGTAAATCTGGTTTCTTTTGTAACCACTTAGATGAGTAGTCAATGCTCTTTTGGAGTAATTTTGGTAGGCCAGCCACACCTGGGAAGGTTCACCCCTGTTCCAAGTTTTCTCCATTTGTAGATAATGGCTCTGACCCTGGTTCACTGGGGTCCCAGAGCCTTAAAAATGGCTTTGTAACCTTTTCCAGGCAGATAGATTTCAACAACTTTGTTTCTCATCTGTATTTGAATTTGTTTTGGCCACGGCATTGTGTGCCGCTTTTTGCTGACTTTACATTGCCGTACAGGTTCTATGTAAGTGCTCTTTAGACACAACAGGGCTGGCGGAAATCATGCCCGGGTGTCAAGCGAAATTGAACCCAGTTATCGATTAAATGTGTTTATTTTGTTCATTTAGAAATTAAGGTGGCAATTATTTTTTTTTTCACATTGGGCAAGGTAGGGTTGGATACCTTTTGCCCCTCAATAAATGAAATCATCATTTAAAAACTTCATTCTGTGTTTTCTTATCTTTGTTTAATATTAAAATTAGTTTCATGATCCGAAACATTGAAATGTGACAATGACACTTAAATAGAAGTAATCGGGATGGGGGAAAATTCTTTTTTTTTGGTCATTCGTATAGTTTCATGTATTTTTGTTGGCTTTGTCTTGTCTGTGGTTTTTTTTGTGTTGTGCTGAATGTGAGATATCAATAAAGACTATTGCAGAAAGTAGTTATGAGTCAGCGCTAACTCAGTGAGCGTGGCTCTGTGCTGAACACACGCATTTTACCCCGTCTATGTACTTGCCTTGTGCAGCACTTCATAAATGGCTTTGAAGGCGGGATGTTTGTCGAGGTGGTAAACTCGGCGGATGCCGTGGAGGATAGAGACGCCTTCCTCCTCCGCGCCCTTGCAGTTGCTGCCGTATGTGCAGTGTTCCGGCCGGTAGTTCCACTGGCAGGGAACGGTGTACAGGAACTCTGCAAAACCAATATGGCTGTTTTTAACCATGGCAACATGACACGCCCCATGATTTTAGGACTGTTCACACAGTGGATGAAACTGGATGTCATTGTTTTCTGCGAGTCGATGATGGCAGCTCAGAAGCGGACAAAAGATATCAGAAGAAAGGCAGAAAGTACTTACAGTCGCAATGAAATTTAGATTCAATTCTTTTGACTTTTTTTTTTTTTACTAATTTAATATTGTCATGGTATCATATTACTGTATTATCCAACTATAATCTAGTCCCCGTAGCAGATGTCTTATGTGTTGCACTTCCCTCCCACAACAGCGTCTGTGCACTCGAGCCAGGTTTTGTGTTCCATGACGTAATGGCATTGTGCAAAATCAGCCAATCAAGAATGCTTGTTATATGATAGTCCTTTTACGTTTCCCGTCAAATAGTGATAAACAAAAATGGCGGGCACAGAAACTCCTGAAAAACTTGTTGATTGTGACATTTGTCAAAAGAATATGATCGAAAAAAGAGAAAATTCATTTATATGGAAAAAGTGAACTTGACGTTCCTTCAATTATAAGTAGTCTTCTTTCTGTGAATACTGCTGTTTATTCCACAAGAGAACTGTCTGTGCGCCATACGGGATGCTACTGTTTATTAGAAAAGTTCTCAAGAATGAAAAGCCAACTGGATGAGACCATAAAGGAAATTAAGTGACTTTAGCATGATAGCAACCGGCCCTGCATAAAACGTCTAACTACCGAAGCGCCGAGCAAAGTGCACTGCCTGCAGCTGAATAACTTGTGTAGGGAAAAATTCAACACTGAAGAAACCAGGAGAAATTCCACCTTTTGAACATTTTCAACATGTTGGTGGTGGTTAGCTTCCATTGCAGATGTCTTATGTGGTTTGCTTCCCTCCCACAAGCATGTAGCTTCAGAAATTGCAGAGCTTCTGTCTGATTGGTTGAACACAAAACTTGGTGCGAGTGCATTGCTTAGTAGTATTTAAATTCAATTCCCTTTTCACATCGTTGTATATTTGAGTGAAATTTTCTGTTATACTACGTTATATAGTATTCTTTCCACTATTTATCCACAAAATGCACTTTTTTTTCTGCTGACCATCGTCTTTCTACAGTGCCAATAAAATGATTTAAATGGTTTTATACAAAAATGTAACATTTAACCGTTTGTATTTTGGCCATGAAATTCCCAAATGGTTTGGTTACATGTTAGGGAAATTATGTATTTCATATACCGTTTGCATCGAGTAAAATCTCTATCTAAATTGTTTTACCTGGTTTCATAAAGTGTTTTGTTCTCTCATTTTTTCTTCTTAAAAGTTATAGTCCAGCGTTAGTCAAGTAGTAAGATGAAAAAGTGAGAAGAGTGCAATTACAATCATCCCTTTACCTGGACTAGCCTCACTGGTATATAGGAGTGACTCTTCTTCAACATCACTATTTTTTGTCCAGATACTGTTATAATCTTGATGTATGGTAATGACATGCATATTGTAATGACTGCTGAATAAAGTTGAGCTGAATGTGGTATAAGTGCTGTATCATCACTGTTGCATTCTTTCCTTCTCCAGAATTGGTACATTTTTTTTCAAGTTAGACAATTATTTTGACAGATTTATCTTTAATGGATGAAGACATTCGCTACTATCTACAGACAACTAACTAATTAAGCCTGAACAGCAAGAGATAACAGCTTTATAGGTTCTGTTTGTGACAGTCCTCGAGAACCTAATCAGATCACTTCCAGCAGTCTCTATACCTGGGTTGTAGTGGAAGATGATGTTGAGAAGGTCCTGGTCTCCCCATTCAATGAGGTCCTTGTACCTCTCATACAGTGGCTGTAGAAGGGCCTCCCAGGGCAAGCCGAAGGGAGTCATATTGCTCTGTAGGGATCAGCAACGCGATAGGTCAGCAACAGTCACATGGCTCTGTAGAATCAGTACCAAGATACGCCAGCAGAGGTCGCAAAGGGGAGCGATGAATAGGGATGAAAAGCAATGAAAATGGAGTACCCCTGACTACGGGCCGCGGAGCGGGTTCGGACAAAGAGGCGGAGACGAACATCCAATAGGCGTGGTCTATGGCAATGACAACAACAGCACCATCTGCTGGACGACTGCAAGAAGTACAAATACTCACCTGTACTCCCTGGAAATCGTAAATGTATTTAAGTTAATGCGAAAATATGTTAAAATACAATTAAAATTCACTTTATAAATATTTTATCCCTTACACACACACACACACACACACACACATATATATGATATATTTTAATCTAATCACCCTGAAGGGGTTTTCCGCAATAATGACCAACTCGCCGTACATTATCCCTCTCATAGAGAACAGGACACAAAGTGCTTCACAATGACAACTATGATACCAGAGTAGCGCAGGAGTTGATAGGAGACACAAGAGAGTGCGGGACACGAAAGGAAAGCAGAAAAAATGTATGAAAGAGTGAAGAGGACATGCAATGGCCCCGGAAGGACAGGGCCTCGACCCTGGCCCAGCGCTGGGCCCCGAGAGCTTAGGCGGGGGCGGATTCAGCCCGGGGCGCCGGGGAGGTCTCCTGGGAATGACCGGGGAGCAGGCTCAGCCCCCTGGAGCCACGTGGGGCGGAAGGGGAAGGTGGCGGCCAAAAGTAATCAGACGGAGTGGGTTTGGGCCCTGCCGCGGCTGCGCCCCTGGTTGAGCCGGGGGCCTAGCGAAAGGGCTCCTTCCAAGCTTCAACCCGCCACAAACCCTGTCCCGATAGCCGGCCGCAGGGCAGAGATACGGGTAATAATCCGACGGGGCGCGGCAGCCTTCCAGGGAACCCCCCGGGCCTCTGTGGGGCCGAAGCCCTCCTCAAGGGGCCTCGTCCCGTCCGGCCCGGCCCCCTGGAGGTGCCCCGGCAGGCAGCGACTCAGGGCCCCCCAATCCCTTTGAGGCCAGGGGCCGGAACATGTTCGCGCCCGCCGCGGCTGATGACCGCCGCGCCCCGGGTCCAGCCGGGGTCCCCTGAGAGGGCTCACCCCCCGCCTTCGCCCCCTCCAAACCGCATCTTGATAGCGTGCTGCACCGCGGAGTTATTTACCGCAAAGCCTCCCCCCTCCAGTTTCCCTGCCCCGCCTTGCGGCCCAGTGACCCCCTCCGGGGCGCGCCTTTCTCTTCCAGGTGACTCCCCCCTAAAGGCCTCCGCGGGCCAGTCTCTTGGGTGTTGGGGAAAGGGGTAAACTGATGTCACCCTCTTCAGTTGGGTGCTCGTAATGTTCTGGTGCAAGCCATCCGATTTTAAAAAATAATACGGCGATACCTCCAGCTTTCAGAAATTTGACTACGTCCCGCTGCGGGTGACCAGTTTGCCATTTTTCTGAAATTCTCGGGCTGCGTCCGAATAGTCAAAAAATTACGCCCTATCCACTAAAACCTAACCACTTCTCTTTAACCTTAGTGGGAAACGTCATAAGATAAAGGAAAGGTGTTAAGGGGAATTCCAAACGACTTTGGAAGACAACTGCGTTAATTAGAGAATCCAAATCCACTGACACTAGGCAACGTAATTATCAGTCCCCTGCCCATCATATACGTTTCTTTACGCAATTGGCCAGATGAATGGTCGTCGCTTTAAATATTGCTGCTGCGCAGAATTGTGGGATAGCGTTATCTCCTTTCTTTTCGAAAAGGATGGTTCTGTGTACCCTATTCTAAAGGAGGTAAATTAGGAAGCTCTGAGATACCTTTCCTTAACATTTAAAGAATTCGAATCCCCTTGTCATGGCTGCCACGTAATTATTTCCGGATCATTTTTTAGGAGTTAGGAACTTTCCTAGGCGAAAATGACTATTCGGAAGCAGCCCCGCTCTTCAGAAATTCGGGATAAACTTGGGCCGTTTGACAACAACGTTTAGGGGTATAACCGCCACCAAATAGTAGGGAATGTGCAGTGTCGGGACATCAGGGGGCGGGGTCGGACATCAGGGGGGTGGGGACTGATGTCCTGCACTCCGCAGCGAGGGCTCACTAATGAAAATTGAGTCGTAGTTATATGCTGTGCGGCTCAAAAAAAAAAAAAAAAAAAAATTGTTAGAGAAATAGCTTCAGTTTAAAGAGAATTCAGAGTGTAAAAGTGCCATCCAAAATGTAAAAATTTCGCCCCAGTAAAGGTCTTGTTTTGAATGGAGAAATGTGCTTTTTGGGACCCAAGGCGTAAGCTGCAATACCTTCGGGAACCACTGGAGTTTGCCAGCTGCGCAAGGAATGTCATCCTGGATTAGAAGAACATGACTGGCCGTACAGGCAACCAGAATCCAACGTGGAATTAGTAACAGCTTGTGCTCAAAACACGCAGCCACTCATGATGAGCTTTTTACCAAGGCTCAAAACTTTTTAATAGGATGCTTATTTCCGTGAAAGCAGCGCTAGCACTGCTGTCTCACAGCAAGAAGGTCGTGAGTTCGAATCCGACCTGGGGCCTTTCTGTGTGGAGTTTGCATGTACTCCCCGTGTTCGCGTGGATTTCCTCAGGGTACTCCGGTTTCCTCCTGCAGTCCAAAGACATACACATCAGGCAGATTGGACATGCTCAATTGCCCATAGGTATCAGTGTGAGAGCGAATGGTGTGTGAATGGCGTGTGCGCCCTGCCATGGATTGGCGAGCTGTCCAGGGTGGGTCCCTGCCTTTTGCTTGAAGTCAGCTGGGATTGGCTCCAGCTCCCCCCGCGACTCTAGTAAGGAGGAAGCGGGTATAGAGATTGGATGGATGGAAATACACCAGTAATCCCCTGAAAGACATGCCACCAGCTGGCATCAGTGATTCCTGCTCAAGAGACATGTCTGCGCTGCTCCACATGCCCACTCTCTACCCTAAAGCAGGACTGGCTGAATTCAAAAGGTATAGGATGCCATCAAAAAGTGTTCGATTTGGCTGACTGTGTAGATTTTACACATGAAGTGTGTCAATATCAATAATGATCATAATTTTTTTGTATCAATAAACAGTGGAAAAATGATTGTTTACAGAGCAAAATTACAATTTTTACATTCTGTAAACTGAAATAACAATGATGAATAGGAATTTTTTTCCCCAGGTGAAGGAATACTCCTTCACAACCAGATCAAGAACATCCCGCAGGGTTCAGACAAATCTGAGTCAAAGGAAGAAATGAAGAGAAGATGTTACCAGTTTTATGAAAAAAGTGCCAATAATTAATGTTCTATCATTCATGGAAAGCAGATTTTTATTGACATCGATACCACTCTTGTTGGCAACTATTCTTAAAGCAATCCAAAATCCAAATAGATCATTTTGCTTATTTTTCCACAACATGAACTGTGTGTCAGGAGAAAAGACTGGGCGTAACCTGGAGGCAGTGAGATCTCACTCTATTAATAGTTTTTTTTTTTTTTTAACAACATACATTGTATAAGTAAAAAGAAATAACAGTGACATAAAATTTATTTTTTTCATTACGGAAGGTAAAAAAAGTAATTCATCAACAATTTCTTGAAATTTTATTGGTAGGTTGTAGTTTTGCAAGATGGAACTGGAAGTTACATTGTACCGTAATGCCGACCAGAAATTCTGGAAATTTCAAAAACTAATTAGCAAAGCAGAAATTCACGACATATCAAAGAGGTTTACAATTTTAAACACTCAATACATGGCTGTTTTATTTCGTAAGTCAAGTTGATTCATGAATAAGACGGAATGTTTGTGAAAATCTTGTGTGCCAAAAAAAAATAATTAATGCAGCTTTGTTTTGTGAATCATTATCATGGCTCATACTTCATATTTCAAAAACCAGCACAAACAATAATCGAACCGTTTAAATTGTCAATTAAACGTCTCATATTCGGTGAAAAATCCCAGCAGCAAAACTGGCAGTAAAAGAGTCAATGATGCTCCTGCCAAGTGGGTGGAACCAGCAGCACTGAACAAGGCTGTTGGGCAAGATTTTACTTGACAGATTAATAGCTTGGGCTCTAAACTGCAGGGCTTTTGTCAGTTTATTAAAGGAATGTTTTCAAAGGAAGTGTATGACTTAATCGGTCTACTAAATCAGTATCAATACCACAGAAATTATAGCCTGCCCAATTTTTCTTGACAACCCACTTTGTGTCGGCAGATTAAACTGTGCAAACTTCTTTCAGAAAACAGGATAAAGGTGTCCATTCTGACAGAAAGGGCCAACATAGCTTTTTAATATTGTGTACATAAATTTTGAAAAAAAAAGGCACAGTTCTTTTCTCTGTCTCCACTGCTTGCAAATGGCTGATCATGCTGAAATGAAAATTCCCACATTGAAAAAAGTAAAACAATGCTGTTTTTCAAATTGTTCTCTCTCACTCCTTGAGCTGGTAATGAATATTTTGTTAATTGAAACAACACTTTATAATTTACGGTCAACATAAAAATAAAGGTTTAGCTAAATAAATTATTTACATTGAGCTAACGTCAAATTATTTGGTTTGGCCAAATACTTCAAATTCTTAAAGATAATCCATTGTTTTATTTTTCAGTGCAGTTTGGAGAGCTGGATTATGGTAAAATTTGAACATCAATCAAAGTTTCGCAATGAAGTTTCACAGCTCACAAATCACGCACTAGATCAGATGTTTGAGGGGCAGTTATCAAAGCTGCTTCCCCTTTAATGCTCCTCACCTTGAACAGAGCGCTCCTGATTCGGGTCAGGTTCATCAACATCACTCCCGAGTTTAGCCCCGCCGTCCCGTAGAAGGGGTGCCGAGCGAAGCGGCTATACCAGCCCATTTGGGGGATCTCGTGGTCTGGGGCCATGCCGGCCAGCTGGGTGCTGTTGAATTCCCGCAGGATGCTCCAGATGTGGTCCATCGGCCGCAGAAACAGCACATCTGTATCCACATACAGGAGCGAATCTACATCCCTCAGCAGAAGCTGCATGCAGGAAGGGGCAGAATCGCGGCGTTTGAAATCATTTCTGATTATATTTACCCTCCAAATATGTTCCGGGTCAATTTGACCCGACTCAACGTACAATGTCTTTAAAAACATGGTCAACATACTTCTTTCAGCTAAATTTTTTCGTAACTTTATTGGTAAAACGTGAACTTAACCCAAAAAAAAAAAATGTTCTGTACACATGATATAAGCAGCAGTGTTGTTTGGGTCATTTTAACCCCAGGATCAGTTATTGCATAAAACCATCATTTTGATCTTGTTTTTGTAGCGTTGCCTAAGACGGGGGTATGTTCAGATTCCTCATTCATGTCACATCTGGTTTCTTTCATTTTGCTATAATCATGTAAAATCGATGCTTGACGTATAAGGGGAGGATGTGGAGAGTCATGTTTTATTTACTTGGCTATTGAAATGGTCAGTAGAAAGGCATAAATGAGCTGAGAGGAGATTCAGTCACACTTCAGTTACAAACATCTTATGTAGTTTTTCATTGCGGGAATCAAACTGACTTCAAACCCAAAATGGTTTGTTAATTTGAACATAATAGGAGGGCTAAACACGCAGTATAAGGCTGTGGGTAATTCCATTGTCATTTCGACCTAGTCAAATTCATTCAGTTCATTTTTCACCAGAGGTAATTCATCAAACTAAAACAGAAGGAGCGACAGTCTGTATGTAGGTTTGCCCTTTGATTTTCTCGACAACCATTCATCCGATCGACGCACACTTGGCAGGTTGTATTGCTGCATACCCAAAGAATTGCGGTGTCGAGTGTGCAGTTGTTTGCCTGAACTATTATTGAGAAAACTACCAGCAGGAGCACCAAACAAGCTGTAACAATCAGCCTGTTCCGAACAGGCTAGTTTTGAAAGGGCTTTGCACTCGTCATTTAAAATTTACTGTTAAGTAATTTTTTAATGAATTACAGTGAACGTGATGTGCTTCTGCTCAGCTGGAATGAAAATCCGCAACCCCTTGGCGCTTTGAGGGACCAGCTTGAGGCCCCCACCCTGAACAGTATGGCGAGGGTGTGAGTGTTGTGTACTGAAGCAGAGGTTGGCGTCGAGCTCTCACCGGGATAAAAAGCCGTTGCGAGGCACAGGGTTTGAAAAGAACCCTCCACTGCTCTGCGTTTTCCGCGGAGAAGAATAGAGGATATATGCTGTACTGAAACCTGGGGGAGAGAAACCGCGGCCATCTTTTCAGCTGCAAGAGAGAACGCACAATGGCAATCACAGATCACTCACTCAGCTCAAACACGTCACTCACAGAACCCGTTTCAATCGACTCATCTGTCAGACCTCGTCTTAGTCCATCACTCACAGTCCCTCAGTCACAGCCCGGTCATAACTCATCACTCTCTCCTGGAACGACGTGTTAGACAGCACTCTCTGTCACCATCATCAAAACACCGATTAAGGGAATATCTCTTGTAAGTCAGGTACTCAAACCCTTCAGTTAAGTTATACAGACTTTATGCCAAGGCATGTTAATCTGACCTGGCAGCTTGTGGAGGCCCAACACCAGTTTATGATAATTTTTCCACCAATTTCTTCTCTGTCTGTATCTCACCGACCAAACTGAAACTCACTTCTCAGACTGCATGTCACCCATCACTCACAGAATTATTTCGGATGAAACTCACTCACAGATTCAGTTAAAAGCCATCACTCAATGATGAAGTTACGACTCGTCCCTCACAAATGAAGGTGAAACACATTGTTTAAAAATGGCATTGCTGCAAGTGTTTTGATCTTTAAAAGAAACCTTAATCTATACCTCTCTCACTCAGAATTGGTTGTTCCAGTGCAGGAGAAAATTTCTCTTTTAAGACAAGAAAAACAAGACGACATGGTCATTACTATCCTTGCCGCAACGAAGGGCCATAACTCTGTACATAAACACGCTTCGACATCCATTTTTGAACTAAACATAGATCAAGACCAGCTTATTAAGCATACAAAATTTGACCCATGTAACTGTCATAGTTTTTGAGGTCACTTGTCTCCATCGAAAGTCAGACGGATGGATGGATGGAAGAAAGGATGGATGGATGGATGGAACCCAATCCTACATCCCCTGCCATGGGGAAAAAAAGATTTCAAGTCTCATTACAAGACTAGGGCTCTCGGACTCTCATCCCCGGACTTTTTGTCCTTGTTGACTTTTCATCCCCATGAACTTTTCGACCCCAGACTCTTCGTCCCTGGATTGCTCGTCCCCAATAATGCTTTGCCCTCTTCCTGCATTATAACACTATCCCTAACCCTAACCCTTATATCATGGCAATATGTCGGTCGCCCGTCCGTCCATCCGTCTGTCAACAATGGTGGCACATTTCATCATCATTAGGGGACGAAGAATCCGGGGACAAAAATCCTTGGGGACGAAGTGTCCAAGGATGAAAAGTCCTCGGGGACAAGAGATCCAGGGACGAATAGTCCCGTAATCCAAGGCTAGGATACCATAAGGGGCCATGTTTTTTTTGCAGTCCGATGAAATGAACGTACCCCTTCGTCAAACGCCGTGGCCAGGGTGTGCTCGGTGAAGATGTGGAAGTGGATCCTCTGGAGGCTGAAGAGAAGAGCGGATTTGAGCATGGTGAAGGCCTCGTCCAGCCGGTCTCCGCACACCACCACCGCCAGGTGCATGGTCTCACCTGTAACAGGGCCCCTGGGCAAGGCACGCCCCCACTCCGTCCTCACCCTATCAGAGCACACATACAGTGCAGTCCATTTAGACCAGGGTCTAAAACTGGTCCGTAAGAAGAACAAGGGGCTGCAGGTCTTCAATCCAACCGAGCAGAAGCACACCTGATACAACTAATCAAATAAGCAGACTGAGGTCAGATTTGCCTTTGCTTGGATTGAAAATCTGCAGCCCAATGGCCCTTTTATGGACCAGTTTGAGACCCCTGGTTTCGACTGTGGCTTAATTTGTGTTCTTTGGCTTTTGCGCTCCAGCACTATGGAACTGAAAGAAAAAAATAAATACATGTTGTGAGAACAGAGACTAATTTGAAGGTATGTACTACCACTTTGATCAGACAGGGAGTGCAGACAATTCTAGACTCACTGCCACCATCCAAAAACTTTTGGCCCGCACCGTAAGTGTAATTTGTAACTGCTACTATAAAAGTGTAACACAATGCGCAGAACGTATTACAAAGACTATAACCTACAGGTTCGGACAAGCTTAAAGTATCTGTTGTATTTGCTTAGGGATTTCAGTGACATCAACCACCAACTACAATCAGAATTATCTTATTTTCATTAACTTTTACTCAGTTTTAAAGTAAATCCAATCTGACGTCAAAGCTGGAGAACTGACTCAATACTTTAGCAAAAAAAAATGCGACAAACTTGAGTAAATCAGCATTTTATAAGAGCACAAGGTGGGCATTTTTAACAAATAATTTAAAGATACACCACAAATCCAATATTTGAAGCACTAAGGAAAGACAGCAACGGCAATGAAGCCCTATGGGGCCAATTCAAGGCCCTGGTGAACCAACACATTTCAGCAGAAGTGCTGAGTGTCACCCCCCCACGAGCACACTATCGACTCCCAAGCAGTCAAAGCTGGCGTCTCTATAGCTCTAACGCTTATACGTATGGTGACTCATTTTAAGACAAAACTAACAAAAGAGCATTTTGGAGATTTCCGGAAGAGGCCTAGAGGCAAGCAGGAGGATTTTTCGGCACACTGCTGAGAAAATGTTTTCCATCTGAGCGGCTGATGGATTCATGCCTCTCAGTGAGATGCTGAAACAGGATCTCGCATTAATATCAGGCCAGTGAGCACACGGCATTATATCTGCATTTCAGCAGGCTAACTCTTTAGAAATTGCTTTTGAATGCAAAAATTACAAATACATACCAGTTGTTTAACATTATTTCTCAGCCCCAATGCACGCGTCAAAATAAATAATTCATTCATGCACTTTTAATTGACACAGTACACACACACACACACACACACACATACATATAGTACATATACTCAGTATATATGTTACAGTCAGATTGTGAAACCAGTCATTTTATGAAATAACTAAAAACTTTTAGTCATTTTGTGAAATAACTGAAGTTTAGCACTAGCCATTTCATTAAATAACTGGTTTCACAATCTGACGTTAACATATATGTGATGTATATATTGTTTCATCAATAACATGCAATATAATGACACCTCCCTCATTATTGCCCCTTTGCGTGTATATGCTTTGAAAGAAAAGAGGGAGCAAGAAATAAGTACCGACCATCTTGTAAAAGGCAAAGGCTTGGCTGTTTGCTGTTTTATTTCATAATCCTTCATTCATATTGCAAATGTGAATAACTACATAACTACACGCAAGTCTGGGGGGGTAGTCTTGACCTAATCGAGCTCATGTTCAGTGTCTGTGAAGCCCACATAAATCCTGCTAAATGAGCTGTATCTGGTGCGCCCGCAGCAAGTCAGTTTCCCTCCACCCCAGTATAAAAACAGGCATCTGGGATTGGTGAGGTCACAGAGCTTTCACAACGCACCAGCAGTGCAGGGGACGACCAAAGAGATCTACTGTTTAGAGTTTGCTAATGATATCGATTGCACCACAAAAATGGAACCAGAATACAATTAAACAAGACATTCCAGATTTACAGTACATGCTCACAAACTAGAAAGTCTGATCGTCCGTGTTCGCACGGGTGTAGCCCCCCCGAGTGCCCACTCGTGATACCTGGAAAACTCCGATTTCTCGAGTATTCACAAACCATACAGTGAAATGGGCACATTTTCAGCATGAAAGTGCGCTTCATTTGGCCAATTCCGTTGCCATGGCAACCAAAATCGACAGGTGTTGTGACCTCACCATAACGTATGGGTAATCCGACTATCAAAGGGACTAGTGGAAATTTCTGGCCTGTGGAGCATCCACAAGAAAATCTCTATGAAAGCGGCCGCAGCAGAGACGACGACCACAAATCCATAGCAGCTGCCTGACTCCGTCCGTGGGCCACAATAAAATTGCAGTGATCACACATTTTTCTTCTTTCAGTTACATATTTCCCAAATGTACCTGAGTGGCGCAACAGTCGTCTTGGGTTAAGCAAGTATCTTTTTCAATGACTTGGGGCAAGTTTGTAGAGATGTCTCGAAATTGGAAGGACAGTGCAGTTTCAGAGAGGTCGATGTACAATTTAGACATTCCAGGATACTGTCCTTAATCACAGCTTTGAAAAAGCGTTCCGGACTGAATTACTCTCGGTACAGACCGGAAAAAAAGAGTGCAGGACTGAAGTACAGTCAGTTCCCAAAGCATTTGTACTGTAACACAGCTTTCATTGATTTGGCTGTGTAGGCCACCCCAGTAGATCTGAAATTTATCACTGAAAATGTGTTTGATGGGTTGACTTTTAGCTTTATTTGAGGTGTGTTTCAAAAAATATTAAATAAACTTTGTCGGCATTAAAGCCATTTTTTAATTTTTATTCATAGCCCAATTTTAGGGGTTCAATAAGAATTGGCATAAACCTAAGGAGTCATTCATTAACTTGTTATTCTTAATGCTGTGGTCGCATAACAAGCAAAGAATCCAAAATTTCAACGCATCATGCAACAAAACCGGCAATTATATCATGCGGACTGCCTGAATCAAGCTGGTTAGCTAACCACTAGATTACGTTACTTTAATGGCTACGACCCTTAAGGTAATTACAGCTGTATACTTACATCACATCATCCAAGCCTGTCTGTCCAACCACAAGAAATAGCGCCGTGTCTCTGCCAGGCTATTTCGTAGTCTTAATCCAGACATTACATTGCACTGGTTGGTGACATACGTGCCCACCACTGAATGACTGGTTGTAGAGCTAATCTGTGACTTAGGCCTCGTCCACAAGCAGAGATTTTCGAAAATGGTCTTTTTTTTGTCGTTTCTAAAAAAATCTCCCGTCCACACTGCATCGTTTCTAAAAATATCTGCGTCCACATGGGGAGGCCTAAAATGACCCAAAACGCTGTAGTAAATATTCCAGGCATGCTCGCCGCCTTCTTCTCCGTTTTTGGTCTATTTCCGTAGAAACGCTACAGTGACATACAACGCCACACACAGGTGTGGGGGCTGTGATGGGGGCAATCACATCATCATTTTCAAAAAAACCCGTTTTGGTTGCCAACACAAAAACGCTGGGGTGCCGTTTTCAGATTTTCTCACTCTAGAACCCATTTTCAAAAAATACCGCTTTTGCGCTGAGTTTTCGCAGTGTCCGTGTGGACACAAGGCCGAAACGATAACATATTTATGCGTTTTCAAAAAAATCATTCTCGTTTGGATGGGCCCTTCGTGTATGTCCCAGCTCCATTATGTATGGTGTGCCTATTCGTGGGGTAAAGGTCACCATATCAGACCATTTGAAGGGCAGCAATGAACAATAAGAGAGAGACCAGGTAAAAATGGCATCTGCAGGAGAGCTGCAGACAAAAGCCACTGCTGGCTGAAAAGAACACAAAGGCTTATCTCACATTTGCCAAAAAAAAATTCTATCTGTCCCCGAAGACTTCTGGGATAATATTCTGCGGACTGATCAGTGAAAAGTGGAACTTTTTGGAAGACGAGAGTCCCATTACATGTAGTGAGAAGCTAACAGCATTTCACAATAAGAACATTGTACTAACATTCAAACACGATGGTGGCAGTGCGATGGTCTGGGGCTGCTTTACTGCTTCAGGACCTGCGACACTTGCCATAAATGATGAAACCTTGAATTCTGCTCTCTACCAGAAAATCCTGATGAAGAATGTCCAACCATTAGTTCATAAACTGAAGCTGAAGCACTGTTAGGTTATATAGCAGGACAATGATCTGAAGCACATAAGCAAGTCCACCTCTGAATGGCTCAAATGAAGCAAAATGAAGGTTCTGGAATGGCCATGTCAAAGTTCTGACTTGAATCCAATTGAGATGCTGCGACATGACCTTAAATGGGCAACTCTTGCCTGAAAACCCTCCTGTGGTGCTGAATTAAAACAACTCTACAAAGAACAGTAAGCCAAAATTATCCCACAGCGATGTAGAAAACTCATTTTCAGTGATTACAAACATGCGATTACAGTTAACCAGTCATTAGGTTTGGGGGGGGCAATTATTTTTCGAGCTCAGGTTTTGAATAACTTTTTACCTTCGATAAATAAAATGATCATTCAAAAGCTGCATTTTGTGTTAACTCATTGTCTTTGTCTTATAACAAAATTATTATTGTATTATTATATATAATTGTGCCGTGGCCAACACCACAACAGTGTAAATTCAAAAAAATGGTTGCCATGGAAGCCAATTACCAATCCTGTACCTCTGGAATGGCTGTGGTGGTTGAAACTGTGGGCACCTCCATGAATCTAACTGTGTAGGTTCATGGAATTACAGGTTTTGGGACCTATGTACAGAACATTATAATGATGATGTAACAATCGCTACGGGTAACAAGAGCAATAAAGTTCTAGAAAACTCACTTAGCAGTTTGAAAGCACATTCACCAAAAATCTGTATTTCAAAGGACTAAAATGGTAGTGGTGTCATTACATGAGCTGAATGGGTTGTGAGCATAGTTACATAACCTGTGAAATTTGGGGATACTTATGGGGTAGAACTGGCCTACTAATTGCTCCCAGAAGCCGCTGTAGCTGTATGAGACAGTTTGCAACTCTGCAAGCAGGACAACAGTTTTCTGCAAACACATAAATAAATATGACTAAAAACAGAACATCACCCTGAGGCTGGACATGATATCACCAGAAGTTAACGCTCGTCTCAACGCACCAGGGCATTTTACATCCTGTATTGAAGTGAGTTCATTAGTTGCAACTGTCCAGAAAGATAAATTATCTTATAGACTATTTAGTGGGCTTAAAAGTCAAGAAAAATTGTACATTAATTTTGATTACAAGTGACTTTTTAAAGAGAATTTCAGGCCTTACTCTGTAGAGGACGACAGAAAGCTGACAATGAGAGCACATTTATTTTCCCCTTAAGTGGCTGAGTGTCACCACCAGATATGTATCACAGTGAGACTCAACCTAACATAATGGAGTGACAAGGAACTTCAACACAGCCCAATGAAGCTCACCATTTTCTTTCTGCTACAGATGTACCGATACTTTGGTTGCTAAAGAACTGCAGTAAATAGTATCCCACCGTGTATAAGCCTGCTTATAAAAAGCTCAAGAGTTTCTGTCTCTACTAAATAGTCCGGTAAGGTATTCAGCAGTGTGACCACTGTGAAAAATACAGCCTAATATTTGAGTGAAATTTACCTTTTGCTAACTAATATTTATCTCATCCTCAAGCTCGATTTACGCAAAAATTAGCTTTAACAAAGATCTTAACATTAACATTAAACTTACTAAGTCTTTCCAAACACCGTTTATCTTTTAAACCAGAATTAGATTTAGGGATTATTAAGTCAAATTAATTTCTCTGATTCATTTCTGTTAACTGGAACTAACAAGAGTTCTAAAGTACGTAGAAGTAGTGAACGGAAGAGATGTTCTTGCCTTGAAAATATTTTTACATAACTTGATCAACAATTGCATCTATCAGCACTTGTCATTTTCCACTTTTAGCCATGCTGACCACAATGATTAAGTTGATTTTTCTGAACCAGCTTGACCTTTTGTTAATTATGTCACACCTATGTTGTGTCGCGCAAGGGATTAATTAGCATGCTGAAATTCCATGGCCATTTGGGCTATCTTTCTCGCTCTTTTGAAGATTGTTTAAGCCACTTTTGTGAAGCTGGTTTCCCTTTTTTCCTGTATAAAACAACATTGGGCCAAATGGGTACTAGACACTGATACCAGACGACATGAATCTAGTTTCAAACAGGTCAGTTTTATTTCTATCATGTACAGTATGAGTGTGTTATAGTTTTCTCACAGCAATTGATGTGAAAATTTTAATATGTGAACTAAAAAATACCATTAAACTTATGGCAGCAAATCAATATGAATTACTACAATAAATCTGCATTCAAGTTGTATTCCCATGTGACCAGGACAGGACTGCAGCTCAGTGGACTGGACACTTACCTGGGTTTTGCGTGCATGCTGCCAGGCCGGATTAAGAGTCTGACTCCTAGCAAATTAGATTTGGGCTGCTCTCGCGCTGTCAGCTGAGCTGTTTCTGCAGAATCCATAGGCAACGCTTTGCCCTCTTTGAGGAGAGCCGGGGAGTCATCCCAGGGCGCTTCAAAAGAATTTTCATTCGCCGCATTCCCCGTAAAGAAATACAGAAACACGGAGACCAGGACACACAGAAAGATGGCCAAAAACGTGCTGTGTATTCTCATTGTGAGATACATTTTCTGTTTACGGTGAAAAGCGCATCTCCCTCACGCACGGGGACAGAAAATTAAAGCCAGACGCGACATGATGTTGTTGGTTCTTGCTTGTTGGTGTGTGCCGGGGGACTGCGGGGAACGCGGCAATGATTTATAACTCGGGGTGAGAGGTCTTCCTCGACCCACTGCAACATTTACAAAAGCTAATTGTGAAGGTTTCAGCAGCGCCCTTTCACCGAGTTAAATGATTCAGATTCGCATAAGCACTCAAGAGAAAGAGAAACGGATTTACTTAAAAATGTTTTGCCGAAGCTGAGTGAAGTAACTTCCAATCAATTGAATTAATTAAACTGACTAGAACTGATCTTAGAATTCAATTTAGAGTTACTTAAAACAGTTGTGTGGAGGCAACTGACATGGCATTTCTAAATACATGCAAACCTTTATTTGTGTGTGTACACTTGTGTATTTTATACAATCGGTCTGCTTACAGCTTTATATCAAAGGTAGCATGCAGGGGGCTCCATTACTAGGCTTTTTGTGGTGCAATATCTGAGTTGTTTTTGTGTTCACAGCACCTGGGGGGACAGTAATGTTAATGTAGTTAATAAAGCAGACTTAGGAGAGTCAGTTTCCTTGCTCAGATTTCTGCGCTAGTCCCTATTTTGCAAGGAAATAGTTTATTACAGTGTTGATGTTACCCCCTCCGAAACTAATTGTCGAAAAAGAGCAGCAGTAAAAAACTGAAGCTGCGCACTTTTGCTTGAGATCAGTTACGTCACTTTAGAGCAACATTTTCCAGTTCTTAGGATCAATTATATTCTACCAGCAACATGTTAGGAGCGAAATTTTTTCTGTTGTCTCAGAGAGTACCCACTGTAAAACAAAATGGCGATCATGCCGGGATCAGTGCAGCCACAGATTTTGCAGTTTTTATCTTTAGCATAGCAATGAGACTGCAGAGATCAAACTACCATTACCCCACCTCAGGTCATTTTTAGGTGGCATTCGGGCTGCTCCAGGCAACGCTGTATCGCCATGCCTGTCAGAACATTGACCTATGAGGGGTATATGCGCCAAGAGGCCTTACGGAATTACACAGATGGTGCCCATACACACAGAATATCGTCTCACTGAGCATGCCCAAAGAAACTTTAACAGGAAGGTCATATGGTCACTGGGGACTGTAATAGTGCAATCATGGCCTCAAAGTGGAAGTGTTACATATTGTGAACAAATGTACTGTATTACCGTCAGGGAAATGGGCTCATGACTCAGTCAGGGGGGTTATTGTAGTAAAGTGGTTAGGGAAATGGGCTTATAACTCAGTCAGGGGTGTACTGCAGTATAGCGGCGGGGAAAAAAGTACAGTAACTTAGGGCTGCAGTGTGGTATAGCAGTTAGTGAAATGGGTTCATAAGTCATTCAGGGATGAACCAATGTATTGTGGCTGGAGAAATAGTTCAATAACTGAGAGCTGCAGTGTAGTATAGTGGTTAGAGAGGCATATGGGAATTTATTACTCAGACTACCTGCAAGGCAGCTCGAGTCAAGGTCTACCATTTCATCTATCTATCAATCCTCTACGTCGAGAATTGGAAATTACCCAGGAGCGTTTAGGTCTTGCGTCATGTAGAAGAGGTTACGCACAATGTGAGATCACGTGACCGAGTTGGGTAGCCCGAGAGAATGCCTACTTGGCAGGTAGTTATGATGAGTCCTGAGACCTGCATTTGGAGTGATCAGTGCCCTATCAAAAAGTTAATTATGGAATCACTGGTCGTGGGCGTGAAAAATGTGAAAGCTCATAGATTGAATAATTTTGCCCAGCAAAGAACCCTAGCATTAGATGTTCCTCTGTACAATGACAAGATTCCTTTTGTAATCTTCCTTTTTGACGGTATGAGCAGTTGATCTTCGACCTATATCCTGCATAAATCTGCAAGTTTGGGTGTAGTAGCAATGAAATCATGGAAGTATAGGTCTGTAGTGAGTTACCTGTGCTAACATGTCTCCAAGTTTTGTTAAGATTGGTGCAGGATAAATGACAAAAGGGTGCGTAACTAACAAACTGACTGACAAACAGATGTCTAAAGCAACTGACTGATATATTTGCAAAATCGTACGATTCCGGTAAGTAACAAACCACACTGATTACAGCACCTCGCCCCGCTGACTCTGTCAATGCCCTCAACGTAAAGCTTTTCATTTTTTCCCTTAACCCTAAGTTCACTGTTAAACTTCAGTTTCTTGGCATTCAAATTACTGAAAATCGCTCGTGTAGAAGTTTTTATGACTGTGGTTTGGACTCTTCAAAGTTGAGGTCATTAAAAGGTATCTGTTTTCGAATTCAATGCTGCTGACGATTGGGATGCTCCTTTTCGATTACAACATCCATCATCATCAGTACCTGTTTGACAGGTTGACCAGTCAGTCTACTACACGCAGCACATTTATTTGTCTGTTTGAGGAACAGATGGCTTTAATAAGCAAACATGCAGTCCTTTTGTGAGGGGGATATTATGAATCATCCAATGAGTTGAATTGCAGATACAGTAGGTTGATTGCTTCTGGTCTAACACACTGTAAGCATGATTTGCTTGAGCTCTTTAAAAAAAAAAATCAAGCGTGTGACCTTTGTGGTCTTGAGTACTTTTAAAATCTTGCCTCTGAAAGATTGTCAAATTTTAATATCAGCCATTTTAAAACTTAGAGTAGATGTCTGTTTAATTTTCAATGATATGGCGGTTTGAGAGGCCAACTGCATTTATAGGCACGGATATTAAAGAACTTGTAGGGGCCAAAATTCTGTGAAATTGCATGACTGTTTTCTGAGTTAAGCTCATCTAGTTGACGAACGGAGGCCCTAAAAGCTGAGGAAGAATACCTGGAGGGTGTGGCTGGAGCAGGGAGGAAAAGTCTTCGACCTTACTTCCTCTCAGCCCCTGTTTCATAGACTGTTCTTTCATTGCTTTAATTGAATCCTAAGTTTATCTTTTGAATCCTTATTTATTCTTAAATTTTTGCGTTCTGAGTTTTGTAATCATTTTTTACTTACCTTAAAAACTGCTTCATCTTCAGGACAGTTTTCTGAGGACATTGGATTTTTTTTTGGAGGAGTCGAGTCTGGACAAACTTTTGCTCGGCTACCTCAGTGGTTAAACAGGACCAGGAAAAACCATTACAGAACTGACGGGGAGGTATTCATGAAGGCGAAATATACTATCACAAGTTCAGGCTCGATTCCCTAATCATTACACTAGACTTTTTCTTTTTTTTTCTGAATAGACAATGCATTTGTGGTCTTGTATTGTTTTTAAAACTTTAAATAAAAAGAGCAATGGCAAGGATAATCTAGCATGTGTTAGTCTGTTCATGTTCTGAAATTTCTGAAATTGCAGGAATGCATAAATTGCCTGCATGCGGAAAACACAATTTGCCCTAAGACACCACACCCACTCTCTTTCTCTCTCTCTCTCTCATTTGCTCTCCTACCCGCTCTCTCTCTCTCTCTCTCTCACACACGCTTTCTTCCAAGACCACCATCACATATCAGTCTATGACAACCCACAACCACCAAGGTTTAAGAAATATAATTGCCTGCTCTAATATGCACCAGACTGCAGCAGGGGCAGGGTTCTAAATATGTTTGAAGAAATACGCCTCTGTCTGTAAAGGGGTCACGAAAGCTGACAAATATGTTGTGGAGCGAGATAGTAGCTTTGGTCCAAACCTTCTGCCTCCTTGGTCTTTGCCTTCAAGTGGACAACTCAGTCCACAGGATCTCACCGCAGAACTGTTCCCTAGATTGCATCATCAAGGTAAGTCTGGCTCCACTGAGGTTGTTTTTTGAACAATAGGGCCTTTTTCGCTGGGTTTTCCAATAGTTGCATTATAAGGCATGCGTCTTTGAATCATATTGTTTGATCTTAATTATCAAAGTGGGTTTGTTATTGCTGTAGTATCACTGGAAATGGGTCTATTTAGACGTTTACAAAGAATGTCCACGTGTGAATGTTTTCAAGGAATATTTGTAGGAGTAGATTTACTGGGAATGTGTACATTCCCAGTACATACATACATATGAGCGTACGTAACTGAGAATATCCATGTGCATATTGCTTCGGAATTTGTTTGTATGGACATTTCCTGGAAGGGTCCATCTGCGTACTTCTACATGAAATGTTTTGCGTGGTTGACAAAATTTTACAAGCAGCCTTGAAAAAGATCTTAACTTTGAAGTCTCTTAGCCACAAACACAAAAACACAGGTCATTCCTACTCATTTGAATGTTGATAAGAAAGCAGGTGTCTGCTTAAAAGAAGTCGAATCTGCAGCATTTCACTCGCTAAGTATTCAGAGCAAGAACAGGATACTAACTAGTCGGTGCCTGAAGGGCAGGTGTCAAAAACTGCTAAATAATTTTAGGTGGCAAGCGAAACGGTGTCATTATTTATTGCAACAGACGCCAAACACCGAAAAACAGCAAAAGCTAAGGAAGAACTGTGGCTGCAGGTCAATGGTTACCTAAAACAGACAGGCAGGCACGTGCTACGATATTCATAATTGACTACTGAACTACTGAGCCACTGTCAACAATAACAGCACATTGTGACCTGGACAAAGCATTTATGGCACCATTTCTGATGGTTTCATGATGTATATGTACATTAAGTGGGAATGTCGATATGCGCACACTTGCTTATACTACATGTGGACATGTATTGGATCCATACATGAGCATTCACGTTCTGGTAATGTATAAGGAAACAAAGCCATGACTAGCACCTTCCTGAAGCTCACGACAAACTGTATTTGTCAAGACTGGTTCAGATATGGACTAATTTAATTCTGTGGCGACTTTCAGAGCTGCAGGTCTCCGGTTTGGTGACAGCTATCATGCCAACTGCCTGTCTGTCCGTGTCGGAGAGCTTCAATTTGCAGTTGAAATTCCTTTTGTCCATCGCCGCTTTTTGGTGTTCGGCCAACACATTCTCATCCTGACTGGCCATATAGTGGTTCTACCTGACCACACCTCGATACACAGAGAAAAAGGAGGCTTTTGGCATCTTCATTTGATGTCTATGGTTAGGGTTTGGGTTAAGGGTTAAGGGGTAGGGTTATTTTTTTTTTTAACTGGCGTCAAATGAGGACGTCAAAGCCTCCTTTCGCATCGTATATTGACGCTTGGTCAGGTAGTCTCACTATATGACGAGTCGGGATGAGACTGGCGTATGTTGTCACATTTTTTAACACAGTTCCCTTTGCCACCTTAAATAGTCTTGCCTCTTTTGTGACCGGCACTATTGCAACTCCAACAGCAACTATTTAACCCCCTTGCAATGCTGTTCATGTCATCATCTTGCTTTGAATGCTTAAATTGCGGTGTTACCGGCTTGACCTCAAATAGGCAATGACATGCAGCCAATTACCATTCAAATTAAAAGGACCGACAGGTGTAGACGGTTTACAGGCTGAAGGTAAAGCCATTTTTCTCCACCTCTTTCCATATGTCAATTTCACAGGAATGTCCATAAGTGTGAATTTCCTGGGATTGTCTTCATGCCTACATTCCTTGGGCTCAAAGAAATGTTTTCTCTCAGATGTAATTACAGTGCCCTTCACTGATAGTGGCACCCTTGGTAAATATTAGCTCTTAATATTATTATAATAGTGGTTGCTCTTTCTCCACCCTATCTTTTATTTAAAATGTTATCAAAAGTACAACCTTGGATTTAAATTTAAAAAAAAAATTAAATCTCATCTTAAAATCATTATTTTTCCAAAAAAATGTGTGGTACAATCACTGGAACCCTGGAGAACCTTGAAAGAAAAAACTCATTGAAGTATACTCCCATTCATATTGTACTTTAAGTAAAACATGATGTTTAGGGAAAACAAAATGGTCCACAATGACTTCCTTTTTCTCTGAGGTGTAAATATGAGGTGACACACGTGCTAACTTCCCATTGTCCTCCACCCCCTTGTTGAAGGCAGAATTATACTGCAGTGGTACACAACAGGAAGTTGATGAGTATCACAAAAGGGGGAATGGCTATGAGGAAATAGCCAAAAAGCTGAAAATACTCATTTCTACAATCTGGGCAATAATTACGCATGGTAAAGCTTGCAGTAATATTAAAAATCTGCCTGGAAGAGGATGTGCGCCTATTTTGACGGCTTTTATTGTGAGGAGGATGGTTCAAGAGGTTTAGGAAACTCCCTAGATTACGATTGGAGAATTGCAGACATTAACAATGTCTTCAGGGAGAAAGTTTTCAAATCCACAATAATCTACTGAACTACGAGATGTTTGGAGGGGTTGCCAGAAACAAGCCTCTGTTGTCATCAAAAAACCAACTCAGGTGCCAACACTTTGCCAAACAGTTTTAGAATTTGATCCAGAGGGATTAAGTTCTCTGGTTAAATGAGACAAAAGCAGAGCTTTAGGGCAATAGCAACCAGAGATGGGTTTTGCGTAAACACAAAGACTGTCAGCCTGTCAAAGTCTCGTCCGCAATGTAAAGTGTGGCAGTGGATTTTTGACTTTGTGGGAATTTCTTTTTTCAAAGGCCCTGAACAAATTGTTATGATTCATGGTGCCTTGAATTCCATCACCTTCCGATATTAAATTCATACCAGGCTGCTTCTGTCCAGGAAGCTCAAACTGGGCCATAGTTGAACCTTCCAACAGGACAATAGTCCAAAGCGTGAGCTGCAATCAAAACAAAAATGGTTCACCCATCACAGAATCAAGGTTTCGCCATTATCAACCCAGGCCCGCAGCCTAAACCCGATAGAAAACCCATGTGAGGAGCTGAAGAGGAGAATCCATTAACGTGAATCAGGAATTTGAAGAACCACATGCAATTCTGAGTGGAGGAACAGTCTCAGATCCCATGCCATGTCTTCCCCAACCTCATTACACACTATAGGAAACTCAGAGCTGTTATATTTGCAAATGGAGGTGGCATACGAAGGATTCAAAAAAGGGGATCCAATAATTGTGGCACCCACATCTTCGGAGGAGAAAATATTTTGAATGAAATATCAAAGGAATAGGCAATTATGGCATTTCTTCGTAATTATTAGTGGACAGCACTATATAACACTCAGTAAATGTGTGTGGTCATTAAGTCACTTTACTGTTACCACAGATCAACACAAAGGGAAATATCAACAAGCATGATAATCCCGGGATCACTGTGTGTGAAACATACGGTCTCTGTCTTTTTTTAATTTTGGCCAGTCAGCCTTTAATACAGCATTAAATATTCACATAAATAGAGAATATGCAGTTCCCCACTATTGCTTTATGAGAGCCTCTAGTTTTGATGTGAAAATGCATGCTAATTAGCTGCTTAGCCAGTCAAATAGCAGGCACCTGCAGGCAGAAAATCATTCAGTTGCAAATCAATATACAGTATCAGAGATCAAAGACAGGGGAGGTGGATCATTTTTCAAAGTGACCGTGACCATGATAAGATTGTTGGCACCGGATTTATAATGTTCCTCTCTGTGCGGGGATGGTACAAAGGTGCAATGACTGGCACTGTAGCTTCACAATGAGGAGGTTCTGGGTTCGAGTCCCGGCCAGTCAGGACTGTGTGGAGTTTGCATGTTCTCACTGAGTAAGCGTTGGTTTTATCTGGATATTCCACTCTCCACCAGTATGAAAAATATGCCTTACAGGAACTCCTAAGTAACTAGGATTGGTCAAATGCGGAGGAATAATTACCCCACTAGGTTTATAAAGTAAAGTTTATCTTATACCATACTAGCATTTTTCTTGATTTTTTTTTTTTTTGGATGAAAGTTTCAATGACTGATCTGAGGAGAATGGTCAGACTTTTTTAAATTAGCAGAAAGGCAACAAGTTCCGGAAAGCAGTACGTTTGTAACTGTGGTGTGCAGAGGCATCTCCGAGTGTACGCCACTTAGAAACTCGATGCAGATGCACTACAGCTGCAGAGGGAAATGCCCGAGGCCTGTTTCATACCGCAGGATTATCAGGTTAGTGAGAGACAGCACTCAGCTAAACCCACACAGACCTGGCCACACAAACAGGTACAGTGCCCACAAAGTAATGCATTTAGAGTTAAAACAACTTTTGCCGATAGCACCCCCGCAAGATTGGGATCAAATACGACTTCATAAGAGTCATTTTAACTCAGACCATTTTACTGTGCGGAAAGAGAACATAATGTGAGATTCACAGAATAAATGAATGGCTATTAAGTCAGCATGGATGAAAGCTTCCAGAAGCTTCCAGTGCTTTGTTGAATCCTCACAGTGAGGAATTCAGGCTATTCTGGAGGCAAACAGGGTCCCGCAGAGTACAAGATATGTGTAGCAATCACAGTACCCAGAATTTACGCTTATGTAAGTGTATTCACATAATGATGTGTCTTGACACATTCAACAGTTTTTTTTAATACTCTTTTCACGTTCAAGCTTTGAACTTTTGATCAGCTGTCTGTCCCTAAACAAAATCTCTGCCAGCCCGTCAAACTGGCAGGTTTAGGGTCCCATGATCCACATATGAGGTATTACAGGGCAGCCAAAATAATGCAAGTTGTATCTTAAGTGCAAAGGATTTTTTGCTGGGAGTTTTCATAGAGGACTAATACTTGACTTCTAATATAATGAAGCTTTCTAGTATTTATGTGATTTTATTTTCATCTCAAATTTGGCTTTACTTTAATTTTGTGTCTGATGGGATGCTTCTCTCCAATAAATGTGCTCTAAATCGAAACCTGAAAACGGAATTTATAAAACCTTATCATAAACAACACAGATACCATTTTTGTGAAGCTAACAACATGCTACTGTTGTGGAAACTGGCTCAAATATGGATTGAATCAATTCTGTGGTAATTTTGGTTTTTAGCTGGTAGCCTAAACAGCATCCATTTCTCCTGGTCAGAGAGCTTTGAATTGTGGTCACCGCTGTTTTTTGAAGTTGCTTTTTTTTTTTTTTTTTTTTTCAAGTATTTTGCATGTGCAGTCTTTTTTTCTCACATAATATCCCCTTGCCACTTTAAATCGTTTTTGTAAATAAGCATATTGTCTTAATGTCCAATGCACCTGCAATTCAGGCACCAACAACACTCCACAGCCAAAAAAGTCGCTGTACTGTATTTAAATAACTAAATATTTAAGGGCTTAAGATTTATTTATTATTGCCGATGATTAATATGTTTCACTAGGCAAATTTTTTTTTAAAACCCTGACTGATACTGTATATAGCTTCTCATTTCTTAAACACCCATGTCAGAGGATGTATCCTGTTCAGTTCAGTTCAGTTCAGTTGACTTTATTTATACCCGTAGGTAGATTTGTTTTGCAGTAAAAAGGAGAAGCCTCCATTACAGGACATCACAGACATTTAAAACAGTAGACAACACAACAGAATATACGCTACATGGACAAGCACTCCCAAGTGTCAACTATTCATGGATAAAATATAATATAAATACCTGATAGTGCAAGGCATAATAAATAATTAAAACCACATTGTGACAATAAAAAGACTTGATAATACAAGGGACAATAAATAATTAAAACCAAGTCAAACCTTCAATAAATATGATGAATAAATAAGTAAAAGTAAAATAGACCTCAGTATAAAAGAGGGATAAAATGAATCACTGAGACTTATTCAGGAGGGCTATAGCAGCAGGAACAAAACTGTTCCTGTAGCACTTGGTTTTGCACTTGAGGACTTTAAATCTCCTGCCAGATGGGAGGTGCTGGAATTCACCGAATAAGGGATGGGAGTCATCTTTACAAATGCAGCTGGCTATCTGCTGCAACTGTCTGGCATACAGTAACTCTGGGCACAGCTGTGGCTCCCCGATCAGCCGACTGGACCATTTAATGATCTAATTCAGGGAATTTTTTTCCTTCAAGGACAAGTTTCCAAACCATGAAATAAGAGAAAAGGCTAAAACTGATTCAATAAAAGCACGGTAGAAAAGTGTAATCATGGTTCTGTTAATATGAAAGCGGGACAACTTTCGCAAGCCGAACAGACGCTGGTGTCCCCTCTTACACACAGCTTCACAGTTATCTTTAAAATTCAGCGTGGAGTCAATAATAGTCCCGAGATACTTAAAGGATTGTACCTGTTCGATGGTTTGTCCCTTGATGATAGTGGGCTCAGGTGTGTTGGCATTTCTTGTAAAGTCAATGACCATGTCTTTGGTTTTAGATGTGTTAAGCTGAAGAGGTGAATCCTCACTCCACTTGACAAAGTAGTCAATGACAGGGCCATGGCTGCTCTTATTTCCCTGGAGCAGACTTACAATCACAGAGTCATCAGCGTACTTTAAGACAAAGTGATTTTTGAAAGTGTTCTGGCACATATTGGTGTATAGAATAAATAACATAGGTGAGAGCACCTGTGGTTGTATCCTGTGGTTGTTAAAAAGATGTTACCATGTTTAATGCAAGCCAATAATTTACCCCTCTTGAAATTAAGAAAACAACCAAGGAGATTGCCGCAATTACTGGTATTGGGTTAAGAACTTTCAAACACTTTATTAGACTTGGAAGGATTGTGGTGAACTGCCAACTTTGCAAAAGAAATAAGTTGGAAAAGAACCATGAATTATTGCGATCGGAGATCACTAAAACACTTGGTGAAGTCTCATCTTAAAAAAAAAAAATCGACTGTAGAACTGTGTTTCATTGTGAAAGTCAGAGAATTTCCACAGGCACAATGCAACAAGAACTTAAAGTATTGGGACTAAACAGCTCTAAGGCCACAAGAAAGCCCCTTGTTAAGCTGCTTTCACACCGGATGCAAAACAAATTTTTCACACGACAGATTATGTTCAAAGTCAATGCAAAGACGCGAATACACGCGTTTTGTCCGGTGTGAAAGCAGCTTTAGTGAGCATAAAGATTGGACTTTGGAGCAATAGCAACAGGTCATGTGGTGTGATGAGTCCAGATTAACTCCATTCCAGAGTGATGGGCGCATCAGGGTAAGAAAGGAAGCCCACAAAGGGATGCGCCCGTCATGCGTGGTGCAGTGTTAAGATCTGGGGTTGCTTTAATCAGACCAGTCTCGGCTCAGCAATGTTAAGCCTCAATAAAATTAAGTCAGCAGACTCCCTGAGAATACTGAATGACAAGGTTCTCCCATCAATGGATTTTTTTAAATCCCTGCTGGCACAGGCATATATCATGATGACAGTGCCCAGATTCATTGGGCTCAAACTGTGAAACAGCGGTTCATCGAGCATAAGGAGTCATTTTCAGGCATAAATTGGCCACCACACAGTCCTGACCTTAACTAATTGAACGTCTTTGAGATGTGCTGGAGAAGGCTTACAGATGACTCTCCTGATATCATGCAAGACCTCAGCCAAAAAATTAATGCAACTCTGTTTCGAAATAAATGTTGTAATATTACCTTAGGTTGTCGAAACAATGCCAAGAGGAATGCTTGCCGTGATTAAAGGTAAAGGCGTTCCAAAAAATGTTTGAGTGCGTGACTTTTTTTGGCCGGGCGGTGAATTAGGCCCATTTGGAACTCTATTGGTATCAACATATCCACGTCCTGCTTTGAATATAAATTCCATTTTAAAACAATCACTCTAAAAGAGCTAACATTGGTTGCGATAAACCTCTATCTGTAATGGCAACCGATATTTCAGGATCCTCAGCATTAATCACGTGACTCTCAGCTGACGAACACAACTGAAGTTGAGTGCATTGCCAATAATTCTGTCAACATTAGTTTTTTAATTTACACAAATAGGTAAGAGCTCTTTTTTTCAAACCTGTTTGGCAGGTTCAGTAGTTGTTAAAATTAATTTGCTGCACTGCTTTTGTGAAGAGAACACCATTATTACTTCCACTTCAAAATTTAACTATGCTATAATGGGATCGTCCTTTTTCTTGTTTTCTGTTCCTTTGACCCTGGGGGTTTCTGCATGCAATAAAAGGTAGTACAAATGGCAGAATCTGATGTCGCCGTGTAAAGCTGCTTTCAAACCGGACGCGAAACAAATTTTTCGCACGACAGATTACATTCAAAGTCAATGCAAAGACGCCGTCTTTGGGTGATGGATTAGAGGAAAAATTCTGAATTAATAAATGGACAAACATCATGAAATTCTGTTCATTTTACGGGCATGGTATTAGTCCACTCATCCCATTAAATGTGTAAGGGTCCACTGCCAATCAATGCAGGGTTATTCTGTGTGATCCCCTTTTATATCCTATGATGTTCAAAGCATTCCTACCATGATGGGAATGGTCTCTTCCAGGATGACAATTGCCCAAACCCCAGTGGGCACAAGTGGTCAATAAATAGTTTTATAACTGTTAAAATCATCCAAAGCATATTCCACGGCCCTCAGAGTCACCAGATCTCAAACCAACTGAACTGAAATGCGAGATTCTGGAATGTCTTCCACTGTGCTCTCCATTACCATCATCAAAAATGAGGGAATATCTCCTGGAAGAAAGTTGCTCCATCCCTTTATTAAAATTTTGCACTAGTACACTCTATGCCAGTAATCTTCAACCCTGCTTCTGGAGAGCTACCATCCTGATGTTTTTCACTCCAGCCAAAGCAAAGCACACCTCATTTCCCAGTTAGAGATCTTGGTGAGCTGCTAATGAGCCAAATGAGGTGTGCTGAATTATGGTTTGAGTAAAAACCTACAGGAAGTTAGCTCTCCAGGAACAGGGTTGGAGACGACTGCTCTGTACTGAGGCATGTTGACGCTGATCTGGCAGCTTGTGGAGGCCCAGCATCTAACTGAATTACTGTATCCATGTGTGTATACACAACACAATCCAAGTTTTGCGGCTTCCTCTAGTATTTAGGCTGTTACCACCTTCTAGGATTTATAGCACTTTTGGTTCTTCTAGAATGCACTTTCTGTTGTGAGTGATTCTGAATAAGAGCATCTGGGTCATTCCATGTCAAATGTCCGAATGGCTCCCACTCGAACATCTCAGATTTGGCTGAAAAAATTCCAGCGGGTGCATTCACCTCCTAATAGGAGAAATCCAAAATTTTAGCTCTCAACTCTCATAATTTCATCATAAAAAAATATTTTTGCAACTAAGTTCCAGTCCTATTTGAGCAGCTATTTCTGAGGAGCCATTCTCACATGGCTATATCTAGAGAAGTATTTCAGTGAAGTCCTTCACATATTCAGGGGTGAAAATATGCTACTATAACTTGAGGAATATGGACATAGAAAGATGTCCCTTTTAATTCATCATATATTTCTGGGTGCTTAAAGTTGCTCGAAAATTTTACTGTACGCTCTGCGGTAGCATATTTGAAGGACTGTAAAAAGCCTAATTTCAGAGGCAGGGATTTGGTCTTGCACATACGGCTTCCCATATATGTTGTGTATTTTGCGTTCTAATTCTGGCCCTCTCTTATGCATAATCTAGAAAATATTAACGCTTGAAAATGAAAAAAATTAAATTTGTGCTATTTTTCACATTTAATACCAAAAAAAGGACACCATCCACCAACATCAAATTGACTGTTTTTAAAAGATTAGATGCCTGTTGTTAACATATCCAAAATTTGTGATGGGGTTCTGCTTTATTTTCTCAAAATAAATTTTTGAAAATATGGTATTTTTGTGGACACACAGCATTTAATGGCATTAAAGGCATATTCAAACATTATTTTTAAAATGCACATAGCTAATGATAGAAAGCTTGAACTCAACAAAGTGCTTTATTTCATAAATGTTAACTTACAGCTAATGTGTTACATTACTTTGTCTCAGATTGTGACGCATTCACTCAAACATGTAGCCTTGCAGTTCATGTCTTTGAATGTTCCTGTCTTGTGGCAAACAGTAGCAGTTGGATTTCTGCCAATGGCAATGTGTGCTGATGCCATCTTTTTGAATATCGCCCTCAGCAGTGAACGGGCGTGGCTCCTTCCATTCAAACATGAAAATAATTGAAATAGATGAAGTAGGAAGCAATGATATGGTGAGCACCATAAATCGTTGGACAGTGACACTTTTCTTTTGCATGGTGACTTTGAAAGGAACCGTGACGAACAGGTTGAAGTGCGGACTGTCACTTTTAACTTGAGGGTGTATTCGTCTTCATGGAACGAACTGAAATTACAGCACCTTTTGAACAAATTCTGCACCGTTTGCTAGCGCATCGAGTGAATATTGGACAGTTTAACAGAATGTAGAATGAAGTAATCATTTTTCTAATTTGCTTGCATGTCAGACTTACGGACACCAAGACATCACCAGATGCTGGGTATCTCCCCTGTCGATGCTTTGCCAGGCCTGTACTGCAGCCTGATAGAAGAGTAATTGGCATTTCTGATGACTTGTAATTGGCCAATAAAGCCTTTGTTAGTCAAAATTCAGAAATGGCAGGCCTGTGGTCCTCTGATGATATGAGTGTCTGCAAATATCTTCATGTAGCAGCTAGCTGGTGGATCTTAATGGTGAACTAGTTATAAATAGTTCAGGTAAGAAAAATGTATTGCTTTTAAAATCATGCAGGCTCATAATGTTGGTTATGAACACAAGAAGAAACATCTTAAAAGAGGAATGATGAGACAATTATTGAAGACCGAAGGGATATTCTGTTTTTGCGCATTCATCTCTGACCTGCTTGACCAATTAGCTGCAAGTCGACTTTCATGCTGTATATTTGCATTTCCTTTATTTCTAATCAGAGATTTCCATTTTTAAGATTTGAACCTCTTTATTTTAGCTAAAGTTTATTTCATCCAAAAGACATCTGAAAACTAGCATTTTAATTAAAGCAGATTTGATCAAAGAGAACTCTTTTGGACATATTTACTGACAACTTGTCCTAATTATCCAGGATATTTTTCTTGATAAGTTTGTGTCTTGAGTTTGTTTAGATCATGGTATTATGTGCTGCTTTTTGCCTACTTCACATTGCCATACAGGTTCTATTTAAGTGATGATTAGATTCACCAGTGCTGGCAGTAATCATGCCTGTGTTTGTCTAGTGCAGTTGAACCCAATTATAAATTATATTCATGTTACTGTTTGATTTCAGTACGCAGAAGGTAATTAAACTTTCACACAGGGCCAGGGTAGCTTTATTTTCCTTCAATATATCAAGTAATCATTTAAAAACTGCATTTTGTATTTACTCAGATTATCTTTGTTTAATAGGACAAGATATTTTCTGATCATCTGAAAGATTAAAGTGTGACAAATATGCATAAGAGGAAAAAATCAAGGAGGGGCTAAATATTTTTTGCAGCACTGTGGTTACTTGTAAATGTTAAATGTTCAGAACGCAAAGGGCACAAATTGCCTGAAGGCTTAAAAGCAAATATCCGGCTGGCAATTTGCGATTCCCCTGCCTGTTTTCTGCTTCCGGGGATTTCAATTCTGTTAAAGTTTTTTTTTTTTTCTCATTTCTTGAGGTGGACTTTTCAATCCTTACTTCAGACACATTCCATGCAAGGGTAACCATGCTCAGTTTATGAGTGCTATACTTCTTCCATATGCTTTTTTGTGGAATCAAGTAACATAAAACAATGATGCTCCATGTTCATCTACTGCAGGGTTGAGCAATTTCAGTCATTCTGGCAATGCGGGTGCACAGGCACCGGAATAATTATCAACAGGGGTTCATACATCAGAGCACAACTAAAATGCCGGGTCATATGAATGGGCTGATAAATTTGAGGCTAAGTAAATTATTGAGCTGAAGTTTTTCTGATGTCTAGAAACAGGCATGGGCCTCCTTGTCTAATTTACATTGAGAGCATGTCTAACTGAGGTTGTATTAACCCGTAGAGCGCTAAATGCAACTATTGTTGCTCAATAATGTAAGATATCTAAATCAAAGCTGTTCATGTGATAGGTTTTCAACAGCACAAGATCCTTTATATTTTTTTCAAAAATTTATAAACATTTCAGGGCTCTAAGGGTTAACCTTGCTAGTCTACTGTCACGTACGATGATGGTGTAGGAAATGTAGTTCTTCTTATTCTCGTGAAGCAAGTGATCATTGATTAGCAGTACTTCATTTTGGGTAAATTTCTTTTTTTTCAGGCAGGATTGGTTCATTGAGGTGCCCGTATGACATGAGTCTTGTGTTTGCATTTGGTCTGATGAGCATTTTGTTACTTCTTGCTGCATGCCATCCCTAAATTTCTGAACCATTGTCATGGAGTCATGCTGGCTTGGTAGGTGAATCTAAATTAGTGCATATGTGTAATTGGTGCCTCCACAAATTTCAACATGCCAATCAAGGCTCTCGCGGATGTGAAATTTGGAAGACCCCAGTGCTAAAAGTACTTAAGTCTCAAAATGGCCATTTTGAGAAAATTGAGAAAATTGACTCGTAACTATAAAAGACGTTTTTCCATCCTTAACTCACGGTGTGTGAAAATGTGAATTACATCCTTTCAGTACTTGGCTTTTCAATTGGCCCCATTAACTCATGTAATTTGCATTAATCAGTGCATTAGAGAATATTTTTCAAAATTATAGCAGTATATTTTTTTGAATAAAGCCCAATGGACACTGAATGCAGCTAGGACCAGGCATGGGAGATGGCAAAGAGGTGTCTGTTGTACCTTGCCTTATGTGACACTATCCCGGCATTGCCACTTGATTCACGATTTGTTTGTAGAATACATTTGGCTTATGGCTTCCGCAACTGTACAGTAAGATTCAAATGTCTGAAAATGTTGAACGCTGGACATTTGACAAAGCAGAAATTTTCTGTTGCTATAGAAAGAAAATAATGTGGCATACAGTTTTGTTTTGTGGAGTTGTTTTGAATTGAGTTTCTGGAGAGGTTCGGTGCCAACAGAAACACCTGTGGAAAGATTTGCTCTTACCAGTTTTCGGCTGTGAAGCTGTTCTGCCTGTATGTGCAAGAACTCCATGCCCAAATGCCTGTCGGCAACACTGTAGGAACTTTTCCAAGTGATTCATTCAAGTGCCTCACCAGCGACCCACGTTTTTCAAAAAGGTGGAAGTTTTGCTGTGTTACGCCAGGAGTTTTTATCGCCTTATAAACAGATTCCCTGCATGTGTGGCCTCCCATCCTCTAGGGGGCGCAGTGTGCACAGGTTGGAGAAGCCTCATACCATAGAGCATTTTAAGCTCATGGTGGAAAATGCATATTGACATTGGAAATCTGATCCCTGATCAACACTCGGAATATACAGAATGCTGTGAATACATGCTTGTATTTTTGTGTGCATGAGTATTGTATGTTATGTTTGCCCTTGGAGAGAATACCAACAGTCATATTCATTGTCATTGCTTACAGCACGCAGTGAAATAGTCTTGTTTTGTTATTCAGGATTAGTGAGTTGGCTGGATAATAGCAACAGCGAACCCCAAGACCATTGAAAAATGGAAAATAAACTGAAGTAGAAATAGCTGTTCCTGGTGGAGCTCAGTGCACTTATCCAGCTAAATGAATAATCCTGCTTTGTGAAACAGGCCCAGGGAGGACTAATCCAAAAAACAGTCTTCCTCTGTAAAGTTGGTTTTGACAGCATGTGTCTTATTGCAGGGGAGGGCCATCTGTGAGTACTGCAGAATCACAAGAGAGGATGTTTCCGCAACATTAGGCATGTCAACAGAAGAAATGTTTGGGAGTGAGTATGGAACTAATTTTGCTCTGTCACCCAGTTGGCCAGTGAGAACTGCTGGTTCCCCTGTTTCTCAGCTATTAATTTGTACGCGGTGCAGTTATTACAGTGTTGCCTCATCACTCTTTGACAGCCCTCACCCATTTATGTGCTATTCTTGCTCATATGCCACACTAACAGCATATTACACATTCACATATGAAGACCACAGTGGAAAAATGATCACATTTGCACGTTGTGGAGAAATGATGAATTAAAAATTCAAAACGATCTTAGAAACAAAGCACTGAAAAAATCTGCAAAAAATATAAAATATATAAAATATTATAATAATATATCATATTATTAGTATATTACTATTAATATTATAATATATAATATATACAATATACAAAAATGAAAAATTTGGACTCTGATCGTTTTTTCTTTGTGGTCTTCATATGTGATACACGAAACAGCAGAAATATCATCAGAAAAGCCGCCATGAATACCAGCTTTGTGAAGCAATACAAGCTATTTTTGTTGATACAGGTTCAAAAATTGATAGATTAATTTCAGTAGTGATTTTTAGAGCAATGGATCTAAGGTGATTAGTTACTAGCCAATGATGTGTCCTCTATTCCCAGTCAGAGACCTCTTGGTTGTTTTTGCTGTTGCTGTATGACATGCCCGGTCATCATTTCCGACACAGTTCCTTTTGCCACTTATAATAAGTTTTCCATTTATCTGACCAACATGCAACACACCTGTAACTCGGATACCAGTAATTTGGCCCCCTTGAAACTCTGTTAGTAATGGTCATTTACACCTCCTTCAAGTAGCCTACAGCTGCTAATTTACATTCACATTAATGGGACTGACTGGTACAGACGCTTTTGAAATTGTGATTTAGATTAGAAATTGTGGTCAAAATTAAAGTCATTTTTCAGGGGTGCTTCTGACATTTAGTCCACCCCCTGTATATATACACCTCTCAAACATAAGCATGATATATGCACTCTCTACAGTCTGGTATCTGGTAAGGCTCTGAACCAGTGTGTGGACAGGCCCCATGGGTTAGTATCTCCTCTGAGACTTATGCCCATGTGACCATTCCTTGCAAACTCAGGCATGATGGAATTGCAACAATTACCCCAGAGGAATATATCTTTAAATATGGCTGTGAAAGATACACTGTTTCCCAATAGATATGTTTGTCGCATATTTCAGTGTATTTCCTTTCTAGACTGTATTTTACTTGGATGCGATTAAAATGAGGATTTATTACAAATATTGGGGAAATTGACTTGTGAAATTCCATTGCATGTATTTTATTAATTGCGGTAGAACTTGTTTCCTGCAGTACATTTCTCAAATTAAAAGATCTTCTTCTTTGGTTGCACGCAGGTTGCGTACCATGGCCCTGCAGTTTGTTCCTGGGGGTACACATCCCGGCCGCATGCCAGCACTATGTCCACGCCCCCCATGATGTCACAGTGGAGTTTCTGCCCAATGACAGCCTAACACATGACATGGCCATCATCTCCTGGAGACCCAGTATATATGGTAACAAACTCCACATACAGATGGAGGCCATGTTTTACTACCAGTGAGTTTCTTTGTTGTCTAACGCAATGAGACACCATGCCCCAGTATAGAGATCACAGACATATAACTTTATCAGGCTTCTCCGGCTGTTTCAGGATTTCTGCCGAGTACTTGAGCTGTCATCTGGCTGCTGCAGACAGAAGCTGTCAGTATAGCTGAATTGTGCTAATTAAACACTGCCGCACTATCCTTTTGTGAGAATAAGCTGAAACGATACACGTGACCGAAGCACAAAAGGATGAGATGGACCATTCTGCAAACAGGAATTACCCACTGGCAATATTACGCAAGCGTGTAATTATATACCTGAAACAAAGTGCTTGAGGATATTATGGATTCGCCTTTGTTGCCATCACTGCTACAGATCCCTCCTGTTGGCGAAGTAAAGTGAATATTTTCACTGGAATTGCACAGATATTTTTGTGTTCATTCCTTGTGCATAGAGGACGAAGTGTATTGTTTTGTTTTTTTTTTGTTACCCTACCACCTTTCCTGTAGCGCCACCACCAGGTCAAACTTTATACGTCCACATGTAAAACATTTCTGATGGGAATCATGTCACATTTCTTCACATCGTTTCCGGTGAAGAGAGAAAACATGTAATTGATGTTAGTCGCCCTACAGCCTGTGCTAGTAATTTTGCCTGCAGGGAGATATATAGTTTATATAGTTTATAATTTAGGGTCTATTTATAGTCTATAGTTTTTATAGTCTATAGTTTAGGGGACATACACTGCTGTCCTCCACTGACAGCATTTGTCTAGTTTTGTCAGTGATGATGTAATGCAGCCGTGACAGTATTATGGAATCAAGATGTTATGGTCATGTTCAAACACAACTCGCTAACATCATTTCTTCATTATCTTGTGTTATTGGGTAACTGAGTAACATGTCCTTAAAGTGACAATGCAATGGCACAGCACAGTAATATTATAATAACATTCATTAACAGAGTAATAGAAATACATTGTAATTGCTGTTGAGCAATGATATAATGATATTACAGAGTAATATTGTAAAGTTGTAGGGCAACCGTGTGATGGTATCAATGAGAGACAAAATGCACTATTGGAGTGACAGTTTACCTGAGCTATAGAGTTCTTGCATGGAGGTTTTGCACTGAGTACCAATGTGGCGGTATTATAGAGTACCAGTGTTTGGATGCCATTGAATACCGCTTTAACAGTGTTATGGAATACCAGAGCAGAATTCTTAAAGAGTACCAACAATTTTATTCATAATTGTACCACATAAATTATGCACGCTTGGACATGCACTAGCAAAATATATAGATTCTGAATGATCAGAGTGTTAATATCTTTTACAAAATGCGTAAAGAAGAGTGGCGTTAGGATACCTAAGTCTGGATTTCTAATCGTAACTACAAGCTCTCACGTGTGCTTGCACTATAGTGGCCGTTAGTATACGGAGGCCAAGCGCAACGACAGAGGGAAAGAGAGTAGCACGAACACAGTACAAACACAGAGAATAATATAGACCAAGTGCAAGTGCTCGTGCTTCCAAAGGACGTATAATAGTCCGAACCACTGAAGCAAAGCGAGATAGAAAAAAGGGAGAAGAAACTTCAACAATAAGAAGATAGAAAGTCATACAAAACCTGACTACAGATATCTTTGGCTATAGTGCGAATCTAAACACAGACACTCTAGTGAAGGAGGCATGCTGGACATCCTGCTTATATAGATTCTGGGAAGCGCCACCCCAGCTCAATCAACCAGCTGGGTAAAGAATTCGATGGCCCAGGAATTCCATATCGCCCCGGACGAGACCTGCAAAGAAAGGTCCAAACAACATGCACACCTCAAAAACCATGACATTCACGGCCTGACAAAAACCAGTTTTTATCAAATGGTGGCTTCCCATTGGGGCACGAGTCGCAACGGAGTTTGTTGGAGTGACGCCTTGTAGTTGCGATCGTGTTGAGGTGTTATAGAGTAGTGGTGGGTTGTGCTGTTGTCATGTTGCCATGGTAACCCTCTGTTGTTCGATGGCGGTTTCAGGGCTCTCCTTCCTGAGAGGGTTCCAGGTGTCTCTGCAGGCTTTGGGCGGAACGCAGATGGACTGTCAGCTGTTTCTCTTCCAGAGCAACCTGACTCTGTCGGCTGAACAGGCGGACAGGGTACTGAACTGCTCTAACCTGACAGGCACTCACTTACACCTGATGCTGAAAAACTGGGACATGCACTTGCGCTCAGTTTGCCAAAAGGCATTTTCCTTCATCTCAGTGTAGAGGAGCATATTTTCATAATCAGACATCTTAAAGACATCCACTCTCCACACACTGATTGGGACTCATTCTACTTTTCAAATACATCAAATTCGTTAACTTTCCCTCAATACAGAGCAACAGGGGCCTATATACATTATCAGATATCTTGAAGATTTTTCTCCACACCATGATGTGAAATAACTTCAGCCTATTTTAACCATCAGATGCCTTAAATCCACTCAGTTTCAGCATATATGAGAACAGGAACCAATTCTATGCATCAGTTTCCTTAAAGAGACCAGAGAGCAGATACAGTGGCTTTTACTGTGTTCCCTTTCGGTTGTTTAGATCTACAGATCGGATCCATTCCAGCTGGCCCTGGATTCTCAATTTGCCGTCACAGTGATGGCTCTACCAGTCCCAGAGCTGTGGAGCAACTTCTACCAAAGCAAATACTTCTCCACACGCTGTAAGATATCCACCATTTTACACTGTTCAACCTCAGTGAGTACTTCTGTACATGCCAGAAGACATCCAACATTTCACAATGCTGTGCCACAGGAAGGACATCTACACATCCTGTAAGATATCCACCATTTTACACTGTATGACCACAGCAAGTATTTCTCCACACACTGTGAGATACCCACTATTTTACAGTGTTCTACCGCAGCAAGTATTTCTCCACACGCTACTGTCTTAGACCTTGTAATAATGTTTTAAGGGTTCTGAAGAGCAGTTTTTGGAGATTCCCATTTTGCATCAATTTGTGCCAGAAACTGTGCTGTAGGGAAACGGAAGACCTTATAAGGGCATGAAGTCCAAAACGTTAATTTTGAGCCTGAGTTGAGACTCAACAGTCATTTCTCTTCAAAATATTGTGATATAGTGCTCTAAAAAAAGTTTTTACCTCAAATTGAATCTTTTTTTGCATGTTTGTCACATTTAAGTGTTTCAGATTATCGAACTGATTTTCATATTAGACAATGATAACCAAAGTAAGCACAAATTGGGGTTTTTATGCTGTGCTTAGGGTCATTAGTGGTGGTCTGTCGTGCGTCCGTGCGTGCGTCCACAATTGTTGTTTCAGCGCGATACAGCTTTCAGTTTTCCACAGATCCTTTTCATATTTTATGTATGTATATGGGCCCAAGATCTAGCCTGAGTTCGATTTTGGGCATGCTGTGATTCTTGGTTTGGCCACCAGGCGGCTTTTTCCGCAAAACTTCAAACAGCTCTGGCTCCCTTATTCTACGAGCTAAGACGCTCAAATTTTTACTGTAGGTTGTTCTGCCAAGGGTTCATCATATATATAATGGATTTTTGATTTGACCGAATTTTAAAGGTTATATAGGTCAAAGGTCATAAAATGTGCCAATTTTGTTTCAGTGCCATAGCGCCCTCAGTTTTCAACGGATCCTTTTCCTATTTTATAGGCATATATATGGGCCCAAGATCTAGCCCGAGTTCGATTTTGGGCATGCTGCGATTCTTGGCTTGGCCAGCAGGGGGCTTTTTTCTGCAAAATTTCAAACAGCTCTAGCTCCCTTATTCTACGAGCTAAGATGCTCAAACTTTTTTGCCCGCTTGGCCAAAAGGCCCAAGGGGCTTATGCTATGCCAGGGTCTTTAGTGGTGGTCTGTCATGCATCCATGCGTGCATGCGTAAACTTTTGGCTTGTCTGCGCTCCAGTGTCTCCAGTTTTTCACCGATCCTTTTCATATTTCATTATGTGTATATAGCATCTTAAGGTCCAGACCAAGTTCGATTTTCAGCCCAATCGGACGGATACTTTGGCCAATAGGGGGCATTCTATTTTGGCCACGTTTGGCCAAGCGGACGCAGTGGCTTTGCCACTATTTTTAATTGTTGATTTTGATTATTGAAGGAAAAAGGCAACCCAACCCTATCTGTCTCTATCCAAAAAGGTAATTGCTAGATCTAAATCAACCAATTAATCTAATTTTATTGATAATTGGGTTCAATTTCTCTTGATGCACCCAGGCATGATAACTGTGTGCCTTGTTGAATCTAAACATCACTTAAGTAGAACCTGTATGGCAATGTGAAGTAGGCAACAAGCAGCTCATGATGCCATGATCTAAACAATTTCATGAATAAAGGGAAACAAAGCTTTTGTCATCTATTAGTCTGCTAAGGGTTGCAAAGCCACCTCTAAGGTTCTAGGACTCCAGTGAACCATAGTGAGAGCCATTATCTACCTATGGAGAAAACTTGGAACATAGCTGATCTTTTCCAAGGGTGGTCTCACTACCAAAATTCCTCCAAGTGCGCATTGATTACTCATCCCGGAGAAATGAAAGACCCCAGACTAACAGATAAAGAACTACTGGCCTCACTTGACTGAGTTATGGTCAATGTTCGCAATTCTACAATAAGAAAAGAGATTGGGCAAAAATGGCATCCATGGGAGAGCTGTAAGGGGAAAACCACTGCTGACCAAAAAGAACACAAAGGCTCATCTCAAATTTGCCAAAAAACATCTTGATGACCCCAAGACTTTGGGCCAAATATTCTGCAAACTGATGTGTCAAAAATAGAACTTGGATGTTGGATGTTCAGAAACATTTAAATATGGCAAATGAGCTAAAATATAAGACACTGGAAAAGGGGCAAATATTTTTTCACGGCACTGTATGCAAAAAGAACATGGAACATAAAATTCTGTCACATGGGGAAATAATTAGGCCAGAATAAAATGCATTATGTGACTACATTTTTCTGAAGGAAAAATTCACCTTGTTGTACCATTGACTGATATTCGACCTGATGGACACCGACACAGATTTTGTTGTACAGAACCAATAGGTGTGTCAGAAAGGGAGCCCGGCTTTGACTGCTTGTTCTGACACCAGTTCTCAGTTTACAAAACTAGAAAAGTCCTGAGTCTGCACAGATCACACGCCTCAATCTAACCTAGCGTTTACACATTCCGTGTTGTACTGTACATCTATGTGACATATGTAAGATTCAACTCATTTCCTGTGCTAAATATTAACCCTTTGGTGTCTCTGCAGCTTGTCTTGAGAAGAACGGACTTGAACACTGTCAGAAGGGTATGTGCTGTCTGTAATATGCTTATGATGAATTCATGTTTTATTACTCTGGGGTGGACGGGTAGACTTGAGGCTGGTTGCCAGTTTTGCAGCAGTAGAGCTGCCAGTCAAGACACTTGGTGCTGCTGAGAGGGACGGGATGATGGATCTTCCCTGATTAACCCCTTAAACTGTAACTTTTAAGTTTTCCCTTATGTAAGTTCAAAGTCAGAAATGGCATTTTTGTTTTCATATTGTAGGATAATGTCACATACATACAGTATTCTGCATCTGCTGGTTGCATTGCTTCACTAAAACTGCACCACACTTATATTGAGAGAAATATTCAAACCCAGGTTGCCATCTTTTTATGGCCACAGCAGTACATCAAATGGAAAATTTCTACGCCTTGTCCCTCATTTTAAATACATTTCCCAGTAATTCAACTGAATATATTTGGGATCATTGAAAACCTTGTGATCTCCACTAGAATTTAAAATTGGCCTGAAGTTTTGAATACAGGTTTGAATACAGCAGCTACATTTGATTGACCCCTATATGGGTTCTTACGATTTATGAGGTTAAATAAAGAAAAAATATATAATGAGAAGTCATGTTTCCACCAAAACAGAGCATAACCCTTTCAACAGAGCAGTTATTCTATTAGTCAATGTCTCGTTTCATATATGAATAAAACATTTATCCATGTACACTGAACAAAAATATAAACGCACAAACCAAAAATGCTGAGTTAAATTGACCTATAATGAAATATGCCCACAAATAGTGTTTATTGGTGTACTGAATGATTTGTTTTGCTCAATTCTGGTGACCCACTTCTCATTGACCACTCCCTGTGAGATTACTCACTCATTGAGTTATTCCGCCCCCTGAGCTTCATAGAGCATAACATTGAGTCAGCGTGACCAATACACAGGCACTCCTTGCACCAGGGTCAATAAAAGGTCACCCCAAAATGTGCACTTTTGTCACAAGTCACAATGCCACAGATGTCACAAGTCATGAGGGAGCGTGCCATTGGCATGCTGAATGCTGGGATATCTGTGACAGTGGTGTCAACACACTTGAATGTGCATCATTCCACCATCAGCCTGTTGAGAAGTCGATTCAGAGAGACTGGCAGCACTGTGAATTGTCCACATGCCCCACGACCACATGTGACCACGCCCACACAGGATCGGCACATGCGGCTCCAGCACCTCCATGATCGGCTCCGACCAGCCACCAGGACAGCTGACGAGACCGTCAGACTGCACAACAGGCTCAGACTGTCCGAAACTGCCTGAGGGAGGCAGACCTCCGAGCCCACTGACCGCACCGAGGTCTCGACCTGACCGCCATCCGTAATCGGCACAGACTCGACTGGGCCAACCATAACCTTTGCTGGACGCTTGCACGGTGGAGAAAGGTGTTATTCCGCGATGAATCGCGATTCTAACTGTACCGCGCTGATGGCAGACAACACGTATTGCGACGTGTGGGCAAGCATTGTGCTGATGCCAGCTCCGAGTTGCGCTGCAGGAGGAATGGGACAACATTCCACAGGCCACTATTGACAATCTAGGAACTCCATGCGCCGGAGGTGTACGGCTTTACATGATGCCGATGGTGGACACGCTCGTTACTGAGTGCTGTGAACTCTGCCCGCTGACCCCTGTTGGGTTCAGGCTGTGGTAACTCATGAATTGTGTACAGTAAATGTTAGTCATGTTTCTGTTACTTGAATATTAAGGCAAGAATAAAATAATAATTGTTTTGTTGAAATGTTTCCCGGTTGATAAAAAATAATTCGAAAAAGATCACTTTGTGCGTTTATATTTTTGTTGAGTGTAAATAGCACAGAACATGAAAAACAAAAATATATGATGAATGAAACATGAAGAAAATGATACATGACTTGATTGGCAAAGGTTACCTACACCATTAGAAAACTACACCCAGCTCTGTCTGAACACCACATTGGTTCAGACGCAGTAACTGATCGCCACTCTTTCTGTTTTATGCCCTCTGTATGCGGTGACAGTGGTTCACTTGATTTTAAAGAAATCGTTTGAATTACATAGACCCACCTGAGGTATTTCAGTCAGAATTTGGGCTACGTTCAAACAAGATTATAGTACACAATCGATCAAGGCACATCTAGAATGTACTGAAGGTTTTAATTTACAGGTATGTTTTTTGTTATTTCAGTAGATTTTAGAATTTTGATAAGTGGCGCCCCCTAGTGTGTGATGGGAGCTGTGCCAATATAAATATGCACAGAAGTTCTGCACGTCTGACGCTAAGCTTTTATGTGTAAGCAAACATTCTCTTTTTCCGTAGACTGGCATCCAAGCGATATTCAAGTGGAGCAGCAGGGAAGGGATGTCATTGTGACCTTCAATCTTGCGCCGAAGAATTTAGGAATCAGCCAGTATTTCTCGTGGTGCTACGGAGGAGGTGTGCGCAACTACACAACCATTAAAGTGGTAGGTATATCACATGACTGGGGGAGAATGTATTCCGATTATTTCAGCACAACATGTACTGCACAAAAGTGTTTGTCTCAACCAGCTCTTAAGTCCTGAATTTAGAACTGAAATATTATTTCAAAGATATTTATGTTATGAACTAGGCAGTTGGGGAGCCAGTTGCAGGATCGACAATGAGCCACTGGGGCGTGCATATAATGAGGAGAAGGCTGAGGAATGAAAGAAGGATTTGAGAACCCACTGTACCTAATTATTTAGCTCTTGAGAAGGAACACCAGAGAGGAGACCTAGAATTTAGAGTAAAAGTTTAGAGTAACTCCTTTGCACCTCTAGTGCAATGATCCAACTCTGATTGAGCCAAAACCTACGAGCTATATACACAGGACACTCAGTAGAAATAGCTGATCACACTGAGGGAATAACGAGACTATCAAACAGTTGCTTGGAACGCTCCACAAGACAGCGAAAAAGCTCTTTAAGGGCCCGCGTAATATTATTGCGCGTGCTCGGAACTTCGAAAACTGTTGGCTGTACAAAGTGAATCTGCTGAAGTGCAATGATTTCATCCTCCCCAATCTGTTTTTGTTTTGCGTTGTATTTATATATTTTAGTTACTCGGGCATTATGCTTTTTATACTAAGGAGTTTTCATGGAAATTAGAGTACTCAAAACACTATTACAAGCTGGTTTTCCAACACCCTGTAAACATCATAGAAGAAGAAAAATACCCTCTCAGGAATTGGGAACAATTTGAGTCCATTGAGACTCATTGTATCGGGGTAATTATTATTGAAATAATAGAGAATTAATAATCCTTTATTGTTGAAAGCAGGATTACTGAGTTAGAAGAATTATCACACTGAGTAGAATCCTAAAACACCCCCAAATCAGGAACATGAACCAAAGTAGAAATAGTTGAGTTTGAGTTTATCTCTGCACAGTTATCCAGCTAACTTAGCATAATCCTGCTTTGTGAAATTTCTTCCGAGCTTGTTTTTTGTTTAAGAGCACTGTTGATTTGGAAACTCTTGATCTCTAGTTAGTTTTCCAGTACAGTAAGGGGAACGAGTCTTAGGATTTGAAACTCATGTTACTTGTGTTTCCCTGTGCAGAATCTCACAGGCAACAAAACCCATCACAGTTACCGCCTGGCCAATCTCAAACCAGAGACCCGCTATTCCTGTGAGGTGAGTGTTGGTGCTGTTATTTTCTTATAGGTCCTTAATTTACTCATTTTTAACTATGAAATATAATGCCATGGTGCCTGTAAAACAGGTTAATGAAGCTTATTGTAAAGAAACCTCACAAACACAGCGTTTGCAGCCAGTCGTCTTGGCTCTCAGTTTCTCCCCTCAGTGACCATTTGCTGTTACGAGTGGGTAGCAATTATATGCAAATGAGCTCGGCTTGGATTGGCTGCCTCATCGTGGTGTGAAGTGAACAATAGGGCACTGAGGGGACTACGTCACAGCTGCTCAGCTTTTGGTGTCGTAGGTAAAATCCCTATGGAAATTTATATCGGGATTTGGACACTTTCCGGCATTACTCAAACTCAAAGTAATTTTATAGCCTGGTTGCTTCAAGATTAGCCAGCAAATTATACGGATGCAAGTGATTACACTAAATTAATTATTTATTGTCGAAAATGTTATGCTTTTGCACTTGTGGTCCAGTTCATAGTCCACTTTTGTGAACTACTGGTTAATATCCACAACACAAGTGTGTGAGCAGCCCATAATTTGTTCCTCTCCAGGGAAGTACCCCAGTCTTAGCAAAAGTTCACTACATACCTTGACGGAAGCCGAACTGTAAGAAAGTCTACTAGAGCAGCCAGTCAGGAGACCACGTGATCTCTGAAGATTCCCGAATCGGAGGGACTATAAGTTTTCAATTTCCTGCTGTCAAGAGAGTGGTGTGGTTGTTCTGATGTCTCTGAATTATCCTTGTTTAAAGTAGTGTTTGTGCGTCCATGAGGACAAGTAAGTCACCTATGTTGTCCTACGTATTTACCGTAGTCAGTGTTGATGTTAAGTGGATGGGCTCTGTAACTATTTTATGCTGTTTGGAGGTGTTAATGGTTGTGATTTTGCCATTGCTAATTTGCCATTGCTAAGTTCTTTTGACCTCATGCAACTGTGTGTTATGACCACTGCTAGCGCCATAGCACTTTTAGCCCACAAGAGGGCAGTGCAAGACTGTGTTATTGAAGAATTACTGTTCAGCTGTGTATGGACATTTAAAGATAATTGAGATTGTGTCTAGATAAAGGATTCAAGATTATTTACCCAGTTTAGACCTGGATTAAGTGTTTCTGTGTTTGCAAAACTGGCCCTGAGTATTGCCTGTTGTGCTTGTTTGTGGGTGTTTGTATATGCTTCCTGTTAACTTTAACACCTCTTTGTTGAAGCTTGCAGCTGATGTCGTTGACGCTATCAGGAAAACCTTTGCCTTTGAAGTGATGCAAATGGAAAAAGGTAATTGCCGACTCATAGCTCCCCCTATGGACCTATCCATGTACTGCATTAATTACTTAATACTTGGATTATGAGGGGGCACAAATATATAATACCTTTCAAAAGTTTGGCATCACTCATCATTTAAGTATTTCTTGTTATTTTATTCAATAAAATGATAGTAATCGATATACACACACACCAACATGTATGTTAACGTTATTTATTTAGTATTGTAGAATTTGGTGGCAAAAAAGTTTTCAAATGATGAATAATAGTCCTACACTCAGTGAACACTTTATTAGGAATGCCTGTACACCTGCTTACCAATACATTTGTCCAGTCACTGATCACGTGGCATGCATAAGATTATGTCATGAGCTTCAGTTAATGTTCGCATTAAACATCAAAAATGGGGAAAGAAATGTGATCTTAGTGGCTTTTACCACACAATGATTGTTAGCACCAGACGGGGCAACATGCGTATCTCAGAAATCCCCTGGGATTTCCACTCAGAAGAGTCTGTTGAGTTTACACAGAGCGGTTTGAATAACATCCCGTGAGTGGCAGATCTGTGGACTCCTTATTGATGAGAGAGATCAGAGGATAATGGTTAGACTGGTTCACGTTAACAGGAAGGCTACGGTAACTGTGGTGAGCAGAAAAGCACCTCAGAATGTACAACATATCAAATCTTGAGGCGAACGGGCTACAACAACACACGATCACATAGAGTTCCACTCCTGTCAGCCCGGATTGAAATCTGAGGCAGCAGTGAGCACAGGTTCACCAAATCTGGATGGTTAGAGATAAGCAAAACGTGGCCTGGTTTGATGAATCTCGATCTCTGCTGAGACACCGGATGACAGGCTTAGAATTAGACATGAACAGAGTAAATTCATGGACCCAATTTATTTTGTGTTGATAGTTTAGGCTAGTGGTGCAGATGTAATAGTGTAGGGGATATTTTATTGGCACACTTTGGTCCCCTTAATTCTATCAATCATCGTTTGAATGCCACAGCCTACTTTATCTGAGTATTGTTTCTCACCATGTGCAATTTACCCATCTTCTACTGGCTACTTCCAGCATGGTAATGCACCACGTCACAAAGCAAAACTCATCTCAAATTGGTTTCACAAATATATCGAGTTCAGTGCACTTAAATACCCTCCTGAAGTCGCCAGATCTGGATCCAAAAGAGTACCTGTGGGATGTGGTAGAACGGAAGCCTAATCACAGAGACTGCGGAATTGAAGTTGATAAGATTTGTTAACAACGCATAAAAGTCAATGAAAAGTCTTTGGCCCTGACTTAGATCTCTAGGACCCTGCGGAAAGGTGTGGTTCAAATCGGCCTGTAGAGCAGGCAATGATGAAGCCATCCCCCTTTTGGAAAGAGGACCCCGAGAGGGAGATTGACAGGAATGATGACTGGTTCTGGGCGGAGTCAGATGATGGTGGTTCGGAGGAGGTGGGGAATGGTAAAATCTCTGTAAACTGCTGGCAGTGACCAATTACAGGAATTTTTATGGTATTCCAGTGATGATTGGCTGAATTCAAGTGCTTAGGTGTCCTACATCTCTGCGATTGGGCTTCTGTTTTCACCCCGTAATGGCTGCATGAATGTGCATTTGACAAATCTGTAGAAATCATCGTGATGCAGTCATGTCAACATTTGCCAGCATCTCTCATAAGTTTTTCCCACATCATGTGGAATTTTTGCCATAAATAACTGAAGCTGTTCTGACAAAAAAAAAAATGGAGGCCCTTGTACTGATATGGTGTTCCTAATAATGTGACCAATGAGTGTCTCCAATGACTGATTTGAAATATTTAGGTCATCAGGACATTAATTTTACAAAGGTTTCATTCTCAGTGGATTTTTCACATTGACTCCAATATTATTCAAAGCTTTCTTATGGAGACGGGCGCACTCAGGGTTCTGGTGATCCCAGAACAGCTTTACTGGGCTTAAATCGGATGATTGAGCTGACCTCTTCAGGAAGTCCGCACTGAGTTTTTGGGTCATTGTCTTGCCATAACAACACTTCCTCCATTCGTTCTACTTAGTAAAATGAACTAATGATTTCAAATTTTTGAGCAGTAGTGTACTGGTTATCCCATAATTTATCAATACATCCTTAAAAAAATGTTTCTTTTTCTTTTTAAATAACTCTAATTCAAATGCAACTTGCATATTGTTTCTAATTCACAGCAGTGGAGTTGAGTATTGATATGAACACTGCTTACAACTGTTTTCTTTGGACATTATCAGTTGAAGTGATTCTTTCATGATTATGAATTTGTTCAAAATTTTGCAGATCAAACTAATTAATGCTGGTAATTTGCCATAAGTCAGTTTGAAAATTAACTGAAAACATTTGTTTTTATTCATGTGTCTGTTCTGGCTTGGTGTTGAGTTCTTGTAGGTTTTGTTTCTGAACAGCGTCCCAATACTGATGTTTTAAAAGTAAAAATGTCTGCTCCCTCTTTCTCTCTCTCTCCTTCATCCTCTTTCCTGCCCCCTTACAGCGCCTTCATCCCTCACCGCCAACACATCCCTCCTGACCTTACTCCTTCCAGTACTTGTGCTGTTGGCCATTTTGTTCATAGTTTTTGTTTTAATTATCGGCATGAAGAAATGGAAAAGGAGTCGAAGGAAAACCAAAATGGCTGCAGGTGTGCTGACAGGTGATTGGTTAATTAAATCACATGTCAGAACCATTTTGGCCCTCTGGCTAGAGCCTCCCTTTGCTGTCAATATGTCAGAAATTCCTTTACTAGTCATAAATAATAACTTCTCTATTGTTACGGTGTGCTCTGTTACCATGATATTGAAAATCTCAGATTGCAATAGTGCTTCAAACAGAAGCCATGAAACAAAACAAGGCTGTAGTTCTGAGGACCTAAAGAGCCCTACATCTATTTTGGATTTAACATATGACCAAAAGTATGCTGGGTATTGTAGTCAAGTAGGGCCATATTAATCACTTATCACCTCCTGTTCTTGTTTCAGATGTCACAGAGCAACATGAGTCCAAATGTGCGCCTCAGGAGCAAAGTCTGGTCCTGCTCGAAACGCCTCACCCTCCGCGACTCCTGATTTGTTACTCAAACGCAGATGGCCCCGCCCACGTCAGGGCTGTTCTGCTATTGGCCACCTTCATTCAGCAGCATATGTCTACACAGGTGGGAGCTGGGACATGATGGAGCATTTCAAGCGTTTTAAGTGTTTTAAGCACTAAGGTGTGGCCCTGCTTTAAAGTGGAGGGGACTTATGTGTGAGTTTCCCATGGGAAATGTTTACAGGAACCCAATACCCCTAGTACTGTGGAGTAACATGAAGGTACAGTTGGGATACAGCAATAGTTCAGCCTGGTCTTTTTGCCAACTCAAGATGTTAATACCAACTTACAGTGCAGTCAAAAAGTTTTTGCCCCCTTCCTGATTTCATTGGTTTTTGCTTATTTGAAATATTTCTGATCATCCATCTAATTTTACATGAGACAAAGATCACTTGGGTGAACAAAAAAATTCAGTCTTTAAATTATAATTTCATTTATTGAAGGTAAAGAGCCATTCAAAACCTATACCACTCATTTGAAAAAAATAATTCCCCCCCCCCCCCTTTAACCTTGTAACTGGTCGTTTCACCCTTTGCAGCAACAACTGCAATCAAACATTTGCCGTAACTGGTAATGAGTCTTTTACATCTCTGTGGAGGAATTTGGTCTGCTGTTTTTTGCAGAATTGTTTTAATTCAGCCACATTTGAGGATTTTTGAACATGAACTGCCTGTTGAAGGTCATGCCTCAGCACTTCAATTTGATTCAAGGCAGGACTTTCCAAAACCTTCATTTTGCTTCTTTTGCCCCATTCAGAGGCGGACTTGCTTATGTGCATCGTATCATTGTCCTGCTGCATAATTCAACTGTATTTGAGCTTTAGACAACAAAGTGATGGCCAGACATTCTCCATCAGGATTTTCTCGCAGAGAGCAGAATTCATGGTTCCATCAATTATGCCAAGTCGCCCAGACTGGAAGCAGCAAAATGGCCCCAGACCATCAAAATACCATCACTGTGTTTGACTTTTGATATGGTGTTCTTATTGTGGAATACTGTGCTGTCTTTAAACCTGATGTAATGGGACCCGTGACTTCCAAAAAGTTCCAGTTTTGACTCATCAGTCCTCAGAGTATTGTCTCAAAAGTCCTGTGCGACATTAAGATGTTTTTTGGCAAATGTGAGATAAGTCTTCGTGTTCTTTTAGGTTATCAGTGGTTTTCACCTTACAGCTCACCCATGGATGCTATTTTTGCCCAGTCTCTTTCTTATTATAGAATCATGAACACTGACCTTAACTGAGGTAAGTGAAGCCTGCAGTCCTTTGGATGTTAGTCTGGGTTCTTTTGTGACTTCCTGTTTGAGTCTCGTCAATGCGGTCTTGAAGGAATTTTGGTTGGCCGGCCACTCCTGGAAAGGTTCACCTCCGCTCCAAGTTTTCTCCATTTGTGGATAATGGTGCCATGGTTTGCTGGAGTCCCAAAGCCTTAGAAATGGCTTTGTAACCCTTTCCAGACTGATCGATGGCTTTGTTTCTCGTTTGTTCTTGAATTTCTGTAGATTAGGGCATCATGTGCTACTTATTGCCTACATCACATTGCCAGACAGGTTCTATTTAGGTGATGTTTAGATTCAGCTGGACCGGCAGTAATCATGCCTGGGTGTGTCTCAAGTAACTAAACTATCAACTGAATTTGTTTAATTGGTTGATGTAGTAACTAAGGAGGAAGTTACTTTCTCACATAGGGCGAGGTGGGGTAGGAGAGCTTTTTCACCTCAATAAATGAAATCATCATTTAAAAACTGCAATGTCTGTTTACTCTGCTTATCCTCGTCAAACATCAAAATTTGTTTGATGATTTGAAACATTTCAGTGTGGAAAATATTTTAATAAATAAGAAATCTGGATACTTTCTCACAGCACTGTAGTTCTGGCTGGTGTATGTTTTCCACTTCTGCTGTTAATAACTGCTATTGTTCTGTCTGGTGTGTGTTTGGTTACTTCTCATGTGAATAACCGCTATAGATGAGCCTGGTTTGTTGATTTGCGCAGGTATTTCTGGACCTGTGGGAGGCGCTCTCGCTGACGGAGGAGGGGTTGATGAGTTGGCTCTGTCGGAGACTGGAGGAGAGCGACTTCGCGATGGTGGTGTGCTCTCGCGGGCTGCAGCGAGACCTGGGGAGAAGACCGGAGGAGGTCAAGGAGTGCGGCAGCAGAGACGCCGCTGTCCTGGCCGTGTCGCTCATTGGCGAGGCACTGGCTCGCGCCCAGGCCGGCAGACAGGGCCTTTCCAAGTACATGACGGTTATTTTTGACTACTCGAGCGAGGAGGACGTGCCGGGGGTCCTGGGCCTGGCTGCGCGGTACTCCCTGATGAGAGACCTCCCACTGCTGTTCTCACACCTCCACGGGGTGGCGCTAGAGGGCCCAGGCCAGCGTCTCCAGGTGGAGCACATCTCCCAGGAGGAGTACCACGAGCTACCAACAGGGGGAGCTCTTCGCTGGGCCCTGCACGAGGCTGCACTGGAACAGGAAGCAGGGATGCACATCCCCCCTGAGCCTCATGAACTTGAGTGTTAAACACAAAATTAGAGTCATTGCAGATTACTAAGCCTCTGGTGCCCAAAATCAAGTTTCTCTTTTGAAGCCAATATAAACTTTTGAACTGACTCTGACCAAGTTTTATGGTTCATTGGGAGTACTTTTGAGCTATTCTCAATGAACCTATCACTACCAAAGAATGGAGCCACCCAGAATGAGATGTTTAGATAGCCTTGGGCAGTGGTCCTCAGTGTTGGTTGTATGTGCAGGCTGTGTACGCTGGTTATGCCTTCGCCTGCACAGAGGGCATGAGACATGCTGTTTTCTGGTCATCAGTACTTGCATACATCCATCACACTGTCTGTCACTAATATCTTGTCTGCATTATATTTACTGAAAGAGTGGAGCTATTTTTGCTAAATCACATATGGTCAGTCCTCAAAGAGGGTAGCTGAACTGATTCGGTTTTGGAGGTCTTTGGGTCAAAGGTCAAAGTCACATAAGGTCAGTTAAATGTGGGGGGCGCAGTTCAACTTTTAGGGCGTATGAAGTTACGGCAGGTGGCATTGAGTTGTGCTTTGTTTTCGTCCAGCCACAACTGCAATCATAGCATTTTAAAAAGTAGTTAATTTGTCTTTATTTGGGGCATTTAGTGTATATTTACTCTCCCAAGCCATATTTTAACATATGTACTCAAGCATGCCAGAAAGAATGAAAGATCCTTGTGCTTTTTAGCCCGCTTGGCCAAAAGGCCCAAGGGGCTTATGCTGTGCTCGGGGTCTTTAGTGGTGGTCTGTGGTACGTGCGTGCGTGTGAACTTTTGGCTTGTCTGCGTTCCGGGGTCTTCAGTTTTTGACCGATCCTTTTCATATTTCATATGTGTATATATGGACATAAGGTCTAGACCATAGACTGTATAAAAAGATGGACGCAGCACTCGGGTCTGAAAACTGAGGCCAATGCGGAAATCTCCAAAATTTGCATTCTATTTAATGGCGACGTCGGTGGTTGCAGAAAGAAGTTCAATCCTATAGAAGTCTATGAGAAAATGACCCTACTTTCCCACCTGATTAATTATTTCAATAATGATTCTCCACATTACTTTATTGTATCTATCGCAAGTTTCAAGTCTCCTTCGATATATCATGATGTTCATTTTTGTAAATTATGGTCCCAAATAGACTAGAATAAAGGATAAAGCCAGAATATGCTTTAGGGGCGTGGCTATCCTCTGGTCCTCTTCTGATACGGTCAGATCCACCCGTAGATCCACCCCTCGCTCCTCCCTGGATATTCAGTTCACGCTCTCGTCCAATAGAAATCACATCCGGTTTCAAAATGACAAAATGGCGCAGTTCAAATTGCCAAAATCGAGGCTTCCTAAATTGTATGCTGAAACCAATGGGTGACGTCACAGTTGCTTCATCCATCTTTTTATACAGTCTATGGTCTAGACCTAGTTCGATTTTGAGCCCAATCGGACCGGTACTTTGGCTAATAGGGGGCGTTCCATTTTGGCCATGTTTGGCCAAGAGGGTGCAGTGGCTTTTTTTTTTTTTTTTTTTTTTTTTTACAACGTAGGTAATTTCAGGTTCGTATTACACAGATCAAATTGCAGTTTGGGAAAATCAATAAGCTCATAATTACATTGCTGAACATAAGTGTTCGTTGTTCTTTCAAAATACTTTGCTTGAACCTAATTACACAATTATGACACAAAACAGGTTTAACTTTATCATTTGCTTGTGTAATGAATGTATAATTTTTACAAACACATATCAGTTGCTTTTCAGCAATGAGGAATCATGGTCTTATTCGTTAACTTGATTGGTAGACTTTTTTCCTCCTTTTTGTGTAGTTGTTTCCAATATATCACAGTGTAGATATGGAATTTTTATTCTTTATGGTATACATGGATATTTCTGTCACTGTGAGGCTTAAGAGGACAAATAACTACTCTTAACATGAATGCACTTAAGACAAATTAACAACTTGTTAGAATATTATGCATGCAATTGTAATTCTTGGGTGTACATATTTATAATTTATTTTTGTAAATATCAGCAGTGTTTTTCAGCTGCATTAATACAGTACATGCAGTCAATGCAATTGATGCTATTGAAATGTTTTGAAAATACAGAAATCAAACTAAATGAATCCATTTTCGCTTTTCCAAAACCATTGGCTTGCAGTTGACTGTCACACAAGTACGTTTATACAACGACCGTAACATTAACTTTTTTTATAATATTTATATTTCTGAGTTCATTGACATGCACTTATTAGTATTTATTGAAGTTAATTTAAAAAAACTTTGTAAATATGTTTCTGTACAATCATTTCTGTCTGTATTAGCCTTTATTTAACTATGATACTCATTGAAATTAAGAGCAGTACATTCATGATGTGCTCAAACAGATTGGATTTATAATTAAATATGGAGTTTGTTGATGTTTTCTCCTCTCGTTCATTCGAGCCCGGCGAGGCAGCACACTGACTACATTTCATTTGAAAAGCTTTAATGTGATGCTCAATGAGGTACATCATGTAAGACTCTGTGCAATGGAGCCAATAATCAAGTCCACACGGAAATGCCAGAAGCGAGAGATGGATTAGTAGTCTCTTAGGCAGAGATGTGCTATTTACCAAGTGAGAACGTTCTCAGGAAGGAAAAAAAACAATGCACCTTAATTTTCTGGGACACCCATAGCATAACTCAAAAATGCTTTGTAGCTGGATCCCTTACTTTTTTAAGTGTCGTCAAATTTTCATTTTTACAGTGAAGCAAGCGTAAAAATGAAAAGTAAAGATTCTCTAGCTTCATTTAACCCCAACTGGTCCAGCCATTGGTCAAATCACCATCAGCTTCACTGTGGTAACCATTGATGGAAAGTCTAAATGTTAGAAACACTGTAAAAATAAAAAGTGGACACAACTTTTAGAAAAGTAAGGCAATCAGATGCAAAGCACAATAGATTTGGCTCAACTTCAAGAGTTCAGTTCTTTCAAAAATCAATTTGTGAAATCTCAAAAACTCAAGTTGAGCAAACTGCTTTGCAGGAATTGCCTTACTTTTTAAAGTTTCATTTTATACGATGAAATATTTGTCCATCCAAGTTTAACTACCACCCATAAACTCAATCAACCGCCTACACTCAATGAGTGCATTTACATGACATTAGAGAACATGGATTTATTGCATAATTCCGACTAAAACCGGACTTTTAAAATACATATAAACATGTTAGTCTGACTGGAATCATACTGACTTCTCAAAGTCGGACTAACACACCCAGATAATGCGGTTAGGAGTCAAATAACTCCTCTGTGTATACGCTTGAATTAAACCGAACTGAACTATGCGCATGCTCCACAGTTCATTGTGCAGGGCTTTGACCTGGAAGTCTTTAGGGCTTGTGAACACCAAACTGAGTTGCAACAACTCTGTACTCTGCACAACTAGCCTGTTTGAACAGAACAGTAGCAATCTTCAGCTGCAATGGTATTGGCACTCGAACAGTCACGTCTTGGGGGCTTTGTTCAACTAACCCGCATAATTTATCGAATGACCTGCGTGTCATCCATAAATTTTTGTTCCACTCACCATCGGAAAAATCTATCACAACAACTCTCTCCCACCAGTCTTTGCTCTTGACCCGCATCCAACAGGCACGGGAAGCCCCTGGGTGTGTTTACAGCACAGATGCTAACTTACATAGTTGGAACGACTGAGTGCGAGTGGACGAACTATATAAGTTGGTAACTTAGTAACTACGCTTTTGGGAAATACACCCTAGGGTAGTAGAGAGGGGGCACAAACTGGACATAGCGGAAGTCGCACTGTCAAAGCACTCCAGGAGCATACGATGTTGCCACCTGCCTTTGACTAACACCATAATCATCAGGGATAGTGTGCATCTCAGTTGTATGAAAAGCATAGCAAACAGCACGTGCGAAATATACAGAGCCGTAAAGTTGCCTATGTTCTCGCCTCTTGACATGCGACCAGTTTGCCGCCAGCTAACTTGTTTGTCGATTGCTTGGTCTGTGATGTAATAGGTCAACCAGAAAAAGGTCCAACCTGAACAAGCTGAAAGCGGGCATATCAGCACCTATCATATCGGAGACGGACATGCTTCAGTCAATGAACCGGTTTCCCAACATGCATGTATACTGAGACGAGGACAGTAGTCCAATTAGATGGCCTAATCGAGCTATAACTGCAGCTCGACTTAACTGTGCATCTAAACGTACTGAATATTTCTACCACCTGGTTTAAGAATTGAGCTAATTAACAAATCTAGTTGATTGGATTTTTTCCCCACTTATCCAAACAACGGTTGGATAAGTGAGCTGCTTAAAACCATGGACACCAGACACTGTCAGTTTTGTTTTCACTGGCAGTCCATGATCCAGATTTTGGAGCGGCTGATGGAAGAATGTTGAATGAGGTATCATTCATCTCGTTTATCAAGCTAACTCTGTAGTCCTGCTTTCTGAAACAACCCCCGGGCATCAACTGGGACACTGAGTAATTCTCTCGCATTTGAGACTGCAGCATCACAGATGAGAAGAACTGAATCATTTGAAAGGGTCTTTATGGAGAGGGACAGTAGAAAAGTGCATTTTAATGTCTATGGAATGCATGTATTTATGTGGAGCTGTCCGATTCCTCCCTTTATTCGGAATTGCGAACAATCTGAAACCACACTCATGATAGTGCACTAACCTATCTCGCGTCACCAATTCAGTAGAGTGCAGTGATCTGCAGTTCTCCTCTGAAACACATGGTGTCACCAGCGAGTTTATATTTCGCATCGAAGAGAGAGATACTCGGAAAGGGACTGAACTTGCGTGGCTTTGCCATTCAGTTTACAGGAGCCCAGAAAGTCCAGTCATTATGCCACGACACACAGGTTCTCTTGCTAATTTTTCTTTTTCTTTTTTTTTCTAGTCATTTTATTTGTCCAAAACCATTCCCATCATGTTACTTCGCGGTTTACTGGTTTACTGGACCGTTTCACCACCGCAAGAAAATGACTGAATGCTTTCTCAATCGCTCTGTTACGCTTCCCCCCGTGGTAAAAATTTGGTATTGCTGTATGCGAGTTGAACGAGACGCAGCGTGTAATATTCGGCAAAACAGTGGCTCTGCCCTTAGTGCCGATTTCACCACTTAGGCCAACCCACTTTCAGGTTAATTAGTGGAACTGGTGTATCCTGAATCTATTCTATTTTAATCTTGCCCGTATTGAACACATCAACATGCACACAAAAACAAGAAATAAACTGTATACATGAGACCAAAGGTTTTTCGTAGATATTAAATCCAATGGGATATTGTTCTATGTGTAGGAAAACGCCAAAACATGTGGTATTCTATTTTTTGCTTCTCTTGATCCAAGAAATATCAAACACATCTAATTATGCGTAGGTCTGGCGGTCTGTCAGTTGCTCTGAGAGCACTGAGCAATGTGACCTTCCTCGTTCAAGAGATCAACATTATGCCGCATTGCATATCCAAATCACATGCTGTATGGAGGAATATTGCACAATAATTTAAGATTTGTGTGCTTGTTCAGCACTCAGGATGCCTCTAATTAAAGCCAGATTATCAACTCCAGCTGTTGTTATACCAGTAATACAAGTCCGGATGTATGATTGATATATAATTGGCCTGATCCAACACATGGATGCGGTGCTGCTTCAGTAGGGTACATATATGCCTTCTCTTTCAGCAGTCTGAAAGTCCAGCGAATCAAAACTGAAAACTATGTCTCTTGTATCCAGTTTTGATCTATTTATGCAAATGAAGACCACAATGAAAAAATGATCAGTCACATTTTCACATTGTGGGGAAATGATGAATTAAAAATTCAAAACGATCTTAGAAACAAAGCACTGAAAAAATATGCAAAAAAATATATAAAATATTATGATAATATATAATATTATTATATATTATTATAAATATTATAATAATATTTAATATATAAAATATACAAAAATGCAAAATTTGAACTCTGATCGTTTTTCCTTTGTGGTCTTCAAATGTTCTCCTATTTTCTTTATGCACATTTCACCGTTGAGGATTTTTGACAAATATATGTCCTTATAGATCAGTGCTGAGCCATAATTTCACATACTGTTAAACAACTGAGACATTGAATCAGTAGTATGTGTCAGTTGGTTACATCTAATACATGTCATTTTTTTATTTCTTTTTATTTTACCAAAAAGTTCAATTTTTGACAAATAAACTTCTTCAGAAGACATGAAAACATAATTTCATTGTGTAAGATTGAGCAGAATTTGCTCTTCTCATGAATGGCAGCCTATGCCCACTGTTTTCAGTGCAACAGAAGCACAGTTTGGATCGATGAATCAGAGACCAGTGTGGAGCCTGTGGTTATGATAGATTTGGTCACCCAGTTTATACCAGGCTGTCAGGAGCACAATTTTGACTGCTTCTAGCAATATTCTATGAAAGCCTGTTTTATGTTTTTCCATGTATTTTCCATCAACATTAATCTTCTTGATACAGCAGAATTATCTTACATTTGATCAGAAATATCCTCTATCTCCAGAGAAATCGATTGGGTCACTTTCGAAGGCAAAGGGTTCAAATGTGTCGCCATTTGACAAAATTGCTTGCTACTTTTGTTGGAAGTACCGAACTCTAACTTATTTGTTGATTGGCAGGATGGAAGATTTAGACAGAATAAGTGGTAGTAGGGTGTGAAAAATGAATTGAGGGCAAATTCTTACATTTCATATAACATGTAATGGAGGATTTTCTCTAATTTTCTGTTGGACGTATGATTGCTGCATCACTGACACTCTTTTAAACAATAATTTCAGTAAATGGCTGATTTGACAGTACTTTTTTGATGAAAGAAAAGGTGGCTTTTTGTGTGAGACAACACAAATAAGTTTAAATGGCATAACCTGCACTGATCCAGAATGCTTTCCCACTGTGTACACCAAAACATTTATTAAGGAAAGCGTTGCTGATTGGACAGAGACAAACCAATGAGGAGGCAGCTTGGCTGCCTCAGGTAAGAACAAAGACACAAAGGTTAGCAGCACAGTCCTCTTTGAAATTCTCAGGGAGACTAATCGCTCACTCTGGACCAGAACTATTTCAGTACTTGTTGTGTTCATACCAACTTGTCGATCATTCTGGAAAGAACAAGGCTTCATTTTTTTTCATTTATATAAGTGTGCAAAAATATAAAGATGGCCGTGACAAACTTACACTACATTACCCGCATGAGCAGTGGATTCAAAGTCTACATTTTGGAAGGTAATTATCTGTTCCTCTCCTGCTGTTATTCGATATCATTCATGTTTAATATCATTTCTATTGATAAATAACTGGATGCAACAGATGTAGGATGTGGGCAAATTTCATTCAAGTCATGTTTTTCACTGCAAAACAGTGTCTTCTTGCTATTTAAGTTTCATGTGAAGGTACACCTGAGTGCAATTTGCAGGTGAGACCGCGATGAAATGTGTAGCTGTTGCTTGTTTCTCTTCTTGTTCATCGCGATTTAAAAAAAAATAATTAAAATCCTACACAGATTATTACATGGCGGATTAATTTACTCTTTTTTTAAACCATCTTTTATGGATGCTGCAAGTTCAGTGTGACTCGTATATACCAGCACCACTTAAAACTCATGCAATTACTGGGAAATTGTACTTCTCTGCAGTGAAATCTGCAAAGATATTATGGCAATTTCTGAAGTTTAGTCGATTCAGACACCTTAACATGGTATTGCTTAGGGGTAGTAAGTTCAACTGAGTGGCCACGGGTGAGGAATAGAGGCATGAGATATCATCAGATAAATGCTGCCTATGTGAGCGTTTATTGATCTCCGTCATGGTGCAATTTCAAGACAGTATAGAGCAGGAAAACACAGCATGCTTTTAAATTGGATTATTCTACACATTAAGGGCTATGAATCCACTGTAGCATCGATCTTGCAAAAAAAAAGTTTAATTTAGTCCTTTGGATAATAACACAACAAAACGTAAGACTTTATTAACATTGAATAAGGTGTTGTACTTTTTTTTGTATTTTAGACCATAATTGTGAGCCTCTTATTGAGATTACAAAATTAACAAATCTGAAACCAATTTGCTCCCTAAGAGTGCTATCTGAGAAACTGCCTCCACTTTAATTATTTCAAATTAAAACTTGCTGGAGGAGCGTGCAATATTCTACAAGATCTTTCACAAAGGATCAACGGATCAACTGCTAATTCACCACTGACATAAGGACGAAAATATGTCTCATTTAAAAACCAGGAAATGAACAAAAGGCAAAACAAAACTTAAACTTAAAAAACAAAACTTAAAACTTAAACTTAGGCCATTTAAATACATTATGGCTGACGACTATGGAAAGAGGTGATGTCACGTATTTGGCACCGATGTAAAAACAGCGATCTTGCCTCGGGCATCAGAAAGTCAGTTAGGGTGTGGTTTTCCACTAACCTCCCATCAAAGCGCTCAGCAGACGGGCTTCTAGCCCGGGGGGCCATTTTGGGGGGTTGTGTTCGAGGCGCCATTGAAACCGTATCCTCCTGCAAATACCTGCTCACTGTTGGAACAGTTCAGGAATTCAGGATTCGCTCTTCTTCAGGAATGTTGAACTTTTTCTTTTTCCCCCATGCAAGAAATTCCACATCTAAGCCTGGTCTAGAGTTAGAACTAATTCCTTGTTAAACCAAACCTAAACAGCTCAACATGGCATTTTCCTTTTCAGTTTGAACTTATATAAAATATTGTTAAATTCTATAATATTTAAACAGTGTCTCCTGAAAAGTACTTCTAGTTATTTTCTTTAATTTTTTTTAGATGGGGGAATGGTTCAATGCGTCACCTTTTTCCTTCCTCATCAGATTATTTGTCATTAAAATATAACAATTATTTTTTACAACTTCTGAGAAGATTTTTTGTCCCTTGTTTTTCCCGGTGAACCATATACTATATTAATTTTGGTGAAAATACTGCCAGACAAAAGGTAAATTCCATAACTTAGAGGTTTATTTTTAAAATATTAGCTTTTCCTGGGTTTTTTACGGCAAATTTTCACCATCTATGCAAATATGAATCGGTGCACATCAACTTTATGAATTTAAGCCAAAGTTTACCCTTTTTTTTTTGCTTTTCATGATACTCACTTCTAATGAACATTTTTAAGCTTTCATAGAGGTTTTGTCCTCCTAACTGCTGAGAAAGACCAGTCAGCTAACTGGGTGCAGAGGATCACAAGCTTCCTCTGATTGGGCAAATAAGATCTCGCACTCTTTTATATCGACTATGCACGCTTGTTATGATATATATGCCTGCTGAGTGCTGTTCCGCACATGTAATTACTGCTGCTTTTTGAATATTAAAATTATTTTACAATTCTTTTTCATCCCTTCCTTTAGGACAGCCTAACATGAGAACCGAAGACAGGTACCGACATATGACCAATGAAAAGACTAGGATATCTCCGGTCTACCCACTGAAACGCAAGCACAGCCCCGATCGACGAATTATGATAACTGGCGACAGGTGTGCAAGAACCAGGAGGCCACCTCTCGCACTGTCATCGTAAGTCGCCATCCTCTGCTTCAAGTGACACATTTTTACACAAGTAGTACGCACAAACAATGATCCTTTTTTGTGCAAAATAAGAGAATAGGCCTATGAGTTTAGTCATCGTTGCAAAAGTCAGTGAGCTACTGTCATGAAGGGTTGTTTTGTCAATTTCACAGGGCTAGACCATGACTAATGTTAAGCACAAGCTGTTTGTTTTGTTGATGTGACTGGTAATTATTTGTGACTAATGTTCATAATTGATTCTTTTGTAAATGTTGCTGGTAATAATCAGTTGATTATTGTTCATGACTGGTTTTTCCATGTTCTTGGGGACCATGAGCAATTGAATTACAGTAGACTGTTTTGTTGATGTAGCAGCTAATAATCACTGACTACATTTTATAACTACCAGCTGAAAATTCCAGCTAAGACGAGCTATGTGTTTAATCTGCCGTAAACAGTGTTAAAACACGTTTGACTGGTCATCGCTGGCCAGTGGCCGGGAAAAACTAGTCAGTACTTGTAAGCTGGTGACCAAAGTGTTGAACAAGCTGACTGGTTGAAGTCGCAGGAGGTTGTTAAACCGTATGAGGAACGTTCGGGACCAGTTGCTTCTGCTAGCGCTGCTCCGTAGGCCACGCTAACGCTGATGTGTCGCTCAGGAGGCAGAGAGCGTTCCGGAACCTGGCCTGCAGCATCCAGCGCATGTCCAGCGTCAGCCCGACCCGAAGCAGCCCGGACTCCCCCACCACTCCCTCCTCCACTGCCACCACCAGCACCTGGAGCCCAACCCCCAGCCCGGACCGGTCAGCGAGCCCCGGCCTCAGCCCCACGTACAGCACCCCGCCCATGGACGAACCGCTAGCGCTGATCAAGAAACCTCGGAGGGACCCCGACAGACCAGATGCTAAGGCCCCGAGTCCCATCTGCAGCCCAGTACAGGTGAGGTCTCGAGCATACACCACACTTACCTGGGACCGGTGTGTACTCTCCTTTCGCAGTCTTACCAAAGAAAGGTGGGCTCATATAACATCACTAGAGAGGCATTAAAAAGAGATGGGGCCAGTTTAACAAGCCCATCTTAAGCTCAATCCTGTTCTGGAAGGAGTTTTGCATGGTGAATCAAAACTCTGAATTGAACGTAGTCTGGTTTAAACTGTGTATCTGAAACTGGCAAATAATTTTAAGCTGTAAGTGTTGAAAATGAGGGTACATCTTGGGCCTGATCCAAGAAGGAGGATCACTGAGATGGCAAGATAAGTGCACGGAAGATTAGAGTGAAAAATGCACTGAAGAAAGTACAGCTACTCTTGGTTTTGCTTCATAGCTACCCAGCTAAAACTATAATGCTGCTTTGTGAGCCAGAGAGCCCTGTCATACAATCATACGCACCAAGACCAATGTAGTATAAAGGCTGAATTGAGAATCATAAATTAGCTTTGTAACAGGCTCAAATCAATTTTGAATTACGAATGGAAAAAGTCCATTCAAATATTGATTGTCCTCAATCTCTATCTGCAGTCCTGTCCCAATCTGTCTGAACTCTTATCCTCATGACTTTCCTCCTCTTTTTTGCCATAATGACTACAAATGGTGACAAATGTAGAGGTTAGGGAAAAGGTCCATTCATATACATTTAGGTGTGATATGTTGTCATTATGGGGGGGAAGAAATTAAATGAGATTTTATAGCATGAACATGTGAGCTCACCATTTATTGAAGACTGCAAAACAGTAAAGTTTAGGACATTTGAACCAATGTAAAAAAAAAAAATCATGTTTACAATCACTGACATATTAAAAAGCTTCCTTGTAATGAAAAAAAAAAAATAATGAAGCAGCAGGAAGTTAGCTGTGCTTAGGTGGGCGATGAATAAAGGTCATGTTTTGGGTTTCTGTTTACCATGAGCTCACTGCCCTGTCAAAGGCTGCAACAACATCATGTGACTGGAGGGTGTTGGTCTGCTCATATGAACTTAACTTCCAGTCAGAAAGGAGTAACACAGATGTCGTCATTCCAAAATGTCTGGGAATATGTCTTGAGATGTGATTAATGCAAAGATTCGACTACAGATTTGTCCTACTAATGAGGATTCTAGTCTCGCCCAAGGGCAAAAGTGACTTTTTTTATTGTGTGTGTGACAACAGATTTACAGTTAGTCCATGATGGAATTATTAATCAGGAGACTTGAGTCACAGGAACCGGAGAGGCGAGGGATGACGAGGCAGACCTCTGGGAAATAATGTCAGAAGGGTGGCGGTTTTGCTCCAGGGTTCACTTGGCTCGGCACCCAAGCACACGTTGAGGCGTTTTGCCTGTCCAGATTTGTCTCTTTCGCTGGAAAAGGCAAGGGGGGGTGTGGATTTGCCCATTCCTATTGACGCAGGATAATCTTACAGGGAGTCGCAACCCTTCCACCACATTTTTTGTCCTCTAGCGCTGCTTTAAAGAGCCGACGTGCCGGTTCTTGTCCTAAATATGCTATCCAGCCTGATTTGGGAAGAAAGTATGCGTATTTACAAGGAGTAAGACACGGACAAGCCTCAACACAGAGCTTCTCCGATAGGTGCAGTGGTGGTGCAGATCTAGGGCCTGACAGCTTGGAGCTAGCCTGCCTTTCATAGGGGATTTGGGGTCTTTAAAGCGTACTCCTCTAGTGCACTCTTTGAGCTGGGGATGTGCATAAGCTGTGGTAACGGTATTGAGAAATTGGCACTTTCTACCCGCCCAAATTGTCTAAAATATAATTTGGTTCTGTAGACTGCACTTCATTAGTCTTATGCCTTATAAAATAATTAAAAAAAGGACTAGAGCAGTGCCCATTTATAGCATGCCTGTTTGAAAGGAACCGATCTCTTGATCTCCTGTATTGCCACTTCCATCTTCCTCAAGAGCCACTCAGCCAACCAACTTCAGACTTGACACTGCACTTCCTTTGGTCCCCAACAGTACACTCGCTAAGTTTGAAGTCAGTCGGATGAATGTTAGTTGAGAAAATCGAAGGACAGATTCAATATACACAGATACAGACAGACAGAAACTCCTTCCATTTCAGTTAGATAGATCGCCAGTGCGGCCTTTGGATGAAACTTCCAGCTTAAAACTCCGGGCGCCTCAGCTTATTTTAGCTGGCTGACCAACTAAGTGTGATATTGTCAGCTAGTGCACCAGTTCAGTTCAGCTTTCAGCTGACTCCATCAACCTCCACCAGTCACAGAGCAAACTGGGAAGAGCTAGAGGAGTTGAAAACATAGCTTAACCCATCATACTGCCTGGTTCAAGAATTGAGTTCATTTTTTCAGTGCTGTGTTTATTGTAAGATAATACAACAGAGGTGTAAGCAAGGTATGTGGATTAAATTGTAGATAATGACTGTTTTTTCTCTCCCAGGTCAGGCCATCGGTGATCACGCGAGTTCCTTCCCTGACCTGCCCCCCCAAACTGCCCTGCCGCCCCCCTCCCTCTGGTGAGTACAATCAAACATTGCTGCACTTTCATTTTCGGCCAATAAAATTGCAGCACATTACTGTGCTTTCACTTCTAACCAATCATACTACAGTTTGTTACTGTGTTTTCACTACCTACCAATCAAGCCACAGCACAATACTGTTCTTTCATTTCTGACCAATCAAAACATAGCGCATTACTATCCTTTCACCTCCAACCAATCAAGCCACGGTGCATTAATGTTCCTTCATTCCCGACCAATCAAAATACATCACTGTGCCTTCACTTCCAGATAACTGAACCATAGGACATTACTCTATGTTCACTACTATCTAATCAAACACCAGCACGTTGTTAGGCTTTCACTTAGAACCAATAAAACCGCAGCACATTACTGTCCTTTCACTTTCAATTATTCAAACCACAGTTTATTACTGTCCTTTGACTTTCATCCAGTCAAAGCCAGAAACATTAACTCTCCTTTCATTTCCAACCAATCAAGGCTCAGCACATCGCTGTTCTTTCATTTCTGACCAATCAATGCAAAGCACGTTACTCTCCTGTCACATCCATCCAATCAAACCATATTACTGGGCTTTCATTTTCAACCAATCAAAACACTGTGCATTGATGTACAACCAATCAGAGTACAGCATATTACTGTCCAGCCAATTATACTGTCTACTTAGATACTTTTAGTGTGGACGAATCTGAGGTTAATGGCTGAATGAGGACAACCTTACTATCACAACGGTATTCAGTTTTTGAGAAGTGGGTCGAGCGTTCGTAGACGTGAAAGCCCTGGCTCATGACTGGACTCTCACCTGTAAAGGATATTGCAGCAAAGGTGCGGCCTGATTCATGCTTGAGTTCCTGTGGTGGTTTCCCAGGTAGCACAGGACGTGCACTCGTCTGGCCGTGCATGCTGTGGCCTGTTGAGTCACTTCCTTTGCATGACGAATGTCTGCAGTCCTCCAAAAACACCCCTCAGCCAATATCTGCCATTTAACAACCAGATTTGAGCTACTTAACAACAATGCTGGCTCTGATGGACTTAACGTATTTCTTACAATACATAGTGAGCTGTATCACTACTGTGACAAAGACAACTTTTTTTTATTTGGTTCTGTAACTTGTATAATAAAACAATTAACATCGATTTAATGAAAAAAAAATATATTAAAGCCCTTCAGTATAAACTGGTTACAGCTTATACTGAAGGGCTTTACTATCATTTTGATTTTGCCTTTGAGGTAATTACCATGTGAATTACAGTCGTGATTCCATTTTTTTTAAACCTCTAAGCACAGTGATGTAGTCTGTAGATACACCCTTCTAGAAATGTCAAATACAGTAAATAAATTAATCAAACATCACAATATTGCAAAGCTTCGCAATCACTGGCATATTAAATTACAAGAAAACTTTTCCATTTCTTGATATTGCAGTGCTTTACACTCCTCGGGAAAACATATAGAAATTATGTTTTCAAATATCTTCGCAAATTTACAGTGCATTACAGTGACTTAGATTTCCATTAGTGTGAATGAAGGATTAGCGTCAACAGACATGCAGAAGAGAAATGAAGTAAGTCGACTGAATGAACTACTGCTGCAGCTAAAACTGGTAGTTAGTATGAGCCAGTGTACAACTGTCCAACACATTACGATTGCTGTCAATATTTCTGGGAGGAAGTACTATTGGTTTAAATAACAGAATAATACACTATTAACACTAATATGTTTGTCTTCGACAGTGGTGTCACCAGTGGCCTACGACCAGGTGGTGGACGAGCACTTCAGACGAAGTCTGGGAGTTAATTATCGCGCAGCTAACCCCTGTCAGCTGTCGGTCCAAGTGTCAGTGGACGACCATTTCGCCAAAGCTCTGGGAGACAAGTGGCTTCAGCTCAAGGCCTCGACATCTTCCTCACCGACCTCTTCCTCCCCCATCACCTCCAGTGCCGGGTCTCGCCTCTCGTCCACGTCGTCCCTGAGTTCTGACGACCTCGTCAGCACGCCGGAGAGCCCCTTCACTTCCTGCCACCCCTCCACCTGGGCAAACAGGGCACAGGCTGCCCTTGAAAAATGACTATGATTCCCAAGATGCATTTCAATTCAGATGTGATCGTATGACCAGCGAGAGACTAAGCGGGCTAACTGCTGCCCAGAGAGTCGAAAGGAAGGTCTGGAAGTGAATCAACCAGCAACTCCAGCAGGAGTGACGGGGATGCGGTGATGGGATATTTCACGGTGTGGCAAAGATAGAAAAGAGGCCAACGGTGCCTGTTTACCAACAATGTTGTGCCACACTGTCTGGGGGGCTGCTGGTGACCGGAAAAACCATCTTTAATCACTGAGCAGGACATTGCACTGATACCAGACACCTCCAGTTATGGCCTGAATTAGCCCAAAACGTAACGTTACATTTCAGAATAAAGAAACAGGCACGACTAGAGCTCTTATGCAGACTCCAGCCTCGAATAGTACCAGTATTCTGATTTGTTTAGACATTTCACAGGAAATTTAATCCAAATTAGACTAGCCAAAACCAATCTAAAAAATGTCTTGCACTGACTGTAAGACCCACTGTATTTCAAAAGAGACTGAGAGATTTCAAACACAAAATCATCTTTTAAAGCAAATGACAAATATAAACATTATACTTGGGGAAGCTTAATTGTACACTTGGTTCACATAACGTGTTTCAGATATTGCTTGTGTCACGAATAGTATATTTATCTGCATATGATAATGCAATGAACCTTTCTACATTTGTATAAAATACCATTGTGTACCACACTGGAAAAGCCTTGCCTGCATATCTGAAACAATTAAGACATTTGGACAGAAACATCCTGAAATTCTCCACTGTATGTACAGTATTTTTATTCTTGTTGGGCTTTTTAACATTGGATGCATTATTTCCAAAAGCATTTTGATTTCTGTAAATATGAGATGTAAGCAGTTGTCATGACGTCATACACATACATTGTGCTCTGCTGAAAAGGCACGGATGACACGACTTGCACAGTTGGCTGTAAAATTTCTAAATAAAAGTGTAAATAATCAAACTGAATTTTCTCTATTCTTGTTATTGCATGGCTTCTTTCTTAACTTGAAACATTTGAAACAGGAAAGCAGGCATAATTAAATTCAGCCTTCAAATATGAATGCAGCCATCGTTTTTGTCCCTCCTACATAATTGGCGGGACAACTGAACACCTCTGCGGTAAAAGTGCTCCAGTCACAAAAAGTCCATTTTGAGAAAATTGACTTTGGTGACTGTAGAGGATGTTTTTCTATCTTTACCCCACAATGTGTGAAAATGAGACTAAAGCACGTTTAGCATTAAGCTCTTCAACTGGTGCTACTGATTGCCAAGAGTGTCTTCACACCTGACTCCCAGGTGAGGCTAGGGTAGAAAACCGGCAGTTCTTAGCCCTCGAGAAAATGGAACAGGTCTGTATTTCTGTTAACCCGTCAACCGAGTATGATATCCAGGAACGTTAAACAAACGGGTGGACCATCATGACTCCTGGCCTAGAACCTACCAGTGATAAATGTCTGTTTAGTTTTTAATGTCCAAGTTTTAAACTTTCTGAATTGTCCAAGAATTTATGATGTCGAAAAGGAGAAAGCTGAATGATATTCCGAAACCTTTCATGCTATGATATTTGTAACCTAAGAAGGCTCATGGAATTTCCAAGAACTCCCACAAATTTCAATGCAAGTTAATCCTCAGCCTTTAAACAAACCCTGAGTTTTTTAATCAATCCCAGCCTCCAGCCATAGATTGAGCTCTCAGCTATGTCTCATGTAACTTTAACCATATTACATCTGGAAATGGAGCTATTCTGATAGATACAATGCAGTATACAAACGCAACTACACTAGCGGACGAGGCTTAACGTGACTCTTCCACATGTGAAAGGGTGGCAGTTACAATCAAGGGCAGAAATACCTGTCCTGCTGACAAAACAACGAAAAGAAAACCATTACCTGTGAGCGGTAAACACCTTTATTTCTCACCTTCATTTTCTGCACAGGATAAATGGTTTTTTGTTTTTATTATTGGTGATGTGAGTAACAAGAGGAGAGGGGTGTGGTTCTAAAGGCGGTGAGCAGGTCACGCCCGTTAAACCTCAGCGGATCTCTGCCGCTCCAGCTCCTTTTTCCAGAGCATTCTTTCCATCGGTATGCGTGTGTAAACATTTCCCAGGTGCCCGAGTGAATGCAGTCAAGCGAAACGGAGAAGACAACCACACCTTCCGCCCACCTGGGCCTGCCCTCGCCATCTCGAAACGCGTCTAATGTAGGACACATCCAAACATCAACTGCCACTCTCCTCATACTGTCAGAGTCCATCTCAAAGCAATAACTTTGAAGAGTTCCAATAAGTATTTTTGACTACGTATGACCCAGTGAGGTAATTTTCATACAAGCATACTGTCGCCCAATTCAATTCACCAAGTAAATTTTTAGTGTCTCCTTTCCAAAAAACATCCTGCAGAAGAGTGTGAAAAAGCAGCACAGGCCCCCTAATCTTATATGCCATGAACATTAAATAAAATTGAAAGCATTCATAAATATAAAATGGTGTACAACTGCTTTTCCACATGCGTATTTTTAGCAGTTATTCATGAGTCGCAAAGACAGGAATGTGTCTTTACAATGTGCCATGTTGGTCACGCAGCTGTAAGGGGCTTTTTTGGAGCCCGAAGACGTTATTACACACTTCCTAACTCGGGAATCCTATCTTAACTTTTTCAATCTTAACTTAGGACTTAAGATAGGACATTTCAGCAATATGGCCCCAGGTCCAGCACTGATGCTACAGTGAGCACATGACCTCAGCTGCGAGTGAGGAGCTCCTGAGAAGAGAGTATTTCTCCTTTAAATCCTCGAGGAGCCAATTATAAGCAAATATTCCAGCATCTGAACATTCTGGCTGAACCGGGATCAGGGCGGGAAAAATGTCTGGAGGCTGCCAGCACTGCGGTGGCAGACGGGGAGAGGACTAACGATCATTTCTGGAAATTCCGGATGACGGCATGCCTGCCTCCATACTTCCAAGGTATTGGCATGAGAGGACCGCGCCTGGCTGCAGCAGAAAGCAAGTTAGACTGTGAGAACGTGAGCAACCATCCCAGCTACTCCTAATGCTATTGTCTCTCACCTGTTATGTATGAATTAATGTCTCACATTAAAGGAAAGCAGCCAGTAAGCTGAGGTCTGTGCCCTCAGTCAACACAAAGGTCAAAGGGCACAGAAGTGAGGGGCTCTGGTTATTGTAGTTCTTCCAGTGCGAAGGCTTAAAAGACAGTTACTTGCTAACTATGGGACATACCCTGCCCAGGCCAACCAGATTAATGAACAAATTATATCTCTTTTCCTTTTTTGAATAAGACATGGGTATGAAGTGCCAAGTTTAAGTAGGAGAAAACGAGAAATAAACGCAAGCTGGCAAACAAGCAAATCATAAACAGCAACATAATAGCCAGGATAAAATGATAAATTGAAAAACTGCAGGGCTTAATGTTGACTCCTCAAAAAAATGAATGTATATGATAGACATGTAGGTCAGATCTCAATACTTGCTCGAACAAGCACTGCGAAAAAACAAGCCTCACGAGTTCACAATCTGCGCGCCAATTTTGGATGAATAATTTGCCAGTTTCATAAATGCATATATAGTTACCCTTTCCAACTTCCAGTAAACAGTATTATCTAAACAGTGGCACTTGATTGACAAATACAAGTCACACCCCAAATATAAAAGTTGCCTGAAGGTTTGAGTCAACAAAAAAGAGCTACTTCAATAGGGCTTGGGAAACACAAGCTAAAATATTACTCATGTGATCTAAAAAATACAAAAAAAATGCCACCATGTAAATGTTGATACTACCGTAATGGAGACTCCATTTTATAATTTCATTTTTCACAAATCTCGACTGTACCATGCTGAACAACACAAGATGAAGCATTCTTACACTCAAGAGAGGAATAAAACAGATGGTGGAACAGCAGATATTCGCCAGAAATAAGACAAAATAAATCTGGATGGAACATATTTATTCTGGACTGATCAGTGGCTCCTGTTAGGGCTCTGTTCCAGTGTGTGGATGGGCCCCATGGTCAGGTATCTGTTAAGGCTGTGTTCCAGTGTGTGAATGGGCCCCATGGTCTGGTATCTGTTTAGGTTCTTATGGGCCCAATGGTCTGGTGTCCATCATGACACTTTTGCACGACATGGATGAGCCCCTCAGTCAGTTACCAGTCTATCAACTATCTGTTGATTCATCACTGGTCAAAATACAATTCCCTCTTGATTGCTGCAATGGACTCAGCTTCCTTGAGCAGTCTGTGCTATGTGTCAGCCTGGTTGATAGGTCTACACAATGGCAATGCAACTGAGCCTTAAGCGTTGCAGCTGTAAGCAAGCTAACAGAGCAAACCACCTCCATTAGCGTTGCTTCGTAAAATTTCCCTACGATCTGCCAAACAACTTAAAATATCAGTTATTTCTGTTCAAGCTCAATTACACCTTTCCAAATTGGTCAGGTCAGACCTGTTTGTGAACAACCCAGCATCCCTTAGGCTCTTGCTACATTTTATTACTCATAAGTAAAACACATAAATCATATCCAGTCCCTCAGCTTGCATATGTCACTGGGAATCCTTTATATAATTCAGAATTTCTTATGAATTTATTTCTCCGATTAACCAGTTTATTGAAGAAATACAGCTTTAAATGCGAATAACAACAGCAGTGGGTGATGAGGTGAACGGTAGCTGGTGAAGGGATGAACAATAGCTGATGATGAGGTGAACAGTAGCTGGTAAAAAAGCAAAAAGCAGCTAGTGAAAAGGTGAACAGCAGTTGGCGAAGGGCAGAACAGCTGCTGGTGAAGAGCTGATCAGCAGCTAGTGATGAGGTGAACAATAGCTGATAAATGGGTGAACAGCAGCAATTTAAGGGTGAACAGCAGCTGTTGACGAGGTGAACAGCAGCCAGTGAAAGAGCAAACAGCAGAATGTGAAAAGGAGAACAACACCTGGAGATGGGGAGAACAGTAGCTGATCAGGAGGTGAAAAGCAGCTGGTGATGAGGTGAACAGCAACTGGTGAAGGGATGAACAGCAGCTCATAAAAGGTGAACAGCAGCCGGTGAAGAGGTGAACAATAGCTGATGAATGGGTGAACTGCAGCAATTAAAGGGTGAACAGCAGCTTGTGAGGAGGTGAACAGCAGCTAGTGAAAGGGCAAACAGCAGAATGTGAAAAGGTGAACAACACCTGGAGATGGGGTGAACAGTAGCTGATCAGGAGGCGAAAAGCAGCTGGTGATGAGATGAACAGCAACTGGTGAAGGGGTGAATATCAGCTTGTGAAGAGGTGAAATACAGTTGGTGATGAGGTGAGCAGCAATGGGTGAAAAGGCGAACAGCAGCTCTGAAGGGGTGAACAGCACTGGGTGAAGAGGTAAAGAGTATACAGTAAAAGGAAAAAGACAAGGTGGTGAAGGGATGAGTAACAAGGGGTGAATGGTACATTTTCAAATATTGAGGGGTAAATGGTGAAGGGTAGGTTTTGAAGCACTATGGGGTAAATGGCGAAGGGTAGGTCTTGAAGCAGGGAAGGGGTAAATGGAAAAGGGTAGGTTTTGAGGAAGAGAGGAGTAAATGGTGAGGAGTGGTTTTTGAAGCAGCAGAAGCCCAGGTAAACAGTGAAGTCTACGTGCTGATCTCCATCTCTCCTTCCCAATAACACAGCTCAGTGTCTGGGATTAGCCGCTAACGCACAGCGGCTTTCCTGTTACCTGAGAAATGTGAGAAGCGGGTGAGGTCATGAGCGCTTGGATCGTGCCTCGACAGAGCCCGCCGCAGCTCGCGCATTCCAATCTCACCAGAGGATTCTTTCCCCGAATCTCGCCCGGCCGGTTCGTCCGCTCCCCAGCACTCCCGACTCGGAGAACGGGTATTATTTCAGTTGCTTATTTACAAGTCGCATCTTGTTAAAAACACACAAACGGGCACTGACATTTTCAGAAAATGTCACCTTTGAAGTCTGCAAAAGCACCTTGACTTTTTTTTTTTTAAATGTCATTACAGGTTTGAGGTGTGGAGGTGAATGTAGCATATATTGCGATTGGCGCAGGCATCCGCTGGAACAATAACTACCGTAGAGAGGTTTCATGCAATCTCTCCCGAGTATACAAGCTTGCCCATACGGCTTTCTCTTAAATACATTTATGGGACCGTAATTGCAGCGATAGACCTTGCATGGGAATAGAACAAACATAGAGGGTTAAATGCAATCAATGGACCATAATTTATTGAGGATTTGTACACAATGGTTCCCATTAGGGGAGCTGTGAAGCTAAAAATAATTATTCAACAAGCTATAGCAAAGCATGCTATAAATAGTCTATAAAATATAATAATCCTTTTACTTTTTTGTTGGCAATAAATGGGCAAACATTTGTCAGTATTTGAAAACTGCAGCACAGTAAAATGTTTGGCATCGATTCGACACCATACGACGTGCACGTGATGCCATTGTTCTCACATATCCACTGCAAGCCGTTAAAATAAACGCCTAATATTTTACCGTGTGACAATATATTTTCAAAGATCGCACTTGTGTGCCGTTGTGCAGGTTAGGAATGATTGCTCTCGGTGACTACAGGATGGAAGTGTCATGTCTGTATCGGGGGGTGTTGGGGCGCGGGGGGAGGGTGGGCATATTTCAATGTGCGCAGGAGCCTTTGGAGCGCAAACACTAACATTCTCTCTTTAAATGTGCACACACATTTAATCATAGTTAAATATCAGTCTTATTTGTATCAGAGCTTCATAGGTTAGTGCAGATCAAACTGACGTAGAGGAAACATCATTTTGACCTCTCAAAATACCGTGCCTGTGTCTCAAAGCACAATAACGCAGAGCTGGTGCTAAGTACATCATCAGAACAGATAGGCCAGACCTGCCTCCATGTTTAGTGTAGGACTACACATTTTGAGTTATTCTCATAAAAGTCTGGTCCCAACAAATGCTTGATACCCTGTTATCTCTACACACTCCTGCACAGTCATTCTTTAACCACCTAAATGCTTGTGGTAGTTCTTTGAAAATCTATTGTTGAAGTAACACAAATACTTTTTTCATTATTTGCAATCATGACATCTACATGCAGTGCATTTGTAACAGAAAAAAGATAATTATCGCTCAATTGTAGAAACGTTGACACTAAACTTAATAAGACAAAAGGCATGTTGGACATTAGCACATCATTTTTCAGAGAGGATGTGAGTTTGACAGAATCAAACAATCCAATTTTTTTCCCCTATCAGAGGTAAAAAATGATACGCGGAAGATTTAGAGCCAGGATTTGTGAGGCTAAGATATCAGGTAGCATTGCTGGTCTTCGAGATAAAAGAAAAAAGTATAATGGAGTTTGGACCAATCAGGAGAAAACAAACAAGGCGAGGTGGAGGAAGAAACAACACAGAGGAATGTAGTTCTGTGGTCCCTCGCATCACTTCGCTTCGTGTTTCAAATCCTCCTGTCGCACGACAGGACGCCGTATTTACTCTTTTAGACACAATTCTAGTTTGAACTTGTTGCTGTGAACACATTTTCAAAAATACGATGCGTTTTACTTTTACTTAATAAAAATACTAAATGTCCCCTGCATTATGCTTTAAAGAACAGCACGATTCAGTGTATGGAAAAAAATACAGGAAAAATGGCTTTTCACTTTGAATTCTGTAAATCATAATTAACCCCATAAAATGCTGCAGCTGTTTCACGTAAAGCATCAGGCCTATTTTAAATTCTGGTGGTGATTTCAAGGTTTCCAGCAATGCCAAACATGTCCCACTGAAATACAGGGGGATGCGTATAAAATGATGTGCAAGATCCAGATCTTTTCCCTTGAATGTAATACTGTGGCCATAGAAACATGGTGTCCTGGATTTGAATATTTCTCTCAATATATGTGTGATGCATCTTCGGTGAAGCGCTGCAACCAGCAGATACAGAATATGTATGTGACATTGTCCGACAATATAAAAAAAAATGCTTATTCTGACTTTGAATCCACTTAAGGGAAAACTTAAGGGGTTAAAACAAGCATCCATACCAGCCATTCCTATTAATATGAATGCTAGGCAGTGCAGTATGTGACTGCTTAAGAGATCCATTGAGCTGTACTTTACAAGCTATGTCTCCAAAACAAGATGAGAATTCAGACGAATTCCAAAGGGCCATATGGTGGGCTCCCAAAGTGCAGGAACGTCGATCATTAAAACATGAAAATAATTTATGGTGGCAACCAGAACTGTGTGTAAAATTCTAAAAATATATACCAAATACAAATTACAGCGACAGCAAAACAATAAATAAATAAAATTCAAAAATAATAATAATGCTGATATTTTTTAAAATGAGACAAGCCAAAGTGGTCCAACAGGGCTGGCAGACATTTGGTAAGAAAGTAGCAGAAAATAAAATAAAAAATCATCACAGATACTGCACTAAAAATCAACACAGAATTGAAGTAAATCAGAAGTAAATCATACTGCACAAAAACAATTTGCAGTGAACAGCACAAATGTGGAGTGACACAGCTGGAAGCACAGCAAGAGGGTCAATGGTTTACTTCCTGTCTGGGTCCTTTCTGTGTGAGGTCAGCATGCTCTTCCCGTACTCATGTGCATCTTCACTGGGCACTACCCTTAAAGTGCCCATAGTTATTGCTATTGCTTTATATTGACCACAAAGAAAAGCATTGAAAGTGCCGTTAAAACACAATTAATCATAATCACAAAGTTATCATTTATACCAGCATTTCCAATGTTTATTTATTTATTTATTTTTTTGATTTGGACTCAGGGGATAAAAAAATAATTTCCAGGTCTGAGAAAAGAAAAAAGATTTTGTAGAAAATTAATGTTATTTGAAAATTTGAAAATTAATATTATAATATAAATTATGCTGGAAATTCCAACCAGGAGCAGCTGATACTATACATTGGTTTAACACAAGTTTTCAACATTTCTAGTCAGTTATAGCTGGTTTGTGGTTGGTCAAAGACGACCTCTAGCCAGTCAAAGCAGATTAAGCTAACAGAGTAGGCCAGCAGTTAACCAATGCGTGACTGATGGCTTGCCACCCGCTGAACAGCTGATTAACCAACAAAGAGTATCAGAAACAGACCTTAGACTTGCTTAGGGTGGTATAAGGCGGACCTTTCAGAGACGACTATCTGAAAAATGACATTATTTGCATTGATTTTATGCATCCTAATTTCACCTAAATTAAAATTTTTCTGGTAGTGCATTACTGCCCCCTAGGGGTACCTTCGGCACAGTTCAGTTTGAGTTTATTTCTGAACAGTTTTTAGCATCTGAACGCTTTCATCACTTCGGCAAACAACAAACAGAACATTCTAGCGTTATTTAGAGGTATGAGTCGCTACTTTGGCGAAGCAATTACCTAACTCTTGTTGTCGCCAGGAATATACAATGAATATTTATATTTAAAAAGTATCAAACTACAACCCCAATTCCGAAATAGTTGGAACAAAATGTAAATTGTGAATAAAATCAAAACGCAATGACTTTCAAATCACACCAGCCAGTATTTTATTCACAATAGAACAGAGATAACATAGCAAATGTTGAAACTGAGAAATTTTACAATTTTATCCACAAAATGAGCTCATTTAAAAATTTGATGGCTGCTACAGGTCTCAAAAAAGTTGGGACAGGGGCCTGTTTACCATGGTGTAGCATCCCCTCTTCTTTTGAACACAGAGTAGAAGCGTCTGGGCATTGAGGAGACAAGTTTCTTGAATTTAGCCATTGGAATTTGATCTCACTCTTGTTTAATACAGGCTTCCTGCTGCTGGAGGGTTTGGGGTCTCCTTTGATGGACTTTTTGTTTAATTATGTGCCAAATGTTCTCAATCGGTGAAAGATCAGGACTGCAGGCAGGCCAGTTCAGCACACGGACTCTTCTACTATGAAGCCATGCCGTTGTAATAGCTGCAGTATGTGGTTTTGCATTGTCCTGCTGAAATACACAAGGCCTTCCCTGGAATAGATGTCGTCTGGAGGGGAGCATATGTTGCTCTAAAACCTTTATATACCTTTCAGCATTCATGGTGCTTTTTGAAACATGCAAGTGTCCCACACCACATGCACTAATGCATCCCCATACCATCAGAGATGCTGGCTTTTGAACTGAAAGCTGATAACAGGAGGGGTGATCTTTCTCCTCTTTAGCCCGGAGGACACGACGCCCATGATTTCCAACAAGAATGTCAAATTTGGACTCGTCTGACCACAGGACACTTTGCCACTTTGCTACAGTCCATTTTAAATGAGCCTTGGCCCACAGAACACGGCGGCACTTCTGGATCATGCTCAACAATGGGTTCCTTTTCGCATGATAGAGTTTTAGGTGGCATCTGTGGATGGCACGGCAGACTGTGTTTACAGACAGTGGTTTCTTGAAGTATTCCTGGGCCCATTTAGTAATGTCAATGACAGAATCATGCCGGTGAGTGATGCAGTGGCGTCTGAGGGCCCGAAGATCACGGGCATCCTGTAAAGGTCTTCGGCCTTGTCCCTAATTAAACCATTGAAGGTTTTATGTCAGAATTTTCAGTTATTGTCCTCAGTGGTTTTGAAATATGACGGAATCCTAATTGCGGGTGATTTTAACTTTCATATCGACGTTCCCTAAGACACTTTGGCCACTGAATTTTTAAACCTTACTGAGTCTTTCAACCTGGCCCAGTGGGTGTCTGGCCCTACGCACAAACACGGCCATACCTTGGATTTAGTTTTTACTCTCGGCGTGAATCTGAAAGGCCTCAAAATAGAGGATATTTTCATTTCGGTGTGATTTTTGATATCGAGGCCCCTGTTGCTCAAACCAATCTGAAGCAATCCTTTCGTTCTCGTGTGGTAACCTCGCACACAGCCTCAAAATTCTCGTGTTTTTTTTAAATACTTGTTTTAATATAGCGCACAGCAACGAAATGTTAAATTTATTTAATAATACGTGCCTGTCTGCTCTGAATGCTGTCGCGTCTCTCAAAATTAGAACAACACCTGTGCTTCAGAATTCACCTTGGATAAATGATAAAATTCGCAGCCTTAAGAGGGAATGCAGAAAAGCGGAACGGAAGTAGAAGGCCACTAAACAAAATGTTCTATACGTGCGCATGAAAAGCCTGATAAACTCATATAATCAAGACGTAAAAAATGCTCGAGATAAATTCTTCTCTGAATTAATAGCCGCTAACCAGCATAATAGAAGATTTTTATTCAAAACAATTGACCATCTGGTGAACCTTCCAGTTGCTGTTGCACCAGCTTCATCCCCCGCTGATTGTGAGAAATTCTGGAAATTCTTTATTGACAAGATAGCAATCATACGGTCTAGTATCAGTCATGTTCCATCTGTTAATGTTTCATGCTCTCGCTTAAACTTGCTGAGTTGTTTTGCACCGATTTCTCTGTCGGATCTAACTGATATTGTGTCACGTATGAAACTCTCATCCAGTCCCTCGGATATTATACCCACTATAGGCTCCTTAAAGAAGTAATGATACCTATTGGCCCCGACCTGCTTTCTGTGGTGAACAGTTCTCTCTTTACTGGCTGTGTTCCAGACTATTTTAAGATTGCCTGCATTCAACCACTTTTAAAAAAAAACAAAGGTTGATCCAGCCATCCTTAGTAATTTTAGACCAATACCAAAATTGCCTTTTATTTCAAAAGTTTTGGAAAAAGTGATCGCAAAGCAACTTTTAGAAGTAGTGGAAACCAACAATATTTTTGAGAAATTTCAATCAGGCTTTAGACGTCAACATAGTACAGAAACGGCTCTTCTCAGGGTCACTAATGATCTTTTGATGAATGCTGACTCTGGTGACTGCTCAATGTTGGTGCTTTTGGATATTAGTGCTGCCTTTGATACAGTTGATCATGTCACCATGATTGATAGGCTGAGAAATTGGGTCGGGCTCTCTGGGTCTGTTCTGAAATGGTTCTCTTCATATCTGTCGAACAGAAAATTTTTGGTTTCCCTCGGTGAACATCTATCCTCGCCTGTGCTGCTTACTTCAGGTTTACCTCAAGGCTCCATACTTGGGCCTATATTGTTTTGTATTTATATGTTACCTCTGGGTTCTATCATTCATCAGCATAAAATAGCTTTTCACTGTTATGCTGATGACATGCAGTTGTATATTTCTGTAAAATCCACTGATTTCAGCAATATGTTGGTGTTGCTTGACTGTTTAGCTGATGTTCAAAAGTGGTAGGCTAATAATTTTTTTGCAGTTAAACCCAAATAAAACAGAAGTCAATATACTTGGTCCAAAGTTGGTGTCTGATAAAATCCAATTATCTCTTGGACCTCTTGCTTCTAATATTAGGCCCTCTTCCCGAAATCTTGGTGTGATATTTGATACTGAACTCAAATTTGAGCTCTACGTTAAGAAGCTTGTACAGTCATGCTACTTGCAACTCCGTAATATAGCTAAAATTAGGTCTGCTCTGTCATTTGAAGATACCGAAAAAATTATTCATGCTTTTATCTTGTCAAGATTAGACTATTGCAACTCGATATTCACTTGTCTGAATAAGAAATCTCTGAACAAACTGCAAGTGGTTCAAAATTCGGCCAAAATATTGCTCACTAGAACAAATAAAAGAGCCCACATTACCCCAATTTTGGCATCTTTGCATTGGCTGCCAGTTAAATTCCGAATTGATTTTAAAATTTTATTAATTACCTTCAAAGCACTCCATGGCATGGCACCAGAATATATAAGTGAGCTTTTAAATCCTTACAGACCTAAAAGACTGCTAAGATCTGCCAAGCAAGTATTATTGGATGTTCCAGAGTCCAAGTTAAAAACAAAGGGTGATCGAGCCTTTTCGGTTAAGGCTCCAAGACTCTGGAACAGCCTCTCAAACAATATTAGAGGTGTTCAGTCTTTATCATCTTTTAAATCTCTTTTAAAGACTACTTTTTTTAGGCTTGTTTTTGCTGATTTTACGGTTTAAATTCTTTTATTGTATGGGTGTGTTTTCATGTATGTCCCCTTTTATTATCTTAATTCTTCCTATTTTGATGTTTAATTCCCTACTTTTCCCATTTTGTTTTATTGCTTTTATGTACATGTATTTTTACCTGATATTCATGTCCTTTCTGTTTTTAAAGCGAGTGCAACGCAGACGTTGCATCAGGTCTTAATGGGTTAATTGCTTTTTCAGCCCTTTTTTACCTGCGTCCCAACTTTTTTGACACCTGTTGCAGCCAGAAAATTTGAAATAAGCTCATTTTGTGGATAAAAATGTAAAATGTCTAAGTTTCAACATTTGAAATGTTATCTATGTTCTATTGTAAATAACATATTGGCTCATATGATCTGAAAGTCATTGCATTTTGATTTCATTCACAATTTACACTTCGTCCCAAGTATTTCGGAATTGGGGTTGTAATTTTAAAATGTTTTTATTCTTATCACTTCATTATTGTATATAGACGGAGAATTTTTATTGTGGAATGGTTTCACATAGAGGATTGGCCAGCCGTCCAGGGTGTGCTTGTGCCTTTTGCCCATAGTCAGCTAGGAAAGGCTCCAGCTCCTCTGTAGCCATGATAAAGAGGAAGTGGTTTAGATGACAGAAGGATGGATGAATGGATTTCATATACTGGAATACATAGAGAGCTGAGCAGGCCATTCAGCCCAAGCCTGTAACTTTATCCAAATGTTTTGACAGGTGATGAAAACAGGGGCTCTTCTGCATTACAGGCCTCAAAGCCTGAAGTCAACATCATCATGCTTTTTGTTATGACCAGCCAGGTAGCCATGGACTGGCATTCCTCCCAGAACTCAAGTGGTCACAAGACGTATTGCTGTTTGGTGATACAACATGATAGGTTCTCAACAGCACAAGACCATTTAATTTATAATTTTTTGAAATTTCATTTCAGTGGTTAAAGTTACCCTCCACTTCCCGTTTCTCCATAATTTACGGAGCATTTATTTCTTTATTTGATTTAATGCTGTAATTGAGTCAGGAATTAATTTCCCACCCGATTCTAAGTGGCAGGAGGATAGAACAGCTCCTAATATGTTCCTACAACATTACCCAACGGGTTTTTCACAATGGTATCAAAGTAGTGGCACATTTGTAGGAATTGGAAAAAATCAGCACGCTCCCAATTATTGGCTAACTCTGTTGGCGAACTTCAAATTTCCGAAGGAAGTCCGGTGAACCAGGGTCGAGTAAGCTGTCCAGTCACTTGATATCCATCTCTAGTCAAACTAAATTTTTAAAAAGCAGACACTCTTGTTCAGTTTGGCACAAGACTTCATTATGAAGTCCACTTCCTGTCATACTCGTTACAATTAGAAACCACTGCATTGCTAACAGTAACAGTCCAAAACAGAAGCAAATTGACCATGAACAGTACAATATTTTCTTATCTTTATAGGAGCAATGTAGTACATCATAACTCAGGCAAATCTGATAAAATGGCCAGAGTAAGTCGCCACCCCTGCAATAGGAACAGTCTCCTATTTACGATGGCTTTCACAGAATGCAACAGCCCCCCAAATAAATGAATAAATAAATTACACTGTAGAGCATTCCAAACAACCATTACTCTGGAGCCCTACTTCCTGTGATCATTCAGAGTTTTCACTAAAAAGGGAAGTGACATCACTGGGTGTAGGGCGTAGGGATTTACCCTACGGAATGACATGCAGCCATTTTGTCAAAGTGCCTCACGTGCTCCTGTTCATCCCCATATAACCTCTATCTGTGGCTCCAGCGGGTTTGCGCACACAGAGGGCTCTACAGGTGCCTGAGCACCAGCTGGAATTCCTATCTTGAATCAATAAAAAATAAAGCAGCTTCTAATACATTCTATCGAAAACATATTTGTGACTTTTGTATGATCATGGATGGTTTTCCTGGGCTTGGCAGTATGATATGATATGATATGTGAATTAGTTGGCATATAGTTTTGTACATTAGCCATGCAATATCAGCATGTTCTTACAGTGGGGTGCAAAAATTTGGGCACCCCTGGTTTAAATGTCTGTTACAATTAATCTCCAAGTGATTGAAAGCAAACCTGAACACTAAATGCTACAAAGTTAAACATGACACATGCCATCACATTTTAAAGCAAGAATAATTTCTATTTTTAACTTTACAATTTCAAAATAATAAAACAAGAAAACAGGCCTTGTGCAAAAGTTTGGGAACCCTGTCAGCTAGCACTTCATAACTCCTCCTCGGGCAGCTATAACAGCTTGCAAACGCTTTCTGTAGCCAGCTAAGAGTCTTTCAATTCTTATCTTTGGAATTTTTCCCCATTCTTCCTGATAGAACACCTCTAGCTCAGAAATATTCTTCAGCCTTCTTGCATACACGGCATGTTTGAGGTCTCTCCACAGATGTTCAATAATATTCAAGTCTGGGGACTGTGATGGCCATTCTAAAACCTTCATCCGTCTTTCCTGGAGGTACTTCATGGTGGATTTTGAGGTATGCTTCGGGTCATTGTCTTGCTGGAATACCCAACGTCTCTTCAACTTCAATTTCTGGACTGAGCTTTGAACATTAGCCTCTAGAATGTTTTGATATTTGGTGGAATCCATTCTTTCCTCCACCTGCACAATCTTGCCTGTGCCCCCAGCTGCTACACAACCCCAAAGCATAATGGATCCACCTCCATGCTTAACAGTTGACAACGTGTTCTTCTCTACAAATGCTTCACCCATTTTTCTCCAAACATACCTTAGCTGAAAAATTTCAATTTTTGTTTCATCAGTCCAAAGCACATTGTTCCAATAGGCTTGAGGTTTCTCTAGGTTTTCTTTTGAATACTTCAGACGCTTAATTTTGTGTTCAGGTCGTAGGAAAGGCTTCTTTCTTGCAACTCTACCATGTAGGTCTTTGTTGTTTAAGGTACGCTGTATTGTTGTCCTGTGAACAACAAGTTGTTATATCTGAGGCAAAACATCTGCATTTGATCTAAGCCTAAGTCTGTGTCCAGCACCAATTAACAAATATCTAGTGCTGTACTCGCGAGAGCCCATACCTCCGCCGGCATAGCTGGATTTGAACTTTGGCTTATATCCCAGCTGTACTTTGACCTAAATATGCCAAAATTTAATCAGTTGTTCCTTTTGTGCTACTCTAACATCCTGCAACGCTTGGTTAAAATGCATGCAGCCGTTTTTGATATATCCTGCTATCAGACAGACAAATAAATAAATAAACAAACGGAACTAAATACATAACCTCCTGGCAGAGGTAACAAATGAGAACCGAATACGTACAGATGAGTAAAGACAAAATTTTCAAATGATTCAAATTCTTTGTCTAGTATATTCATCAGCCCCTTTTAAAATGTGTTCTGATTATAGCGATTAGGCCTCTTGTCTCAGAAAAGAACATGTTTAATAGAGATCAATGGACTGAGATACACACAGCAGTTGCAATATTTAAAGTTTTATTTAAGGATAAGACCACTTGAACCACAGCAGATACAGATTTCTTTGACCCAATGGTTCTCAAACTCGGTCCTGGCGCCCCACTGTGTATGCTGGTTTTTGTTCCGACCACAACTGCAAACTTAGGATTTTAACAAGGTGTCGTTTTATCTTAATTTGCTGCATTCCATGTCTTGAGCACTTATTTACCACTTTTGGCTGCATTTTATGGACAAATCCACTGTGCCATGAAGAATAAAAACCCTTAAATATATTATGCTTATTTTACCATATTGTGAGAATTTTCAGGTAACAACATTTCTAAACAGATCAAAGTAGACTGAAAAAATCAGTAAGCTCCAAGTTGGGTTGCTGAACACAGGTGTTTTGAGTTCTTTCAAAATAATTTGCCTGAACTGAATAAACTAAACATGAAATGAAAGAGGTGTGACTTTATTGTTTGCCAAATAAATTGTTGGTTTTTGCAACCATGTGTTCACAGTTTCACCAATGAGGAACCTATTGATTGTTTAGTTGATTAAGTGTTTGGTCAAATTGTTTCCCCCTGCGGTTATTTACTCTGGTTTCTAACATATCTCATTGCGAATATGAAATTTTAATTCTTCATGGCATGAGCAGATTTGTCAAATGTGGCTTAAGAGGACAAATAACTGCTCTAAAGATAAATGCACCTAATTAAGGCAAATCAACAGCTTGTTAAAATCCTAAGATTGCAATTGCGGTCTGAACAAAAACCAGCATACACAGTGGGGCGCCAGGATCGAGTTTGAGAACACCATACGCTCAAATAGGTCAATTGCATAGGTCATTTACTCTGATTTACGACCCATAGGAGCGTTTCCTAAAATCGCGTCCTTACTGGCAGCAGAAAGGAACTGTTAGAGATACAGTTTCAGTTCCAAATAGAGTTTCAGAATTAGGATTAGGTTTAGGTTAGGGATTTACTGACGGCGACGATGACGATCGAAACCAGATTGTAGTTATTTAAATTACCGCTAGAGGTCGCTTTACTCCTAAACACAACTTTCTGCCGTAATAAGCGGCTTGACAAACGACCTTTGCGGGCGTATTTTGTTGGAGGACAGCCTCCCCAAACACAATCAGGAATTTAGGTGGAGAGTGGACATAACTTGAAAATACAGAACTATTCGTCGTAGTATTGGTCAGAACCTTTTCTAAATAAAATACGGTAGGCCTGTAATTTATTTATTTATTGCAGGCAAGAGGTAGCCTGCACATGTATGCTGGCTACCACAGTAACTGTAATGATAGGTATGTGCCCCTGCTCAGCTTCTCATTGTTCAGTTTTTTCTCAAATAAAAGGACAGGGCTCTGAATGTAATTCTAGGGATATTCAACGCTATAGTCCTATTTCAGGGCAACAACTTCAGCCGCTTTCATAACTACTTAAACAGTTATTTATAGGGGCTATATAAAAAAAAAAAACACTGCGATGACGTCATGACGCCAGCGTGGGGAATTAAAGAAGTGAAATGAAACCACAGAAGAGCAGAGGGGCTGCAGCTTTGCTTTTCTATGAAACAACACACTTAGGCAAGTGCACGTATGTGCCCATCATAGACCCTTAAACAAACAAACAAACAAAAAAATTACATATAGGCTAATATTTTTGAAAATAGATCGAATGTGTGCTACAAGGGATATCCAACATAGCAGGCTCTCGTTGCGTGAGCTGGCTGGACAAACCATAAACTCACAATCAGAGATAGCATTTACTCTGTCTTTGAATGTGTCAAATGAGAGCAACTTTCGTGTCCTTGAAAACCCAAGCTTTAAACCCAACCCACTACTCTCGTTTTGCAGTAAACCCGTCTGAACCCGAGCTGCTCTTAGGGTACAAATATTATGGGGACAAAGTGTATTCAATTAGAATCACTGATCGAAAGAAGGATCCTCTCTGAAAATTGGGGACTAAAGTGAGCGTTCAACTTTTTAAATTATTATTATTATTATTATTATTATTATTATTATTTACGCACATAATCAGGCATTTTACTTTCATTGGCACACCGCTAAACGATTAGCGAAGGCAAAACTCTTATCTTGAATACAGTCGACCAATCTTTGAGACAAATAAAATATAGTTCCATTTTTCGTGGAAAATGTAGCTGTTTTTACCTTGACCAATGTCTGCAGTGTCACCGGCAGTGCTTATACTCCGAAGGGAGGAAAATCAAGCTGCCGAAGCAATCCCCGCGCCGCCATGGACACAGGCCGACACATCTCACCTCCCGCTGCCATGGCAACGCCCCGCCCTTTCATTTTTCAGTGGAACCGCCCTCTCAGCAGAACCATCCCAACCTGTCCCCATTCTGCAAGAATAAACCAAACGTCAGATTAATCTCCATTCAGGGGTGGTGACGACGGACGGAGGGAAAAAACAGTGTGGAACTTGAACGGAGTCGGAGTGGGTTGGCGCAATAGCCGGCAAATCCGAAGCCCCATCCATACTCCGACTCTTACAGGCGAAGTCAGGAGCATCGTTGAGTGCGTGACCAAAGCACAGAAGGCGCACAGATCAATCCGGGGGTTTTGCAATGACTGAATCTCAGTTCAGCTTTATATTATTGCTGCACAAAGCATAAATAGCACCAACAAACTGTTTTGCTCAAATTAAAAAGAAAATTTACACTTGAGCCAGGGTAGCCAATAGCATCCTATGGCGGCATCAGTGCATTCACGCTACCTATCAGTTTCTCGGTCAGTCGAATTGCATTGTAGATTACTGGTCAATACGAGATGTTAAGAGACTCAAGTTTAAGTGCACGGAGAAATTTTTAAATGAAACGCTTTTAAGGGAAACCCGAGGTGTGGACTTAATAACGTCTTCAAATCCGAGTGACGAGTTTTTTTTTTGGTTTGTTTGTTTGTTTTTTAACATAATTTAATTCATGTTATTCGCACTATTTCCATTTCCTTGGATGTAAATCCCCTTGATGGTGGGCGCAAACCGTTAATCTCAAGTGTGTAGCTATTCCGTCTGTTAACAGAATCGTGTTCATTTTCTCTGCACCTGACTCTTTATAGCTACCCCCCATACGAGGACGCGTCATATCTGACGGAGCTTGCATTCTGCGCGGGGTTGTCTCAGGACAGACACCGAGTGAACGCCAGGAAAACGGAATATCAGTTTTTCTCTCGAGTTTCGAGGTATATTTGAGCGCAGAGATGAATTATCTGCGTCGCCGACTGTCGGACAGCAATTTCATGTCCAACCTGCCAAATGGTTATATGAGCGACCTGCAGCGTCCGGAGCCTGCACAGCCAAGCCCCGCTCTGTCCCCGGGCCAAACGGAGCGCCGTCAGACCAGCAGCCAGTCCGCAGGAGCCGGCTTTTTTTCCTCCATATCTAATGCTGTCAAACAGACCACTGCGGCAGCAGCCGCAACTTTCAATGAGGCGGCCGACAGAGCCACCGGCCCGACGAAAGCCAAGATACTCCTGGTTATCGATGACCAACAGACGGACTGGTAAGCAGGCTGAACGTGTTCGTGTTCGTTAATAAAAAAGGCTGCTTTGATCGTTCAAATACCTATTTGACCAGAGCAATGATGTGTTCATGTTCAGATATACGACAGTAATAGGCTATCTTTTGAAATTAGGGCTTTGTAATGTGCAGAAATTGATACATAAAACTGTCCTTTATAAATATCTGACCGTGCGTGTTTTCAAATTTGTCCGAATATTGCGTGGGATCTATGTTCAAATGCATGTACACTTGGGCGCATTACCAAGTCAGGTCAAAATGAGTCAGCATAATTTACTCATCTGTGGCTGGACAAATTTTTTTGCGAGCGGTGCTCCGACCAACGCGTGCACGCGTTGATTGTGATTTATTCTCGACAAATAGTCTAAATGTTCGGGTGCTGAGTAATTTTACATGGTATATGCACATACATGCTGGTGACTTGTGCTTTCTGTCCAAAGTGTACTTGTATAAACTGTAAAACAACTTAATCGGAAATAAAACACAGACATGAAAAAGCGCATAATTACAAAGAAATAAATATTTCATTTCATGCTGAGAAGAAAAAGCGGATGTTGGATATTGAGTGTAGATCCTGGGCGCCACCAGGGGGTAGCGTTTTTAGAAAACTCGAATAGATGCAACGGAGGTTTTCCGGAGATTCACCGTCGGTGTCGCACTTTACATCCATGACGATTGGTGTGCAACACTAATTCAGGCAGTGAACCAATACCCCTCATGACGTTGCGACCGATACCATAAACTACTAACTCAAAGTTATCGATGCAAAAAATATTGGTGCTTGTTTGTATGCTGTTCCTCATCAAGTTTTTGAATAAACCCAATCGTGTAGGTCTCAATTGGCTTTTCTCATGCCAGCATTATTGCCTGCATTCCTATGAATTCTGTCATTCACTTCAAATTAACTTAAAATGGACTCATACGTCAAAAAGAAAATCACCGATAAAACTTGATGAGATGAATATATTTTGGTGACTTGTGCCAAAACTGGCTACATCTGTTTCTTGTTTTCTTGTGGTTCTCCAGGACCCCCTGTGTGTGAAATTGTGTGTGTGTGTGTGTGTGTGTGTGTGTGTGAGAGAGAGTGAGAAATCACAATTTTAAACTTGACATTTTTTTTTAATCCTGTTTGGATAAACATGCAAATAATCCCTTTTGCATAAGGGATTATTCGTCATCTTTAGCCGCATTGACTGAAATAGCCGTAGCTGTATACCATGTAGGCCTATAAAATCGTTGCGCATTCTTGCAAACATTAGCAAAAAGGGTACACGTTTTTAGCTGTTCAAATTTAAGACCATCATGAGTCAAAAGTATCCCTATCACGTTGTTGAGCAAGTAATTCCCCCCCTTATAAGAATGCAGGCTTAGCTTGTTATCCTTTGCCTTTTCTGATAACGTTTTCACAAAGAACCAAATGGCTATTTTTATTGGCCTGTACTTCCACCTATTACAAGCCTTTGGATTCAATAATTTAATGACAATTTCCCTTCTTCCCATGAAATTACAGAATATAGCTATGACTGGCATAATGTGACTCATGAAGGTAAACAATTCTTACAAACATGACTGGCACTATGAGGTAAAACTGGCGCCCTTTTTAAAGTTCTGGGATTGCTATCATGGTTGGAATAAAAACCAGCATTTGAAAGCGGTACTTCAGGCCAAGACTGAGAACCACTTCTCATAAACAGTGCACGCACACCCACACATGGTTAACCTAGCAACCAGTAAGCCACACAAAGCATTTAACGCTTTGTATGTTGAAGAGTGCATTTGTCTCCTTATTCTCAACAAGGACAGGTGCAAACATGTGATATCAGCACAATGTAGACATTTTACATTTACCCCTTGTAGGGAATTTAATTCTTCTGAGCTTCTGATCTCATGCTCTTATAAGTCATGCTTAACAGATTAATGATGAGACCTTGAAGCTTGAAAAGTATCAGCAAAGCTCTAGCTGTCTAATCAGGCATGAGTATTTTTTGGAAGTGAGACTAAATTTGAAGGATCAAATAAAAGTTAAATGGCATAAAATGCACTATTGGAAACAGTTGTTTGTCATGTGTGGGGGTTTGGTCCTATGAAGCAGCTCATTGGTTAAAGACTCTCACTCCGAGTGCAGGCTGGACCCTATAGAGTGACTCAGTCAGTAAAGACTCTCACTATGAGTGCAGGCTGGGCCCTATAGAGCGACTCAGTCAGGAAAGACTCTCAGTATAAGTGCAGGCTGGGCCATATAGAGTGACTCAGTCAGTAAAGACTCTCACTATGAGTGCAGGCTGGACCCTATAGAGTGACTCAGTCAGTAAAGAATCTCACTATGAGTGCAGGCCGGACCCTATAGAGCGACTCAGTCAGTAAAGACTCTCACTATGAGTGCAGGCTGAGCCCTATAGAGCGACTCAGTCAGTAAAGACACTCACTATGAGTGCACGCAGGGCGCTATAGATTGACTCAGTCAGTAAAGACTCTCACTATGAGTGCAGGCTGGGCCCGATAGAGTGACTCAGTCGGGAAAGACTCACTCTGAGTGCAGGCTGGACCCTATAGACCGACTCAGTCAGTAAAGACTCTCACTCTGAGTGCAGGCTGGGCCCTATAGAGCGACTCAGTCAGTAAAGACTCTCATTACGAGTGCAGGCTGGGACCAATAGAATGATTCAGTCAGTAAAGACTCTCACTATGTGTGCAGGCTGGACCCTATAAAGCGACTCAGTCAGTAAGGACTCACACTATGAGTGCAGGCTGGACCCTATAGAGTGACTCAGTCAGTAAAGACGCTCATTATTACTGAAGGCTGGACCCTATAGAGCGACTCAGTCAGTAAAGACTCTCAGTATGAGTGCAGGCTGGGCCCTATAGAGCGACTCAGTCAGTAAAGACTCTCATTATGACTGCAGGCTGGACCCTATAGAGCGACTCAGTCTGTAAAAACTCTCACTATGAGTGCAGGCTGGGCCCAATAGAATGACTTAGTCAGTAAAGACTCTCATTACGAGTGCAGGCTGGGACCTATAGAGTGATTCAGTCAGTAAAAACTCTCACTATGTGTGCAGGCTGGACCCTATAGAGTGACTCAGTCAGTAAAGACTCACACTATGAGTGCAGGCTGGACCCTATAGAGTGACTCAGTCAGTAAAGACTCACTCTGAGTGCAGGCTGGACCCTATAGAGCGACTCAGTCAGTAAAGACTCTCACTCTGAGTGCAGGCTGGGCCCTATAGAGCGACTCAGTCGGTAAAGACTCACACTATGAGTGCAGGCTGGGCCCTATAGAGCGACTCAGTCAGTAAAGACTCTCATTATGACTGCAGGCTGGACCCTATAGAGCAACTCAGTCAGTATAGACTCTCACTATGAGTGCAGGCTGGGCCCTATAGAGCGAGTCAGTCAGTAAAGACTCTCATTATGACTGCAAGCTGGGCCCTATGGAGCGACTCAGTCAATAAAGACTTTCACTATGAGTGCAGGCTGGGCCCTAAAGAGCGACTCAGTCAGTAAATACTCTCACTATGAGTGTAGGCTGGGACCTATAGAACGACTCAGTCAGTAAAGACTCTCAGTATGAGTGCAGGCTGGGCCCTATAGAGCGACTCAGTCAGTAAAGACTCTCATTATGACTGCAGGCTGGACCCTATAGAGCGACTCAGTCTGTAAAAACTCTCACTATGAGTGCAGGCTGGGCCCTATAGAATGACTTAGTCAGTAAAGACTCTCATTACGAGTGCAGGCTGGGACCTATAGAGTGATTCAGTCAGTAAAAACTCTCACTATGTGTGCAGGCTGGACCCTATAGAGTGACTCAGTCAGTAAAGACTCACACTATGAGTGCAGGCTGGACCCTATAGAGTGACTCAGTCAGTAAAGACTCACTCTGAGTGCAGGCTGGACCCTATAGAGCGACTCAGTCAGTAAAGACTCTCACTCTGAGTGCAGGCTGGGCCCTATAGAGCGACTCAGTCGGTAAAGACTCACACTATGAGTGCAGGCTGGGCCCTATAGAGCGACTCAGTCAGTAAAGACTCTCATTATGACTGCAGGCTGGCCCTATAGGACCCTATAGACTCTCACTATGAGTGCACTCAGTCAGTATAGACTCTCACTATGAGTGCAGGCTGGGCCCTATAGAGCGACTCAGTCAGTAAAGACTCTCATTATGACTGCAGGCTGGGCCCTATAGAGCGAGTCAGTCAGTAAAGACTCTCATTATGACTGCAAGCTGGGCCCTATGGAGCGACTCAGTCAATAAAGACTTTCACTATGAGTGCAGGCTGGGCCCTAAAGAGCGACTCAGTCAGTAAATACTCTCAGTATGAGTGTAGGCTGGGACCTATAGAACGACTCAGTCAGTAAAGACTCTCAGTATGAGTGCAGGCTGGGCCCTATAGAGCGACTCAGTCAGTAAAGACTCTCATTATGACTGCAGGCTGGACCCTATAGAGCGACTCAGTCTGTAAAAACTCTCACTATGAGTGCAGGCTGGGCCCTATAGAATGACTTAGTCAGTAAAGACTCTCATTACGAGTGCAGGCTGGGACCTATAGAGTGATTCAGTCAGTAAAAACTCTCACTATGTGTGCAGGCTGGACCCTATAGAGTGACTCAGTCAGTAAAGACTCACACTATGAGTGCAGGCTGGACCCTATAGAGTGACTCAGTCAGTAAAGACTCACTCTGAGTGCAGGCTGGACCCTATAGAGCGACTCAGTCAGTAAAGACTCTCACTCTGAGTGCAGGCTGGGCCCTATAGAGCGACTCAGTCGGTAAAGACTCACACTATGAGTGCAGGCTGGGCCCTATAGAGCGACTCAGTCAGTAAAGACTCTCATTATGACTGCAGGCTGGACCCTATAGAGCGACTCAGTCAGTATAGACTCTCACTATGAGTGCAGGCTGGGCCCTATAGAGCGAGTCAGTCAGTAAAGACTCTCATTATGACTGCAAGCTGGGCCCTATGGAGCGACTCAGTCAATAAAGGCTTTCACTATGAGTGCAGGCTGGGCCCTAAAGAGCGACTCAGTCAGTAAATACTCTCAGTATGAGTGTAGGCTGGGACCTATAGAACGACTCAGTCAGTAAAGACTCTCACTCTGAGTGCAGGCTGGGCCCTATAGAGCGACTCAGTAAAGACTCTCACTTTGAGTGCAGGCTGGGACCTATAGAGCGACTCAGTCAGCAAAGACTCTCACTATGAGTGCAGGCTGGGCCCTATAGAGCGACTCAGTCAGTAAAGACTCTCATTATGACTGCAGGCTGGACCCTATAGAGCGACTCAGTCTGTAAAGACTCTGAATATGAGTGCAAGCTGGGCCCTATAGAGCGACTCAGTCAGTAAAGACTCTCACTATGAGTGCAGGCTGGGCCCTAAAGAGCGACTCAGTCAGTTAATACTCTCAGTATGAGTGCAGGCTGGGCCCTCTAGAACGACTCCGTCAGTAAATACTCTCAGTATGAGTGTAGGCTGGGCCCTATAGAATGACTCAGTCAGTAAAGACTCTCACTATGAGTGCAGACTGGGCACTATAGAATGACTTAGTCAGTAAAGACTCTCACTACGAGTTCAGGCTGGGACCTATAGAGCGACTCAGTCAGTAAAGACTCTCACTATGAGTGCAGGCTGGGCCCTATAGAGCGACTCAGTCAGTAAAGACTCTCATTATGACTGAAGTCTGGACCCTATAGAGTGACTCAGTCAGTAAAGACTCTCACTATGAGTGCAGGCTGGGCCCTATAGAGCAACTCAGTCAGTAAAGACTCTTATTCTGAGTGCAGGCTGGGCCCTATAGAGCGACTCAGTCAGTAAAGACTCTCATTATGACTGAAGGCTGGACCCTATAGAGCGACTCAGTAAGTAAAGACTCTCGCTATTAGTGCAGGCTGAGCCTTTTAGAGCGACTCAGTCAGTAAAGACTCTTACTCTGATTGCAGGCTGGACCCTATAGAGCAACTCAGTCAGTAAAGACTCTCTCTATTAGTCCAGACTGAGCCTTTTAGAGCGACTCAGTCAGTAAAGACTCTCACTATGAGTGCAGGCTGGGCCCTATAGAGTGACTCAGTCAGTAAAGACTCTCATTATGACTGAAGGCTGGACCCTATAGAGCGACTCAGTCAGTAAAGACTCACACTATGAGTGCAGGCTGGACCCTATAGATTGACTCAGTAAGTAAAGACTCTCGCTATTAGTGCAGGCTGAGCCTTTTAGAGCGACTCAGTCAGTAAAGACTCTTACTCTGATTGCAGGCTGGACCCTATAGAGCAACTCAGTCAGTAAAGACTCTCTCTTTTAGTCCAGACTGAGCCTTTTAGAGCGACTCAGTCAGTAAAGACTCTCACTATGAGTGCAGGCTGGGCCCTATAGAGTGACTCAGTCAGTGTAGACTCTCACTAGGAGTGCAGGCTGGACCCTATAGAGCAACTCAGTCAGTAAAGACTCTCACTATGAGTGCAGGCTGGGCCCTATAGAGTGACTCAGTAAAGACTCTCACTATGAGTGCAGGCTCGACCCTATAGAGCAACTCAGTCAGTAAAGACTCACACTATGAGTGCAGGCTGTACCCTGTAGAGCAACTCATTCAGTAAAGACTCTCACTTTGAGTTTCTGGCTGGACCCTATAAAGTGACTCAGTCAGTAAAGACTTACATTATGAGTGCAGGCTGGACCCTATAGAGTGACTCAGTCAGTAAAGACTCTCGCTATGAGTGCAGGTTGGACCCTATAGAGCGACTCTGTCAGTAAAGAGTCTCACTATGAGTGCAGGCTGCGCCCTATAGAGCGACTCAGTCAGTAAAGACTCACTATTAGTGCAGGCTGGGCCTGATTGAGTGACTCTGTCAGTAAAGACTGTCACTATCAGTGCAGGCTGGACCCTATAAAGCAACTCAGTCAGTAAAGACTCACATTATCAGTGCAGGCTGGACCCTATAGAGCGACTCAGTCCGTAAAGACTCTCACTATGAGTGCAGGCTGGGCCCCATAGAGCGACTCAGTCAGTAAAGACTCTCACTATGAGTGCAGGCTCGGTCCTATTGAGCAACTCAGTCTGTAAAGACTGTCACCATGAGTGCAGACTGGACCCCATAGAGCGACTCAGTCCGTAAAGACTCTCACTATGAGTACAGGCTGGACCCTATAGAGCGACTCAGTCCATAAAGACTCACTATGAGTACAGGCTGGACCCTATAGAGTGACTCAGTCAGTTAAGACTTACAATATGAGTGCAGGCTGGATCCTATAGAGCGACTCAGTCAGTAAATACTCTCACTATGAGTGCAGGCTGGGCCCTATAGAGCGACTCAGTCAGCAAAGACTCTCACTATGAGTGCAGGCTGGGCCCTATAGAGCGACTCAGTCAGTAAAGACTCTAATTATGACTGCAGGCTGGACCCTATAGAGCGACTCAGTCTGTAAAGACTCTCAATATGAGTGCAAGCTGGGCCCTATAGAGCGACTCAGTCAGTAAAGACTCTCACTATGAGTGCAGGCTGGGCCCTAAAGAGCGACTCAGTCAGTAAATACTCTCAGTATGAGTGCAGGCTGGGCCCTATAGAACGACTCCGTCAGTAAATACTCTCACTATGAGTGCAGGCTGGGCCCTATAGAATGACTCAGTCAGTAAAGACTCTCACTATGAGTGCAGACTGGGCCCTATAGAATGACTTAGTCAGTAAAGTCTCTCACTACGAGTGCAGGCTGGGACCTATAGAGTGATTCAGTCAGTAAAGACTCTCACTATGTGTGCAGGCTGGACCCTATAGAGCGACTCAGTCAGTAAAGACTCACACTATGAGTGCAGGCTGGATCCTATAGAGCGACTCAGTCAGTAAATACTCTCACTATGAGTGCAGGCTGGGCCCTATAGAGTGACTCACTCAGTAAAGACTCTCACTATGAGTGCAGACTGGGCCCTATAGAGTGACTCACTCAGTAAAGACTCTCACTATGAGTGCAGACTGGGCCCTATAGATTGACTCAGTCAGTAAAGACTCTCACTATGAGTGCAGGCTGGGCCCTAAAGAGTGACTCAGTCAGCAAAGACTCTCAATATCAGTGCAGTTGGCTGGCTCCAAAAGAGTGGCTTTTCAGTAGAGGCTTGGCTTACGAACATAGCCTTTCTCTGACTGAACTAGGCACCATCTTGCAATGGGATCCCACCAGCTGTTCTTCCTACCCCCCTACTTCCAGTGCGCTTCCTTGGAGCACATCCCCCGAAGAACTTGGCCTTCATTTCAATCTCAGCTACACAGCTGTAAACTGTCGTGACTGAATCTTGCACGGCTGTGACGCTATTGTGGTGCCAAAATGCACAGACAGAGAAAAAGAGAGACACAGAAAATACCTGGCAAAGTACTCAAAACTGCTTCTGTGCTCTGTGTCGGACAGGTGTCGCCAGGACCACATTTGACCATGATGACAAAAACACACACACGCATGCAAACACACACACACGCGTGCACGCACGAACGCACGCACACACGCATACACACACTCATGCACACGCGCACACAGGAATGCACACACGCACACTCACAGAAACTCACACACACACACGAACACACACATGCACACACACGCGCACGCACACACACATGCACTCACTCATACACACAGAATAGCAAGGTGGAAACAGCACCAGCCCGCACTGTCAGGACTGATAATTTGGTAGAAGATGAGAATTAATTCATACAGGTTTTCTCGAGGAACTGAGACAAAGAGATTAGATTTGGATGACACACAGTAAATGCTTGAACCAATATTAGCAGCAGTAATACAAAGCCATTGGCGCTGATCATCAGTTAGGACTGTGCCGCATGGTACTATGCATAAATCATATTCTGATATCCTGTCTCTGTTTCTTACTCAGGGCCAAATACTTTAAAGGCAAAAAGGTACATGGAGAATTTGACATCAAAGTTGAACAGGTGAGCAGCATTCTTTATATCTGTCTTTTTATGTGCTTTTCACCTCTTTGCAGTGAATGAATTTACAGTTATGATGGAAAATATGGGTAAGAACTGATGATAAAATTAAGGGTTAATCAGCCATTTTTTAGGATATGTCCATGGGTTTTTCCTTGTTTTCTGAGGTGGGTATTCCTTGTTCCTTTTTCATGTCATCTTTGATATCTCTAGTGACCATGTTGTGTGCCTATTAGCATGAAATGCGATGTTGTTTTTGAATAGGAGCATTCAAATGATATGACTGCGGAAAGCTTGGTTTAAAATGGAGAACTCTCAAAGATTCTGCAAAGAGATGCGAACTGGGGTGGATGTTGTCACCAGATTCGGTGTGTACTTTGCAAACATGCATCACTGTGGCATTTAAGACAGTGATTCATTCGTTTGCTGGCACAGCTGACATGATACGTGTGGTGCTGAATGGAATTTTTAAGTGATGCACATCAGCTGCTGGAAACTGCAGAGCCGAAATTTTGGAGGCGATGTAATGCTCTGTCCCCGTTTTCATGGTGGTTCTGCTTTGTCATTTGCGCACATTAGCAGTACAGCACATGCTTACTTTCATGGAAAAAGGCATCTTAATAAGAAATTGAAACAGGCAAGGACCACCAGAATGATGACTTTACATAATTTTATCAACAGTACAATAATGCAAAGGGTGATCTAGCTTTTTCAGTTAAAGCTCCAAGACACTGGAATGGCCTCCCTATTGATAGCAGGAATGCCGAGTCTTTATCATCTTTTAAATCTCTTTTGAAGACTCACTTTTATAGGCTTCCTTTTACTGTGTAAATTCTTTTATTGTACTTTTTTTCTGGTGCTATTTTGTGTAAGTTCGTTTTTAAAATCCTCATTATTCCTATTTAGGGGTTTAATTCCCTAACTTTTCCCACCTTGTGCTATTGGCTTTTATGTACATTTTCTCTTTTTTACCTGTTTCTGAAGCACAACTCCTGTTTTCCCTTCCAGTGCTCGACACACCTGTTCTCCCTCATTGTTTGCCGTGTTGTTTATTTAAGTTCCTGTTCCCCGTCTTCCCTTTGCTGGATTGTTTGTGTCTGTATCTTATGTCATCTGTCTTCAGAGAATAATGTACTAAGCACCTAGATCTATATATTAGAGATATTCCTCCCAGAGTCAGTGCTCCTGGCGAGAGACTTCTCCCAGTCCCAGCTTCACTCCTGTTTTCAGGTGTGCACCTGCCAGTATTCCCAGGTTTATTCAGCCTGCCATCCCAGTTACTCTTCACCAGTCCCTGTCACTTTGCCTAGCCTCAATCTTCAAGTCCCTGATTGTTCCTGCGTGACGCCGACCGCCCGGTATATAACTCTCTGGCACTGGCAGCTCTTTAGGTTCACATTCAGGTCTGTGATCTGCACTTGGCTCTGTTCTGTTTTTATGTGACATTATATATTACCTTTCTTTCATAAACGTACATCATCCAACCAAATCTACACCCCCTAACTACTGACTCAGCAGTCTTGATGGGGAATTTCATCATGAAATATGGATGGTGTATTAGCATTATCCATCAAGTGGCTAGTTCAGCTGCCATGTCATCCGTTTAGTGATTGTATTTATTATTCTAAGGTAAGGTTCTTAATTTATTCAAAGGCAGAATGCATTAAGGATATAACAAGGAGTGCACACTGCAGTAGAATGCTTTAAGATTATCATGGGGTGCACACTGTGCCAAAATGCTTTAAGGTTAGAAGGGGAGTGCATACTACAGTAGAATGCTTTAAGGATATAAAGGGAGTGCACACTGTGGTAGAATGCTTTATGGTAATAAGGGCTGTGCACACTGTGGTAGAATGCTTTACGGTAATAAGGGGTGTGCACACTGCAGTAAAATGCTTTACGGTAATCAGAGAAGTGCACACTATGGTAGAATGTTATGGTAATATGGGGAGTGCTGACAGAATGCTGTGGCAGAATCCTTTAAGGTTATAAAGAGAATGCATCGTTTGGCAGAATTTCCAGATCTCAAATTAGTGCCAGTAAACATTTTTCCATGCTCTGCCAACTCATTATAGCCATTTCCTGTGCCTTCAGTCGCGTACGTGTACAGTATTTAGCTGTAGGGCATGGTGATGCGCTGGTATCACTGCATGTGGGCGGATAAACCGTTCAGTGATTAGGGTGCAGCTGCATTTGAGGAGGCTGCAGTTTCAGGACCACAGTTGTAGGGCCGCATCTCTAGGACCCTAGTTTTTCCCATTCTCATCCCGAGGTGTCAGGTCATGACGCCTTCTGACCAAGTGTCGATATACAACAAAAATAGAGGATTTTGGGGGTCTTTATTTGATGCCATCATTAAAAAAAACCATACCCCCCAACTCCTTACCGTTAATCCGAACCCTAACCTTAAGCATCAAATAAGGACGCCAAAAGCCTCTATTTTCTTCATATATCGACACTTGGTCAGAAAGCATTGATATATGACGAGTCAGGATGATAATGGAGAAAATCTAGGGTCCTACAATTGCGGTTGTAAAAGTGCAGTCCGGAAACTGCAGCATCCTCTACTACAGGAACGTAATATTGCATTCTATGCGGTGCATTGAGCGCTTACCAAGTAGGCGGGGAGAATTTGGAAAGCGATGCAATTCTTGCTTTTTGGTTCCGTACTCTACTGCATTCGATTCCACCCAAACATGTTTTCATTTTAAAACTGCATTTTAAAATGAAAATGATCTTCGTCCCCCCTAAAACGCAAAATTGGAGTTTTCAGATGAACACGGGGTCAGCAGCATTTTCAAAAGTCTCCATTTTAGATGTTCGAAGACACTGGAGTAGTGCGGACGCTCTGGAAATACGTAGGAAAAGTTATGTGTTTAAGAATAAAAAATGGTTTAGAGTGGTCTTGGCCTGAGACGATGAATGTGAGGGTAGAGGCTTCCAGCATTAGTTTTTGGGTATCTACGTCTTTATTCAGCAAAATGTTCCGTTTGAAGTCTGTGCTCACAGAGAAAATGTGATCCCAGTTGAAGAGAGTTGATTTAACCCCTTAAACTCTAACTTTCCACTGAAGTTTTCCATTAATTAGGTTCAAAGTCAGAGAAAGTATTTTTTCAATATTGTAGAACAATATCACAAACATATTCTGCATCTGCTGATTGCAGAACGTCACTGAATATACGTCACAATAATATTGAGAGAGATATTCAAACCCAGGATGCCATGTTTCTTTGGCCACAGCATTACATCAAATGGAAAATATTTGGATTTTGTGCATCATTTAATACACATTTTCTTGTAATACAGCAGGACATTTTTGGGATTGTCAAAAACCTTGGAATCCTCACACAAATTTAAAAAAGGAATGAATTCTCACAGGTTCTAATACAGCAGCTGCATTTGATGGACCCGTATATGGGTCAGTATGTTTCATGGGGTTAACACTGGGCATTTTACTGGTTTTCGTGCAAACCAAGAGGAAATTTCTGCCCTTTATAGATGTAGTTGTAGTCCAAACGCTTGCATATGACTGTACCACCACAGGACAGATGGCAGAGTCTTGAACTTTGAGTTCTGCCCCCCTGTCAATGTGAAATGTCTTTTTCTGTGCATGTCAGAACCCAGATAGCATGACTACATTGAAACAATGTTGATTTTCCATCTGAATCATCAGAATGGTTGACATTGAAATATCAATGCTAAATCAATGTTGAATCACCGTTACAATAACGATGAAACCCGAGGTTAATACAGCGACATTGAAACAACATTGATTTAAAGTTATGATTATAATTGATTGAGCATCGATTCCTGGTTGACAGGGTGATGATACTAATGTTGAAAAGTCATTGAAAGCACATTGATCTATGGTTAGGTTGAAATTTCAACATTGTTTCAATGTTCTTTTTAATTGAAATAACATTGAAATAATTAATTAGAAAATCTACATTGATTCAATGTTAATTGAGGGTGCAACGTTCAACGTTGTTTCAATGTCTTAACGTTGACAAAACAATGTTGATTTAACATTGTTTCAATGACTCTTTGCTATCTGGGAATGTACACTGAAAAAAAAATAGCAAAAGGCAGGCAGGATCCAAATGCAAAGAAGAGCGTGGTGTTATTAACCCTTGTAGCACAGCCACAAAGGTAGCAAAAAGAGATTACTTAAGCAGGCGTCACACTGTCCCGAAATTGACACCAGATGGACACACGATAAAGGAAATGTTAAAATTCGGATCTGATTGTAAAAACATCGGGCCAGAGCCGTCGCACGGGCTGTGCGAAGTGTGCGACCACACAGGGCCTCGCGCCTTTAGGGGGCCTCGCGGCTGGTGTGATTTTTTTTTTATTTCTATTTTTTTTTTAGTAAATTAATACATATTTTGCATCACTGCACTTGACTCATCATGCTCATAAAATGACAATTCTGTGTCAGTTTCATTATTTACAATTTCATCTCGCTAAAAGCTTACCCAGATTTTTTTTTTATGTCGTCATATGTAACATGCTCTGTCTGGCTGCTCACTCGCCTTTCCTAACTGTGAGATTGCTCTTAGGGTCTTATTGACGATATCAATAATTGGCATCGGGGTAGCGAAGCTTTTCAGAGTTAAAACTAATTTAAAACTATTTCGGACCTCCTTGTCGCAGGAGAGACTATGCGGGCTCGCCCTTCTGTCTATCGAAAAAGACGTTGCATCCTGGCTGGATTATATAAGGATTTTATTGCTGAGTTTGCGGCCCAAAAGGCAAGCAAAGTGATCATCACTTATTCAATGACTGATGAGTGGGAATCTGATGTTTTAAAGTTATACTGCAGCAGAGCGTTTGTGACTGACTAGTACGAGGAAAATATAAAACATATGGACATAACTGTTTATTGCAGTCAGCCCTCGATATCATCGTAATCAAATGTTAAACTGTCGTGGGTGCGAGCGGATACTACGCCTTTGTTAATCAGAGATTTTTCCATAAAAATGAGTCAAAATAAGCGATTGTCATCAGTGAGTGTGAGCCATTAGGTATTAGTGTTTGTTGAATTGTAATTCGTGACGCACTGTCATACTTCAACATGCCAATATAAAGTGACAGCTGATTTGATAAAAAAAAGGCAATCGTTGTGCAGTCGATTTTTTTCCTTTGAAAGATTATGATATCCAAAAAATCATAGTTGAAATTATTGCCACAATAATGCTGTTTTAGTCTAAAAATGCATGTCATTTCACCGGGTATAACTAGAACAGCTATGTGCTTGCAGCCTGACATGATTAATGACATCGAGATGGGACCACGGTGTCGGCGAAGACAGCCGAATTTGAGTAGCTCAAGCGTTTCACAGGTGACATGGTAACGTGGACATATAAAAGGCCAGCCTCAGAGCAACTTCATCAGTCAGTCCTGAGCAACTCTCCAGAGCAGGCACAACGTATATTATATATGTAAGGGATAATGTATAGTGAGCCAGTGATTGTTGAAAAATAACTCCCAACGGGGGAACAGAACCCCGACGCGCAACTCACTATACATTATCCCGCTTAGAATATGGCTAAAACATTTAAAATGTGAAAATATTACTATTAATAGCAACGGACAGCAGCGCAGCGGTCATACCTCTGGAAATAAACACCGCAGAATTTTGGCGATTGACCAATCAGAATCGAGTATTTAAGAGTGCCATGTTCTAAATATAAATAAGGCACAACGTATTCATGAAACTGATAACCGATCGTGAGCTGGTTGCTTTTAACGTTATACTTTTTTATCTTAACATTTCTTGTTCATAACAAAACAATAGTTTACTATAGAAACTTAGAGTAATCTGTCGTAAATTTACCGTATTACTCAGTAGTAAATATGCAAGCCATCATGTGGCCTTCGTGTGTCCTGCGGGTAAACTACTTAATAAAAATTCACATCTTTTTGTTGCCTTCGTGTGTGGTTCGGGTGCCATCGTTTGACCTTCTGTAGGCAGCGTACTTGCTTCGGCTGTAGATTGGCTTTTGACCAAGTTCGGGGCCATCGCGCGAAATTCAATGTTCGTATGGCCATCTGGTGTCAATTTCGGGACAGTGTGACGCCTGCTTAAGCAAATAGGAAATGCGGTTCCAAAACTAAAACAAACAATGCGCTGATATAAACTAAGTCAGCGATGCAGTAATTGGTTTACACATAAATACGCCAACATGTTATGACAAAAGCCTAAACAGGACATAAGCTTTAAGAGACTTCGCACCGTAATGGTGTGGAGTCAGGGCTTATATGCGCTTACTAATGATAATTGGATGATTACAAACAGGTGGAGCTGAGTAGTGGTAACTGTGGTAGCAGGTAGCTGGCCGGTTGCTCAGAATGCTGGAGATGCAGGCCGTTGGGGGCGTGGCCTGACACAATGATTACATTAATATTTACATTGGGTGTAGTTTGTGTTTGAAAACACTGAGAAGGCTGACCTTATTTTCCACAGTAACTGAGCCATGCGGCACCATAAATCTGTTAGACTTGCATGCGTGTCCCCCACAACTCTGAACAAAAATCATTGGGCACATTTTACAGTTCTGATTTTTTTATATATATATATTATTAATATTATTCAATGTGCAAGTGCATAATGCGTCACAGTGATTGACCAAAACTTCATTGTGACTAAGTTTTCTGCAAATGATTAAAGTGTCGATTGAAACTGAATTTTGTCACTATTACATGCAAACAGTCATGCTTTTTCCCACAATTTTCTTTCTCAGGCGGAATTCTCAGAAATTAACCTGGTTGCTCATGCAACTGGAAGCTACAGTGTGGATATCGAGGCAATCCGAAATGGGAACAAGATTACCAAGTAGGTTTTAATTTGTTGGGATTCACTCTACATTCCACTGTATGTTTATTACTTTTATAATGTCTATTTCTACGTCCATCTCCTTGCGGAGACCTCTTTTGTCAATTTGAGAAGTGCAGCAAAGCAACCTTTCTCAATCAAAATCTGTTTAGTTGTCTGTTTAGTTACTTTCCTCCTGAGTTCTTACCTCGGTCAACACTATGGCCAATCAAGTGAATGCCCAGCGGAAAATTCCAGCCGAGACCTGCTGTGGTTTAAACTGGTTTACGATGGTCCAAGCGAGGTTCTCCTCACTTCTAGCTGGTCAGAACAGTTCTGCTGACGCTCAAAGCTGGTGTCTTGCTTGGAGAATCTACAAAACCCAAAACCAGTGATGTTGGCACGTTATGTAAATCGTAGATAAAAACAGAATACAATGATTTGCAAATCCTTTTCAACCTATATTCAATTGAATACACTGCAAAGACAAGATGTTTAATGTTCAAACTGAGAAACTTTATTTTTTTTTTTTTGCAAATAATCATTAACTTAGAATTTAAAGGCAGCAACACATTGCAAAAAAAAGTTGGCACAGGGGCCTTTTTACCACTGTGTTACATCACCTTTCCTTTTAACGACACTCAGTAAAACGTTTGGGAACTGAGGAGACCAATTTTTGAAGCTTTTCAGGTGGAACTCTTTCCCATTCTTGCTTGATGTACAGCTTAAGTTGTTCAACAGTCCGGGGTCTCCGTTGTCGTATTTTACGCTTTATAATCGCCACACATTTTCAATGGGAGACAGGTCTGGACTACAGGCAGGCCAGTCTAGTACCCGCACTCTTTTTACTATGGAGCCATGCTGTTGTAACACGTGCAGAATGTGGCTTGGCATTGTCTTGCTGAAATAAGCAGGGCGTCCATGAAAAAGAGCGTTGCTTGGATGGCAACATATGTTGCTCCAAAACCTGTATGTACCTTTCAGCATTAATGGTGCCTTCACATATGTGTAAGTTGCCCATGCCTTGGGCACTAATACACCCCATACCATCACAGATGCTGGCTTTTGAACTTTGCGCCTATAACAGTCCGGATGGTTCTTTTCCTCTTTGGTCCGGAGGACACGGCGTCCACAGTTTCCAAAAACAATTTGAAATGTGGACTCGTCAGACCACAGAACACTTTTCCACTTTGCATCAGTCCATCTTAGATGAGCTTGGGCCCAGCGAAGCCGGGCGGCGTTTCTGGGTGCTGTTGATAAATGGCTTTAAGCTTTGCATTGTAGAGTTTTAACTTGCACTTGCAGATGTAGCGACGAACTGTAGTTAATGACAGTGGTTTTCTGAAGTGTTCCTGAGCCCATGTGGTGATGTCCTTTACACACTGATGTCGGTTTTTGATGCAGTACCGCCTGAGGGATCGAAGGTCACGGGCATTCAATGTTGGTTTTCGGCCTTGTAAACTTCGTGCAGTGATTTCTCCAGATTCTCTGAACCTTTTGACAATATTACGGACCGTAGATGATGAAATCCTAAATTTCTTGCAATAGCTCGTTGAGGAATGTTGTTTTTAAACTGTTCGACAATCAGCTCACGCATTTGTTCACTAAGTGGTGACCCTCGCCCCATCCTTGTTTGTGAATGACTGAGCATTTCAGGAAGCTGCTTTTATACCCAATCATGGCACCCACCTGTTCCCAATTAGCCCGTTCACCTGTGGGATGTTCCAAATAAGTGTTTGATGAGCATTCCTCAACTCTCTCAGTCTTTTTTGCCACTTGTGCCAGCTTTTTTGAAACATGTTGCAGGCATCAAATTCCAAATGAGCTAATATTTGCAAAAAATTACAAAGTTTACCTGTTCGAACATTAAGTAACTTGTCTTTGCAGTGTATTCAATTGAATATAGGTTGAAAAGGATTTGTAAATCATTGTATTCTGTTTTTATTTACGATTTACACAACGTGCCAACTTCACTGGTTTTGGGTTTTGTAGTTAAGTTAGTAAAGACAGTTGGTGGCCAAACTAATGGTCCAGCTGACTGTATTGACTGTACTAGCTGGCCAGCCGGTTGACTAGTGGTAAGTGTTGAAAATGCATTGTTAACCAGCTTTTGCTGTTTTTAGCTGGAGTTTTCAGCAGGGAGGTCAAATTTTTGGGCAAACAGTGTGAGCTGCTGTTGTGAGTGACTGGTCCCTTATGAAAAAATACTACAGTTCCAGGCTATAGTTATCCTATAGTAAATGGATGGTATTTTCAGCGCTATGGTGTAGTATTACTATAGTGATACTACAGTTATTCAAACTACAGCAATACAGTTGTGTGGACTATAGTAATAGTGGCTGAAGCTAAGCAGGCGTGAGCTTGGTCAGTACTTGGATGGGAGACCACCTGGGAAAACCAAGTTGCTGCTGGAAGAGGTGTTGGTGGCCAGTAGGTTGCAATCATCCCTCTGGTGGCATAATCCCCAATGCCTCAGTGCAGTGATGGGGACACTGTACTGAAGGAGATGCCGTCTTTCGGATGAGACGTTAAACCGAGGTCCTGACCCACTGTGGTCATTAAAGAACCCATGACACTCATCGATAAGAGTAGGGGGTTCCCCGGTGTCATGACTAAAGTCCCAACCTGGCTCTTTCGACCTGCCACCTAATCATCCTCTGATCTAATTGGCTGTGCAAATTGCCCTCTCCCTCCCCACCTCAACCCCCAGGGCTCCCTTGGAAAAGAGATTTCAATCTCAACGGGACTTCCCTGGTTAAATAAGGGTGAAATAAAAATAAAATAAAATAAATAAATATCATGGTACTGTTGACTGTGGTAATACTACAGATATAATGTGATGGCTGTATTACTACTCTAGTTATACAATGCAAACTATGGTAGTAGGAAAAAAAATACTACAGTATTACTAAGAAATAACTGTGATATTTTCATAAGGGGCATTTCGCTGTTTTGCTGCCCCTAGGTGCTTCAAACCCGACTTTGTGCTGGTCCGCCAGCATGCCTTCAGCATGGCCAAGAACGGAGATTTCCGGAACATCGTGATCGGCCTGCAGTACGCTGGACTGCCCAGCGTCAACTCGCTACACTCAGTTTACAACTTCTGCGACAAGCCCTGGGTGGTGAGTGCTGACCGCAGCCTGTGCTTGCGTACAGCACGGCCTACATCTGTCTTGACTGCGATGCAGTCGTTTTTTACATTTTGGCCCAGCGAAAAGGTCAAACCGCAGACTTTCTGCTTAAAATTGATGAAGTCAACATGCAGATGGTGATCTTAGGACCTTAGGAATTAGAGTTGTTTTCAGGCATTGTGTGATGGTCCAGATAATACACAGTCTGCTTTGCCCTGCTTTCTCACTGGGCGTCCACCCATATGCACAAGCTTGTTTACTGTCAAGAAGGGATATGACTTAAGCAAGAGAAAAACTGCTGCTTAACATCAATCAGCGATCCTTCATTGCAGGATAAGACGGGCTGAATGCACAGCCTCAGGTAGCACCTTATAAATTGTGGCGCTCATTTATTCTGATGGTGTTGTAATAAGTGAATCACGATAGCTAAGGCGGAGTGTTGAAATCTGCCTGAAGCACTCTTCGGGGACCTGTCAGCCATTACCTTCGGAAAAGATCCTGTCTCAGCGGTATTAGGAAAGATGAGGATAATGCATTTAATGTTTCAGCATATTGCCCTTACCTATGAAATATGTTGAGCATTTACGGGTAGTATTATAAAATTACAGTCCACAGCATCTCTCTCTTGGAAGGTTTTTTGCAGTAGTTCTTGCAGTATTTGTTGCAGGTCTTTGAGGATGTACAATCGCTGATATGAAAAATGATACAGTATATAGTGTTGCCAAAAATTTGGGCATTGCCATTTGACTGCTTTGGTGTACGCGAGTAGTCACTGGTTTCCCTAACCCTGACCTCAAATCTAACCCCTAACCCTAACCCTAGCCCCAAACTTAGCCCTCACCCAAAATGTAACCCTGTCCCTAGCCCGAAATGTCAGTTTAGCCGATGAAAATAAGTGACGATCGCGGCAGAGCATGATCAACAGCGTAGCTGACTCATTTTATCTACAGCAGGGAAAGGGGCTGTCATGTAAAGATGGCCGCCGACATATCAGGACTTATGATTGGAAAAGCATCAGGTCTGATGAGCCTTGAGACAAGATTAAAAAATAGTTCAGCTTTCTGACATGATTATTGGTGATGCCAAGTGTTAACAAATAAGAAACCTTAAAGTGTGAAAACCAAAGCCGAAATGTGAACATTTGTCTTATCAGAAAGGGAACATATTTTGAGAATGACCCAAATGTGTTGTTTGTAAAGCCACAGCATGTTTTCTTTGGAATTAGTGCTAATTTCATTCAATATAAACATGTTACCGTACCTTAATGCTGCAGAATCTGTTTCATTATGTGCAATTTTATTACTTATTCGATGAAAAACAAACACCACAGAAGACTATGCCTTACACACTGTCAAAAGTGATTTCCATCATTCAAAATGTGTTTCTATGTTTGCATTACTTTAGCACATTTTTTTTTTTTTTAAGAAACTGCTCTGGCTTCACGAATACAAAAATTCTGGATTAAAAAGGAGGCTAAAATTAACAGGCTGTGTGCAGATTTTTTCAGGATTTATGTTGAGGGTAACTAGCATGCGTTTGTCCCTGTATACTGAATGATGCAGTGTACTCATATAGTTTGCCCTCATCATCTCTTTATCATCATAATTAAATGGCCTGTGACTTCAAACATACAGTGCTTTTCAGTTAAAATGCAGGATAGCAGGTCAAATTCATCACACATGTATTTTTTGTGTTTTTCTTTCATAGTAAACAAGTAGTTTTCAACCATAGAAGTAGGATCAAGACAGCAAACCTTGACTAAAATGGCAAAATGGCAATAGAGGAAGCTGTCCAGTTAGTACACTCAGTGCAGTGAAAAAAGTATTATAAAAGTATTACCCCCCCCCCAATTTGTTCTATTTTTACATATTCGTTATACTTAAATGTTTTAGATCATCAATCTAATTTTAACAAAAGACAAAGATAACCTGAGTTACCACAACATGCAGTGTTTAAATGATTATTTAATTTATTGAAAATAAAAAAGGTATCCAGCTCTATCTGGCCTTATGCAGAGTGACTAAATCATCAATTTATCAAATTGATAATTGGGTGCAGTTTTGCTAGACGCACCCAAGCATGATTTCTGCTCTCAACCAGAAAATCCTGAAGAATAGTGTCCAGCCATCAGTTAATGACCTGAAGCTCACGTATAGTTGGGTTATGCAGACGGACAATGATCTGAAGTTCACAATGAAGTCCACCTGAGAATGGCTTGAAAGAAACAAAATTGTTTTGGAGTGGCCCAGTCAAAGTCCTGACTTAAATCCGATTGGGATGCTATGGCTTGACCTTAAACTGGCATTTCATGCTCTAAAACCCTCCTATATGGCTGAATAAGAACAATTCGGCAAAAATGCCTCCACAGCGAACACAAACAGTAATTAGGTTTCGGGGGGCAGTTTTTTCACATGGGTGATATTGGTTTTGAACAAGTCTTTACCGTCAACAAATGAAATGATCATATAGAGTCATCTAAAAGCAGCATTTTGTGTTTCCTCACTTTGTCTTATATTGAAATTAGTTGGAAGATCTGAAACTTTTAAATATGACAAATAGGGAAAGATAGAAGAAATCAGGAGGGGGGCAAATTCTTTTTCACAGCACTGTATGATGACATAAGTTTGATGTCTTAAGTCTTGATCAAATCCTGCTTGACATTTGTTTTGATATTTGACTCTAAACACTCACAAAACTGTGACATCTTGTGTTTTTTCCAGTTTGCTCAAATGTCCAGACTGTTCAAGCAACTGGGACCAGAGGAGTTCCCACTCATCGAGCAGATCTATTACCCCAATCACAAGGAGATGGTGAGAGCGCCAACCTACTGTGGGCCCATCTGTTCCATGCCAGCCGCCCCTCCGAGAGCAGAGGGCACAGGAACGCCAGAGCTTTGCATCACTCTGAGGCTGCTGAAGCCTGGAGTAACTTCAGGGTTTCTTCATTACACGTCATTTCAAATAGCGCTGCAAAATTTACTACACTGGGTCTATTGACAACAGAATTAGAGATGCACCGATACCGATGTCAATATCGATATCAATACCGATACTGATATCAGATATCAGTCCAATACTGACTCATATAGCTAGATTGAGTATTGGTGACAATGGACCGATCTGGTATTACATACCATTATTTTAATAAATAACAATTCAGACCATTCACAGTAAATCTATGTACTTATTAGCTACATTTTGTTTACAAAGTTAGGAAAACAATGTTTTAGTCAAGCCTGATGTTGCCTTACTCATAAAAGAATGATCTGAGTCTCTTCCACACAGTGAGGCGTACCGGTTATTAATTGAGCGCTGGTATCAGATCTACACTCAGTATCAACCGATACCCAAAGCCCAGGTATCGGAATAAGGACTGAAAATGTCAGATCGGTGCATCCCTGAACAGAATTTCAACTTATTGTTGGTACACTAGTTGCACAAAATAAGCGGACTTTGCTTTTCCAGATTCTCCTTCTAAAATCAAGCCCTTGATGCTAGCAGCTTCTAATGTTCTGGGAAGGCTCTTCATCAGATGTTAGAACATTGCTGCAGGGATTTTTTTCCATGTCACCCAGGAAAGCTTGGGTGAGGTCAGGCGGTTGATGTTAGCCAGTTGGGCCTGGCTCAGCAAGTTGACTCGTCAGTTAATTACAGCAGCGCGTCAAGGTCAAGGCTCTGTGCAAACTAATCATTGTTCTTCCACGCCAATTTCAACAAACTATCCACGGACCTCCTTCTTCAATGGGGAATTGGCATACTCAAACAAGAAGGGGCCTTTTCCAGTGTGTTGGCTGCACAGAATAATCTGGAATGTCACTGCATGGTGAAGCATCGAGACTCGCCTTCAGTGGATCCAGGAGTCCAGGCCTGAGTTGAACCATTATATACAACCCCTAGACCGGGGAGAGCCAAGCTACTTGTGGTCATTTTGCATAGATGAAGTCCTATTGGTCAATAACGTGATGGCTGTTTAACCCTGTTACGGAATGAATTTTGCAGGCGGGCCTATACTCAGCACCCAGCCTCCCAGGTGGCATGGGAAGCCTTTGATTGGCGCAGCGGATGCCGTGGTTTACACAGTGGAGATAAATGCACTACAAGGTGGCACCGTTATTTAACGAGTCCTGAGCTGTTTGTTTACCAGGGTGCCTCCTTCCTGGATATAAATCACTTATACGACTGTAAAATTGTGTCCCTTCTAACCTGGTGTTCATTCAAACTGCCAAATGTGCTTTTGTAAGCTGTTCGGCTAAAAGCAAAGATTATATTGCAGAATTTCAGACTTAACCGAAGAGAACCTCTCAGCTGGCGGACTGAGCCAGCGCAAGCTTCCTAAATTTTGGAGTGCTGGAGAACGTGAGCAGCTAATGCTCATTCGTGCCTCAGCTTTCCTCGAGACTGGTCCCCAAGCCCTCGTAATGTTCTGCTCTGCGAGCAGGTGAAACTATCACCGAGTAAACAGTGCGTGTAAAGTGACAACAGAAAAGCTCTGGAATTGATTTTCCTGTATCTACGAGTTGCTCAGAAATTGTGCAGTGTTTGAGTACATGATAATTTGTGGTTCTACAGCACCCGTTCAGGCATGGTAATACTTAAGGGGCATCTTGACGCAGGAAGAAGTGCCAAATGCGGCATTCTTCAGGTGGGGCAACAGGAGGTAGGGTTGCGCGGTGACGCCATGGGCAGCACTGTCGCTTCACTGCAAGAAGGTTTCAAATCTGGTTTCAAATCTAGCCTGGGGCCTTTCTGTGAGGAGTTTGCTTGCTCCAGCTGAGTTCCTGCGGGTGCGCTCCAAGCACTCCGGTTTTTTCACTCCATCCAAAGACAAGGCTGTCAGGCCGATTGGGGATGCTAAATTGCCCTTAGGTGTCAGTGTGAGATTGAATCGTGCATGTGGGTTGAATTGGGGAACAGTGGGGCATTTTCCTGCCTTTCGCCTGTTGGATGCTGATGTTAGATTCCTTTGCCACCCTGAGCAGGAATAAAGCTGCTTTCACACCGGATGCGAAACGAATTTTTCGCACGACAGATTACATTCAAAGTCAATGCAAAGATGCGAATACGCGTCTTTGCATTGACTTTGAATGTAATCTGTTGTGCGAAAAATTCGTTTTGCGTCCGGTGTGAAAGCATCTTAAGCCAGTAAGATTGCAGGAGACACGCGCTGGCCAGAAGTGTGCAGTCAAGTCAAGCTTATTTTATTTGTATAGTGTACTGAGTATGAACAATAAAGTACAGCTCTGCGCAGTTTCCCAGGGACATTTCTTTGCCACTGTTAGAGGGTTTCATTCAGTTTATTTTTTATCTTTTTTCCCTTACTTTACTTGAATTTTGGGCTTAGGTCAAATCTTATCCGGGTTTCTTTAGTACTACATTACCTGAAAATGCAAGATTATGTGCAAAAAATCTGAAAATGTGTGTCATTAGGAGTTATGCCCCTGTGTCAGGTGACAGAGAAGCCTTTTTCCATTTTGAAATTAGGATTACAACATTAGTTGAAACTGAATCTAATCAATCGCGTTTCTTTCTGACACAGATCACAACGCCAGGGTTTCCGGTGGTGGTGAAGATGGGTCACGCGCATTCTGGGATGGGAAAGGTACCAAAATCGAACAATTCAGTTTTTAACCCTTTACTGTGTAACGTCACTAATATGTGGTTAGAGGGCTCGTCACTGTACTTTCAAGAGCTGATGTAACAATTACGACTACAGGCAGAAAGCAATAGCATTCTAGATATCAGACGACAGAAAAAAAAAGATGAGTCAGTGATGTTTTGGGCTCTTTCTTCAGCAAATTCGGCCGGGGTCAGTAGTTGCTATAAGTAGTGTAATAAGTTCCACTGTGCGCTGAGACATTTTTAGGTCTGGCTGTCTTTGTCAGGAACCTGAGACTAGATCATAGATGGATTTTTCTCAAGTGAAAACAACATACATAGTCTGCAGAGGCCTTCTCTGATTAAAATCCCCTCAAAATAATGTGGTCTGAACTAGAGATTGCAGCTCATGAGTGTTAACCCAAAGATGTCAATAATTTTTACAATCATTAAACGGAGGAAAACATCATCACAATTTATGGGGAAAAACTTACAGCTGTTATGTTTGCCAGGGCTGTTTGCATGGAGTTGTAAACTGTAGAAGGCAAAAAATTTGACAGCTATTGTTATCTTTTAAAAGATGAGACTACTTAAAACATTGATACTTGCAATGAAAGGATTTGGTTTTCTTATACAATTGAAATTGAATTATGGATTATTTACTGCGCTGGTCATTATGTGTAGCCCCTTCTAATCATTTTTTCCAAGGGTGTCAATTATTCTAACAGATCTTCATCCATTATCTGTATTTATCTGATTTGGCAGGTAAAAGTGGATAATCAGTACGACTTCCAGGACATTGCGAGCGTCGTGGCCCTGACGAAGACTTACGCCACGTCAGAACCCTTCATCGATGCCAAATATGACATCCGCATCCAGAAGATAGGAAGCAATTACAAAGCCTATATGTGAGTGAAGGGTCCTTGCAGAGTAACTGGCCAAACGTGTCCAACTAATTAAGCACCATCAGCCGAGGACAGTGGCTCTCATTCAGGGCAACCACGATTGTCCAGCCACGTGGTGATGTCAAATGCAAAGTGCGTTTCTGTAAAATCACATTCTCACGACTGTCTGGGTATGACTTTGAATCCACTCGGGTGATAAGAGCTCAGATCAGACGAGAATTTTCTCAGCTGAACATTCCAATGCTAATGTCACCACCAATGCAGAGTCACAGTGTGACGTAAATTTTTACGCGGCTTCGTTGGCATTATTTTCATTTTGGTTCCAACGGTCCACTGCCTATGGAAAAATTGAATGGTGTTTTTGAAAAGCAGCAAATATATGGTCTGACATTTTTATTTTATGGAGTTAAATGCGTATAGGACACTATTTCATAGATCCTGTCAAGAAAGCTAATTGTTCTGCTCTAGTGCCTGAGATTTTTCAGCATTGCCTGAAAGTGAGGTTTTCACTTTTGTGACACAAGTTTTTGGGGGAGTGTGTGAGAGAATTTCACGTTTGAGAGGGTTGTGTGTGAGATTTGCAATTGTGTGTGAGTGATGATATCAGTAATGTGCATGTGAAGCGTCACTTCGCTGTGTGTGGGAATTTCGCACAGCTGTGTATGGTTTTCAGTGGAGTGTGGGTGGGAGTTTCAGCTTCAAGAACGTCAGACAGGGTCAGGGGTGTAAAGTCCGGGTTCAGAAAGTAAAAATCCTCCCCAGAACTTTATTCCAACCACCTGGATTTACTTTGGACAGGAGATAGAGCCAATATGAGCGATCAGCTCATTCTGTGGGAGGGAGAAAAACTTGGCAGGACTTTTACTTTCTGACCCCAGGATTTGAACTAAAGTTGCCCAATGATGTAAGATATCAAAATCAGATGCTGTTGAAAACTTATCGAGTGGCAACTTCTTTAAAAGAGCTCCCGCCAGGGAGCACTTTTAAACAAGTTGCCGCATGATAGACTTTAAACAGCCCATGATAATTACATTTTTTTATTCCTTTAAAATTTATTCAGCGCTCTAAGGGTTAACCCTGCTACTGGTCAGGAGACATTTCTGTTATCAGTGGCTTACTAACAGAGTGCCATCATTCATACATAGCTGAAGTCTTCATTATAACCGCAGATATGGTGAATAAAAGATAATACAAAAAATGTGTGTTATTTGAGAGAACGTCTGATGCTAGAGAACATCTCTGCTTTTCCCCGTCAATTTCTGGTCTGTTAATCATCTGTTACAGGGTTCTGTCGTGGTGTTGTTTACTCAGCACCAATCAGGCAAATTCTCTATATTTATTCTCCAAATTACTCTAATGAAGTTCCAACTGTGGCTGGGCAATCAATTAGGCTAAAATAAATCCACTGGTGATGCCTTACTGTCTTTTGCTCGCGATTTATAGGAGGACATCGATTTCAGGAAACTGGAAGACCAACACTGGATCAGCTATGCTAGAACAGGTGGCTATGTCTGACAGGTATGGTGCAGCTGACTTGTTTTTGGTGCAAAACTGCTGTTTTTGTTCGGACAAATACTTTGCCACTGATGGAATTATATTTGTCCTTCCTACGTTTACGCCAGTGGGAGCAGAACAGGGTTTGGGCAGCTGGTTTTGGATTGGAGCAACGCAGCTCACAGAAGCAATGCAGTACCCTTGAATACAGTCGCTCCGAACATTTAAACAAAAACTAAATTAAGAATTGAGGTTTTCCTGCAGTTTTATGTGTGATTGAGTCATGTAAGGGATAATGTATAGCAAGCCAGTCATTATTGTGAAATAAGCCCCGAAAGGGTGATGTACGAAGGTCTTGCATCACCCTGAAGGGGTTAATTTCACAATAATAACTGGCTCTCATTACAGTATCCTGCTTATTACACAGCTACTTATGATAGACATCAATCATCTGACACAGAAGACAGATTTAAAAATAATTTCATTACTTCTGCTACAAAAATAGTACTTTAGATTCTTCAGTTGGAACTGCATTACGCCCACAGCAACGGTCTGTTCTTCAGAGATAATGCATCGTCGAATGTCGTAATTGACCAATCATAATCGAGCATTCAACAAAGCCATGTAACAAGCATAACAAACACATGAGCAAAGGTTAACACCTGTCCGTTGTCTTTTAACCCACTTTGCTTTGCTGAAAATGGGGTGAGAAATGGGGGGCTTCAGAACCATCCATCCATCCATCTGTAACGTAACTTACTCATTCCTGGTTAGGGTCATGGAGGGGAGGGTGTGTCACTGCATATCTCGCTGTCAGTAATGCACATGCCTATGGGCAATTGATAGTCTGGGCTTAATTCCTCAATACTAAAAACTGCTATCTGGGTTAAATGATAAAATGTTTAGTGTTATAAATATCTGGTGATAAAACCCTTAGTGCAAGTGACAGACTTGGGTTACTGAGCTCGCATTCGGCAGAGAATATCTCTTCCTCAAAGGTCGTGCAGAACACAGAACAAGTTAAAATCTTTTTTTGACGAAGGAAAGCTTATCAGGAGAGACCCTCCATTGACAGTTGCTGTGCTAGATTCCTGTGCTAAATTAATGTGCTGTGATGTCATTTAATTCCACCCACAGTCAAATGCTGACTCTGCAACAAGCAGTCTCTATGGATGGGTCCAGTATAGGTCAAATTCAAAGGCAACTCTGAAAAACTTTGCTGAACAAATTTTCGAAGTTTAAGCTTACTGCTGTGCGGGGAGGTAGCAGGAATAAATGGCCATATTTAACCCATACAGCGCTATATGCTGCCATTGTTGCTCAATGATGTAAGATATCAAAATCAAAGCTGTTGAAAACCTATCATGTGCCAACAAGTCGGCACATGATAGGTTTTCAACAGCACAAGATAATTAAATTTATATTTTGAAAAAATCTATTTCAGGGCTCAAAGGGTTAACAGGGTCCAAAATTATCACCCATTTAGCTGATTCCCCGCTGGAAGCTCAGTAAGGCCCTGGATACCGACAGTTATAAACCTGAACAGTGACGCACAACTGCCACTCCAAAGGGGCTTTTTGACCAACAGCGAAACGGTGCGGTTCCCATTCAAAAACGACGTTCAAGGCACTTTGACCAAAAAAAGGTTGGTTCGCAATATAAAGTGTTGGCTACCCGCAAGAACCAGATTCCAGCCGTATTCGAACGGGAATCATGACGACATATGGCTCACGAGTGGATGTGTACTTAAGCCATCAAAGCAAACAAGCAAAATGGAGATGAAGTGTGAATATTGGTGGATGGCAAGTAGCTTACAGGTTTATTGTCGGCATCTTCTGCTGTAGAACTGCGGCTATGGTCAAAATCGCTCCATGGTGATTGGTTCTGCCGTTCCCGAACAGAACTGGCGTGCGAACGAGAATCACATCGGTTCTCTGTTGGTTGAAAAGCCCTAAAAGTTGTCTGCTGTTGCCTAGCTACAGTAAAGAGCAGAGACGCCCTTGCCGTGATAGAACTGTGCAGTCGTGTTGCTTGGTTACCAGCATTAACCAATCCAAGAGCTGTTCGCCAGTCATCTAACAGCTCCTGTCCACGTGACGCTCCTTCACAAGGTTTATTTTTACACCTTGAAAACATTATTCTTTATCAGTCAGAGCCTGCATTTTTCTCCCTTCTTTTCTGACAGAATGTAAGAAGAGATTATTTAACAACAATAAATAATGATAAGTTTTACTTAAACAGGTTTTTTTTTCGTGTTTCTGATCGACAGATAGATAGTTTTCAGAGAGACTGTTGATAGATAAACTTCTAAAAACAGCTGTTGGAGTAAACATGCATGTAAATGGATGTGAAAGTAAAACTAATTATTGTTTTCATGTAATACACTAAAGGCACATGAAAATTCCATCTTAAACCAACCTATGCAGGTCAAACAGATTTTTTTACACTTGTAGTGTGTCAAAGAGTTCACCAGCTGACTAACTGATGCAACCTGCCAATTCACCCACTGAAGACCAGCTTTCTGTACCATCTTGAATAACTTACACCAGCTTTATCTGGTGCCAGCTCAGCCCTGGTCTTCCACAGGCAATCTATAGTCCACTGGCTATCTTGCACCACACCTAGCTAACTGAGGTACTATATTGAGCAGGGGAGTCACCAAAGATTTAATGGATAAGGGGGTTAAGCCTTTACTAGCCTGTTGCTCCTCCCTACTGTTCATTATTTGAGGGAAGAAAGACAACATTTTAGTTTGGCTAAGGCCCCCCTAAAACAGGCCAAGCCATGTCCCTGCTGTCGAGAATGGCACTCTGCTATCCAATGCTACCTAGCAATAATTTTAGCTAGATAAGGCACACAGCCTAGCATGGCACTCAGCTAGCCACAGCTATATTACACCACAATCAGCTTGCCCAGGTTACATAGCACCACACTCAGCTAGCCAAGACAGGCTAGCCAGCAGTACACTCTGCAGCCAAACATGCTATTTAGCATCAAACTCTTCCAGCCAGGGAATTCTATCTAACACTACTCTCAGCTAGCCAAGGCAAGATATCAAGCTCAGCTGGCCAAAAAATGTTACCCAGCATTGCACTCCATTAGCTCATGCTAGCTTTTGGTTATAAACAGATGGCATACATTATTAGATCTGTGTCTCGATGAGATTAAATTAGATGCGATCATTATCAAATCAATTCAAGGTGGCTGTCAGACAAGGCATTCGCAGACGGGATATTAAGGTCTGGCCAGGGTCTGATCTGATGCATGTCTGGTTTAAGGACATAGCCTTTTGAAAAATGACTGAAAAATTGTAGACACCTCGTACTTTCTGATGGAATAGAAATGTCCAAGATAACAAAATACACCATCATTTGTAACCAAATTTTACCCTTGTTGAGAAATTTGGTTATTTTTTTATCGAATGTAACTCGCGATGTAGCTTTCAGCATAGCAGTATACAGTGCAGTACACATATGGTTCCTGAGGTTAAGAACACAGGAAGCGGAGATGAACTGCCGGGATTCAGGATGATAAACACGATATCTCAGCTGTTTAAAGACGATGCTGTCCTGACTTGCAGTCGAGCATGACGCAGTTCTGGAGGTTCCTCAGTATCTTGGCCTAATTACCAACTCAGCTCTCTCACAACCTGCCATTGAATCATTCCCCAGTTGAACTCCCTTAATAAGGCCACTCTCTGCACTTCTATTCATGTGTGATGAGCACTCTGGCTCAAAATAGCTGCCACACCACATGGCCTTTAGGGTCAAGGCCCCCCACTTCGCTGGGAAACATTTTGAGATAGAGTCGTTGCATTCTGTATGTCGCCAAATGGCTGTCTTTTTCACTGCATGTGGAAACAGTTTTTTTTCCGTATTTTGGAGTAATAACTGAAGAGTTTGTGTTGGAATTTAATATCAAAATGCTGTCTTGGAGTTTAATTATTTTATCCAAGCAGCACCTCGGCACATTGAATAAACAGCGTGAAAGACTGTGAGAGATCTGGGATCGGAGACTTTGGATGATGAAAAATTGGAGATAAAAGCTAATTGGTCAGGACAGGCTAATCAGCATGGAATTACCCCCGTTTCCTACCTCTTGTGTTCCTAGTACGAGTTAATCTAAGAACTACATTGTGTTCAGCAACATATCCAACATGGGCTTCTGTCTGAAGAAATAGTGAAAAGTTACTTGTGTTACAGTACTCATTTTTCAGTAGAATTTAAATAGTTAACTTTTGTAAACAGCTTCAAATGGTGAAAATTAAGATGCAATATGTGAGACAATACATATTGCACTTCACAGGATTTTGTTCTATACTCTATGTGTTGTAAGTGAGATGTGATGCATGTGTCTGTCTGTAGGAAATGACAGGTCTCTTTATGCAGTAAATGAGATGTGGTGCACGTGTTTATCTGCCTGTAGGTAATATGAGGTCAATCAGTGCAGTAACTGAGATGTGATACATGTGTCTATCTGCCTGTTGGTTATGAAAGATCAGTCTGTGCTGTAAATGAGATGTGATAGATGTGTTTTTATGCCTGTACACAATGACAGCTTCATCTGTGCCGTAAATGAGATGTGATAGATGTGTCTATCTGCCTGTAGGTTACGAGAGGCCTATCTGTGCCGTAAATGAGATGTGATGTGTTTTTATGCCTGTACATAATGACTGCTTCATCTGTGCTGTAAATGAGATGTGATAGATGTGTCTGTCTGCCTGAAGGTATCGCATGTGGGTGGACAGCTGCTCTGAGGTGTTCGGAGGTCTGGACATGTGTGCTGTAGAAGCTCTTCATGGAAAAGATGGCAGAGATCACATCATAGAGGTGAGCCGCCAACTGTTCGCTGCCACCACACTAAAAGACATAGCCAATATCCACTTACCTTAAAATGGTTATTTTCTTCCCAAATTTTCAGCATTTGTTGCTAAATTAGGTTTAAGAAAGTGTTTTGACAGTGTGCTCGTTAGCAATTAAAGGGGAAATCCACCCAAAAATAAAATGGTGTGTTTACACCTGGACGGAGAAGTATCTGCCTGTGCAGATGGTTAAACTGAAATGTTACAAGTTTTCTAGATATTTGGTGGGAACCTCACTTGTTTTTTCACAGTTCCATCAAATTAGCCTACTTCCTGAATGTGTTGGTGGTGCGACCCGAGTCTCATCTCAACTCGTCATATAGTGACGCTGCCTGACCAAGACTTTTGACCTCCTTTTCTGACGCCAATTTAAAACAAACCCTACCCCCTAACCCCTAACCCCTAACCCAAACCCAAACCCAAACCCTAAACATCAAATAATGATGCCAAAAGCCTCCTTTCTCGTTTGGTCAGGTAGCATCACTACATGATGAGTCGGGATGAGACTGTGTTGGTGTGTTGCAGCCTGTATTGCAGTTCCCTCATGAGCCTCACAAGCTGCAATGTTCCTGGCTTGAATCCAGCGCCTGCCCTCGGTTGCACGTCTCGCCCTCTCACATTCTCATTCTCGCTGTTTCTCTGTGCTGTCCTGGCATGAATAAGTAAAACCCTGAAAAATAATTGATTGTTATGGAATTCCACAAACCTGGGGAATACTTGCAAATTCCACATGGAAAGGCCTAGGCCGGATTCAAAGCTATAATGGTGCTACCCAGTGCACCACAATCAGCTCCAAAGCAGAGAAGAAGTAAGATAGTAAAATAGAAAACAGATAGCAGACTGACACTCCCCCTCTGCCTCGAAGGTGGTTGGTTGTTCCATGCCCCTGATTGGAGATCAGCAGGATGAAGACCGGGCTCTCATTGCCGACTTGGTTGTGTCCAAAATGAACCACACTGTACCGCGAACCTCTCAACGTTCGCCCCAGCGCTCCACTGCACAGCAGGCACAGGTGAGCGCAGTCTCTGTGCCGCCCCATACAAGCCAATAGCGCAGGTGGGATAACTGTGCCAGCCAATACAAGCCAATAGCACAGGTGAGTTAACTCTGTGTACCACTCCACACATATGAGGCACCAAACCAGAAGAAAGTTGAGCAAAAATTGCAAGAGAAAATGGTGCTCCGCGTGAGAGGATTGATTGGCATTCAGTGCGTGAAAAAGACAAAATTTGTACGCGAAGGACTACATCATACTGTACAAAAGAGGACAAGTAACTGCACGAGAGAGGGCGAATAGCTATTTAGTGCGCAAGAGAGACCAAGTTACTATTATCATTTACTTGGATGATTACAATGCCCCCTATGGGCGGGTGGGTTTATTCATGACTCGTTAGTTCTCTCTGTTAATTATTTTTGCACTATACTGCCTTCAAAAGAAGTGTTCCCCACTTCCTTCTTTACCAGCAGGTTGACAGCCTCGTCCAGCTATGAAAAAATGTATCAATCTTTGAATAAAATAATTGAGTAACCATAAAGCAGGGGTTTTTGGAGTCTGAAACTGTTTGTCCACCCGAACAAAGGTTAGAAAAGGGTGCTGCCCTTACCTACTACACCAAATAACTGCTAAACATCTGCAATCGCAAAATTCGTGATCCCGTAGACAGTTAGGAATTGCATATCCACAAATATTGACCTAGACTTCAAACTGCACACAAATAAAAATTACATAAAAAGCCATGGAAAGGAATCGCTAGTTTGAGAGGGAAAGTAGGGGGAACCGTAAAATTCCTAAAAAGTCTCTGACATGAGCGATGAGGTTCCCCCGTATGACTGTAGAGAGCATTAAGTGTCTATGAGAAGGCGCTATATAAATGCAATGTTCATTCATTCATTCATTCTTATGCCTTTTTTCCAAATTTGGTGGATATTAACCCTTAGAGTGCTGAAATGAATTTTAAAAAAATATAAATTTTATTATCTTCTGCTGCAGAAAACCAATCATGTGGCGACTTGTCACCACGCGATAGGTTTTCAACAGCTTTGATTTTGATATCTTAGTTATTGAGCAGCAATAGCTGCATTTAGCGCCCTAAGGTTTAATCTGTTCTACAGCATGGTCTTTTTTTTCCTTTCTCCTGTCGTAAAGAAATGAAAGTAGAAGAAAATAAGATATTCTCCTTACATTTTCACATTCAGTCTCTGAGCTTTCCCTGCTGAAACTATATTTCATACTCCCTTGGGAAGGATGGCTTCACATTTTGAAAACTTCAGCCATATAATTATTTTTGCAACATAAAGAAGAAACTCAGTTATCTACATTGGCGCTACGGGCAGTGGAAATAATGTAAGCAGACAACTTAGCATTAAAAATTGAACTTACAAAAACTGACCAGCAGGTGTCGCATTGTGTTTGAACTCTTCATCAGTGGGTACATGCAGGGCTGTGGCCATAGCATCATGGTGTGCGAGCTACGTTTCAGAAACACAAGTTTTCATGGTCGATAATATTAGACAGCTTTTAGCGTTTTAAAAATGTGTGGTTTTACAAACGAAATTTCTTAGCCCCACTACAGAATTATGGTATTAGTCACCCAAATGTGGCCCAGATTACAGTGTTTTTGTTGTTTAGCCTGTTTTTTGTTTGTTTGTTGCTTTATTTTCAATTTTAACATGATATATCATCATCTAACTTTATTCACTTGTTTATATATTTATTCGGCTTCAGGCACCCCGCGATCCCTCTCGCGCTGTGACTCATCCTGTCGTGCACACAGTAATAATTCGGTCTCTCTTGCGCACCTTTGACTCTTGCGCACCTTAACAGTCCTTCAACATCTCTCATGTACACTTGTTTCCTCTTACCAACTTCGCTCGGCTTTCATCCTGTTTGGCGCCTCATACATACAAGCCAACAGCGCAGGTGAGTAAACCTCTGTATGCCACCCCATACAAACTCAGTCATGGCACAGGTGAGCTAACTTTGTTCCACCCCATACAAGCCAATAGCACAGGTGAGCTAATTCTGCGTGCCACCCCATACAAACTAATAGCACAGGTCAGCTAACTCTGTTTGCCACCCCATCCAAACTAATAGCACAGGTGAGCTAACTCTGTGTTCCACCCCATACAAGCCAGCAGCACAGGTGAGCTAACTCTGTGTCCCACCCCATACAAACTAATAGCACAGGTGAGCTAACTCTGTGTCCCACCCCATACAAACTAATAGCACAGGTGAGCTAATTCTGCGTGCCACCCCATACAAACTAATAGCACAGGTCAGCTAACTCTTTGTGCCACCCCATCCAAACTAATAGCACAGGTGAGCTAACTCTGTGTCCCACCCCATACAAACTAATAGCACAAGTGAGCTAACTCTCTGTGCCACCCCATACAAACTAATGGCTCAGGTGAGCTAAATCTGTGTTCCACCCCATTCAAACTAAAACCACAGGTGAGCTAACTCTGTGTTCCGCCCCGTACAAGCCAACAGCACAGGTGAGTTAACCTCTGTGTGCCACCTAATAGAAACTAATACCACAGGTAAGCTAACTGTGTTCCACCCAATGCAAGCCAAGACCTGACGCAACCAACTCCCTCAAAACTAACCATACCTTTTGAGGCTCACCAATGTCTAAAACAGCATTTATGCATTTATTTCACATATATTTCTGACAAAAATAATATTTCCTGATGCAGTTATGATGTGGATGATTTTAATGATGTCAGTAACTCGGAGTTTTTTGCCACACAGCCAGCTGCACCTCCACAGCCCATCCAACCTGCAGCCTCCAACCCTGTGCCTCCAGCTCAACAGCGCCCACCTCCGCAAGGTAAGGTACTGCCCCGATGGAAACATCCGTCAACTGACTGTATGCAGGGTAAGACTCCATAAGAAATAATTAACCCTGTCATGAACTTCGGCCCCAGGGCGAGCCGCTCGGTAAGAACGTGTTTTTATGGTCAAATGTTGTGCTATGTTGGAGAACTATGTATCGTTCAAATGCTTGAGGACTCAGCATTGTAATTGCAGAAGCCATTTTATGATGCAAGTACTAAAGCGAAAATGCTATTTCAAATTAAGTCATAACGACCCTTAGCCTGGCCATGCAGTCCCATAGGTTTGATTATATAGTGTTGTTCAGATCTGTCAATATATGTACATACCGATGTTCATACCTTGGTAACGGTCCAGCAATCAAAAACTGTTATAGCTTGTAGTCCGCTAAACAAGTAAGCTTGGACAAACATCATGGCAGCTACTTTGACAGAGAGAGAGTTGCTGTGTTGCTTGGTAAATTTCAGTAAAATTAGCCTTTTTTTATTCATAATGCAGTGCTGCAGTTTGTAAAGTCGTCCTTCCCTTACAAAAAAAACCACTATTGGAATACCATAAAATTTACCATAAATTTACCATCAAAAACTATAGTATTACTGTAGTAATTGTATGGTTTTTTGGAACGCACTATAGAGATTTTAGTGTTACTATTGAAATATTGTAGAAAAAACTATTGTAACACTATAGCTGGTGAAACGTACTATAGAACACTACAACCACACTTTAGAACACTATACAATTCTTATAGTATACTATAGTAACTCTTTAGTTCATTTTCGTAAGGGTTTAGGAGCAAAATAAGCGCACCCACTGGCTATTATGTGAATGAAAAGTGTTTTAGTCTATCAGCACTCACTCTAATATATCAGGAAAATGAACCTCTTTAGTTCACTCAGTCAGCGGTCAGAAAGTTATTAAACTCATGCATATTTTAGCCAAGGGATTAATTTTTACGATGATGAATTGTTTCAATGGTTTCTGACAAGGGAGGATTTTGTTAATGAAGCAAAGGAGTTTTAGAGTCAACTTTATTAAGCAATTACAATCGCACACCTGTGCTGGGAATCAGCAGAGTATATCGGAGTGGAAATTCAGCCATAGATGGGGAAAAAGTTGTGAAAGAAGGAAGTTGTAAAACGTTTGTAAATCCGAGCGTAACCCTGCCTAGGAACACAGGAAAATTTGGAGTCTCCAGAATAGTTTGTTGAAACGTGCGCTGATTTCAAAAATCACTCCTGGTCATGAAACATTCCAATGCTAATGTCATGATTACTCCTGGTCATGAAACATTCCAATGCTGATGTCACAATTACTCCTGGTCATGAAACATTCCAATGCTGATGTCACAATCACTCCTGGTCTTGAAACATTCCAATGCTGATGTCACGATTACTCCTGGTCATGAAACATTCCAATGCTGATGTCACAATCACTCCAGGTCTTGAAACATTACAATGCTGATGTCACAATTAGTCCTGGCCATGAAACATTCCAATGCTGATGTCACGATTACTCCTGGTCATGAAACATTCCAATGCTGATGTTACAATCACTCCAGGTCTTGAAACATTCCAATGCTGATGTCACAATTAGTCCTGGCCATGGAACATTCCAATGCTGATGTCACAATCACTCCTGGTCTTAAAACATTCCAATGCTGATGTCACAATCACTCCTGGTCATGAAACATTCCAATGCTGATGTCACAATCACTCCTGGTCATGAAACATTCCAAGGCTGATGTCACAAATCACTCCTGGTCATGAAACATTCCAATGCTGATGTCACAATCACTCCTGGTCATGAAACATTCCAAGGCAGATGTCACAATCACTTTTGGTCATGACACATTTCAATACTGATGTCACAATCACTCCTGGTCATGAAACATTCCAATGCTGATGTCACAATCACTCCTGGTCATGAAACATTCCAATGCTGATGTCACAATCACTCCTGGTCATGAAACATTCTAATGCTGATGTCACAATTACTCCTGGTCATGAAACATTCCAATTCTGATGTCACGATTACTACTGGTCATGAAACATTCCAATGCTGATGTCACAATCACTCCTGGTCTTGAAACATTCCAATGCTGATGTCACAATGACTCCTGGTCATGAAACATTCCAATGCTGATGTCACAATCACTCCTGGTCATGAAACATTCCAATGCTGATGTCACAATCACTCCTGGTCATGAAACATTCCAATGCTGAAGTCACAATCACTCCTGGTCATGAAACATTCCAAGGCAGATGTCACAATCACTCCTGGTCATGAAACATTCCAATGCTGAGGTCACAATCACTCCTAGTCATGAAACATTCCAGTGCTGATGTCATGACCTCTCCTGGTCATTAAGAGCAATGCAGATCCAGAACATTGACTCAGTAATGTACAAAAAACCCTCTAATGTAAAAACTGGTCTTCAGGGACTTATTAATGAGACTATGGCTCACTTTCTGCAGGTGGTCCCCAGCAGCCCATGGGCGGCCCCCAAGCCCCACGCCAAACCCCCCACCCCAGCAGCGCCTGCCCCCTCAGGGCCAGCCCCCTCCACAGGGGCAGCCTGCGCCCCAGACACAGGCCAACCTGCCCAGCCCCCGGTCCCAGCAGGCCTCCCAGCAGAGGCAGGTCAGCCCGGGGCAGGGTGCCCCAGCGCAGGGCCGACCCCCACCCGCGCAGGGCGGGGCTCCACGGGGCCAAGGGGCCCCCCCTCAGGGCCAGAGAACACCCCAACAGTCCCCACCCCAACAGCAGCAGCAGCCACGCCCCTCTTCTGGAAGCCCCACCCACAAGCCCACACCTGGCCAATCGCAGCAGAGACCCCCCCAGCAGCGGCAAGGGCAAGGGCCAGGGCAAGGCCAAGGGCAGCCACCCAGGCAGCCCACACAGGGCGGCCCGCCAGCCAGTCAGCAACCACGGCCCGCCTCCCAGCAAGGCCGGGCCATGCCTCCCACCACTCAGCAGCCCCGCCCCTCTGTTCAGGGCCAGGGGGGGCAGGTAGGAGCAGCAGGCGGAGGGGGGGGTAGGCCCCCGGTGCAGCCCAAACCTCAACAGAGGCCGAACCAGGACCCCCCGGCGACTGGGGGATCCCCTCAGCTAAAGTAAGAGAGACTGGTTTATACTGCCTTTTACTGGTTTTCACTGCTTTTTCTGTTCTCTGTGGTCGCTGTGCTGTAGTTCAACGTTTCTCACATGAAACTGGAAGTTGTTGGTCCCCCCCTTTATACCTGAGAGAGTCAGATATGATGAGTGCATGACCAATCAGTAGCGCTAATTTCCTCAGTTAATTTCCTCAGTGGAAGCAAAACAATGGGGGCCATATTTGAGGATTTTCCAGAAAGAATTAGCTTCAAACCTGGCTCTGGTTGACGCTGTTTCGTCAGAAACGCCTCACGCTCTCTCTCCGCGGCACCCGGCCAGGGGCCCAGCAGCAACAAATCAGATCCGAATGTGTTTATATTGCACATTTCAAAAAGAGTTTTCACAACACACATCACAGCGAGCCCTGGATTAATCCCATCACACGAGCGAGCCTCAGGCAGCAGCTAGGTACCAGTCCGACCCCTCGATTTACTTGCGCCATTTCACCTATTAGTCAAGCCTGCCGGCTGAAGGATTGTGTTCTACACTGAATCCTGGTAGTTGAAACAAATCACTGGGAATTTTATTGTTTTATTGTTTAACCTGGATTTTACTCTAGCATCCAATTAGCGTAAATTCTTAGGAACAACAGACTGGGAAAACCAACATCACCAGTGTTATTGTCTTTATCTCCAGGGTATCGGAGCGACTGTGGCTTCATTCCTTATTTTCTTCAGCTTAGAACATGCCTAGCTGCTTTTTTTCCAGGTTTGCTCTGAACTAGTACTCTTTGAAACAGTATTGAAGAATACTTTAACCTCATCTGTACTGGAGGAAGATGTGAGATGTACTTTGATGAGGTACACAGTGGTGAGGATTAATGATGTAGGTGAAGAATGCCCAAAAATAATTTTTTTAAAAATCACATGACAGAAGCACCGCCCATCAGTTCTGAATTGGAATGTTAACCAATCGCATGAGGCAGATCACCAGAAGTTGCCCCACATGCAATACAGTGCAAAAGTGTTATGCACATTTAAAAGTATTCAGTTAGGCAAAGATGCTCAGAAAAATCAGGAGATCATTTTTTTTTAAATATTATAAATGCTACATTAAGAACCACAAACGGTCAAAACTAAATCTAATCAATATTTGATGTGACTACCCAATGCATAAAATTAGGTACACAAGTGTGTAGTTCTTGCCACAGATTTTTTTTGTGCAGAATAATTGTCATATTTGTTTTTCCAGTTAATCACTGGCAGCCTTGCCAATGCGGAGATCAGAGCTTTATCATGGCCATATTCTCAGTTTCAACTCTCTTTAACAAAATACAAACATTTATTTGCAAGATGATTTTTTCGAGTGAGATTCCTTATTTCAATGTCCTTTTCATCTGCAGCAACACTATGTGAAAATAAATATTAAAGCTAAAAGTTACAATTTATATAAACAAATCTAGGATTCCTAAAATTTGCTCAGCGTAGAACATCTGGTTGTTGTTTACTAGTTCAGTGGCTCCATGACTCAATCCTGGGGCACCCCTGTGTATGCTGGTTTTTGACACAACCACAATTGCAGTCATAGGATTTAACTAAGCTGTTAACTTGTCTTAATTAGGTGCATTTCATGTTCAAAGCAGTCATTTTTCCGCCTTTAGCCACAGAAATACCCACGTCTGCCATGAAGAATCAAAAACCTTTGAAGATACTGTGTTTATTTTTCTATTCTGCAAACAATGTCAGGAAACAACATTTTAAACTGATCAAATTAGACACTAAAAAGATCAATGAGCTCCAAAGCAGGTTGCAGAAAACAAGTGTCTCGTGTTCTTTCAAAATTATTTGCTTGAACTTAATGATAAACATGACACAAGCCAGGTTTCACTATCATCTGCTCTCCAATGAAATGGTCAGTTTTCAAGACCATGTGTCCACAGTTTCACCAAACTAGGTACCAGCTGATGGTTTACTTTGATTGGTTCAATATTTTCTGTTCTTATGCAGTTGTTTCTAATATATCACAGTGTGGATATGGGATTTTATGGCACGTATGGATATCTGTTGAAATGTGCTTTTCGTTTATTTGTAAATTTATTTGATGTATTCCCAATTTTTTTTTATTTGTGTAATTTGTTTTTGTATTTGCAGATCCATTTTACAAAATATTTTTATGAGTTTACAAATGATTTGTATGTGTTTGTGGAAGGGATTTTATGTTTCCAGATTACATATTTACCCGCGGTTTGTCAATCTGTTCACAAAAATAATATTGCGACAAATTGATCTCCATATCAGAGAAACTTTCCTTGGTTAATTGAAGGTTAAAAAAGAACATAATGGCTGTACACAAATGCACCTAATTAAGAAAAATTAACGGCTTGTTAAAATCCTACGATTTTGCTTGTGGTTGGTACAAAAGCCAGTATACACAGGAGTGCCCCAGAGCTGAGTTTGGGAACTACTTAATCAGCTAGCTTCACGGTTAAGGATGAGGGCATCATAAGCAAGCTGATGAAAGGCTAATTTATATGCTAGCTATGAGTTCATATTCTGAGAAGATGTAATTCTTTCACAGGAAGTGGTAGGAGTGACAAGGTGTAACACAACTTAAATCTAAATACACTTGGGATTTCGAATTTTGCTTGTTGAATAAAACCACATTTAGAAAAGTACAAAGAAGAAAATTATATTCATGATGTTTTTTTTTTTGTAATACTGTTGTACTGTCACCATCATACTGCTACCTACAGGGTATATTACAGCAAGATATCACTAAGTTTGTGGGAGACATATGATTATGCCTGATGCAGTTACTCAGATGTATGCATTTTCATGCCTGTGGATCTACACCAATTCTTAAGTGCATGGATTCAAAATGACAATTCCTTTCCCCATTACAAGTGCCATTTGTAAGTTTGCTACAAGTTTGCTAAAATTTTTGGCAGAATTTGGCCAGTGCATGCCATGCATGCTGGAATCATTCCCAGCCTGATCACCACGTCTGCAGTCAGCCACCTCATGTTCACCACAATGCTTCACCATTACTTCAGGACTGCAAACATTCACTGGGAAATAATCTCCAGTTGACGAGAAATGACACAGGATTCTATGAGTTATCTGTTTGCTAGGGCAGAGCTGTTAATCATGGCCCCAGCAGATCCACCAGTTTATCCCTACAGCTGAAACATATGCATTACAGCTGACATACAGTCTATAAAGACAGAGACAGTATTTAAGTCCCTGGGAACAGAAAATCAATCTGTAAAATTGATGTTGTATTTCCAAAATGACTTTGTTCGGGAGCATCCACCAAAGTTTGAATGGAAAAAAAATGAACACTAATCAAAGAACACCACAAAATGCCAAACAAAGATGGCTGAATAGACTCATGACAGTGTTCTAGCAGCCTGAATGGGCGTGGCCATAGTGACATTTTAGGGGGAGGGGCTTCTGAGGTCCAGAGTGCAAGTGAAGGTTCTGATGTGAAAACCAGAGGGACAGTAGATCTTCAGGACCAGGCAGCCCTGTTCTTGGCAGTTAAACAGAGATGGCATCGACCACTAATGTGATTTAAAGATCTGTCGCGCCAGATATGGGCGCAGTTTTTCTGCTTGTGGCCTGTTCTGAATGAATAAAGAAATACTCTCAAATTGATAAAAACCATATGACTTATTTTTAACACATCCCCATGCCTGGTTAAGGACATTTGTGTTTCAACACTGTCTGGGGTGAAAAAAAGTCTGCCCTTGTAACCTACAATAAACTGCTTATTTGTAATACATAAGCTGGGGCAAAATGTGCAGGAAGCCACATAAAAGTTGTAGCTCAACTTAAGGTGGACATTTACTGCTTTTTTTGAGGGAGGACCTTGTCATGTTGATTTTCAGTCTGCAGAACCTAAAATGCCAAGAAGATCTTGGCTAAAAATCAATTATCTCTCCACCATATGCAAGGGTTCGCTTCTTAACTCTTTCCTGATGACACTGCCAAATGCCAGTCAGACATGACCAGACAGAAAGGTTATCAAACTTTCCACAAACGCATTTCTTCAGTATTACATTGTATTACATTGTGTAATACACCAAAACAAAGCTGAGAATCTGCTCCTCTGATGATGCCCAAATATGGAAATGTTTGGCCATCGTTGGAATAGTACGGCTCCTCAAAGCACAAGACATCACCTTGTTTGCCTTCTACACACTTTAAAGTATATTTTGTCTAATTATGTTGACTTTTGGCATAATATTTCTTGTGGATAGCTTCAAGAAAATGAATATTGCTTGTTTTCGCCCATTTTCTCATTAATAGTCATTAATTAATTAGTTAATTTGCACAATGTGCTATATAAGGGGCAATTATTTTCATAATCCTACACAAAAATAAAGTCCATGTTCCAAGCTTTCTTATGAGGTATCAAGCAGACATGTTGGACATAAATAGAATATTTCAATATTTTTTTTTTTGTGGCAGTTGGGAAAGAGTTAACTGACGAGTTGGGAAAAGATTAAAGATCGAGGGTGAAAGGTCGAGAATATTTCTGGTCACATGAGCAGGAGCAGCCTGCCCTGGGAAATCTCTCATAGCCATTCTCCATCCCAGAAGTTTGCTGCATGAATTTTAATAGCTTTTTCCCTCTCCTCTATCGCCATTTTCCTCTCTTTGTAGCAAATCCCAGTCTCTTACCAATGCCTTCAACATTCCAGACCCATCGGCAGTCCCGCGTTCCAGCATTAGCCAGGACGAGGTGAAGGCGGAGACCATACGCAATCTGCGGAAATCCTTCGCCAGCCTCTTTTCCGACTGAGACCCGACATGCCAGAAACCAATCCTAAAAACATTCTAGGACCAACATAATGTCCTTTGAACTTCAGCTGTGGACATTATATGTTTTGGACAAAAAAAATCACTGTTAGTCAACAATACTATTTAGGTGTATGAAAAAATCAGTTATTGCTGTCAAGCTGATAGTATTTCAGCGACACACCTTTCCTGTATTGTGTCCATTTGGAAACATACAGATCTTAGGAGGACGCCACAAACACACACACACTACACACACACACACACACACACCTGTGTGCACGCTTGTCTTCGTATTCAGCATGATCAATGGTTTAGTGGAAAAAAAAAAAAAAAAACTTCTAACCAGCCAAGGGGAACATTTTGCCTTTCCTTTGCAGTGTTGTTTGACTTCTTCTAAGTTCTTTTCAGGCCAAACTACCATCCTTCTGAGGAGTGCCTCTCAAATTGATAGTGTCCGAGCAACAGGTTCAAACTTCCATCCAGCATCGCTGTTTTGAAACTATTTTTTAATCCACACTGATATGATTGTGAGTGGTCTTTTCTCTTTGATATCGTGTTTTTTCCTGAGAAATCTGTCTCACAGCTTGGGTCTGCTGCTTAAGTTTTACCGGAAATGTTATCAGCCAACTAAAAAAATAGCATTTTACTTCAAAATGCAGAGGAGAATTGCAATCAACTAGCTAGATGAGCTATCGTAAATTATAAAGACGACGTATTACACTGTCAATTACATGCTAGAGCTGAAATATGTGCCCTTAAGCACGTTTAAGTATATTTTTTGACTAAATACAGAGTGTGCTCGCACGCGAACACCTCCGCTCTTAACTTCACTGTCAACAGAGGTAATTATTTTATAAAGTATATGTATACAGATTGTGGATATATGCTGGAGCCACTGCCTCTTTCAGCCCTCTTTCGAAGCCAGAACTTTGCAGACGATGCCTTATAGACACAGTGGTAGTTCCTCAGTGGAAAGGCTCAGGGGCTTCCCTTCTATCCAGGGGCAGTTTTTTTTCCTAGAATGGAAAGGGAAGATTGATGAAAAATTTATACGCTCTTGACTGCCCAAAGACAGTTTTTACCTAAGAATGGAAGGGGAAGATTAATGAATAATTTATGAGCGCTTGGCAACCCAGGGCAGTTCCTTTATCCTAGGATGGACAGGGAGGAGCAATGTGTTCTTTCTGAGTTCTTGAGTGCCTGCAGGAAGTTTTTTCCAAGTATTTACAGGGAAAATTGATGAAGAGTTTATGAGCACTTGTCTGCCTAAAGGCAGTTTTTTTTCCTAGAATGGAAGCGGAAGATTGATGAATGATTTGTGAGCGCTTGCAGAGGACTGAGTCGTAGTCGAATCATACATCATGACACACAAGTCATGTCTCCTGCTATCCGTTCCCTATTCCCTGAAACTGTGACCTTTTTTTTTTTTTTTTTTTGCACTGCCATTTCCGCTGTTGCAGTCATCTTTCACCATCTTACAAAATTCACAATGCTGGCTGAGCAGATTTCATGCAACCGGAACCAAATTTTTATGGCAACTCGTATCCAAGTGCCCATGATTTGTTGACACCTCCTCTTCCAACAACCATAGAGGAAAAAATTCCATCTGATAACGCTAAGCCTCTATGGTAAGCTGGAGGGCACATTAGTGTCAGTGGAGTTTTCCATTTTTGGAGGCGAGACAACTGCTTCGCCAATGTTTCATATCGTCCGAAATGGAAAGCCTGTTTCATTTAAGTTTTGCTTAAGTGTCCATGCACTGCCGACACTTCCCGATTCCACGGAAACTCGCAGCCACTTCACTTACTGCTGGAAAATGTTTGATTTTCACTCTGGGCAAAGGGTAATCTCTGGAACCAACACTGGTTTGGCTTGCTCTGTAAGTGCAAGCAACCCAAAGCGCATACATTTCATACAACAGCCGAAATACTCTGCACTAAAGCATTGACCAGTCTTCCATGAAAGAATATACATCTTGTGGCCCTCTTAAGTATGAGGCAAGATGCTATATTTTCTGTTCTGACATCCTCCACCTGGCCAAGTCCTGTTAACCCTTAGCTACACCTCTTGCGCCAACCATGCATTAGCCTCTATGTGCAATAACGGTGATCCTTTGTGAAAATAGTGTATAACTGTGTATAACCCGTATTGTTAAACCAAACACGTTTTGTAGAGCTGGTGAGTTTTGAATGACACATTGTAAGTGAAGCCTTTTTTTCACCCTTTAACTGTGCTCTCGGCCGCTTGTGTGTTAACTGTTGGTGTGTTTTTATTAATTGTGTATTTTCAGTTACTGTTTGTTAATATCTTGGGGTATGCTCTAATGTGTATGGGCCTGGAAATATTGCACTCTTTAAACAAATAATTACTGTCATTATTTGAAGAGAAAATCTTATTTGAATGTTTTGTGATTTTTTGGACCTTGTGGTGGAAATGTAAAAAACAAACAAAAAAAAAACCTTGGTATGATAAGTCTGCATGGAACACCAAATCAATATTTGTTTGAAGTCTAACATGTGAACATCAAGTGTGGTGAAGTCAGACATGGTGATGCTCCACCTGCTGAGGTCGCGAGTGGTGAAGTAACTCACTGCGATGTCTCACACGGCTGAGTCAACAGCCAGGCGTAACCTCCACGCTTATACATCTTCACGTCATTTACCAATATACACACAAGTTCTTCACAAAGTTCGGCCAAAAGCATAAACAGTTCTCATTTTACATGAGTACACGCGATAGGGCAATGAATGGTATGGTAGAGGAGTGATTTTTTTGAGAATAAATGGCACGGGAACAAACTTAGCACATATTTGGTGTAATATTGTTCTTCATTCAGCTCATTCTGAACTGTATAAAAAAATGAAGGCTGTCTCGCATTTTAATACAGGTATTTTTATGGAGGATAAATAACGCACTCACCCCACTGATCTGAATATTAAGATAATTCCATACAGATCAGTGACTCACACATATGTATTCACGATAGCATACGCAAATTCATGTCATCTTGGTTGACAATTTTTTTTTTTAATTTAAAGTTTGTTTATATAATTTTCTAACCAAATTCTATTTCTGTATTTAACAGCTGTAATTCAGTCTTGTGTACACATTTCACAGTTATCTACCGTCTCATTAACTAATGCAAAACTGAGGTTTGCCTGAAATGTCTTATAGTAAATGCGCAAGACTGATTATGAAAAATTATATTCTGAAACATACTGTAAATCATGTTGCATTTAATTACTCATAGAAATGTATCTTTGGTGTGATGTGATTGTCAATGTAGGTCAGTAAATGTGGGAAAATATGTGTCAAAATGGGAAAATTCTATAAAGTAAAAAATATTCAATAAAGTCTATGATTAATCTTACGTAAAGGTTCCCCTTGTGTCTTATTTTACGTATTCGAACTTCAGGGTGCCCTCGTGTTTCTGGAATGCAGTGAATATGAGAAATTAATTAAGTTTCATTTAGTTTATTAAGGGCCATCCCGTGCAGTTCTCTCAAAACTGGCCATTCGTCGCCCCCCATTTGTGCTTTGTGGCTCAGAGCACTTGACTTGGAACCAACAAGGTACAAACTGAATGCGAGATTGAAGGGTTTTGCCATTAATTAGCATGTATTCATATCCAGCCCTTTGTCGTACAGTTTCAGCGCCAAAATGACTTAGACTGTACTATACTACATATCCCACCTTAAGCATGACTTTCACTGATGAAGGCCAGATGGACCATTTCACTTTCACAGCATGATGCATTATGGGCAACGCCCAGATACACTACCACTCAGAAGTTAACTCACTCGTGGTGTTAGCAGTTCTGGCCATTTTATTCCACAAGAGTCTGACGGTATGTTACACAAAACAAACAAAATGTATTGCAAGATGTTTTATCATTTCAAATATCTGGAGGCAAAAACCTCCTGAAATGATATACATTTTGTCATTTCTATTCCAAGCATCCACCATGAGACTGGTTATTGATTCCAGTAGTTCTACAGGATCACGACAGTCTAAGATCTATGTGCCACTCCCGGCCATTGGACTGAAACTTCGCTCAAGGGTCTCCTGCAGCATTCTCTTCATATTGCGCGTTACCATAGATAAGAGCGTTTACTAAATGCCCATAATTCTGGGTGATGTAATGTAATTCAGGACTCGGAACATTAATTTTACTGGGCACTAACCTCAACTGAATTCCATGCGTACCAAAATATTCCCAGACCTCTGCTCAAACACTTTATGATCCAGCTGATCTGAGAACAGCTTCACAAGGATTAAATCAGGTGATTGGGCTTTGCACTCCTGATTTGTATTCTCATTTACAGGATGTTGCCGCTGAATTTTGGATTTATGCTTTGGATCGGTGCTGCAGTAACAATCCACGCCCGAGCATCCATGTGGTCGGTCTCGAGCGATTCCACACTTTTGAGCCATAGTCCATACAGTAACGAGCAGTGGGATGTAAAATTCCACAATTCCAATCCTGAACGCAAATATCGTTTCCCCAGTTCATAACAGGTGTTTACCGCACACTTCAATTTTAAATAAACACTTGATTTATTTGTAATGTGAAACCGGCAGTGGAGGCCAACCAAAAAAAAAAACAAAATCTCTGTCATTCTCGGTCATAAAAATTCACTCAGACCAGTATAAAGGGAGGTAGTCGTATTAAATAGCACAATATCATCCTATTTAGCACAATACCAGAGCCTTCCCAGTTTTATCAAACTTCAGGATCAGACAGGGCGATGAAGAGAAATTAAAAAGTGGACTCCAGTCTCCACACAGAATGTCAGTAGGTAGCACATACCAATGATGTCACTTAATATACACGGCTGTAAATGTCTTTTCAGAGAGCCTCTGACTAATGGCCCCCCAAGATATGGCACAACCTGAGTTTAGAATAGCCTCCAAATCCATCAATTGCAATGCAATATTTTGCCATATTAGTCAGAGGTATTGTAATTATTACCTCCGCCAAGGAGGTTATAAAATCACCTGTGTTTATTTGTTTGTCTGTTAGCAGGATTACTCAAAAACTACTGAGCGGATCATCATGAAAATTGGTACACAGGTGTATCTTGATCCAAGGAAGAACCCATTAAATGTTGGTGGTGATCCGGATCAAATTCTGGATCTGGCTGAGGTCAGAAATCTGATTGCTCATTTTATATATTACGGTATATTCCTGGTCCTTCATAGCTCAAGCAGATTGAAATGAGACTGATGAGCTGCATTACATACACAAATAAAAGAGGCGCATCGCCAGATCTGGCAAAAATCAGTTCACACTTAATGCCCAATAGTTGCTCATTTTCAACAGAACAGGATTACAAAAAAATTTCAACAAAATGAACACAAATCATTGCTTTTCTTTTCCTAAGGCCTTGGCAAAAAGTGAAGGCACAGTGGTCCCATTTATGATCTGCCCAGCAAAGTACAACCCCAGTTCCAAAATAGTTGGGACAAAGTGTAAATTGTGAATAAAATCAAAATGCAATGACTTTCAGATCACATGAGCCAATGTGTTATTTACAATAGAACATAGATAACAGTTCAAATGTTGAAACAGACATTTTCATCCACAAAATGAGCTCATTTCAAATTTTCTGGCTGCAACAGGTCTCAAAAAAGTTAGAAAAAAGGGCTGAAAAAGCAATTAATATATAAGAGAATCAGCTGAAAGAACATTTAGCAAGAAATGAACTTAACTGGCATCAGGTGTGTAACATGATTGGCTATAAAAGGGATGTCTTAGAGAGGCTGAGTCTCTCAGAAGTAAAGATGGCCAGAGGCTCTCCGACCTGTGAAGGCTTGCGTAAAAAAATTGTGTAATACTTTAAAAACAATATTCCTCAATGTCAAATTGCAAAGGCTTTGAAGGTCACATCATCGACAGTGCATAACATCATGAAAAGATTCAGAGAAACTGGAAAAATCTCTGTGCGTAAGGGACAAGGCCGAAGACCTTTACTGGATGCCCGTGATCTTGGGCCCCTCAGACGCCACTGCATCACTCACCGGCATGATTCTGTCATTGACATTACTAAAGGGCCCAGGAATACTTCAAGAAACCCCTGTCTGTAAACACAGTCCGCCGTGCCATCCACAGATGCCACCTAAAACTCTATCATGCAAAAAGGAAGCCATTGTTGAGCATGATCCAGAAGTGCCGCCGTATTCTATGGGCCAAGGCTCAGTTAAAATGGACTGTAGCAAAGTGGCAAAGTGTCCTGTGGTCAGACGAGTCCAAATTTGACATTCTTGTTGGAAATCATGGGCATCGTGTCCTCCGGGCTAAAAAGGAGAAAGACCACCCCTCCTGCTATCAGCATTCAGTTCAAAAGCCAGCATCTCTGATGATATGGGGATGCATTAGTGCATATGGTGTGGGACATTTGCATGTTTTAAAAAGCACCATGAATGCTGAAAGGTATATCAAGGTTTTAGAGCAACATATGCTCCCCTCCAGATGACATCTATTCCAGGGAAGGCCTTGTGTATTTCAGCAGGACAATGCAAAACCACATACTGCAGCTATTACAACAGCATGGCTTCGTAGTAGAAGAGTCCGTGTGCTGAACTGGCCTGCCTGCAGTCCTGATCTTTCACCGATTGAGAACATTTGGCGCATAATTAAACGAAAAGTCCGTTAAAGGAGACCCAAAGCTCTCCAGCAGCTGGAAGCCTGCATTAAACAAGAGTGGGATCAAATTCCAATGGCTAAACTCAAGAAACTTGTCTCCTCAATCCCCAGACGCCTCCACTCTGTGTTAAAAAGAAGAGGGGATGCTACACCATGGTAAACAGGCCCCTGTCCCAACTTTTTTGAGACCTGTAGCAGCCATCAAATTTAAAATGAGCTCATTTTGTGGATAAAATTGTAAAATTTCTCAGTTTCAACATTTGCTATGTTTTCTCTGTTCTATTGTGAATAAAATACTAGCTGATTTGAAAGTCATTGCGTTTTGATTTTATTCATTGGGGTTGTACATTAAAGAGCATTATAGGAAAAATAAGTAAAGTGATGCAGTCCCGCTTCAAAATCCCAGGAGAAAAATCTGCTTTAAGAGGGTACCACGTCTAGCCTAACAGACTTCCTCGCCTCAGATGAGACTATTTTGGTTCAGCCGGGCGTTAAGGACGTCATGTCAGAAGCTGGAATCTTTGAAACTCCAATGGAGAATACGCCATGATTCTGTAAGTCACTGCAGAGTTGTGTTTGCGAATAGCTGAGAATGAAGGAAAATTGTCGGCGTGCGGGGCGAGGAAGCTATGCTAGGGTACTTCCTTTTCCTTCCCTGAGCTTAAAGGACTCCCTATAGAGCAGGAGCCTCTCGGTGGTGTGGGGCGGCAGTCTGCTCCGACGGGCTCGAACGATGCAGCTGGCGAGGGGGAAGAGGCGGTCGAAGCCGCCCGAGGTGGCGGGGATGGCCAGCAGCTTACGGGACAGCCTCCGCAACTGGGGGAAACGAGAGGCCTCTCTCCAGAAGGCCTGAGCGGACCCATCCCCGTCCATGAGAGGTTCAGACAGGTACTGGTCCAACTCTGGTACGGTCACGCTCATGGCCGCTGGTTGAAAGAAGCTGAAGATCTTCTTGTGTTTGATGTTCCCGGCAGAGCAGTCAGAGCCAGGGACCAGTTTGGGGTCGTCCTGGGACGGCTCTGAGTCTTCCTGCTTGATGCAAAAGTCATCCGGGTCGCTCCACTGGTCCAAGTCGCTCACTGCGGACTCGACCACTGTACGGGCCTGGCATTTGGACGGGGCGGCCAGAGTGGTAGAATCCTTCTCGTGCTTAGCGTCTTGGAAGGGCTGGAGCTTGAAGCGGGGATCAAGGACCGTGGCGAGGATGAGGTCCTTCTGGAAGATGAAGGGCTGGAAATGGGCATGAAGGCCAGATCGAAGTCCCTTGCAGAAGTGCGTGTAACTGGTGGACCTGGTCTCCAGGCTTTTGTCCAGGCCAATGAGCGAAGGGATGACTAGTGAGAAGGTGACACCCTCACCCTGAAGCACCTGGATGGCTTCCACGAAGGGCTCCAGTAGGCCGATAATGTCCACCACCTGCTCCCTCTTGGCCCGCACTACGGGGGGCGAGCTGGACGAATCCTTAGCCTCGATCCGCGCCTGAGCCAGCAGGGTCATCATCGTGCTCCACATCGACTCCTGCACTACTCTGCGAACTGCCACGAAGGAAGAGTTCCAGCGGAAGCCACCCATGTTGTGGGGCGAAGCCAAAGACAACCCGCATTCCTTCAGCAGGACCTCGTTCCAGTAGGCACTGTGGCGGAAAAAAGCCACCACGTTCTGCATCTGGGACAGGAGGTTCTCAACCACTCGAGAGTTCCTCAGTGCCTCTTTAATGACCAGCTGCAAGATGTGGGCGATGCAGTTGATCCGCGTGCCAAACTGAATCTCTGCGAAGTCCTCGGCAGGGACCAAGTCGTCGAGAAAGCCCAGGAGTTCCTCTTCCTCGGGGTCGTTTCTCTGTGGAGCGCACATGACCTTGCGGTTGCAAAACAGGTCGTTGGTGGCGAGGGTGATCTTGGCGTCGTTGGTGACAATGTAGCCGATGTTGTGGGGGAAGAGCCCGTAGCTCAGCAGCACTGCCTCCAGTTCCCGAGCCACAGCCGAAGACACGTTCTTGCGATTCAGGTGGCGGAAGGCCACCGTTGGGCGGTGGGTATTCCAGTTCGGGTCAATGATGTGCAGCTGCACCGCGATGACTGGGTCGGCATGTTGGCTGGACCACAGGTCCAGGATGACATGGACTACAGCATCACCTCCGGCCGCCCCCATGCAGTTCTTCAATTCCCGAATCAGGTGGGGCTTCACCACCTTCTCCACCTCGTCGTACAGCTTCAGCCCCACCGAACGCTGGGACAACTTCGGGTACCATGGCAGAGCCACAACCATGAATTTCCGGAACCCAGACCCCTCCACAAAACTCAAAGGCAACATATCCTCTGCGATCATCCTCAACATGGCCTCAGTGACATTCTTTTGGCGGTTCTGCAAGGCAGAGCAGGGCCCTCTTCTGGCGCCAGGTGGGCAGCAGGACACTTTTCCTGCAGGAGGCGACGGCGATACGACAGCCTTTGCTTTACATGCAATCTGGTCCTTTTTCAGCTTGGGTCTAGACTCCAGCGCCGACAAATCCCCTGTGGAATACCTTTTCCTCTGCATAATAAAAAAAAAGAAAGAGAATGGGCTGCAGGCAAGTACTTTTCTTCTATGTGCAAGAAAATTGGATGTCACAGAAAATGCCTGCACTCATGCATCCACCCAGCTTATTTATGCAGACCCATCTACGATGTGCAAAGCAGAGTGTCCTGGAATTTAACGCCAAGTGCATTGCTTTCAACTTGGCGCCAGGCATTCCGTTCCATCAAGTCCAGATTTGCTTGTCAGAAGCCTGAAGGAAATGTTAACAAGTGCTTCATCAAGCTATGAATGGCAAATAGTCCTTAAGCCCCTGTGAGGAAATTTTATGAATGAGAATGAAAATGTGACTCGCGCTGATGTCATGCAGAGCCAACATCATCTCCAGTACTAAGTTGCTTGTAACCAGAGGTGGAAACTCCAGGGGTCAGAAAGTAAACATCCAGCCATGTTTTTACCCCTGACCACAGCCAGCGAATTAGTTTTATAACCTGGCTGAAGGGCTGTTCTCATCAGAAAGTCCATTTCACTGGAACAAAACACTGGGAGGACTTCCACTTTCTTAAGCTGTATTGTCCACCTCTGCCAGTAACTCAATGTTCAATTGACAATGAGAGATTTTAAATGTCATGCACTAGCTGAGAAAAATCAGTTATATTGCCAGAGGAGAGTTTCAAAATATGCCACTGGGGCAGCATGTCAAAACAGTAATTAAAAACAAACCAATTTTCTACTGGAGAGAAAAATTAGATTTGAAGTCTCGTTGCAAGATCCGGGCCAAGGTCCATCCAAAAGAAATTTAAAAATCTGGCTACAAAGCTAATTAGGCACACAGACAAATAAAGATGGCAGCCTGCAGAAATCTCACCTGATTGAAAGGTTCTGGTTTGGGATCTGCATCCAAGACGACATCAAGCTGGAATTCCACCTGCGAGGAAACTCCCTGGTTAAACAAAGGTTCAAAAATAAGAAAAAAAAAGCTGTCTGGAAACAATTACTAAAAACAGAGGTTAGGGAATTAAAACAGAGGTTAAAATAAAGGGCATACCTCTAACACACAATCTAATGTTATAACACCAGGCCTAAAGTGTAAATGCGATTTCCCCAAAATGAACAAAAGATTTTTTGGGGAAATGCATCTGTCACGGTATTATCTTGTTATGTGTACCATAAACAGCAACACTAGACCAGCAATATCCACCCAACGGTACAATGACAGCAACTTCAAAGCAGTAGCGCCAAGTCATCTTATCCCAATTTGGAAATGTCCAGATGAGCCAGATATTGTCTCTATGGTCTCATCTCTAAATTATTAACGCATTATCTAAATTCTGCCGAGGTCTTCAAGAACAAATGATAAGACAGCATCTATCACCATGACAACATGCTCTCATTCACAAGTTTGGAGGCTGATCACCATGGCAACATGCACACATTTCCAGGTTCTAATTCCTCCTGAAACACAGACAAAAACAATCATTTTCATCCTGGGAAGCAATATTGCCATCTTAGGGTGTCGTGTAAGGTGTCGTTCTCCTGAGTTTCAAAGCCTCGGAAGGCGTAGCTCTCACCTGACTATGCGAGTCCGCACCCACGGAGACTCTGCCCTGATCTAGCACCGAATCCACAGCCAGAGGAATATCCGGTTCTTTATCATAGTAGCCAAGCTCTGCACGTCGCTTAATGGTGGAGTTCCAGTGGTTCTTTATGGAGTTGTCCGTCCTATCAATCATAGCATAATTAAAACCATCGCTCACTCTGGACAGAGGCGGAACATTCCTCCAGATTCTTTGACCCGTTTTTTACTCCATTATTGCTTTTGATACGACAAGCATGCTCAAGGCACAATGAGCACACATATTACATACACGTTATACACGCATCTTGCAGACCCTTATAATGGAAATGGAAAAAAATGCATGATCCAAAGGCATTTTTTTTTAAGAAATGATTCTGGAACTGTGGGCCACAGCACAGGAGTCAGGGGAATGCGTCTGATGGAAAACTTCAAGTCGCTTTGCCGAGCAGGAAACTGCCACTGTGCCATAGAGCAAGAAGTCTTACCCTTAGCGCGAATGTAGCGCACACCGTCTCCATATGTACACCAACAGTGACCATTTATTCAAACCAATTCCTTCAAAAATTTAGCCCAGGTCCATGAAATAAAAATCAAACAGTCAGAACACTTGCTTTTGGTTATTCAGGACCATTCAGAGTGAACAGTGTAGGAGCGAGAGCCCCGTAAAATTGTGTCCAAGTCTCAAATATTTACAGACGTCACTGTAAGATGAAACTGGACAGAAACAATGAAATGGCACTGGTAGATACTTTGAAAGTGTGCGCTGAACGTATACATGTGAATGTGTCAGCACGTGCGGCGAGAAGGACTCCACCTGCCCGGCAGCAGTTTGGCGATCTCGGCCCAGCGGTTGCCCAGGACCATGTGGGCCTTGTACAGGATGAGGTCCTCCTCGGAGGTCCAGGAGGACTTCTTCACATCAGGGTTCAAATGGTTGTGCCAGCGCTCGCGGCACTGCTTGCCCGTGCGGCCCTTCAAGTGTCGCGCCACCAGGCTCCACTGTTTGCTGCCATACCGGTGCACCAGCTCCATCACCTGGCCAGGAACAATGAGCAAGGACCGCCTGAGGGTCACAAAGACTGTTCTGATCCGGTCTCTCAGTGTTAGTGCTGCAAACAGCTAGCAGTGTATATACAGCAATGTGCAGCTAGCGGTGAATTGTGCAGCAAGCGGCATATATACTGCAATGTGCCGCAAGTGGTGTATATATACTGTGGTGTGCAGCTAGCGGTCAATATATTGCAAAGTGCAGCTAGCGGTGAATTTACTGCAGTGTGTGGTATATTTACAGTCCAACCCTGACCAGTGGAGTCACAGCAGATCTCACCGTCTCATCCTCTTCCTTGGTCCAGGGTCCTTTCACCAAATCTGGGTCTAGGACTCGAGACCAGCGGTACTGGCACTGGTGTTCCGTACGGCCCTGAGAGAACAGTCAAATCCCTCAGTCAGCTCTGGATTGAGACGAGCACCAGCCAGGAAGCATCACAGAACACAGTCAACATCTGAGCTTGACAATGAGTCACAGTAACCCACCAGCCGCACCTTCCAAGTTTTGAAGCATTCCTGATGCAGGTAAACATTAGAGCTGCTACCTGATTGGCTGTTCACACCAGTTTTTGATGCTACTTTTTTCTGTGTTATGATAGGTTCTTCCCGAGTCAGGGAGGCAACTTGCATGCCAGAATTCTGGATTTGAATGAAACAATCGGGAAGTACAGCTCCCCGATTTTAGGAGGTAATGAGTAACTGGACTGGATTTGTAGAATACTTGGTTGCAAATCCTTTATAGTAGATGGCTGCCTGAAGTCTGGAGCCCACAGAGATTATCAGAAGCTTTTCTACCCTGGTGATGCTCTGCCAGACCTTCACTACAGTGGTCTACAGTTTCTGTTGTTTACAGGTGCACTCAGCCTTAAGCCAGTAAAGCGAGAGCTCAATCAGATTCAGGGGCTGCATTAGAAAAACTTGCAGTTTTCACTTCCAAGTTAAGATCTGAAAAGTTGAGATAATATTCTTCACAAATTTATAAAACAGAAGCCAGCCATTGCTTATTATAATGTTCCTCCATCATCTTACAATATATCTCCAGCTAGGATTTCCGAAATTACTCAATGGCACTCCATTATCAATCATCAGGTCTGTTGCCAAGCAACTAACGATGCGCATGCAGATGTTTCACCAACTTGTCTGGAAGATTACATAACAGCGCATTCCTCTCCCCTGGTTAACCATGTTTATCTCAGAGCCATATCCCTTATTGCCACAGCCACCTGCACCAGATTTGTGCTGTCGCTGGCTGCAGCTTCTTTTTTCACTTAGAAAATTGCCTATTGCAAGGAAAAGAAAAAATGTAGCGCACTAGACACCTGCTCCATGACAGGGAGAGCCCTATGATGTTTGTCTCCTTCCAAGCGCCAGTCACTATTGCTTGGGTAGTTCTAATATAAGGGCCCTGGAAAGATGAAAGTACCTAATTATTATTGTTTCATTATCAAACAGCAGCACGCCATTTAGCTCAGACAAAAGCCTCGATTAGCATTTGTGTTTGCAGACCCTTTTCAGTATAATAGATAAACGTAATGTCACGCAAATAACAAAAAGGCTGTCAAAAATTTTTTTGAATTTTGAGAACTATTCATGTTTTTTTTCCTGTTTGTAAGGTTTAAACCAAAATTTAAGCATTCAAATATTAATTAATATTAATTCCAGGCAGCAAATCATATACATGCATGCAAAGTTCGCTGTACTAACCTAATGTTAGTCTCTCTTTCCCAAAAATGGATTAAAGCGGTGAACATGGCACCAGCGTCCTAGCTTGTAGTAGAAGTCCTGTTTGGGAATTTCAGCTTATTAGTCATAAATGTTGTCAGTTAGCAAGGGTCATTTATCATCGTTTGCCTGAGTAGTGAACAAGGTCTTCTTCAACAGCATCTTTCTTCATATTCTGCGATTACTGCATAGCGCCACAGTGGAGAGTGACAGTATTGCAGTCAATTTAGAAAATTTTATTACCTCTGCCAACGAAGTTGGGGTGGAGGTTATGCTTTTGCCCGTCTGTCTGTCTGTGAACAACATAACTCAAGAAGTAATGCACGGATTTGTCTGAAATTTTGTGGGTGGATTGCCATTACATCAACGATGGACCCTATTGATTTTCACCGCGATCAGTGAAACAATATGGCCGCCACAGCAGCCATCTTGAAATCCTATGACACGCGATAACTCAACTTTCCTCCCACTCACGAAGATTTGGATTGTGCTGCCTTGGCGGAGGTTTGCATTCTACGAGTGCCTCTAGTTATACAATGGTCATTACAATGAGCGTAAAAAATGTGATTCACCATACAGGGACAAAAAAGTGGCACGAAATGTGAAAAAAGCAACCTTTGAATCCTCTGAAGGAGACCCAACTTTACAGTAAACAGACTAAAGTGTAGCATTTTGCAAGATCTCTTCAGGCAAACCGTTAAGGTAGAAATTTAGCTCATTCAATACCAGCAACATGCTAAAACAAATCAAGAATCAACATGAAATAGAGTACAAACCACTTGCTAATGCTAGCAGCAACTGACAGTCGCAATACTCAGTGAAAATTTTGTTTTATTTTCAAAACTTTGAGACAGTTGTCATACTGTACTTGATTCTGTTTAAACAAGAGTGAATGCATTATCGATGACAAAATAAATACAGTCTCTAAAAATCAGCACACTCACATTTGTGGAGACTGCAAATCACAGTTTCACTAGAAGTGGTCATCACTGCTCAGCATCACCAAGTACCCCAAAAGAAATTACTCATACTCCTACTGTATCTGAAAAAATGTTATTGGTGAATCCCTACGTAGAACAATATCTGCATCTGAGCCAGATTAACTCCAGCAAGAAACTGGCACAGAACAGTCACCATCTGACGATGAACGCTACCGCTAGCTCGAGCTAAAATTTGAGTCACATTAAGAGCATACTCGCTCACTGACCCGCGACTGCCATTATGTATGGTCGTGTACAAAAACAGTTTGAAATTTTTTGAAAGGACCAGAGAAGGCTAAAATGAGTAATGCCTCACCACTGAATGTATGCCATGTATTAAAACAAAGAAATTAAATAGCTTCTGCCTTTTTTATTCATTGTCCTGCCTATATATCTGCCTTAATTCATCTAAAATATTATTCCAAAGGCAATGGGGAACCTGTGGAGCTAGACATTAAGATAGCAGCACCAGTATAGTAAGATGCAAGTCCAATTCATTTTCCATTAAAATCAAATTTTGTTGATTATCTCAAGAAAAACTACCGCAATTGATTTAAGACTCATTCCAATTACACATTTGGTGTGATTTCCCCATGTAGAGAAAATGAAGCGCACAGTTTTTGGACCTGGCTCGCCACAGTGCTAACAGACCTCTGATGAGGCTAAAGAAATAGAGAGTCAGGTAGCCACAGTGGCTAACACATATTTCGGGCTAGTGCAACCCCTGACAGGGGTCTACGGTACATAGAAAACCAGTCAGAGCAAGCAGCTCCAGCAATCATAATTCAGCCAATGTGAATATCCTCCACTCACTGGCAAAAAACTAGCGATGCCCCTCCAGTCATCCTGCCCCAGATTCTGGACCAAAGTCTTCAGATTTTCATCCTGAAAATCAAAAGAAAAAGAAAAAAAAAAGTGAATGTCACAAGTAACAGCAGCCACGCTGATATAAACATACAAACAAAACCGCGACCAGAACAAACGGCGCGAGCAAGATACACGGATCGATTATAGCTTGTTTGTTTCTGGCAACATCACATTTTCGTATTCCTATGACTGACACTGGTGGTTACTGGAGGTTTGCTATACATCATTATAAATAATAAACTGATGAGGACATATGCCACAAATATGAATTTGACAATACTGCTTTCTCTACACCAGTAAAGAAAAGAATCTGGACAATGCAAAAAAAAAAAAAAAAAAAAATTTAAATTTAGAGGACAGAACTGCGCAATAAGTGATGAATGGCAGGGGTTATAAAGAGATTGAGAGGTTTGGGTCAGTTGATTGATTTTTTCCCCAGCCCAACCGGATCATTGTGCTCATGATATCAGCTACTTGTATTTCAGATAAATTATACTTTACTGAGCCCTGCGGGGTAATCTGTCCTCTGCATTTAACCCATCCTATAGTTAGGAGCAGTGGGCAGCCACAGAGCAGCGCCCGGGGACCAACTCCAGTTCTAAAACCAGTTCCTTGGTCAGGGGGAGTGGTAGGAGTTTTTCTATATAGTTTTCCTCCAAAGATTTTTCTCCTGGAACTGGACTAAACAACACGCATGTTTACTAGAGCCAATTTTTGTACTTTTTTGACCATATCTGTATTGGTAGTCAAGTTTAGGGTAGAGTGGGCCAGTCTGATCAGGTCTGGGGTAGAGTGGGCCAGTCTGAGCAGGTCTGGGGTAGAGTGGGCCAGTCTGAGCAGGTTTGGGACAGAGTGGGCCAGTCTGAGCAGGTTTGGGACAGAGTGGGCCAGTCTGAGCAGGTTTGGCACAGAGTGGGCCAGTCTGAGCAGGTTTGGCACAGAGTGGGCCAGTCTGAGCAGGTTTGGCACAGAGTGGGCCAGTCTGAGCAGGTTTGGCACAGAGTGGGCCAGTCTGAGCAGGTTTGGCACAGAGTGGGCCAGTCTGAGTAGGTTTGGGGTAGTGTGGGCCAGTCTGAGCAGGTTTGGTGTTAGAGTGGGCCAGTCTGAGCAGGTCCAGGGTAGAGTGGGCCAGTCTGAGCAGGTCCGGGGTAGAGTGGGCCAGTCTGAGCAGGTCCGGGGTAGAGTGGGCCAGTCTGAGCAGGTCCGGGGTAGAGTGGGCCAGTCTGAGCAGGTCCGGGGTAGAGTGGGCCAGTCTGAGCAGGTCTAGGGTAGAATGGGCCAGTCTGAGCAGGTTTGGGGTAGAATGGGCCAGTCTGAGCAGGTTTGGGGTAGAATGGGCCAGTCTGAGCAGGTTTGGGGTAGAATGGGCCAGTCTGAGCAGGTTTGGGGTAGTGTGGGCCAGTCTGAGCAGGTTTATACTCTGGTCCCGCCATGTCACTCACCTCCTCAGGTGTCCACTTGACACTGACTTTCCCGCTCTCACGTTGCTCCGCCGCGTCAGAGTCGGTGTCGATATACAGCGTCTCCTCATCATCATCATCCTCCCTACAATAGCACAACACTGTGGCTCAACACCAGTTCAGGTTAACCCCAGGGTTAACTTAACCTGCTCAACACTAGCCCATTTTAACCCCAAGCTCAACTCTGCCGTTCAAACAAATATTACAACTACTAGTACCATGATAGTAACTAGACAGTCGGTCATCCGCTGTCAGACCTGTATTGCCGGAACCCCTTATGCAATCACTCCCAAAAGTGATAGGCTTTGGGAGCTTAAAAAACAGTACAGAAATCGTAGTCCGCACACTCTTCTCCTGCCACGCTGTTGGACCGAGTTATAGAAGTGAGTCAATGTGCTTTGTCAAAATAGGCTAACTCATGAAAAGTTACCAACATTGTACCTGAAGGTAAGTTTTAAAAGCTTTGAAAGTGGTTTTATTTGTTTTTTTAGAAGTCTCGTAGGCATTACGTGTGAATTTCTAGTAAACTGAAGTAGAGGTGCAAATGAGTACTTGAAAGAACAAGAACTCTCTGTATGAATCATAACCAGTAACAAAAATCTGATAATTGTTTTGTGGTCCTAAATTTGTTTCCACATTTTCTCCCAGTAAGGGTCTGTGTTATGTCGGCCGATATCTGCCATCTAAAAAGCCATCATGCTTGGTGCTTTGTCTCAACCTCTTCTACCCAAACTCCTGGTAATGCTGGCGTTACAGGATTATCAGTCGAGTTCCGTCAAACATTAAAAGCCCCTCACCTTTCATGCATGATGGATCATGACCCGTCCCCGTTTGTAAATCAGGCGATCTCAATTTATTTTTTGAATTACCAAGACCAATATAGGCTACATTGAAAACGCACACACAGACACGCAATACTGTATGGATGACAGTTATGCACATCATTAAATCAAAACCTTTTCTGAATTTCTTCTCCCATTTCAGCATTTTTTACATTTAAAATGGAAATGCCTTGATGTCGAACCCTATGAAACACTGGCGCAGAACAGCGTCACATAACTCAGATATTATGTGCCATCTTATGAGCTACATGATGTCATCACCTCAAAAAATAAAGCAAAATACCTGAACGAAATCCTCAATTTGAATAACATCTGCAAGCGTGAGGCAACAGGGAGAGCAGTTACTGACCACAGCAAGAAATCTGGCTTGAAACAGGCTAATCGCCATTAAATATGGACTGAAGCAGAACATGTACGCTAGATAAAAAATTTGCTGTGGATTTCGATTTCTACTTTTAATTTGGACTTTACAAAGCTCTGGGGTACCTGGAAATGTTTGGATCATGGCCGGAAACAGTACTATTTAGCCACCTCTGGAATCTAATTCTACAAAAAGAATACTAATAATGCTAAGACAAAGCTTAGGCTGGACTAATTGTGCAGAAATACCAGGTTTAAAAGAGACATACCAGCTCTAAATAGAATGAATAAATGCAAAAAAAAAAAAAAAAAAAGCTGAAACATTCCAATGTTGATTCAGAATGAAGTTTCAAACCATCATGTACAGCCCTAATTTCAGAATTGACTCATAAAAAACAGTTAACAACAGCCTAAGGCTGCCTGCATTGATTCCAATGCACAAATTTTGTTGACTGGACTGCATAAAAAATTCAAATAAATTTTTTTTTAAAAAACTACAAAACAAGCACTCAAGTACTCTTTCACACAATGGGAGTACTCGGTCAGAAAAAAATTCAGAATTTCGACACCCCAAGACTGCAGCATCAGTTTCTAAGCTTAATACAAGGTGATTTTGGTGCGAAAATTTTTTTTATTTTTTTTTTTTACACTTTGCATCAGGGGGGCGTACTATGAAGCTGGCTTTGTGACTAAGCCTGACTTTCAGCTGAAGTAAAACCCGGAGCAGCTCCTTTTACTTTAGTCCACGTTCCAGATTTGAAGAGGTTCCTGGTTTTACTGAGTGCTGAAGACGGGCTTAATCACAAAGCCAGCTTCGTAGTACAGCCCGTGGTTTATATAATCTACAACAGAATTTTCTGCATAAGCTTCTGACTGGTGAAAACTTCACTCAAAACTTCGAAGTCATAACACCGTTAAGAGGATTTATCCCCACACAGCACACGTTAATGAATTATTGATCAGTTAATTTAAATTGATTTATTTGATCTGCATTAACTATACCTTCATATGTTGTTTATTTCACGAGATTACGTCAAGAAAAAAAGAAGAGCCTTCAGAGTTCACACACAGAAGTTTAACAGCCACTTTTTTCCTGGCCATCTATCATTTTTCCACACATGGGACAAAATTGGCCAATTTTCGCCACTTCAAATTTACCATAACTTCCTTCATAGCTGGCGAAGTGAGACAGTAAATCAACATTCCCCAATAATAAACCCCATAACTGCATTATCTGAGGCGCAGACATGCAGCGAAAACAGTCGTTCAGGCGTAACACAAGCCTGCGGTCATTATCTAACTTTTGATCAATCCCATGTCGGTCAAAACACTTTCTGGCATATCAACGAGGGAAACAAACATGTCTACAGTTAACGTAAACGTTTCACCTGCGTGCACGCTTTCAACCGTTTTGCTAACGCGAGAGAGCCTTCTGTTTGAGACCAAAATGCAGCAACTTTGTTTTGCGCTCTAACCAACGTTAAATTAACTGTAACGGCAACTTTGGACATGAAGGATCAACGGATGATTTCGCATCAAATGCTATACCGCTAGATCACGTTAAGCTGCTTTCACACCGGACGCGAAACGAATTTTTCACGCAACAGATCACATTCAAAGTCAATGCAAAGACGCGTCTTTGCATTGACTTTGAATGTAATCTGTCGTGCGAAAAAAATCGTTTCGCGTCCGGTGTGAAAGTAGCTTAAGAATGGAAAGGCGTGCTAAACATGTCTCGGCAACAGATTTAATTGGGCAACAGATCGCTTCTCTCAAACAACACAAACCGACCTGGCTAAGCTAGCGTATGCTCGCAACGGAATGCGAAACGTTAGCCCAAGTAGAAACTTTCAAGAGTGTCAGATAAAGTTGTCTGACTATGCGCTGAATCGGAAGTCATTTCACTTGCATATAACGACCAAGCTGGTAACAGCCGTAAAATATCAGTCGCGTGGAGATTTGCCGCGCTGTTTTCTTCGGAATCGCGCGATAAATAGTGGCCAGTCTGCTTACCCGCGAGGCCAAGACATTTCCCTGCCGCAGTCCCGAGGTTCCCAACAAAAACCTGAAAATAATGAGCGCGCGTGTACGGCAGCAATGCTGTTCAAACAATTCCAGAGTCAAAACAATTGCTTCACTGCTGTGGTCAATGAGTCGGTTTCCCTGAAACTCCGCAAACGAAATGATATTCTTGCAGGTAACAATAACAACATCCAGGTCCAGCGCAACAGTTTCTATCTCGCGCCTACCATGTGTGGTGGGTTTTTCAGGGAATGACGTACGCAGTATTTAAAGGGAGGAGCGAACAGCGCCCATCTAATGCGCGCGAAAACCGATGAAAGCGGGGCTTCTCGGTGTTCTGTAACGACACGACGTAACCTTCCGTTACTCACAGTTGAGCCTGCTTTAGCGGTATATCTAAATAATTTGATTCCCAAACAGAAATAGGTATGCTACCAATTTATCAAATAGTTTTTAGAACCGCGCCCAAACCAGAAAGGGCTCAAGGAGTGTATTTTCCCAAACTTCCACCGCTCCAGAACGACGGGGACAGTGGGGTCCAGTCGAACATCTTGTCCTGGGCTTAAAAAAAAAAAAAAAGCAATTTAATTAAAAGAAATGCAGTCTAAATATGGAAACATTATACTTAAAATGTCACTTACTCACACATTTCTATGCGGAAAAAAAGAAAACATTTGTCAAGTTCTAATGTTGTCATAAGCTTATGGAATTTGGCTCTCAGCGGAGCATTTCAGTGGTTACTATCAGCTCAATGTGGTTACTATAGTTACATGTAGCCTATAGCTTTATGTAGGCTATTGAGTTTGTTTCAATTTGAAAAAAAAAATCAATAACCATAACTTGAGAGTTTAAAAAGTGAAACTGTTGAAAATATGCCCAGGGGTTAAAATGTAGGCCTAAATGATTTTATTTTATTTTTTACTTGTCCAATTAATTCGGCTCGGCAGTATAAATCTCTTAACTAGCTAAACATGTACCCAGTCACAAAAAACCTAAATGAACATTTGAAAAACTGGCTGCCTCACTTTCATCAGATGAAGTACGCATTCCTGATTCTACAATTAGAAACCGACTGAGCCAATGGTATCCATTGGAGAATTGCAAGGCAAAAACATTTGCTAACCGAGAGCGGCATAAATGCTTGTCTCTCACAAGCCAAAAACACCTTGATGACATCCAAGCCTTTTGAGATAGTGTACTAATGAGTTCAAAGTGGAAGTTTTTTGGAAGATATGGGTCCTGTCGCATCTGGTGCAAGGCTAGCTCAGCATTCTCCGATTAGTGAAATAAAAAATGCTAGTGGTAGTGTGATAGTGTGAGGATGCTATGCTGCTTCAGGGCCAGGACAACTTACCGTAATTGATGGAACTGTCAATCCTGCTCTTTACCAATAAATAGTGAAGGAGGATGTTCGGTCATCAGTCTGTTGTCTGAAGCTCATCCAGAATTGGGTTATGCAGCTGGACATAAGCCAGTAAATGGCTCAGAGGAAGCAAAATTAAGATTTGACCAGCCTAATCCACGCTGTAACCCCTGATAGGCGTGGTGAACTCAAACGTTTTGTGGAAACCGACTACCTAAAAAAATTGTGTTTGCCAACTTAATGATCTCATGTTCACAGCACTTAAAAATGTGAAAAATAACTTTCCCTAATTTTCTTTTAGTTCCCTACCACACAATGCAATTAAGTTGGCTTACACAATTTTTTTGAGGTAATCTGTTTCCACAAAACATTTGAGTTCACTGCACTATCAGGGTTTACAGAGCACGTCTTGACTTAAACCCCTCTGACATGCTGAGCAGCTCCTTAATCAAACGTTCAGCTCATGCTTAAACCTTCCTGAAAGGTATAACAGTTCACAATTAGGGAACAAAACAACTGAAATGCTTGTTTCTTTGAGAATATGTATTATGTTATTAGTATTGATGTTAATTTTATCACAGCACATTTCTGGGGGGAAAAAATCACACACTGAAAAAGTTGAGACTTTGGATCAAAGTAAAAAAAATTGCATCAACTTGTTACAGCTAATTTTTTTAGTTTTTCTCAATTGACAAAAATTTTACAAAGGTAATTTTTTTCAATTGAGAAAAACTAAAAAAATTAGCTGTAACAAGTTGATGCAATTATTTTACTTTGATCCAAAGTCTCAATTTTTTCAGTGCATGAAATAAATAAATGGGGAGGGGGGTTGTTACGCGTTCCTCAGCCCCCCCCCCTTAGATTACGTCTTTGCCTGAATTAAAAATAGAAATCTACAAAGAGTAGGAAGCAATTGTAGCTTCTAAAGAGGGCACACCCAGTTATTAAGTTTAGGGGGTGGGCCAATTCCTCACAATTACTTTTTCCTCCGATGAGTGAAACGATCATTTACAAGCTGTAATTTCTGTGATGCTCATGTTCTCTTAGATTACATTTTATATGGTCAGGGTGGCAAAAGGTTGAGGGTTTGAATCCAACCTGGGGCCTTTCTGTGTGGAGTTTGCATTTTATCTCCATGTTTGTGCGAGTTTCCTCTGAGTACTCTGGTTTCCTCCCACAGTCCAAGGACATGCATGCCAGGCTGATTGAAGGCTCTAAATTGCCCATACGTATGAGTGAGACAGTGAATGGCGTGTGAATGGTATGTGTGCCCTGCGATGGATTGGCGAACTGTCAAGGGTGTTTCCCTGCCTTTTGCCCATAGTCAGCTAGGATGGACTGCACTTCCTCTGCAATCCTAGTTAGGAAGAAGCGATATGGATGGAAGTCTTAAATCATTTAGTTTGAGGAATGTGTCACCAGCCTCATGTGACTGCCTTTTGTTTCTCTTCCTATGCAGCAACTTGCATGTTTATTAGAAGTATGCCTCCTTTGATTGGTTTGCATCTTGCGTGTTTTCCCCTCTCCGGCTCTGTCTCATTTCATGTTATTTCCTAATGGCTCTGTGACACATATTTAAAGGTGCACTATGCAAGTCTGTTTACTTTCACTTCTGTTGACATTCAAACTCGAACAAAACAGAGGTAGCTCGCCCCTCCCTCCCATAGTTCCCTCCTTCCCATGCTTCCATAACTGTCAACTCTTGTCGGTGATTGGCCGGGACGGGTTGTTATGTTATGGGGCACAGCCTGTGCCCCTTGTGTTTATTTGCAATTTGTGACGCCTGTGTGATCTCCAGAGCCCGGGTTTTTTTTTTTTACAGTGAATTTAGTGGCAGGCAGCTAGCGGATTGTGGAGAGATGTCGGCGAATTGAGACAAAAATATAATCACGCAGAAAGTAAACAAACTTGCATAGTGCACCTTTAAACCTCCCGCTTCGAGTTGCAAGTTGCAGGATTGCAATTTGCTGTTCACGCTTAGAACCAGTCAGTATTCCAAATAAAAATTCTTCATCTTTAATAAGTGTAACATAACCTTAAATGACAGCAACCCGCGGAAGCTCTCCCCTTTACTCTATTAACTTGAACAAGCTTCCAAGCTCACTCAGGGTCCAGAATTGAGACTGCGTTCAAGTTAATCATGCTCAAGTTAGTTCCACTGTCCAGTTCAATATGAACATGCTCCCAAGCCTAATCAGGGTCCAGGATTGGGACCGCATTCTTGTTAACCCTTCCAATTTATGTTCCTCTGTCCAGTTTGTTAAGAACAGGCTCCCAGTCCTTCTACAGTCAGCAGGATTAGAACCGAGTTCATCTCAAGCTACTCCATCCTCCTGTGGGACAGTTCGGCTCTGGTGAACTGCGGACTCCTGCAGGGTATTATCCCGAAAGCCACTGGCTGGCGATTGGCAGCCAAGCCACACACATAACATCTGTGTTGAACTGTCCTCTCGTCCTCTGCGGTTCTGCCCCCACCTCTTCCTCAGTGGTTCCGTCTCCAATCATACAGTACTGCAGTCAATAAACCTACCTATTGGATTTTATTCTGCCTCCGCACCTGATTCCAGGTCCGGAACGTAACAAAATATGCACAAATAGCGGATTTCAGGAGGGCTGCGCATTTTCAAGGCACTGTACCTGCCTGGTAGGCGCTAATCACTGTGAACAAAATCAAATAATCTAAACATTCTCACTTACTCAAAGTTAGGACATCTCATCCTATTTGTTCATGAAGCATCTTTACTTTGGAGTTTTCATTCATTACGTGTCTGTTCCTAAAGGCCCAGAACTGCTGGTACCCCTTTACCTTAAAGTTAGGTGTGAAAGCAGCCTGGTCACTGTGATGTGCTAACTGTTAAACTAACTACACGGAAGGATTGGAAACCTGGGCTGGATTTCGATCTGAGAATCCTTGCTTCACATCAATCGCACGTTACCTGCAGCCAGGCCCAGTTCTGCTGTGCAACCTGTTAAAAGACCCCAGTACTGAATACAGCCTACAAGAATCATACATTTTAATGAGTACAACATGGAGTTTCGACAAGTTCCTCCCGTTTGCCACACCAGGCACTTCAATAGATTCAAATAGTAGCAGCTGTCAGAAGCTCTGCCCAGCTCAGGAAGAGTGTGTCACATGGGATAAATCACCGGTGACCTACAAGTGTATGTACTGACAGCAGCACCATTAGCACGAGGTGCTATACTAAACACAGCACAGAACTGTGAGATTCCCTTGCAGGGTCTGTTCATTCATCGAATAGAGCCATAAAAGTGAGACATTTCTTTGCACAGTCTATCCCACAGAGCCAGTTATGGCCTGATTGATTAAGATGATAGTTCAGAGGCAGAAGGCTGGCAGTTTAAGTTTTATGACCTTGATTGTCAGTTGTGTGTTTACATTTCTTTGCCTCCTGCGTGTGGGAATAAGGGAATTCTGACACCAAAAAAATCTTCAACAGTACTTTTATTGTTTTTCATGGTTTGAAAGACATTGTGACCCAAGAACTGCAAATCTCAACACAATAGTCAGTGCCCCTCAAAGAGAGAGAGTTTTTGAATTTCTGAGAATTCTGTACAACACCGCTAAACATATTTTAAATATCAATTCATCGTATTTATCAACTTAAGACGCGGCCCACAAGACAACAATTCTGGTACAGAAATGTTCAGCAAATTTCATACTGGCAAAGTGTCTTTTTAAAAGATCAAATTTAATAATTGCAAAGAGCTGTAACTTAGTAGAGATATTAATGAAGTGCATAGTGAGAGACTGGCCACACAGATAGTCCTCATCAGATGAGAGAAATAGCCATTTCTGAAGATGGCTCAGTAAAATAAGTACAGCACAAATGACTGTGGATGTTGCATTTGCACTGTTGGCTACATTATTGTAGAATGTACCGAACAGCTTCAGAGACTTTTAGCAGTTATTCTCTATTGTGCTGACAAGGCATCAGGAAAACACCTTCGCCTGCATTTGGACTGAATAGAAATTCATTAAACAGAATTGTTACACAAGCTGGGGCCAGTATTGATGCGATTCAATTTTGGCCCAGTTTGGCCAGGCATGGTTGTGCCTCTCTCTCTGACAGGAGCAGACCAAAATAACATACACAGGCAAGGGGAGGAGCCTGGCTTATCATATGCCACATGACTGAGTAACGACTAGGAAGGGACGGGCTGGAGGTGGGGTTTGGCACATTGTACGCCACAGGATTGGGCCACATCGGGGGTTAAGGGGGAGGGAGGCAAGATTTGGCACATTATACACCTGCAGGTTTTAAATGAGGCCAGAAGCGGTCACTTGAGGCCTTCGTCGGTGCTCTTGAACATGAGAATGGCGTTGTAGATCTTCAGAGCTGGTCCCAGTTTGATACTCATGATCTTGACGATGTCAGTTTGATTCAGCAGCAAGAAAGCCTCTCCGTCAATCATCTGTGAAGACACGCTCACCACTCAGTTTAAGAAAAGCACAGCAGAGAACTTTTGGACATACACTCAACAGAGAATATACGGAGTATGAAATAAACATCTGCCACCGGCTAAAGTTTGGCAGAATTTTAATGATGATCCTTTTTTTTTTTTGGTGTAAATTTCCCGTTCACTTTGGCAAGTAACCAGCCAGGGTTTGTCAGACTGCAAAAGATAATGCGCCGGGTAGAATGTCCAAACTGTCAGGTAATTTTTATAGCCAACAACCCACTCTGGCTCGTAGATTAAAAAGTTAATTTCCTAAAGGAGTGCAATTTCAGCTTAAAATGTTGGGTGGCGTGGTAGTATTGTGAGTGTAGAGGTGTTCTGCAAAGCTTTTCTCACAGCCATCAGTAAAAGTTCAGGGACATGTACCTTATTAAATTGCAGCTAAGATCTCCCCCCACGTTATAAATGGTAATGGAGGGAATCGTCAGCAGTCGTGCTGAATAACAAATTATCCCTCTCATCTTCCAAACATTGAGCCTCTCACCTCATCTCTGAACAGACGGGCTTGTTCTTCGCACCCGGTGAGGTTATGAACAAAACCAAAGACCTGTGAAATATATATATATTTTCACCAGACATGAAAGATGAAGCAGTATTAAACGCAGGCATGGCCTTGAGATGTCCCTCTCCAGCATTTTAACATTCATTCTGCTGAGTGCCCACCTGTTGCCTCAAATAGGAACACATTTGAATCAACCGCTTGAGGTGCCAAGGTGTAAGATCGTAAATATGTGATTTGAATGTTCTCTACTGAACCTATGAATTCTGAGAGATCACTATTGGTGTTTGATATCGATGATATTGAAGAACACAAAGATACAAACCTTTTGAAAATTTATTTCCAAGCTGATTCTCTTTGTTGTTCCGAACTCACTTGTGTTTTGATCATAGAAATTTACAAGAAAGAAAATGGCATGGCCCCAGCGGATGTCCGCCGCGAGAGGGCAGTGACGAGCTCACCTCGTCCACAGTCCACCCGGCCACTTTGCTTGCGTGAATTCCGGCAACGCCGGGCAGCAGCTTACAGTGCTGCTCCCAGCAGAGGGACAGAGAGCGGTCAGGATGCGCCGACAACGCAGACATGAAGAGGGAGGGGTACACTGCCTCGGCAGACAGGCCTGCAACACACACATACAGATTAATGTGATCCAACAAAGAATGCAAACACGCGATAATACCTGCGAAGAACCGCATTTTCTCACTATGCCTCTGCCTTTAGCATTTGGTGTTGCGGTAATTCACTAGCATAGCGCTAATTCATTCTGGTGTGTCTTATAACATTAAGCACAGCACTGTATCACTGCTCTGTTGTCTTCAACATTTGGCGTAGTGCAGATTTAGTTTGGAGTCCCCTCTAGCTATGAGAGTAATGCAGTCTCAAACCGAACAAAAATTTTCTTACAGAGCGCATTTCATAAGGAATTTTCGCAGACAGACCTGACCTGACCCTCCGCAAGAGCAAGTCCGAGGCAACACCGTTCTGCGGTCTTTAGTGATCGGAGTGCTGGTAATTTTATTCTGGTGCTTCCCGTCGCATTAATCTTACTGTCTCATCGTGGACTTCTGCTGCCTTTACTCCGCATAGAGCTAATTATGTGGAGTAGCAGGAATTCATTTTGGTGGTGCCAGCAGCAGGGAGCATTCAGTGCCGTGAAAAAGTGTTTGCCCCCGTCCCGATTTCCTCTATTTTAGCGCATTTGCCATATTCAAATATTTCTGATCATCCAGCTAATTTTAATGTAAGACAAACACAATGTGAGTAAACATAAAATGCAGCTTTTAAATTATCATTTCATTTATTGAAGGTAAAGAGTTATTCAAAACCAATATCACCCATGTGAAAAAATAATTGCCCCCTAAATCTGATAACTGTAGCGCCGCCTTGGCAGTGAGTCTTTTACATCACTGTGAGGAAGTTTTGGCCCACTCTTCTTTGCAGGATTGTCTTAATTCAGCCATATTGGAGTGTTTTTGAGCATGAACTGTCTAAGGTCAAGCCACAACATCTCAGTTGGATTTAAGTCAGTACTTTGACTAGCCACCCAAAACCTTCATTTTGTTTCTTTTGAGCCATTTAGAGTTAGATTTGGCTGTGTGCTTTGGATCATTGTCCTGCCGCGTAACCCAACTGCACTTGAGCTTTAGGTTACAAACTGATGGCCAGACATTCAACGACATTTTCTGGTGGAGAGCAGAATTCATCAATGTTTCATAAATTATGGGAAGTTGCCCAGGTCCTGAGGCAGCAAAGCACACCAAAACCATCGCATTACTGCCGCTGTGTTTGATTGTTGATGTTGTCATTGTGGAATATTGTTATCTTTCTGTCAGATGTAACAGGACCCATGTCTTCTAAAAAGTTCCACTGTTGACTCAGTCCACAGAGAGTTACTCCAAAATCTTGGGCATCATTGAGATGTTTTTTTTTTCTGGCAAATGTGAGACAAGCTTTGGTGTTCTTTCTGGTCAGCAGTGGTTTCACCCTGCAGCTCTCCCATGGATGCCATTTTTGCCCAGTCTCTTTCTTAATGTGGAATTGTGAACACTCACCTTAACTAAGGCAAGTGAGGCCTGCAGTTCTTAAGTCTTGGTTCTTTTGTGACTTCCCGGATGGATCGTAGATGAGCTCTTGAAGGAATTTTGCTTGGCTGGCCATTCCTGGGAAGGACAATCACTGCTGCTAGATTCTTCCATTTGTGGATAATGGCTCTCATCATTGTTTGCTGGAGTCCCAGAGCCTCAGAAATGGCTTTGTAACCCTTTCCAGACTGATTGATGTCAACAACTTTGTTTCTCATCTGTTCTTGAATCTCATTGAATCGCTGCATAATGTGCTGCTTTTTTGTGCCAATTTCAAATTAACAGCCATGTTATGTTTAAGTGATGTTTAGATTCTACAGGGCTGGCAGTAATCATGCCTGGGTATGTCTAGTGAAACTGAACCAAATTATCAGTTAAATTTATTTTATTGGTTGATTTATTAATTAAGGGTTCAATTACTTTTTCACATAGGGCCAGGAAGGGTTGGATTGTTTTTTCCTTCAGTTAATGAATTCATAATTTCAATTTGGAATTTTGTGTTTACTTGGGTTATCTTTGTCTAATTTTAAAATTGGTTTGACGATCAGAAGCATTTAAATGTTACAAATTGGCAAAAAAGAACAAATTGGGAAGGGGGCAAATACTTCTTCACAGCGCTGTAGCACTATCTCCTTGTTGGCTTCTGCTGCCTTCGTTTGGCATATAGCTAATTATGTGACATAGATCTAATTCATTCTGGTGCTGCTTTTAGCGCTAACCGTAGCACTATCTCAGTGTCAGTGCACTGCTGCCTTTATTTGGCGAAGCATTAATTACTTGGCATAATGCTAATTCATTCTGGTGCTGTCTGTACCGTTAAGCTAACCGTTATCTCATTCTACTGCTCCCTGTATTTGGCAAAGCGCTAAGTTTTTGGCACTCTGCTAATTCATTCTGAAGCGGCCTGTAGTGCTGAGCATTGTGCCATTTATACGTACTCTGATAAGCTCGCTGCTGCCCCTTCCGATATTTTGGTGGGCGTCCAATCCTGAGAGGAGAAGAAAGGCAGGGAGAGGTAAAAATCATGTCATTGACAGCTATGAGTTATGGGTGTCTTGAAAACTCAGACCGAGTTTGACCCCTCGAGACCTCAGGCCCCTCGATCAGACCCCTCAAGGGTAAATTTGATGTAAATTTACACGTGATATACAACATACTTTGATATGAAATTAGCAGTTACTCAGTATGAAAAAAGTATGTATTTTCAAATATGTAATGCAAAATAACATATAAACAAACATGATGGTAGAAAAAATTATTCAGATGCATTGATCTCTTATTTTAGTATTTCGTTCTACAACCCTTTTTTTGCAATCACTGCCCGAACAACCTTCGCAAGCCCTTCTCAACATTTTTTTGGAATCTTGGCCCACTCATCCTTGCTGATGATCGTAGTTATCTTTTTTAACGATCCTCGAGGGGTCCGAGGTCTGAGTTTACGAGGGCTCTGAGATGTCAAGGCACCCACAAAATACCTCACAAATTACAGCAGACAGCTCACAATCTCATTAGCCCCTACTCGCTAGTAACTTAGCACAATAATAATGTGGTGTGTTGCAGTTGTAAGTCGTTACCTGCCATGATAACGGGACTTCTTAGATCGTTGACCAAACACCAGGAGGTTCCTCTTGCCTCCAGTGCCATCGGCGTCGGTTAGTTCAGTCTTTAGTCGGCCCTGATTCCTCTCGGCCAGGGGACATCCAGACAGGCAGTGGTGTGCAGTGAACCGCCCAGTCACATGACCTGAGCCATCACAGCCTGGGGTCGGGCACTTCCTGTTTTGAGAAATGGTCGAAAGGACCCATATTATGGTAAATACCTTTTCCCACTTCTGTCCTCCTGTACAGTGGGCTCCACGGTCTATAGGAGTCCCGAGAAGGACCCCCAGTTTCGGTATTAGTCTACCCTTCAGTGTTTGAAATGTTGTGTTTGAAATCCCTGCAGTCATCTTTTTCGCAAACAGATCGGAGGTGTGAATCAGGTCAGCAGCTTGTATTACTTGTCTTACCGTTTTTTCACTCTCTGTTCTCCTCTCTCAACTCAATCCTGTTCAAATAAATCTGGAAAAAGCCCACAAACTTTAACCCTCAGAGTGCTAAATTCAACTATTGTTACTAAAAGATGTAAGATTTCAAAATGAAAGCTGTTGAAAACCTATCAAGTGGCAACTTGATTAAAAGAGCTCCCCTGCGGGAGCACTTTTAAACAAGTCGCCACATGATAGGTTTTCAACAGCACAAGATAATTAAACTTATAATTTTTTTATTTCAGCGCTTTTAAGGGTTGAAAAACAAATGTTATAAAAGTGAGAATAGGCAAAGTCGCAGTTTTGGCCTTACATTAAGAAATATGGCCTCTGATACTCAAGGAGTGGTGTCGCGATTACTGCACATGGTCAGAACTTACATCCCAAGAAAGTGAATCTGCTTGCCTGTAAGTCATTATCTGATTCCATCCTTGCCAATCTGTCTTCGTTTTGCTTTGTGTTTATGTATTTTAGTTACACCAGCTCTATGCTTTTTATATTGCGGGGCTTTCTGCGGAAATTTGAGGATTCAAAGTACTACTTTAAGCTTTGGGGGAGCGTGGTGGTGCGGGGGTTAAGTGTGCTTGACTTGGGATAAAAAGGTCCTAAGTTCAAGTGCTCGCCACACACATCACTCCCTCAATGACTCACTCCACCCAGGTGCGTAATTGGGTACCAGCACATTGTCAGAGAAACTTGACTGAGAGCTGGAGGGTAAGCTGTGATGGACCAGCATCCCATCCAGGGGGAGTAGCAGTACTCCTAATCGCTTCATGCTACAGAAACCACAGTTAAGCATCGGCTTGATGATCCACATGGGCTTAGGACAGACTTAGCAATTTTAGGCTTTAGCCAAGGGATACGAAGAATGTAAGCTGGTTTTCCGTCGCCAATAATCACAGAGGAAGAAAAATACCTTCTAGATTGTTTGACTTGCAGTTGAGTGGATTTACTTTGTTTAAAGTTGTGCACATGCGCAGTAATCCTGACACAGCTCCTTAACATTACTGGGCTTTAATGGCCTTGTGGAAAAAGCAGGTGATTTGCCTTTCTCTGTCTGAGTATTAGTTTAAAAAGCAAAAAGTGACAGTTCTACTGCAGCCACTAACCATTCCTACACGTGTATGTAAGTTACGGGTAGTCAGCCATCAATAGTCAACTGCTTCATCACTGCAGAACTATCGTAACACAGAGGAGAGCAGATTGCAGGGTTCCTCTCTCTTCTATACTCCAGTCTGCTCATTTATTTATGTTAGCTGGTCTTACAGCAGTACGGGCTATGAGCCTTTGAGCGCATGAACATACTCAAATGTTACTTTATAGAGTTGAGGTATAAAATTCAGAGGTATGTATCATTGTACTCTAACCCTTCAGTGGTCTTAACTCAACAGTACAGTGTCAGGGACTGTAGCTGGATGAATAGTATGGGATTTAATAAGTCTACGCTAAACCAACTTGAAAAATATGAAATGCATTGAATCCAGTACAATTTATTCTGTTAGACAAATGAGAGAAGAATTGAAGTACTGGTGAGGAGCCAGTAGGGGCAGCTGTGCTGACCTGTGGTGGAAGCTGTACTTGTTGGTTCTGGGGTGGGTTATTGCCTTGCAGGGGAGCGAGGAGAGGCTGGTCTGTCCTGAAGGAGGCGGCTCCCTGGGACCTGAGGCACATCCACATCAAACACCTGTTACACAACCGTAACACAACCACAATACAACCACAACGTAACCATTTACACAACCGTAACACAACCATTTACACCACCTTTACACAACCACAATACAACCACAACACAACCATTTATGCCACCATAACACAAGCACAATACAACCACAACACAACCATTTATGCCACCATAACACAAGCACAATACAACCACAACACAACCATTTACACAACCGTAACTCTACCACAATACAACCACAACACACCATTTACACCACCATAACACAACCACAATACAACCACAACACAACCATTTACACCACCTTAACACAACCACAATACAACCACAACACAACCATTTATGCCACCATAACACAAGCACAATACAACCACAACACAACCATTTACACAACCGTAACACAACCACAACACAACCATTTACACCACCTTAACATAACCACAATACAACCACAACACAACCATTTATGCCACCATAACACAAGCACAATACAACCACAACACAACCATTTACACAACCATAATACAACCACAATACAACCATTTACACCACCATAACACAACCACAATACAACCACAACACAACCGTAACGCTACCACAATACAACCACAACACAACCATTTACACCACCGTAACACTACCACAATACAACCACAACACAACCATTTACACCACCATAACACAACCACAATACAACCACAACACAACCATTTACACCACCGTAACACTACCACAATACAACCACAACACAACCATTTACACCACCATAACACAACCACAATACAACCACAACACAACCATTTATGCCACCATAACAGAAGCACAATACAACCACAACAGAACCATTTACACCACCACAACACAACCACAATACAACCACAACGTAACCATTTACACAACCGTAACACAACCATTTACACCACCGTAACACAACCACAATACAACCACAACATAACAAACCACTACATAACAATTTACACCACCATAACACAACCACAATACAACTACAACATAACCATTTACACAACCGCAATGCAACCACAATACAACCACAACATAACTATTTACACAACCGTAAAACAACCACAATACAACCACAACATAACCATTTCCACCACCATAACACAACCACAACATAACCATTTACACCACCATAACACAACCACAAGACAACCACAACATAATCACGTACATCACTGCGACACAACCACAGCATAACCTATACATCAATATAAAACCAAGGCAACAGTACCACAACTCAACCATAACATAACCATGCTCTCCACTGCAACACAGCCACAGCACAACCGCATAAAGAACAGTAATGCAACCACATACTCCACTGTCGCGCAACTGTAACACAACCATATACTGAACAGTAATGCAACCACATGGACCACTGTCACACAACAGCAACACAGTCACATAAACCACCATCACACACAATTACATGCAAAGCCAGAACACAACACATTGAACTGCAATACAGCCACAACACTACAATTATTCAACCTAATACAAACCCACGAACAAAAAAACAGACTGCAACACAACCACAAACAAAACTCCCACACATTTTATCAGAATTGTGAGTTACTTGGCTGTTGGGTAGCGGTATCACATGGGGGCCATTTCAGTGGATGTCCTGTCTGTTGGCACCAGCCTGCAGGATGTATGTCCGGGTGGTCAGAGTCCACCCATTCATCGTACACATGGCTCCAGCCATCGAAGTGAATCTAAGCGGCGTCCACAGGAACAGCATTTACACTGAGGGACAGCGCTTACAGAGGACAGCTCATTCGCAGACAGTGAACATCTTTAAACCTCGCGCTGCAATGAATGTATGATTTAAAAATACCGCTGGCAAAAAAAAAAAAAAAAGTAAATTGTAAAACGGTGTAATATTTTCCACTATGTAGTTCTCTCTAAATAAATGAATTTATTCATTTATTACCCCGCCCCACCCAAAGGGTGAGGGCAAGGGGTATTGTTTTTGGTTCGGTTTGTTTCTGTGTTTGTTTGTGTGTTTGTGCGTCTGTTTCTGCGTTTGTTTGTTTGTTTGTTAACACTTTAGCAGCAAAACTGATGGCCAGATTCACCCCAAATTCAGTTTAGGGATTGCCACTGACCCAGAATAGATGCCTATTGAATTTCGGAAAAGTAGGTGAAAGTATGCGCGAGGGGCGGGGTTTGTTGTGCCTGGCACCACTTGTTTAATTATTGCAGTGGGCTCCTGATGTTCTGGCCGTGAGCTCCCGATTCTCTTCAGTGACCCCTAGATGTTTTTGCGGTGAACCCCAGACATTTTGAAAAGTTAAAACGGAATGTCTAACAGTGACCTTTATCCTGTGTGAGTCCACTTCCTCCACAGTGGCAACGCGGACGAGGGCCGGGCTACGCCTGTCCACCGCCTCCAGCTTCATCTGAACTTTGAAGCCATGGGGCGGCCGCTAGATAGACAGAAAGAGGCCGGTTAGAACCTCAGAAACAAAGCTTGGTGATTTTTCAATCCTTTACTTGCTTATGCCCATATTATATTTCTCATTTGTATCCTGCTATTCACATCTCTCATGCATCTCGCTCGCAATCTCCCGTCGTCATTCCCCAGACCCATCGTTTGAGCTAGATCAGCTGTTTGCATTACCAGTTCATGTCTATCCAATGGCACAGCGACATAATTCTTTTGCTAGCCTATCATCATCCTGCTGTCTGTTTAAATAAGTCCCCATACTTTAGTGCTTCATACGGCTGTCATATGTGCCCCACCAGCTCCCATCTCCGCCGCGTCTTTGCAGATTGACCAGCGTCTCCACTTCATGGGTCTTATCATCTTTAATAATCTCATCTTTCGTAATCAAACTTATATGAAAATTAGCTAGGATGGGCTTTGTCAGGGCTGTGGGGACTGAAGGAATTAATCGCAGGACCCAATTATGGCGAAAACCAGATCTTCACTCAGGTCAATAATCCAAGTTATGGTGCTCAGCAAAACAGAGTGATAAAAGCAAGACATATGGTGGTCCAGGGACAGGCCAGGGTGGAAACTAAGCAGTAGTTTGGGAGGAGGCAGCAAAGGCGAGGATGGGGAACATGGGGACGGTATGCCGAAGACACGGGTAAGAAGCACAAACGCTAAGGACTGAGGACGGAACAAGAGGTTCGGAAAACAATGGCACAGAAACCATGAGAGAACAAGCATGCATCAAGGTGAGACAATCTGACAATGAACAAGAAAACGGGAAACCTAAATACACAGAGAAAACTGTCAAGACAACAAAACAAGTGTGGGAAGAGGCGTGAGGAATGCACAGAGGGCAAATAGTAACGAGAGACAATCCAATCACCGAAATCCTGTAACCAATATGACAGATGTTAGTAAATCCAAGTTTTACCAGGAACGAATATTATGACCATCGTCCAAAAGAAGCAGATCCGATGTTCGTATTAAAAAGCAGGAAAGTACTTATTACATGAGCCAGCAAGGCAACAAAATCCCAAAAATGTTCATTGAAGCACTGTTTATAGCATTACATTTGCATATATTCATATCTGTGTGTAAAATAAGTTTTGACCTCTGATAGGTTGCAAGCAGTTGTGTGCCATGTTTGGCACTGCGGATTGGATTATTCAAATCCCAAATGGTTGTGGGGTCTCGCCCTCTTCTCCCCTGTGGACTAGTGGGAAATCCCCAAAGGTGGAACTGACAGCGGTCATTAGCATACACATGTGAGGCAGACTAATACACAAATCTGTCTGTCTCTCCACTGTGTTCGAAAGCACAAATTTATCTGTTTCCCCACACAGAGAGCGCATAAAAAGTGAGAGAACTCTGTGAAACTGATAAACTATAACCGGGCTCCTCTGGTCATTTCTTCTGACTTGGGAGTTTTTCGTCCCAGAACTGGCAACACCCTGTTTTATCCTGAAATACTTTTTTGACAGTCCCCCTGTGAACAGCGCTATACTTATAAAACTGAATTTAAATGAATCTGACCATCTGCCCCCATAACCCCAGTATCTAGACTTCACAGGGGGATTTATCACGCTGCTGCTCAGGGCTGAAGCCTCTCGATTTAAAAAGCTCCCTGGGGAGTCTAAGCACCGAAGACTTTTCACGTCAAGATTTTATCTTTGCATCATCTGTATAATAAACCATTAGCCTCACTTCATTCACTTTCTCCCTTCTGATTGAAATACTCATGCCCGGCTTATTAGCTAAAACCTAAACCAAATGCACGCAGACTTTTTCAAATATTAAAATGCGCTCACTGAAAATGCATATACATTCACAAGCTGGCACCCTCTAGACACAATGGATGTGAAATACTCAGTACATCATGATCAGACTTTTGATTTTTCAGCAGATGTGTTGAGTGCTTTTCAGCATTGCTGGCAGGTTTCATTTTCTGTCTATAAAAAATGAGTATATACATTTTTTTTTTTTAGTTTTTGAAGCTACATGAAGATGGATGTATGAGCTTAATTTTAACTGCAGCAAATACCTAGAATAGTGGTTCTCAACCCTCTCTTCAACACAAACCAGTCAAATCCAGGCAGTTGCTGTCTTCCACTGTTAGCGCAACTGATTTTTGATCGTGGGCTTGATTACTTCCATGAAGTGTGCATGAGATGGAACCCAGGGTATACCTGGACCCGGCTGGTGTGCCCCAAGGACAGGGCTGGGATCACTGATTCTTGAAAGCTCACGTTGTTAAGTGGGCTGGCAGGTGGAAACACAAAATGTAATTTCTGCCATTGTGAATGTCCCATTATTGGGTTGGGGGAGACAGAGCGCGCACCACTTTAAAAGCCTCCGGAGCCACAGCTGTTGAGCCTGTTTCTTCCAGGTACTTTTCCCAGCTAAACCTGTCTGGATCTGGGTAGTCTGGAGGCATGAGAAATTATCAATTAATGTGGATCTAATGCATTGAGTCACAGTACAGCTTATTCATTTTACATCATAACCCAGTGGTTCTCAAACTTGGTCCTGGCGCCCCACTGTATATTCTGGTTTTTGTTCCAACCACAATTGCAATTGTAGATTTTAAAAAAAAGCTGTTAATTTGTCTTAATTAGCTACATTTAATGTTTAGAGCAGTTATTTACCATCTTAAGCCCCATTTTGATGGACATATCCATTGTGCCATGAGGAATAAAAATCCTTGAATATATTATTTCCTATATTGTGAGGATTTTCAGGCAAAAACATTTTTAAACAGACTCAGAAAAAATCAGTTTTGAGTTTTTTCAAAATCAGCCAGAACTTGATAAAATGAGCATGACACCAAACAGGTGTGACTCTGCTGTTTGCCAAATAAATGGTTAGTTTTTGCAACCATGTGTCAAATGTTTCACCAATGAGTAAACTACTGATTGCTTACGTAGATTAAATTTTTGGTTAAATTGTTTCCATCTGCAGTTATTCATACTAGTTTCTAATATATGTCAATGTGAATATAAAATTTTTATTCTTCATGGCATGTATAGATTTGTCAAATGTGGCTTAAGAGGATAAATAACTGCTCTAAACATAAATGCACCTAATTATGACAAATCAACAGCTTGTTAAAATCCTAACAGTGCAATTGTGGTCAGAACAAAAACCAGCATACACAGTGGAGCGCCAGGACAGAGTTTGAGAACCACTATCATAACCCATCAACATGAAATTCACTTGTCAGAGTAAAAGGTATGCTATCAGCTAAATGTTTTCAATCATTGTTGCATTTTCTCATGTTATCGGCGGAAAATGCGCATTACTAAAGCACAGGTATTTTTCCAAATAAGAAAAATATTCTTAAATGGGGTGAAATACACTAATAATTTTATAATATACAGTGCTTAACAAATTTATTAGACCACCACCCAACATACGGTTTATGCCACAGCTGCTCCTAAATTAACAGTGTTGGTAATTACCAAAATAATTTTTGTGTTTCTGTAGTGGTTAATCCACCAGTATGCGCAAGCTCTTTAACTGAAATGATATTTTTAATGCTAAAATATAATTATTGTTCTTATCCATGAATTTTCCAATTGACCGTTTCACAAAAAAAGCAGAAAAAATAGTTAAGGACATTATTATTTTTTGATTAAGATGCCAAAAAACAGTTATTTTCTTGCATTCCTGAACATAAAAATTAGTTTTAGTGGTTGAATGCAAGCCGTTATCAAGGCCAAAGGAAGCCATACAAAATATAGTTTTTTTTGTTTGCTTTAATGTGTGAATAAGGACTATTTAATGGTTTCAGTTTGTTATTTGCCAAAGAAATAACAAAACAATTTTAAGTTTTAAACAAGTTTTTGAGAAATTTCTTAAATATTCGTGTTTTCTCATTTGTTTATGACAGGTGGTCTAATAAATTTGTAAAGCACCGTATATTCAGTGGTATAAAGAACATCAGGCTATCAGACTATAATGCTGTGTCATGGTAAAATGCACTCATTACCAAGCATCATATACCATGCTTACATGTACCCTTCGGCTCCTGACCATAGACTGTATAAAAAGATGGACGAAGCAACCGTGACGTCACCTATTGGTTTCAGCATACCATTGAGGAAGCCTCGATTTTGGCAATTTGAATTGTGCCATTTTGTCATTTTGAAACCTGATGTGATTCCTATTGGACGAGAGCACGAATTGAATATCCCGGGAGGAGCGAGGGCTGGATCTACGGGTGGATCTGACCGTATCAGACAAGGACCTGAGGATAGCCGCGCCCCCAAAGCATATACTGGCTTCATCCTTTATTCTAGTCTATTTGGGACCATAATTTACAAAAATCAACATCATGGTATATTGTAGGAGACTTGAAAATTGCGATAGATACAATAAAGTAATGTGGAAAATCGTTATTTAAATAATAAATCAGGTGGGAAAGTAGGGTCATTTTCTCACAGACTTCTATAGTATTGAACTTCTTTCTGCAACGACCAACGTCGCCATCCGCTGGCCATTAAATAGAATGCAAATTTTGGAGATTTCCGCATTGGCCTCAGTTTTCAGACCAGAGTGCCGCGTCCATCTTTTTGTACAGTCTATGCTTCTGACTGAGTGTGTGTGAGCGGAAGGGGTGTGGCCATGTACCCGTGCTCACCTTGAGGGGGCGTGAGTGGCAGGCCCCTCTCCTGGCACCAGCCAATGGGGTGTATATATGGGCTGCTTGCATCACACCTGATAGGAGGGGCGAGGGACACACATTCCATTAAATATAGGAGAATTGCCTGGGTCACTGTGCGAGGTATGATCCAAAAAGGCTTGCTTCACTTAAATAGGTAATTCACCTCAAAATCAAAAATACGTATTTTTCCTCTTAACTCTAGTGCTATTTATCCATCCAGATTGTTTTGGCATGAGCTGCCGAATTCTTGAGTTATCAGCCATAGATATGCCTGCCTCCTCTTGAATATAATCAAACAAAATTGCAGTTTTCTTCTGGTGCTCAAGGCACCAAAAAATACATTTGTAAAATTCAAAATCAACGCCTCCTCCCCGGAAGTCATGACCAGGTTACTTAAAGGAGCTGGGTCACAATTACTGTGCATGCTCAGAACTTACATCCTAAGAAAGTGAATCTGCTTGACTGCAAGTCATAATCTGATTCCATCCTTGCCAATACGTCTTGTTTTGCATCGTATTTATGTATTTTAGTTACTCTGGCATTATGCTTTTCAACTTGAACTTGAATCGGTGCGGTTTAGCACTGTAGCAGGCTAGCTAACTGCCACTCTCATAACTAAGTGTGCTTGCAGTACCTTTCCATAGCTAACCATTATATAGCATCAGTTTGTCAGCTAGCGAGCTAGCAGCAGCTAGCCTCTCAGTTGACAGGAAGAAAACCGTAAGGCCACCTTTTTTTTACCATCTAGGGCGTAAGTGATCAAACTAACTAGTCAGAAACAGTTTGCTATTTAAAGTGAAAACTTGCTAGCTACCTAAAGTTACTTTTTATTGGAAAATAAGGTCAACTAATGTCAGTTAATCATGTTCGCTAGTTTCTAATAACGAACTAAACCTGGTTTCTGTCACATGTTGGCTAGTAGTCAGGTTGCTAGCTGTAGTAGACATAACATGAGTGGATAAATCAAATTATGAGGTGAATTTCAGTCTAGAAATCCTGCGATGGTGCTATTATTAATGTATTATTTTGTATGCAGGAACTAAGTCAGCAAGCTGTTGAGGTGTATCAGAGCTTCAGGTGTGGTCCTAATTATGAATTATAGTATGGAATTATAGGGAAAGCATTAAAGTTAGTTTCGTGATGTTCAACAAATATAACCTTTGAAAGTCGAAATGTCCCAACCAACTTTGCTTCAGTAGGGAAAATCAAAGAAACTAGTGATCATAAATCGTAATCTAACATGATCCAGCCCGATTGCGGCTTGTCCAATTCACAGATAGTCAGTGGTCCATTTTGAAGTGTTTATCTCGGCTGCAGTTGCGTTACCGCACAGAGAGATGCTTAATAGACATAAATTGCCTATAATGATTTTAACATTCTCTAATAATTAAACATACAATTGTGTAATTAAGAAACTTATGAATTGGTAAGAGTATTTCAATTGTTCGATATTGCTAACCGTCATAATAAATGTTCATAACATAAGTAGGCTAACAGTTGTAAACTTGTATTCAAAAAATCAAATCAAAAGTATTTTGATGGCTACAAAATAGAAACGGAAGTATAATGTGGCATCTATCTATGAAGATTATGGAGGCAGTTTGCTTTGCATCATAAAAGAAACAAAGAAACACTCATTTGGATAATCTCCGTACACAGAAAAGGCAGTATCTGCACTCAGATTTGGAAAAATTTTCCAAAAATTTTTAGCGCACTCGCATTACTTTATGTGTCCCTACCAATTGTCACATTAAACCTATGCCCTTGAATCACAGAATAAGAAAAATACCTTCTAGATTTTGACTTGCAGTTGAGCAGATTTACTACGTACTTTGTTCAAAGTTGTTAGCATACACAGTAATCATGACACGGCTCCTTTAAAATAATCCACAAACCATACTGTAACTATTTTGAAATACAAACTATTTTCTCTCTACCCACCTTTATACTGATTTTGTTTTTACCAAACTACACCTGTGCTGTCACGCAGTGCACTTATCTTGCTGACTCAGTAATCCTGCTTCATTACACAGGACTTCTCTGAAATGCTTATTTTCTCCAAAGTGCACCAGTGGAAACGGCGCAGAAACCCACCAGTAATCGTAAGTGTCGTCCCAGTTGTCAAAGTGGACCAGGAAGCGGCCGTCCACGGCGTCGGTCACCGTTGCTACGCAGATGAGGGAGGGGTTCATGCGATCCACAGCCTCCAGTTTCATGCCCACTTCAAAACTACAGGGCACCTCCACCTACGGGATGGGCAGTGAGAGCCACAGACCGGCAGCAGTCCTTCAGACGTAAGGGTTTGGGAATTTCCTTTAAAATGACAAGCTAGCATTCCACAGTTTGATCGCTTTCAACCACCAGAGGTGATCATGACATCATGTCTGCAATCAGAATTCTCAGCGAAGTACATTCCAATGGCTCGCTGTTTCTGCGGCATAACACCATTTACCCTTTAAACTCTGATTTTTCACTTAGGTTTTCCCTGAAGTAAGTTCAAAGTCAGAAAAGGCATTTTTTTCATATTGTAATGTAGAACAATGTCACATATCTATTTTGTACCTGGAGGTTGCAGCTGAGGGTAGATCACACAATTTTAGAGAAATATTAAAACCCAGGACGCCATATTTTAATAGCCGTAGTACAATGTATTACATCAAAATGCAAAATATTAAGATCTTGTACATCATTCTATGCATATTTCCCAGTGATTCAGCAGCACATGTTTGGGATTGTTAGAAATCTTGGGATCTCCTCTAAAATTTAAAATTGGCTTGAAGTTCCATAGGTTTGAATACAGCAGCTGCATGTGAAGGACCCATACATGGGTAAAGGATAATCCCGCAATCATCTGGCTACAAATTTTTTCACGGATACAGTATTTCAGCCAAGACTCCAGAGGGAGAAATCACTCATGCCTGGGTTCTGGTCATCTGATTCCAGATCCAAAAACAATACATTGTGTACTTCTGTGTCTCCAAATTTTAATCTTCTTCCAAATGAGAAGCATTTCAGTATTAGAGTTTGTGAGTAGATAAATCCAGGGCCCACATCATGTGTAGTTTTTAGTGCCTGAATGCAAGTATTGGCACTGTGCTTGCAGACCACGGGACCCCATCCATCATGGACTCACTGTGCCTGAGCTGACAAACAGCTCTTTGGGGGCCACTTGTGCTTTTGCGACTCTCAAGTAGTTTGACCATGAGAACTCCTCCTCCTTACACCCTGGAAGAAACACACATAGATTTCCATAAATTTCCAGCATTTGTATTGCATTTATTTTGAAATGTTCCAACTAACCACATCAAAGGTGACAACGTTTTTATCTGACCAAATTCAAGACTGTGTTGAGCCAAGAAGCCGCTAATTAGGTTCCTGAACAGTTTTTGTTTTTAAATCCGTCATCATCCAATGAATGGTTAAATTTACACTGTTGCTCAGAAAGTTGGAACAAAATATTTTTTAGCTATTTTCATGAGATGATTGCAAAAATGTGATTTATTCTTGATAGATAAAGAGTCTGATTACAAAATTATTCCAACTTCATGGGCAACAGTGTAGTAACCATGTGCCCATAATTTCACCAATTGGAAGTCAATTGATCTTTAATTTCATCAGAAACAATTTTCCCTCTTTTTTGCACAATAGAAAATTATTTCCAATGTAGTACAATATGAATACGGAACTTTTATTGTTCGGCACAAGCATAGCTGTTTCTGGCATGTGGCCTGAAGGAGTAAATGATGAAATGAAATTGAGCATGAATAGCGCAATCGTTTTGTTAGCATTCTGGGATCACTATCGTGGTCGGAACAAAAACCACCATACATAGTGGTTGTTTCTCAAAGCGTAGGCAGTCACTGTAGTCTTCATGAGCAGCATTTTTACGCTGCTACGTTATTGTCTGTCGGGAGATGTTAGCCCTGAAATTTTTCGCTGCTACACTATCTTCTGTTGGCAGTAGTCAGCCCTGAAGAGTTTTCTGCCTACAGGAAGTCAGGTGATGTAGTGTAAAGAGCGGCAAAGTCCACCGAAGAAGCAAGTTGTGATGGTTGAGTGGATTAAGCGTTGGGCTGCTATGCAGGTGAACAAGAGTCGAATCCCTAGCGTGATCATGTATTGATTTATTACTTTCAGACTTAGTTGACATTGTTTTCAGTTTTATTTGTGATTTTCTGTTCTCAGTCGCAGTTTGGCTAACTTTAGGCAACAAAACTACATCTATAGGTTTAGGCTCTACAACTATTTGGTTTGGTTTAGGAAATGACCATGGTTTGTGTTAAAATAGACCCTTTGACAATGTTAAGCTCATCTTCAAAAGGCTTTTTCACAAAAAGCTTTCTGGCAGAGAGCCTTCAGGGATAATAGCTCCCTCATGCACGTCATCACAGGCTGTTCAGCTGTGAAGGCGCTTTCTAATACAGCCGGGAAATGCAACCTTCATCTCGCTTGATATCAGACGGAATTGTCAGCATGAAAATGAGGTGTAAACGAGTTGACAGTTCCGTCAAATATCAGGCAGGATGAAGACTGCATTTCTCGGCTGTAATCGAGAGCACTTTCAAAATCGAACAGCCGGCTATCACCGAGCAGCCTAGAAATAAAGCGTACGAGGGCTGCAGTCTACGCTTTGAGAAACGGCCAGTGGTATCCCAGTAATGAGTTTTTCAATCACAGGCCTATGCCCTCGGACCTCTGACCTTTGGGTGTGTAGAGCTTGTGGGCTGTCCTTTCACACCAGCCGGCCGGGTGGATCTCCGGGCAGTTGGCGTTAACCCAGAAGTCATGGCAGTCGGAGTACCCGTCAAAGTGAAGGCGTATCCTGTAACCACAGACCTGCACAACAAAGCAAAGGGTCCAGCTTCAGTGACTGAATGCAAACCTCTCTACTGCAGGATATATTATATTATGATACAGACCACCAATCAGCAAACGTGTACAAAAGACAATTTATTGAAACTGCCATAATACCTAATATGTGACACCAAAATATTTAAAAACATACTTTATTGAAAGCAGATGTGCACTTTTGAACTCTCGTGAATTGTTTGATTACAAATCTGAAATTGTGGCATACAAACATAAGTGAATGAAAAAAAATGTCTGTCCCAAATATTGTGAAGCTCACTGTAATCCTAATGAATAGCATGTTTGGCAACATTAGTCAAAGCAATGGATTTTAGATGATATTTGAATTTTTTCTTGGCTTGGCACGTCTTTATAGAGAGAGATGGGCCTTTTCGGAACACCTTGGCCGTTTGCGTGAGGGAAAGATGATCTTGGATGTGATGAGGGCCATTTTGCGTGTGGATGTTACCACCTTGGTGGTCATGTGACGCGGTTGCAGTGATTGGTCTTGTCACTTTGCCAATAACAAATAAGTTCCGTTGTATTTGACAATTGTATTCATTATAGAGAACCCAGATGAAAAGAAAACATGAGTAATGTTGATGAGTAACTCCAGAATATTTTGCCATAGTATTGATAGCAATTCTAAAGACACCCTTGTCTGACGCCCCTTCACTTCTAACCAAGTCACATGATCATGAAAGTAGTTCCCAAAATGGCGTTCATTAAATCCACGGTTACTCGTGAACGGAAATGGCCGAGGTGTTCCAAATGAGAGTCGCCGAGTGTAGTTTTACCTCAGCGACGGTCAGGACGAAGTACATGGATGGATGTTGTGGATCGATCCCTTCCAGTTTCATCCACTGGCGGAAGCCGTTCTTGTAATGAGGTGCTCTCTGAGACTGAAAACAACAGCAGTCACACGCTCAAACATGGCACTGCACTGCGCACCGGAGGCCGATTTTACAGCAATAAGCTCAAACACTCACTTCCTGGAAGAGTTCAGGGGGCGCTGCGACAGCCCTCTGATCCTCGAGGTACTGGGTCCACGTCGTCCGAATCTCACTCTTAATCTCTGTGACCCCTGGCTGATGAAGTGACTCTACCCCAGGAAGGTAAACTCACTTTGACACATTTCTGTTTTATTTACACATAAAAAATCAACTAAAAAAAGAAGACTTCTTCTCCTTGGGCTGAATTAGGAGGAAAGCCATCCCTGGGGGTGTGTTGGTGAAAATTTGGCAACCAATTGCAATATGGCTGCCAGCTTAGCTCGAAAATCACGCCAACCATGCTAGACCAGGCAAAGTCCCCAAACAGTAGTCTATTGTATGGCGAATTTCTGGGCTTCCCCACGCAATGCACTCATGATCATAACGTTTTCAAAAGTTTTCAATGAACAGTTTTAATAAATTGTTTTTGTTTATTACACATTGTCCCGGGGCAGAAACATCAACAGAATGGAGTGTGAACGCTAACGCAAAAACAATTCTAGACAGCTAGCTGCATCGCATGTCTATGTCAATGGTACTTCAATACTCAATGGAATTTAAGGAGTGCATTTACTACTTAAAGTAGCTAGGTAACGGGCCAGTGAACTAACACCAGTCCAGTCAAATTGCTTTCAAATCACTTGCCAGTATGATTGTGAAATATGCCCAGTGCAGCATGTTCAACGAAAGCATTCGCTATAAAATAGCCCCAGCAGAATGGAGTCAACATTCAAGTCAGCCACAAAAGTTAGCTGGCTATATTAGTGGTTCAAGATGCTAAAGCACAGAAAAAAACAGTGTCTTAATGAGTGTTTTCATCTTGTAAAGACTTGCAATAACACATTTTTAAATCTTTTTTTTTTTTGCACTCAAGTAGAAACATTAGCTTGCTTAAAGCAACTGGGGCTGGTCAAGGGGAAGTAACGGACGGACACTGTTATTTAACAATGTACTTCATTTATGGTATGCAGCATGATGAATCTTTTTGTTTCAATTCAGTAAGTTGGCCTTGCTTAATAATTTCCCTAATCTGCTATAGTGCACAATATACATAATGTCCAAAATAAACTTGGTAACGGATGGACAAATGTTCACTTCCCCTTGACCAGGCCCAACTGTTCAATTTTATAGTTCTGTCGGAAAATAACGTAGAGTCAAACTGTCACCTCATTGGCAGTATATTGTATCTGTGTAAAACAATATCAATACAGTATAAATTTGAAGCAAAAACATTGTAGAAATAAGAGCATAAGAGTAAATAGAATACTCATATATTTTGACCTTATTTACTCTTGTAGTAATTTTGTGGTTTTTTGCAGTGTGGATAATGTGATCCGAGGACGATCTGGGCAGAGCAGTTTCACACCTGGCCTGATCTGCTCAGTCTCGTCAGCCAGACTCTCAGTCTTCACTCCCTCAGATTTTTCCTCCTTCAACACAAAACACATTTCCCTTTACTTAGAGCAAACAGCACACACTGATCACATGAGAATATCCCAGATTAACCTCAGCAGCACAAGCAGGGCTTAAAATGACACCTAAACGCTGGGAGAGAAGGCCTTAAAGGACCAGTGAGTGAGATTTACAGGGACCTTTTGGCTGAAATATTGGCAGAAATGGAGAATAATATTCATAAGTATACTTTCATTAGTGTTTAACCCTTAGGGCCCTAAATAAATTTTCAAGGAATTAAAACTGTGATTATCCCGAGCTGTTGAAAATCTATTTTGTGGCAACGTGTTTAAAAGGGCTCCCCTGCAGAAGTTCCTTTAAACAAGTTGCCAAATGTTAGGTTATCAGCAGCATCTGATTTTGATATCTTACATCACTCGGCAACTATAGTTGCCTATAGCGCTCTGAGCGTTAATAACCTGAAAATAAGAACTGACGCATTCTCGCTACCTTAGAGCAGCGGTTATCAAGCTTTTCCTGTCACGCCCTCCCCTACAGAAGCCAAAAAAAGTTCATGCCACCAAAATCAAAACTAGATTTCATTTTTACCAGTCATTAAGAATTTGGGGGACTGAAGTAAACTAAACATTTCAAGTTAGCGAAATAGCTATTGTAGCATCAGGGAACTTTCATTTGTTTATGTCACCTCATGAATTATATCGTTGCAACTTCAGGTGTGCTCAATGTAATCGCCTCCCTGCAGTGGCTCTGCGGTCCTCATGGAGGGCCGGCCCCCACTTTGAGCAGCACTGCTTTATAATGAGCCCTTTGTCTCTAAAGAGGGAGCGAGTCCTCTTCCACAATGCCCACCATGTTTCTACAGTAGCCCAGAATGGACAAACCAAATACCCGCTCCAGAGTGGGTGTTTGGCTTTATTTATTTATTTATTTATTTATTTTTTGCAAGTTTCATGACCATCATTGGTTTTCCTACACGCTTTGAGGGGGAGGGTGAGGAGAAGGGTTATTGGCTGCATTCTGCAATCTCACCACTGGATGGCACTAAATCTTATGCGTTGGTCCTTTGAGGCCATTTCAGGACAAAATGTCATCAGCCTCACGCCATGATTTGCTTCATCTGACACGAACGGCGGCTGTCTTTTCAATTTTCTGCCGCTGTTGCAGTTGCGCTGGCTCGCAAATTTTATTGACTTCCTGAAGTGTAAGATTGATCCTGACTGTGCACTTTAATGCAGACAGAACAACGCCAGGTAAAAATGTAAATCAATTAATTTCCGGAGCACTGATTGTCTTTGACTGAAAGAACTAGGAGAGCATCCCCAAAAATATACACTTCAGTGGGTTCAGTAAATATGACTGCTGTGATTGAGAGCGCGGTAACAGCACTTAATTACTGTGCCTCTCTTACCCCGCCCTCGGCATCTGACTCCTCCTCTGACGGGCACAGGTAGTCTTTCCTTTTCCTCTTCTTCACTGGTTTTAGCAGGTCTGGGTTCACAGCTGAGGGCTGGATCTCGTGTCCCTTCTCTCCTCCTTCAGACCTGACGCAGAAATCACATCCATCCATCCATCCATCCATCTACTGATTACTCGTCAATCTGACCTGATGCAGGAATCACATCCTGCCATCATTTACTCCTCACTCTGACCTGGCACAGAGAGCACATCTATTCATCCATTCTCTCCTTGCTCACAGCTGGTACAGAAATCAACATCCACCCATCCGTCCATCCGCTCTGACACAGAAATCATGTTTGTCTCTCCATCGTCTGCCTCCTTTAACTGGATACGCAGTGAATTTCCATTTGTGGGTTTTGATTCTGCTGTTTAAATTACATAATTATGTGTTTGGTCTTTTATGTGGGCACCAAACTCATGAGCAGTTTTCTTCATTATGGGTTCAAATGTCGTTAATGCCTGCTCTAAATAGGCAGGATGGCCGGTTCTCCACATTAAGTATTCTTGTGTTTTCATTGTATGTTTCAGAACTCTCCATATTGTTCTGTCTGTCCCAGCCAGAAGCACTGCATGCTGGTGGGATTTGGGCGAGATCTTGACAGCATGCGAGAACCATCTCTGCTGGGTTCAAAGGCTCCCACCTCTCATTTCCTGGCGGTGTGTGCACTTCCTGTGGGTACGCCCTCGGGGCGCTCGGCTCCAAGACACCGCAGTGGACCAGGCTGTCCTCTCTCTTCCCATCATCCACCACTCCCCACACTGGATCTGCTGCGCCTCCCTCTGCAAGGGAGTCACCATTATATGTGCAGTACTGATGCATCTCTCACGCACGCGAATATTAGCGTGCGCAGTCATTTACATACACAAAAATTAACCCTTAGAGCGCTAAATGCAGCTATTGTTTCTCAATTATGTAGGATATCAAAATCAAAGCTGTTGAAAACCTAGCACGTGGGGACTTGTCTAAAAGAGCTCCCCCCGCTTGGGAGCTCTTTCAAACAAGTTGCCACATGATTGATTTTCAACAGCACAAGATAATTAATATTTTTTTAAATTTATTTATTTCAGCGCTCTGGGGTTAATAGGAAATGTTATTCACGTATTCATATACTGAAAAATTAAAAATACACATTCATAAACACTTTTGTGCACTTCAATCACACAGTGTTATTTAAACGCACACTTTATTCATATACTGTCAGATGGACCAACATCAGTCTGCATATATATTTTGAAATACAATTTTACACATTTGTACAAACATTTTTCGGACATGTTTAAATGTATTCGGCCATGGATTTATGTATATATACACAAAAACATGAAGAGTTTTATAGCAAAACAAGACATATTTTTGCTGTTTTGAGAAAAAGGCATTTTTTTCTTCCAGACAAAAAGTTTTCAGGAAAATCAGTTATTTTTTATTTCTCAGTCTTGCTCTTGACTTACCAAACATATTTAGCCATAAAATGGAAATCTAGCATCACTTTGATTATTTGGTACTGGTAATGCATTAAAATAGTTTTAACTTTTATTACAAAATGAGATATATCCATGGATATGTCTCGTTTTGCCAAAAAAGTGAAGTGGATATGTCTCACTTTGCGAAAAAACGGTAATTTCGGCATAATGAAATAAGGGGTTAAATCGCCATTTGACCCAAAACGAATACTTGGACTTGTGCGGCTATCCCTTGGCTATGTTTCTAATATCACTACTAGAAAATTTTGAATTTGGCGCATGTCTTGTTTTGCGAGTTTGTTTCCAAAATGCAATAAGTGCCAAAATTACAAAAATTGAGATGACATCATAGAGCGATAGCCCTGTGCTTCTTACACATGGTGAAAAAATCCGTTTTTAGAAATTCATACTATACGGTATGTTTTTTCATGGTCAAAGTTTGTATTTTTCTATAAAATGCAATAGGCAGCACATAGAAAAAGCTGATTTACTGAAAATGAGTATAATGGATATATTGCATTTTGGAAACAAACTCTTCATTAGTTCACATACATTCACATAAAGATTTTTCCTAAATTTACACACCATCATTCATAAATGTGAACTATTTTACAAGACCCCATGCTCCTTACATGTTCCTTCATGATATGTCTATCTGGACACTCTCTGCAGTGCCACATTAATGCCTAGCAAAAATATAGCAACATGTTCAGTTGCACCATTGCATTTTGTCGAATTGCAGTAATGTTTGATGATGCTTACAAAAGTGGTTGGAAAACATACCATTTCAACAATGTTTCGGAAGGTTTTTGTTCAGTTCACAATATCTAGCTGAAACGTTTAATCCTCAGTCTATCTGCTCGTAATTTTTATTTATAGAACAACTTACCCACTGAATATTAATTCTCAAAAAAACGACAGAAGATATACCCTGAGCAATCGCACAGAGTGCAAAGCATTTTCGGAGAGTATTCTCCAGCTGTTTCATTAGGAAATAAAAGTTGTTTACCTCTGGGGTCTTAACAGTTATGAACACACTGATTAAATGAACAGGATATGAGCATAATTCCGACAGGGTATTATATCTTAGCTGGATAATGTACTGCTTGCTGAACCAGGGGAGAAGAAGCTTCTGTGGAACTGCTGTAAAAATTTCAAACAATGAGACGGTACGTTGAATATGTGCTTTCACTGTCTTGAAACTTTTTTTTTATTTTAGTCATATTTTTTATTGGTTCTTTTTACAGTTTGGTTCCGATCATAAAATCTTAGTCGATTCTGTATGCTGTGAATTATTTGATGGCTGCATTTTATGTATATTTGATCAACAACCTCATTTAAAACAAAAAAGTTGGGACCATGAGGAAAATTTCAAAGAAAAAAAAAAGAAAATGGATTTGTAAATCATCTTTAACCTTTATTGAATCCAAAGGAGAGCAAAGATAAGATGTTTAATATTCTCCTTCTTAAACTTCACTGAAACTACAGGCTCATTCTGAATTGGATGCCTGCAACATGTTCCAAAAAATTAGGGATGGCGCAATATGAGATTTGGAGTATCGGAATTTCTAAAAATGGGTGCGCTGGGATGGAACTGGTAATGCTATCATGCTTGGATATAAAAGGTGCATCCACAGGAAGCTCTGTTATTTACGAGTGAGGAGTGGTTGAGGCTCACAACATTGTGAAAAAAGTTTGATTTAACACAGGTCAAGGATGATTTACAAATTACCGTTTTCTGTTTTAATTGGCTTTTCCATATTAACCAAACTTTTTTTGAAAATAGAGTTGTCAAATATACATAAATTGCAGCATCAAATAATTCAGAGTCAATTAAATTTGGGGTGTAATATGTCCGTTGACGCGGCCCGCACTTTTTCATTCCGATGCTGTTCCTCACAAATGGCAGATAAATTAGCCTTATATCTTGAACATGATTTACAGCAGTAGAAATATTGTCAATTAGACGCCAAGTGGGCATACACCCGGGCTACCCTTAACGTGGATGGAAACGGGTAGTGACTTTGTGCGTAGCCTCGTTTCCATGACACAATACCCAAAAGCTTTTGGGTAATTTTCAATTGTCGATGTAGACAAATAGATAGATAGATAGATAGACAGGTGGACCTACTCTGGAGCTACCTTACAGGTGGCCCGAGTAATGAAAATGTACAGCGCATGAGAGCCGAGAACAGCCTGCCAGTGAATCATGATTCAGTTTAGTGTACAGTCTGTGTCTGTGAAACCCTTAGTGCCCTGCTTACCTGACGCTTACAAACAAGAGATGCTTCACCGAGTTCTCATGTACAGTCAGCTGGCATATCAAAGTTATTTTAGTGTGGCTCTTTACACACGTACATGAACAAGATCCAGCCTGACTCTTGTTTAACTCCACCTATTGCATTCGTATTACGCGAAGGAAAACACAGTAGTGAGGCACCTAGGAATGTTTGTGTGTGTGCGTGTGTGTGTGTGTGTGTGCGCGTGTGTGTGTGTTAGGGTGTATTCACAACTGCATGCATGTGTTTGAGGTTGTATAGAAAATGGAATATGTGCATTACTCCTCTTTCTCTCACAAAACGTGCACTTTCCATAAAAGGGGGCTAGAAAAGTCCCACATTATTGCCAGACGGTGACATACGTTCCATTGGGTCTGCATGACTAGGATTGGCTGGGTGTGTGCGCTTGCAGTACATGGAAAAAGCACAGTGTGACAAATGTTTAATCAATCTTTATTTACTTATGCCTCTTGGGACATTTTCGCCCATAACTGTTACAAACACAACAAAAGAATTCAACACAGCAATTTAATGTTCAAAATTAAATAAAACACAAACAGCACCAAGTGACTCTGAGTGAAAAAATGGCAGACGATGGAATAGCACAATGGCAGACAGCAAGATATTTTACAAGAAATAAACACACAAAATAAACCCATAAAACATGACACAAGCAACATTCAGAAAAGCAAAACTGAGGACGATGAAAATACAATGACTGTCTGCAGTTTCATTATGTTATACCAGTTTTGCCAAGTAGACAATTTATGGGTGTTTTATGAAGAAGGCACAATGCAATAAATGTCAATCTTTGCCGAAACAAATTTATGAGTAAATTCACACAAATAAAACAAAAAACAAAAGATGGAATGCATCTGTAAATAAACAATATGATATACAATTGGGGAAAAAAAACATGAAAAGCAAATAAAAAAATACCTAAAACATAAAATGAGTTAAAATGCAAATTAAAATGTATGCATTTGATCACAATTTTATTTGTTTTATAAGTTCATTAAAAAAAAAATAGGTGCTAAAAATCTGGGAAGATCACAGTGACCTAACTAACGACAGATTCTCAGTTGGACTGGTATCATCTGCACAACCACTTTTACCCCTAAAGGTCAATCTTCAAATTCAGAAACTTTCATGGCAGTGCAACAGGACACATAACAAAAAAGGGAAAAAAACACATCTTATGCAGCAGAATAACAGCCCAAACCATAACCCCTATCACAAAAGACTTTCAAAAATCCACAGTGACCTCGACAGACTTCCATGAGGTCGCTGTGACCTCTACATGAATTCAGGAGATAACTGTGACCCCTGTAGACTTGAGGAAGGTCACTGAAACCCCTATAAACTTAAAGGTAGCTGTGACCCCTATAGACTTTACGAAAGTCACTGTGACCACTATAGACATTAAGAAGGACTCTGTGACACCTATGGACTTTAATAAGGTCGGTGTGACCTCTGTAAACTTTAAGCAGACGACTGTGGCATTTATAGACTTGAAGAAGGTTTCTGTGAGCTCTGAAGACTTTAAGAGGGTCACTGTGACCACTATAGACATTATGAAAGATGGTGTGACCCCTATAGACTTCAAAAGGGTCACTGTGACCTCTGTAGATTTAAGAAGGAGGCATTTAATCTTTTGAAAGTTTTTTCAAATTCTTTTTAAAGTTTTCTACTGTATGGTAAGCATTCGCAGGGCTGGATAACTCCAAGCAGATGGAAAGTCTTCTCTCCCTTTCCATCTAAAAGCAGTAATTTATACCACAGATGGTGCAGAAATACCTGTGATTGGCGTTCGCCACCAGATGTTTTACCTGATTTCTGGCTCTGCCTTGGGTCCAGTTCTTGCTTCCCTGCCACGCTCTCAGGAGTAGCTCCGACGCAGGCAACCTTATCATCGCTGACCACCTCCAGTGTGCCACAGTCCCTCATCCGAAACTGAGAAATACACACGGCATAAATAACACAAAAGTCAAAAGATCACCTCAGCAACACACAAACCAGATACCAATGACACACCAGTCAAAAGGTTAGGACAGCAACACAGAAACCTCGTGTTGCTCCCTAGCTAGCTAAATTTCCAACGACAAGAATGGTAACCCAAAATTTGATTGCAGAGGATGTTTTTGACTAGGATATATTTTACAGAAAGCTAGAAACTGGAAACAATGGCAAACAGTGAAAATCCAGGAGCATTGAAATCTCCATCTAGACTTACAACTCCTGCGCTACCAACAACTGCATATACTAGTATTCAACCAAGCAGGAGGTGGACTGAGCAAGAAATAAAACCTGAGTCAACATCGATGTGGCTTTCCAAAGATGCGTACGACTTTGTAATTTCTGGGGTTGGATGCCAAGGTTGCTAGTTACCTTTCTTTTAGATAAGTAGCTTGCTGTGCTACTTTACTATATTACCTTGTGATGTGGACTAGTTAACATTAGTATCGTTGAAATAATTGTAACTCGCATAAACCTAGTACAAGTGTTTGGTAGATCTGCAAGCATTGAGTTAATAATTAGCTTCTACATTAGCACTGAACCACTTGTCTGCACATTTACTGGCAGTGACTGAGCTCCAGTTGTAAGAATCTCAAAGCAATCAGTCGGTAACAGAATAGTCAATGGTGTATAATACTCAGAAACTGTAGCTTTAATAGCTGGGGCCTACATGTCTTTGATAGCTTAGCATAGTGCCGCAGTGTGAAGAGGTAGTGAAAATACTATGTTGGTCCCTAAAAAGACAGATCAGTAGGCAGTAGCCGGTATGCAAATTTTATTCCATCGTGCACAGAAATGTAAATTAGTCTCTCTTTGTGGAGGACCTCCTCTTTTCTGCCTCCCTCTTCCTGTGGTTGGAGTGTAGTCATCACTGGAGCCAAGGCTCTCATCTTGCACACTTGAGAAATACAAAAAGTTTTTATGTTATTTGCCACTTGGTAGCCTCAGTTACGATTACAGCTTGTTCCTTGGTTTGGTCGCTAATGCTAACGTAGCTCAGGTAACATTAGTTCCCTCACTTGCTGAGTGGATATGCAGCCTGGCTGCTCTAATGTCATTACATTACCAAGCACAGACACAATGATTTTGAGATAGCATGGTACATGTCTGAGAGTAACATGTAAACGCTCAATGTTTATTCTTTTGTTATTAGCAGTGTTTCTGACTTCGGAATCAGACATACTGGAGCTCTTCAGGCGTTTCTGTTTACTGCCGGTGAACTTAAGTCGTGAACAAGTATGCACTTTGTTTGGAGGGAGGGGCTATGGGACGGAGGCAAGGAGTAGAGAGGGATGCGTGGTGGTGTTTATGATCAATAATCACTCGCTGGCTTTCTTCTCCAAAGTAACCAACCTCAGCTTTAAGTATCTGAAGTGTTAGGTTCACTTTAGAGATAGGACCCATGGCAAGCCTAGTTAGGCTGAATAGCCTGTCCTTGCCACACATTATGTAATATACTACTCAAAATTTGATAGGGATCATAGGAATTTTTTTATGAAATGACATGCAAATTTGGTAACTGCCACTGATGAACAATATATTGGAAAAATGACATGCAGTCAGACACAAAACACATTTGCAAGTGCATTTAATGACATTAAATGAGCGTGCAGCCTCACACTTTTGGCTTTCACGAACACTTCATGGTTTCACCTCTGACATGTAAAGTGAAAACAGACAGTGTTCGTTTGATGTTTCATTACCACAGTTAATGTCAATAACGGGTATGGCCTCCCCTAGCTTGAATGACGGCTTGACAACGTCTGGTCATACTGTCAATCAGAACCCGGATGCTTGCAATTGGAATGTTGTTCCATTCTTCAACAAGGGCATTTCCGAGCTCTTCTAGAGTTGTGGGTTGTGCCCTCGACCGAAATGGCGACCTGCAGCATGTTCCACACATGCTTGATAAGGTTTAGGTCCGGCGAACGCTGCTGGCCAGTCCATGCGGACAATTGTCTCCTGCTCTAGGAATTGATTCACCACCCTAGCACGATGGGGACGGGCGTTATCATCCATCAAGATCAAATCAGGGCCAACAGCACCAGCGTATGGTCTTACGTACACATTGAGGATCTCATCCCTGTACCGTACCCTGTCATCGTCCCTCTCCCCATGACATGCAGGTCCGTTCTGCCGTTCCTGCTTATTCCTCCCCAGACCATAATTGATCCGCCACCATAACGGTCGTGTGTTCAAGTTGATGTAGGCATCATTAAATCGCTCACGTTGTCTTCGCCACACCCGTTGCCTCCTGTCAGTAAAGTCCAAGCAATATCAGGACTCATCAGGAAAGAGAACTGGAGCCCAATCGTTGTGTGTCCATGTGACATGATCGTGAGCCCAATCCAAACGGTCACGCCTATGACGCACGGTCAGTGGGTTCGAACACATGGCCTTCTTGAGTTGAGGCCGGCAGTATGAAGACGATTCCGTATCGTCTGAGTGGATACCCTGACCCCCGAGGCATTATGAAGGTCATTTCGTAGGGTGGTGGCTGTCCAGAAAGAATGACGTCGTGCCTGAAGTGTGAGAAAGTGGTCTTGTCGTTGTGTAGTCGATCTCTGACGACCACCCCCATGACGGTGTGCTACTGTACCAAACGTTTGATGCCAGTTCCACGCTCTGTTCACAACACTTTGGCTGACGTTAAGTGCATTAGTAACGTGATGTTGTGAGAAGCCAGAGTCAAGCATTCCGATGCATCTTCCCAATTGCTCTGAAGTCAATCGACGTCTAAGACGTTGAGGAGACATTGTTATTGCTAAATGTAATGCAAAAAATTTGGGAACTTCCAAATTTTCACCAACAAGCAACACACACGTCTGAGTTGAAATGGTGAAGTGTTAGTCAAAGCCAAAATGTGAGGCTGCACGCTCATTTAATGTCATTAAATGCACTTGCAAACGTGTTTTGTGTCTGACTGCATGTCATTTATCCAATATATTGTTCATCAGTGGCAGTTACCAAATTTGAATGTCATTTCACAAAAAAATTCCTATGATCCCTATCAAATTTTGAGTAGTATATAATGAAAACACATAATTATAGCACTGACGTGCAAACTGTGAGTTTCAGCTTGAGGGAATTCGTCTCTTTACTGGTGATTTTCTTAGTAATCACCGCCATTTTCATAAAGAGTAGCTGTCCAGATACCAAGGGACTGTTTGTACCAGCAGGACCAGAAAGGTGTGAGGTTTTACATCCACTTGGCAGCTCACCTTCAAGTTGCTACCTGGGAGAAGAGCCACACCCTCCTTCCACTCCAGAACGTGGACGATGTTGCAGGCACCCCCCACCGGGGGCAGTAAAGCAGAGGTCTGGGGGTCGAGGGTCACTTTGGGTGCCTCCAGAGAGCTGGGAGTCAGGCTCCCCTTTTCTACAGCTTGAGTGACAGCTGGGGAAAGTGGAACAAACCATGGATATCCAATGACCTCCGTTATGAAATGTAATCTAGATATAGCGAAAAGAGCATTTTTACACAATGATGTAGTCCGATATGACACAAAAGACAGGCTATAATATGATCTCATTCTTCACATAACACAGAATGCAGATTATGGCAGAATATTTTCCTGATCCAGAGCAAAGAGCAGATTATAGCATGACGTTTTCCAGAGATAATGCTACGAGCAGGTCATAGTGTAATACAACCCCAATTCTGAAATAGTTGGGACAAAGCGTAAATTGTGAATAAAATCAAAACGCAATGACTTTCAAGTCACACCAGCCAGTATTTTATTCACAATAGAACAGATATAACATAGCAAATATTGAAACTGAAAAATTTTACAATTTCATCCACAAAATGAGCTCATTTCAAATTTGATGGCTGCTACAGGTCTCAAAAAAAGTTGGGACAGGGGCCTGTTTACCATGGTGTAGCATCCCCTCTTCTTTTTAATACAGAGTGGAGGCGTCTGGGCAATGAGGAGACAAGTTTCTTGAGTTTAGCCATTGGAATTTGATCTCACTCTTGTTTAATGCAGGATTCCAGCTGCTGGAGAGTTTTGGGTCTCCTTTGATGGATTTTTCATTTAATTATGCGCCAAATGTTCTCAATCGGTGAAAGATCAGGACTGCAGGCAGGCCAGTTCAGCACACGGACTCTTCTACTACGAAGCCATGCTGTTGTAATAGCAGCAGTCTGTGGTTTTGCATTGTCCTGCTGAAATACACAGGGCCTTCCTTGGAATAGATGTCATCTGGAGGGGAGCATATGTTGCTCTAAAACCTTTATATACCTTTCAGCATTCGTAGTGCTTTTGAAAACATGCAAGTGTCCCACACCATATGCACTAATGCATCCCTATACCATCAGAGATGCTGGCTTTTGAACTGAGCGCTGATAACAGGAGGGGTTGTCTTTCTCCTCTTTAGCCAGGAGGACACGACGCCCATGATTTCCAACAAGAATGTCGAATTTGGACTTGTCTGACCACAGGACACCTTGCCACTGCAATACAGTCCATTTCAAATGAGCCTTGGCCCACAGAACATGGCGGCGCTTCTGGATCATGCTCAGCAATGGCTTCCTTTTTGCATGATAGAGTTTTAGGTGGCATCTGTGGATGGCACGGTGGACTGTGTTTACAGACAGTGGTTTCTTGAAGTATCCCCGGGCCCATTTAGTAATGTCAATGACAGAATCATGCTGGTGAGTGATGTAGTTGCGTCTGAGGGCCGAAGATCACGGGCATCCAGTAAAGGTCTTCAGTCTTGTCCCTTACGCACAGAGACTTTTCCAGTTTCTCTGAATCTTTTGATGATGTTATGCGCTGTCGATGATGAGACCTTCAAAGCCTTTGCAATTTGACATTGAGGAACATTGTTTTTTTTTTTTTAAGATTTTTTTTGGGGATTTTTACCTTTATTTGACAGTTACAGATAGAGAGACAGGAAAGTTGGGGAGAAGAATGGGGATGACATGCGGCAAATGACCCGAGCCTGAATCGAACCCAGGTCGCCGCGAGAAGGACACAGCCTTTTATGGTGCGCGCGCTTAGACCGATGTGCCACCGGGGCGCCCGGAACATTGTTTTCAAAGTATTCCACAATTTTTTTACGCAAGCCTTCACAGGTTGGAGAGCCTCAGGCCATCCTTACTTCTGAGAGACTCAGCCTCTCTAAGACATCCCTTTTATAGCCAATCATGTTACACACCTGATGCCAGTTAACTTAATTACTTGCTAAATGTTCTTTCAGCTAATTCTCTTATATATTAATTGCTTTTTCAGCCCTTTTTTGCCTGTTTCCCAACTTTTTTGAGACCTGTTGCAGCTAGAAAATTTGAAATAAGCCCATTTTGTGGATAAAAATGTAAAATGCCTCAGTTTCAACATTTGAAATGTTATCTATGTTCTATTGTAAATAACATATTGGCTCATGTGATCTGAAAGTCATTGCATTTTGATTTTATTCACAATTTACTCTTCGTCCCAACTATTTCGGAATTGGGGTTGTACTTTCCCGATATAATGTGAAGAGCTGGTTATAGTATAATATATTCCCATATAATACACCGGTCACATTACAATATGATATTTTCCGGCTATAACACAAAGAATAGATTACAGCGCCATGAATTGCTTGTGGTACAATATACTCAACACAACACAAACTAAAAATTATAGCATGATATTTTCATGATAAATGACAGAGCAGATTACAGTAAGATATTTTACTGGTATAATAGAACAAGCAGGTCACATTGTGAGGTATTCTGGATTATGGTATGATATATTCATGTTTTAAAAGAACAAGCAGGTGAATAAAGTGTGTATTCCAGATAAGACTCAATGGGCAGGCCAAAGTCATGATATCTCACCTGGAACAATAAGTGCTGTAGTAGTTAGTGGGCGGGGTTTTTGCGCCAGGTTCTCATTGGCTGACTGGCATTCCGTAGAGTCAGGAACAGTGTCAGCTGATCCATCTCTGCCAACTGCCAGGACCTCCCGGTCCACTTTGGCGCTCATGACAGCCGCCACCAACTGCAAATGCACAAAGGCATGAGGAGCAGTTATACACCTGGGCAATCGTTAAGCACAACCCAATTCTTAAAACAAGTTCTACTTCACCTAAGGACAAAATTTGAAACATCAACAAACATTGCCAATTTCCAGGAAATAAGGCTTGAGCACACCTTTCCAGGCATGCAAAATCACACTTGATGAGGTTTTAAAGAAAGGGTATGTTTTCAAAACATGAAATGCTGTTAAAAGTTAAAGGGTTTCTGGAGTGCCCATGAACCCACAAACTGAGAAATAAGACAACCTAGTCAGTTTTTTGCGAGCTGCCTTTTTCGTAAAGCTTGGAATTCGCCATGCCATTCAGAACAGAACCCCTTCCTTCGTCACATGCAGGCTCGTGAGAATCATCTCGCCCCTCATCTGAATATCTTCACTTGCGGCTTATGTTTTTTTTTGCCAACATTCGAGCTTAAATCGGCAAAAATCAATGTGTGTGTGCTATCTATTTTTTGTCTGACAGCTTTATACTACTAACCTGGGTTAGTACAGTGCAGGGCTGGCAACAAATGGGGACCTAATATGCTTCTCGGAGGATACAAAGAAGGGATGGCTTTGATTTATTTTCATGAAGACTCAGTTGCTAGCTACTTATGTGTTTCAAATTTCCTTTAATACTTACCCTCTTCCACCCTGGAGTTTCCATCGGAGGGATTGTTGCACTATTCTCACCTCGCCTTAAAGCGAATTACAGCTCCAAACCCATTCCCATTTTGGTCTCCTAATTACCAACTAAGTGTTAATTTGTTCACTTGTGAGGATCAATCTGTACCAAATTTCCCCTCAGCTTGCATTATTGTTCATTGCAGTAGACATCAAGCATTTTCCTATCCACATTAATGGTAGGCCTAACATAAAACGTCAATGTCATACAAAACTTCTGAATTCCTGCAGCTCACAAAACATATTTTTTTTCTGCGTTTGTGTCCGATCGGCTTGACGCTCCTAAGAAATTGTTTCTAAAAATGCAGTTTTTCCGACTTAAATCTGCGTGTTAAGGCTGCTCATGTAAAAATAAAGCTGTCTACAGCCAGTGACATTACCATAATGCAGGTTAACACTCAACCTATTTCCGAGTAAGAATCAGATAGTAAATTGAATTAATTTAATTTACTGAGCTAATGGGCTTCCAATAAGCTACGTTACCATTAACGATTAAGACATACAGCTTTGTGTCAACAAGGAAGGCTACAATATGAGATTGCATGGTAATTAACTGAAATTTCCCCAAGATCTATTTCGAGGCAGAATTTCATGTGGTAAACGCTGCTGAAGATGGTATTTAGAAAAGGTTTAGATTTTTTTAAATGAGATAATTGTGGTTCCAGAAGCTGGACTGTAATGATGTCATGGATGACTTTATCAAATAACAGGTCATATGGAAGTTTTCATGTGTCAGTAATAGTAATGTAGTCGCTAAATGTTTGAGTCATTGGCATGTGAAATTGTAGTTTTGAACCCCCAGACATTCAACTTTTATCCCTAATGAGCCTATTGAGATCACCCCATAGTGTAGCATGCGGTTAGAAGCAGAACTTAAACATGCACATTTTGAATCCAGATTGAAATTAATTAGAGCAGGATTAAGGAAGTTATTGTGAAAAAAAAAAAGATTTTCAGTTTTTCAGTGACCTTGATCATGACCCAATTAGGTCCAAAATTTACTCAAGTGATTCTTGGACCATCACACATCTGTTATAAAAACTTTGTATAAGTTCATTAAAACCTTTTTCATGCGACGCAGCAGAGAGACACACTGACAAAAAGCAAGTGCCACAAAAAACAATACCTCTCACTCACCGGGGCTAATAACCTTACATTTAAAACATCCATCTTAAGTTTATTTACCAAAAATGAGTTAATGAAGCCAATTTAGTTCGATCATCAGATGGCTTTGACTCCAGATTCTCTAGTCCAGGTTTCAAGGTTGACAAGTAGGCTATGTCCCCGAATTAAATTCTTGCGGCCCACGCAGGGCTGACAGCCCCTCCTCCTGTTAAATATTTCCTCTTTCGCAGATCTATTCGTTACTTCTATCTGTCTGGTTTTATTACAGCCAATCTAAACTGAATCAAAGCAGCCCACGTGTGCACAGGGAATGCTATTGGTCAGTTACCCACTAGTGTTATCTTCAGACTGCATCTTTCCGCACCAGTGTAATTCATGAATGAGGAAGCCAAAATCATACGACTCAAATGATTGACTGGCCACAACCGAATAGGTCTATTTAGATTATTGAAGAGAGGCTGGATTAAATAAGAAAGAAGCAGCGTTCATGTCACATTACAGAGCCGGACCCACATGTGTTCGCCCTCCACCTCAAATCTGATCGTCTTTTAAGGAAATACGGCACACACCATCCGTGTGGTCATATCCGAAAACAGTGCAGAAAGGGCTGAAGAGGTTTGCAAACAGGATTTAGCTGAAAGCGCACGGAATATTTCACCGATATTGTATCCCCTGCTGAAAATTCTAGCTGAAATCAAGTATAATTGTAAACTGATTGAAGATGGGCTGAGCTGTGTATTGAACACCATTAGCTGGTCTAGATGTTTAAAGCTGGTCTCTATACCTCGATGAAGGTGGTCAAAGCTAGTTAACTAGATTCAGCAAATGATTGCTGTGACCGCGCGGAAGTGCGCGCGCGCAAACACAATCACACGCATGCACACACGCGCGCGCGCGCGCACACACACACACACACACACACTCACAAATCACAATATTGCTTTTCTAAATAAACACAGCGGTCCTAAGTACGTACTTCCAGACGTAGAAAAACTGTGCATTATTGTGGTAATACCACAGCTAGTTAGCCCGCACCAGTTAACCTGCATAAAATTCTCTATTTCCATCGCTGGCAAAAATGGCGGAATGACTCCAGACATTGAAGAATTTGAGGGAAATATGATGAATTTATATAAACCTACTAGATAGTGCCAGACTGGAAATATTTAAAATCAAAATAATAGTCATTTATTTCTCACGTAATTGCACATCCGCCTTTGGTATTATTTTAAAACGTCCGAGCTTTCAAATAAAAACGTACCTCATGCTTGAGTGCATATGAAAAATCAGCCCAATACATTTTACGTTAAAATGTGAAGAAAATTGCCTTCATATGCTAGCAAACGTTTTCTTGACATCGCTTGCTCACGATAACTGCAATGACAATAAACGTCCATCCATGTAAAATAATACACTGATCAATTCTTCGAGAAATTTCAGGAAACAAACGTTAATTTTGTCTAATCTGATTTTAAAATGATACATACTCAATGAGGTCTGAGGGAATTAGGGTATTCTTACCAGTTCGTCTTGCGGACCAGGGCCCGTGAACGCGCATGCGCGGCTTTTTAGTGCTGCCCGTGCATTTCACACACGCAGTGAAGGGTTCGGTATACGAAAAACCGCTTTGTACGTTGAACCACAAACTCGTCCATTTGAACATTTTGCTTAGATGTTTACTCGATGCCGCGACGAAGCGATTGGCTTCCGTGCTATTCCAGTGAATGGAGCTGCCAAGGACGTTCAAAATATATACGGATCCTATCATTATGATGATGGCAAAAACTGTATGAATACAGTGGCCTACCTTTAATCCTCATTCTGTTTCGAAAGTAACTGATCTGCCATTCTGAAATACGTTTAAAATACGTTAAAGACACTTGTTCCAAACAGTCACGCTATTGAAAGGAATAAACGCTAGTTAACGTGATTAATTATTTAATTTAGCCTATTTAATCATTATTTATACAGGGAATTCCATTGAGACATCAATTTCATTTGCAATGGCGCCCCGTTTACAGCAGAAAACAATACATTATAATAATATGAGCAATACACATAAATATTAACAATAAAATCATCATACAACAATACAATTAATGGCAACATTAATCAAAGCAATCTCAGACCATAACCTCTGAATCCTTCATCACCTTTTTGAATTTCTGTTGTGAAATTAATTTATTCTATTTGAAGAACTCTTGTGATGATGAGCTCTGTAAACAGTGGCCGTCTGACCAAAGATTAAGTCAATTTCTTCGGTAGATGATTGCAATTAAGAATCAGAGAACACTGTTTCAAATGTACTTGTGATATTCGATAATGAGACTAGGTGTTCAACCGTTGAGCATCTGAATCAGTGAGTTCACCAGCTTACTCTACCTTCTGGACTACCCAGCTTTAATGAACCAATGACCACTGTTGACCAGAAATAGGCATTGAAAACTTATCTTAAACCTGCATCGAATGTCAGGTGGTCAGAGCTGATTTTATAGATTGACTTTATAAAAAGATCGACACAGCAGCCGGGTCTGAAAAGTAAAGCCAATCCGAAAATCTCTCAAAATTGCATTCAATTTATGGCCAGCAGATGGCGACGTCTGTGGTTGCAGAAAGAAGTTTAATGTTATAGAAGTCTATGAGAAAATGACCCTGCTTTCCCACCTCATTTATTATGAAAATAGTGATTTTCCACATTATTTTATGGTATCTATCGCAAGTTTCAAGTCTCCTTCAAGACATCATGATATTCATTTTTGTAAATTATGGTCCCAAATAGACAATATAGGATAAAGCCAGATATGCTTTGGGGGCGTGGCCATCCTCTTGTCCTCATCAGATACGCCGGTCAGATCCACCCATAGATCCACCCCTCACTCTTCAATTCACGGTCTCATCCAATAGGAATCACATCCGGTTTCAAAATGACAAAATGGCGCTGTTCAAATTGCCAAAATCGAGGCCTCCTAAATGGTATGCTGAAACCAATGGGTGACGTTACGGTTGCTTCGTCCATCTTTTTATTGCAAAAAACATTTGGAATTTCACCCTCTACAGTACATAATATCATTAAATCATTCTGAGAATATGGAGAAATCTCTGTATGCAAGGGACAAGGCCGAAGACCAATACTGAATGCTCGTAATCTTCAGGCCATCAGGTGACATTGCATTACAAACAGACAAGACTCAGTTGTGGAAATCACTACATAGGTTCAGACACCCTTCTTTAAGCCATGCAGTTTGTCACTGCATTCACAAATGCAAGTTAAAACTCTGCCATGTAAAGATTAAACCATATATAAAAGATCCAGAAACACTGCCGCCTTCTCTGGACCCAAGCTCATTTAAGATGGACTGAGGCAAAGTGGAAAACTACCCTGTGGTGTGAACAATCAAAATGTGAAATTCTTTCTGGAAATCACAACATTGTTTTTATTGAAATTTTACACACCATCCCAACTTTTTTTTTTCCAGTTTTGGTACCCAGTACTCTTGTGCCAAAAACCTCCATGATGTAACAATAGACTGTATAAAAAGATGGATGCAGCAACCGTGACGTCACCCGCCGGTTTCAGCATACCATTTAGGACGCCTCGATTTTGGCAATTTGAACGGCGCCATTTTGTCATTTTAAAACCAGATATGATTCACATTGGACGAGAGTGTGAATTGAAGTTCCAGGGAGGAGTGAGGGGTGGATCTACGGGTGGATCTGACCGTTTCTGACGAGGACCAGAGGATAGCCACGCTCCCAAAGCATATCTGGCTTTATCCTTTATTCTGGTCTATTTTGGACCATAATTTGCAAAAATGAACATCATGATATATCGAAGGAGACTTGAAACTTGCGATAAATACCATAAAATAATGTGGAAAATCATTATTGAAATAATAAATCAAGTGGGAAGTTAGAGTCATTTTCTCAAAGGCTTCTATAGCATTAAACTTCTTTCTGCAACCGCAGACGTCGCCATCTGCTGGCCATAAATTGAATGCAATTTTGAGAGATTTTCGCATTGGCTTTACTTTTCAGACCCGGGTGCTGCGTCCATCTTTTTATACAGTCTATGGATGCAACATGGCACCCCTCATGACGAGACGTCTTGCGCCATTGAAAAGCTCACGTATGACGATGGAACCGCCGAGCAGGGTCTGTCTCCAGTTGTTTACACAGTATATCTCGATGGTTTCTACACATATTTAATAACGTATCTGTAATTTATGATATGGCCACTTGGTGGCACTCCAAGAACATGCAACTTCAAAATAAGAAACGCTGTCTTGCCAATACCTGGAAATCGATATGCTGGCCTGTACCGCGTGCGTAAAAAATCATGGATAAGGGATCATTTTCTCCCATCAATTATGAAAAAGAAGAAGCTACATTCATCTAAAAAAAAATCTACATTTCTATCAAACCAAATAAACGAAACCTCAAAACATTCTTACTTTTTGCATATTTGTCACACTTAAATGTTTCAGATCATCAAACAAATTTTAATATTAGACAAAGATAACCCGAGTAAATACAAAATGCAGTTTTTAAATTATGATTACATTTATTGAGGGGAAAAAGCTATCCAAACCTACCTGGCCCTATGTGAAAAAGTAATTGCCCCCCTAAACCTAATAACTGGTTGTGTCACCCTCAGTGACAACAACTGCAATCAAGCATTTGCAATAACAGGCAATGAGTCTTTCATATCGCTGTGGAGGAGTTTTGCCCACTCTTCTTTGCAAACTTGTTTTAATTCAGCCACATTTGGAGGATTTTAAAGCATGAACGGCCTGTTTAAGGTCATGCCACAGCATCTCAATCGGATTTAAGTCTGGACTTTGACTAGGCCGCTCCAAAACCTTCATTGTGCTTTTTTAAGCCATTCAGAGGTGAACTTGCTGGTGTGTTTCGGATCATTGTCCTGCTGCATAACTCAAGTGCACTTGAGCTTGAGGGCACAAACTGATGGTTGGACATTCTCCTTCAGGATTCTCTGGTAGAGAGCAGAATTCATGGTTCTATCAATTACGGAAAGTCGTCCAGGTCCTGAAGCAGCAAAGCAGCCTCAGACCATCACACTACCATGTTTGACTGTTAGTATGATTTTTTTAATGAAATGCTGTGTTAGTTTCACGCCAGTTGTAACGGGACACACACCTTCCAAAAAGGTCAACTTTTGTGTCCTCAGTCCACAGAATATTTTCCTAAAAATCTTTGGGATTATCAAGACGTTTTTTGGCAAATGTGAGACAAGCCTTTGTGTTTTTTTTGGCCAGCAGTGGTTTTCACCTTGGAACTCTCCCATGGATGCCATTTTTTGCCCAGTCTCTTTCGTATTATTGAATCATGAACACTGACTTTAACTGAAGCATGTGAGGCCTGCAGACCTTTAGGTGTTGTCCTGGGTCCTTTTGTGACCTCCTGGATGAGTCGTCGATGCACTCTTGGAGTAATTTTGGTAGGTTGGCCAGTCCTGGGAAGGTTCACCACTGTTCTAAATTTTCTCCATTTGTGGATAATGGCTCTCACCATGGTTTGCTGGAGTCCCAAAGCCTTAGAAATGGCTTTGTAACCCCTTCCAGACTGGTAGATGTCAATGACTTTGTTTCTCATCTGTTCTTGAATTTCTTTAAATTGTGGCATGATGTGTTGCTTTTTGAGATCTTTTAGTCTACTTCACTTTCAAAAACAGGTTCTATTTGATTTCTTGACTTAACAGGTCGGGCAGTAATCAGGCCTGGGTATGGCTAGTGAAATTGAACTCAAAAAATGTGGTTAATCACAATTAATTCATGATTTAACAAGGGGAGTAATTACTTTTTCCACATAGGGCCAAGTAGGTTTTGATAGCTTTTTTCCCTTAATAAATGACGGGGGCAAATACTTTTTCACAGCACTGTATATATGTACTGATCAGACGCAACATTAAAACCTGGCACCGAGACGTTAACATCAGACAGCAGATCCTTCGGGTCCTGTAAGTTGCAGGTTAGAGTCTACGTGGATTGGACTTGCTTTTCCTGTGCATCCCGCAGATGCTTGAGATCTGGGGAATTTAGAGGCCAAAAGCCAGCCACCCCTTTGAACAAATGTTCCTAAAACTACTCCTTAAAAATATCTGCTGTGTGACACTGCCCGGGTTGGCTTACCTTCTTCCCGGAGTGCATCCCGGTCCCATCTCCCCAGGTAAGCGACGCACACGCACCTGGCCATTCACTTGATGTTAAAGAAAACATGATTCATCAGACCAGGCCACCTCCTTCCAATGCTCCACGGTCCAGTTCTGACGCTCATGAACACATTATAGGCACTTTTGGCAGTGGGCAGGGGTCAGCAATGGTGCTGTGACCAGTCTGCAGCTACACAGCTCACACCTTGCACAGCGTGTTTTGACGCCTTCTTTCATTGTCAGCATTAACTTTTTTGGCAATTTGTGATGCAGTACCTGTTCAGTGGGATCAGACCAGAAGGGCTAACCTTCGCTCTACACATGCATCAATGAGCCTTGGGCGCCCATGACCATGTCACTAGTTCACCATTTGTCCTTTTTTGGACCACTTTTCATCGGTATTAATCACTGCATACCGGAAATATCCCATTAGACCTGCCTATTAGGGGATGCTCTGACCTAGTTGTCTTAGCAATCATGATTTGGCCCTTGTTGAAGTTGCTCAGATTCTTTTGATTGCCAATTTTTACTGCTTCTAATACATAAGCTTGAAGAACTCACTGCTTGCCAGAGGTTGTTCTACAACGTGAGATCGGTGGGTTAGCAAGGTATGTTGAGCCGAAAGCCAGGGTTTTCGATGTCACAAAGGTGGCCCTCTTTTACCTGCCATGGTAACTTATGGTATCCCTGGGGTGTGTTTTCGCAACCAGAGCCAGACAAATGTTTGTGGTTTGGTTATTGGTTGAGAGTTTTGGCAACTTCGGTTCCGCATGAATGATGTTGTGGTTTCAACCAAATGAGAACCAAAGGTTGAGGCATCGGCGCCAATTTAAGATGGCAGAAAGGAAATGCACTCATATTTCGACACCTAAAATTGCTCTGTGCCATGTTTGTTAACAACATAACCACGTCCAGGAACAATTTTTGGTCCAGCGTTGTTGCATGCATGTGTGAACATGCTCCTGGTCATCCATTTGACATCACAAAAATGTTTCTGGCTCTGGTCGTGAAAACAAGCCCATGTTCATGAGTTTAGGTTTTGTCGAGCCAGCTAACAGACAAGAGAGCCTGACTAGTGTTCAACTTGTTTGTAATATTGCCCCCTGCTGCCTTATATGTTTGGCAGTGCCACGGGTACGGCAGTTTTCCAATGCATTTCAATGTAGAGAGGCACGGCAGTCCCAATTTCAAACCCTGCCCTAACCTAACCCTAACCCTAACCCTAACCTTAACCCTGACCCCTAACCTAACCCTTCCCCTAACCATGGTCCCTAGTCCTTATCCTAATCCCTTCAAATCGACTGCCCTACCAATAAAAACTGCCGTATCTCTAGACACTGCGTATATGTTTTACCCCTTGACAGGGGCCATTGTAACGAGATAATCATAGTTAATCACGTGACCTGTCAGTGATTTTAAAGTTGCAGACGATTGGCGTATATATAAAATAAAAGGGTCAGACATGCATATTATAAATTCGCCTCGTCTTCCAGAGCAATCACAACTTCATGTTGCGCAATATTGGTCTGAATTCAAAATACTGATGTGACGGTGATTCGCGCCGTGCTGCTGCAGTGTGTTACTGTGTTCGTATCGTCAGTGTGCGTTGCTATGCGACTGTGTGTTTGCTCTATCACAGGATATCTTAGGTGAATTCGTTAGACATTCCAGTAATAATAATAGTAATAATAGTAATTCCATAAAATAAAACGTGGAAATACAGCTGCAACTGCCCTGTAGTGTAATAATGTTATTTGACGCTCAACTTTGGTGGTGGTGCTAGCTTTACAAGAACACGCGAACGTGACAGACTGTGGTGAACTAACTTAGGATAATTACGGTAAAACTGACTGCACTCCCTCGCTGAAATCCAACCCCTATTCCCGACAGCTGAAACTTACTTCGGAGTAACACCTAAGAAGAGTTTAAAAGCCACCTGCGCCTCGGGATTCGCTACCCATCATACGAGTGAGTTCAATTTATTTATGAAGTAATATTATTTTCTTAGCGGTCAAACTTGAGGCTTTTTTTCCCCTTTAATACCTCATTTGGCCGCTGGTCTGTCATGATGTCCACACTGAACTGGAAAAACACGAACAGGAGTTGTTCGCAGCCATTTGTATCTGATGAGATTGCTTGTTCGTAGAGTTGTTATTTGAGCGACTGTTGGCTATTTGCAGTTCCTAAATCATGTAGGTCAACTATTGGCATATTGTTCTTCCTATGCAATACATATACAGTGTTCTCAAATGTCCAAGAAGTTGTTTTTATGAGCAATACATCGTTTAAGCTGTTTTTATCTAAATCGGTCTTGGTCATATCACTCACTAGTTGTAAAAAACGCGACAAAGAGAGGCTATATGTAATTTAGATGCAGCGTTTTAATCAGCTGATTGGCTTGTGGACTGCGGCGCACGGGGCAGTATTCCAACAGGCTGTGATTCCGCCTGGGTGGGGAAGCCGGCGGTGTTAACGCGTGAAACGCAGGCACAGGGCGCTCGAACTGTACGACGACCGTGTTCTTCTTCGCATATTCGACACTGGTTATGTATAATTTATGCAAGGCCTTGGTCTGATGGAGTTCGGTTACGCGGCTGCTCTTGTGCTCCTTAATAGGACCGTTACTGACGGGAACTTAGCAGGCAGAGTGCCCCAGCGTGGAGTCAAGTAACGTCTGGCTACTCGGAGTCATTTGCTCTCGGTTGGACTATTCTTTTTCAGGGGATTCGATATGTTGAAGTCCAGGCATCTGGATTACGCTTCTAGAGGGTGGCCTATTGGTACAAGCAGGGCACAATCTAACTCTGGGCACGTTGAAATATAAGAATGTCGTAAAGTTTCAGTCAGAATCACGTGTTAGTTTCGCTTAGGCCTACACAGATCAACCATAACATTACGACCACTGACAGGTGAAGTGAATAACACTTATTATCTCGTTAAAATGGCATCTGTCAGTGGGTTGGATAAATTAGGCAGCAAGTGAATATTTTGTCCTCGAAGTTGATGTGTTGGAAGCAGGAAGAATGGGCATGTGTAGGATGTGAACGACTTTGACAAGGGCCAAAAATGTGATGGCTTGACGAGTGGGTCAGAGCATCTCCACCACTGCTGTTCTTGTGGGGTGCTCCCAGTCTGCAGTCAAAACCTACCAAAGTGGACCAAGGAAGGAAAACTGGTGAACCGGCAACAGGTTCATGGGCGGCCAAGGCTCGTTGATGTGCGTGGGGAGTGAAGGCTGGCCCGTGTAGCCCGATCTAACAGAAGAGCTACTGTAGCTCAAAGTGCTGAAAAAGTTTGTGCTGGTTCTGACAGAAAGATGTCAGAACATGCAGTTAATCATAGTTTGTTGCATAGCCACAGACCGGTCAGGGTGCCCAAACTGACCACTGTCCTCCACCGAAAGTGCACACAAAGGGAACTTGAACATCAGAGCTGAACCACTGAGCGATGGAAGAAGGTGGCCTGGTCTGAGGAATCACATTGGCCCTCATTTATCAAACTTGCGTAGGATCTGGTGTAGATTCTGGTGTAAATATCAGCGTTCGCCAGGTGTCACGTCTGATTTACTAAAAGTGTGTACGTCGCTGATTTCGGTGTAGAACTGGCGTGGCGTTGATAAATCTGGCGGCAGAAATCATTGTAATTTACATGACACGCCCCTATAACTTCATGCTCCGGGAGGCATAGTCCTGCCCACTTTACGACATGGACTCTCGAAAGACGGCAAAGAAGAAAGAACTTCACTGAGGAAGAAATATCGTCGGCCTGCTGATAAAACCTCGTATCTACAATTTGATAAGAAACAAAAAATTCGTATGTCCACGATAATAACATAAGCATTGCAAAATACAAAATTTCATTGATTGGATTCATTCTTGGAGGAAAAAATAGTCATCCTACCCGAACACAGCTCAACTGCATTCTTACAAGCAAAATCAAACTTTTTTTTTTGCTGTCCTGTAGAGTTAATCATTTTGAAGACACGAGGTTTTATCAGCAAGCCGATGATAGATGGAGAAAAACAAAATAATTTTATTTGGAAGTCTTAAGAGTGGCATAAAGGGAGCCCAGAAGGCTGCAGTTTGGAAAACTATTGCTGCTGCTGTAAACACTGGGGTGGAAACCCGGAGTGCAGCAGAGGTTTGATTTAATTCATTAATAAATCTAAGTGACTATTCGCACTCATTTAAGTGCGTCCAAGCACAAAAATTGACCAAAATTCTTGTTAGACGCACTTATTATTGTGGCCAAGATGCACATTTCTCCATTGTCCACGCTTATTTTAAGTGTGTCCAAAGCTAAAAATTTTTTCTTGGCCAAACTTATTTTAAGCGGTACTTTCTATAAGCGGCACTGGAATGGTCACCAACTGGCGCACCTATAAGTGAGGCCAAGAAAAAAATTCAGCATTGGCCACACGTACAAGTGCGAATAACATCGGCCTTAATAAATTAAATTTATAGATCCATGATATTTCATGTTATATAGCCTACATAATTGACAATCCAAATGCTTTACATGTAGGTTAAAAAAGTGGTCCGATTTTAAGATCGCCTCCAAAAAACGGGTTGCTGCGCTCAGGCGCAGCAGTGCACGGACCGGTGGAGGCCAACCAGACAGCTGTCACCGTTCGAGGAGCGCATGGCAGCACTGATAGGCTCCCCCTCCGTCGTGGGTATATGAGGCGGTGGGGACGCGGTGGGGACATGGATGAGTCCCCACTGCCTCGATCAGAGCTGCATGAGGGTGATTGTTAAAATACAGTCTGCAGAGATTACTCTTCATTTTACTTTTTTCAGTGTTACTCCATGACATTTTATTGGATGCCACAGAGAACAAGCAGCCACTCGTCACCTTCCCGGAGGAGATCTCTGTGCCGAAAGTTCCTCTCACTTCGGACAGAAGCTTATTCCTCTAACAATAGAAGATCTGCCATTGTCAAAATGTTACCACGGTCGAAGTGTCCGGAGGCATCTATATACTTAGCAACAAAAGAAACGCAAGTTAGCTAGTTAGTTAATGTATACTTATGGTTACTCAGTCGAAGTGACTGCAAAATAAAGAAAAGTTTGATGAAATGAGTGTAAATGTGCACGCGCTAGTAATGAATTTGATTTTCTAAAATAATTACGCGCAAACTTATTTTGCAGTCTGCCTTTAATTAGGCTAGCTTGCGTTTCTTTTGTTGTTCAGTATGTATCTTACTGGATGGGCATCTGACATACCACACTGCATATCTGCCAAGCTGCGCATTGCGCTTAATCAAATTGATTTTAATTGTCAGCCGTCTGGCCTGACAAGCAGGTTGTCTCAAAATATACATTTAATTAATTTCTCAACGCAGGTGTCTAATTTATTCATTCATTCATTCATTTATTTATTTATTATAAAATTTATTTATCTATTTAGGCTATTTATTCATTTTACTTATAAGAGCAACAACAGCATGACGTCCGCATGGCTGCATATGGTTTAGCACTCATTTTGACAGCTGCACTCATTCCTGCATGTTGTTCGCTGGTTTCAAATTGGCGTACACCTGGTCAGACCTGGCGTGAGATTTTTGCGGATCGTTCGCTCACGTTCAGATTGATAAATGCCGATCCTTGCGGCAGTTTTGGCGTACACCCATTTTTTTGGTGTACGCACGTTTGATAAATGAGGGCCATTTTCTTTTACGTCATATGGATGCCCGATTTGTGTGAGCATTGCTTACCTGGGGAAGACATGGCACCAGGATGCACTATGGGAAGAAGACAAGCCGGCGGTGGCAGGGTAATGCTTTGCACGATTATCTGCTGGGAAGCCTTGGGTCCCGCCATTAATGTGGATTTTATTTTGACTTGTACCACCTACCTAAACATTGTTACAGACTAAGTACATCCCTTCCGACCTGAATTTGCTACTAGCAGTAGCCTCTTTCATCAGGGTAATGCGCCCTGCGACACTGCAAAAAATAGTTCAGGAATGGTTTGAGGAACACAATGAGTTCAGGGTGTTGACTTGGCCTCCTGATTCCCCAGATGTCAATGTAATTGAGCATCTGTGGGATATGCTGGACTAACAAGTGATCCACAGTGGCCCCACCTCGCAACAGGACTTCAAGGATCTGCGGCTAACGTCTTGGTGTCAGATACCACAGCTCGCCTTCAGAGGTCTGGTGGAGTCCATGCTTTGATGGGTCAGGGCTGTTTTGGCAGCAAAGAGGGGGACCTACACAATATTAGGCTGGTGGTCATAATGTTATAGCTGATAGGTGTATACATTATTGTTGTGTATGTGCTGACTTGTGTGTATTGCTGGTTGATTTGAAAATGTCATGACGATTTGCAGTCCCAATTCTGTCGAAGTTGGAGCATTATGGAAAATGCATAAGAAGTGATTTGAAAATTCCATTTACCCGCTACAAAATTGTATACACCACAACAACACATTATTTGACACCTTGTGAATTTATTTGCTTATTGAAAATATGTGGACTGCAGCAGACTCTAAAAAAGTTGGTGCAGGGACTGCTTAGGTGGAATAATAACGTGACCGGTTGGTGGTAATAAAGTGATGTGAAAATGATGGTTAACAGGTGTGCTTTATAGAGTTCTAGTATAAAAGGAGCTTCTAAAAATGCCAAGTCCTTCAGGAACAAAGATAGGCTGAAGCTCACCAGTTTGCCTGCAGATGTGCTTATAATCCATCACTTTGAGAACCATGTTCCTCAGAGACAATTCAGCAGGATTTTGGGCTTTTCACCCTTCACACTGTGTTACTGAGAGATGGGAGGAATCTGTTTGATTTTTGATGCGTGAAGGGCAAGGCCCGAAAACCACTTCTGGATGTGTGTAATCTCTGATCCCACGGAGGTCACCATTTGAAGAATTTCATGTGACTGTCGAGGATATCACTACATGGTCTTGGAAATACTTTGGTAAACATTTTCAGTCAACATAATTTGCCACTGGATACACAGATGCTAGTGAAAGCTTTGCTTTGCAAAGCCAAAGCCATATGTCAACATAATTCAAAGGTGCTGTGAACTTCTCTTGGCTCAGTGCCATCTGAGATGGACAGTGGTATGGTGGAGGGCTGCTTTGTGGTTGGAGGGGTCAAAAATTTTATTGGTTAAAAAAACAAAAAAAACAGCCGCCATATTCTCTGGACCAAAGATGATGGGACAACCCAAGCTGTTATTGGCCTCAGGTCCAAAAGCCAGCATGTGTCATGGTATGGGCATGTTGGTGCTCGTGGCATGTGTGACTTACTCATTTGGGTGGCTCCATTAATGCATAAAGATACACATATTAGAGCAACATATGCTGCCATGTAGAAGTCTTCTGTTCTGGGGGCGTCCCTGTCTTTACCAGCGAGACAACGCCAAGCCACATTTGGTTTGGATTTGCGCTTAACAGTCTGAGTGTAACACTTGCTTGTACACAGTGTATTTTAGCCTTACTGTAAGAGTGGAGCTGGAAATAACAACATCAAATAAAAACACACAATCTTACCAAAATTCATGCTACATGCATGAACACAGCCAAAATTATCAAAAAAAAAAAAAAAAAAGGAATGAGAAGCGCGTAAAATGCGCACAACCGTCCCTAAGGGTTAAATGAAAATTAATGTAAAAACGGAAAATGTATTTATCTGTTTTGACTTCAATTCCCCAGATACTTTGCGGTTGTGGTTATGTTTGGGGAGAGGAGAACGATATTATGTACGGAAGCGCGTTGCATTCACAGGATAAAATATATATATATATATATATATATATATATATATACACATTATCTGGTAATTACGAGATCTAATTACGCGCAGATGGTGAAGTAGGCCGGCTTCTTTGAATAAAGTACCCTGATATTTTTGACTGCTTTTTCCCATCCATTACTGTACACTAGAGAAAACCACGTGCAATTGTCAAACATTGCAGAAAGCCACGCGCAAACACATCGGTAGCCTTGATAAGAAACTAAACGAATTGCATATAGCCTATCTTAATGAAACAGAATATGCGGGCAAGCAGTTGATAGGAGACACTATTCAAATGTTTAGTTTAGATGAATAATTATCTTACCTCCACATGTCCTTCCCACGACGACGACAGGTTATTGTGTATCCGGATAATTAGCTTCTTCCCGATACAAAAAAATAATGTTGGCGTAGCAACAGGCGATGGATGGCGCAGCAGTTTATTTAACCAACAGATGCCGGCCGCTATTAGGCCTCATCGCGATGCGGCCTTATTTTACTCTGTATGCATGCGTGGATGCAGCAGAATTTTTTTTTTTTTTTTTTTTTCGGGGGGACGTAGTCGAGGCGGGGGGCATTTGTTGTCAAGGCGGCCTCCCTAACTATAAAGCGCTGCGGGAAACCCTGCTCACTCTTACTCATACTCTGAGAGAGAGAGAGAGTTCATTGCGTATTGTGTTACATACAATTTGACAAAGCATGGACGATTTCTAAAATTACCGATTCTATACTGACTGCAAAACCTTTTTTCTGCTCCGCTGGTGATTCGATTTTAAATAAATAACTTGGATTAAAGAAAGGACAGTGGAACATAACAGTAATGGGCGTCTGAATTCATACTGTGTGAGCCTCTCAGCTCTTTTCACGCACTGTCACTGAAAATTATACTCTGCATTATACTTCCCATGTTGACTAATGCCTGACAATGGAACAAGTTTTCCAGCACGTCAGCGATCTGTCATTTTTAAAGTGGTGCGCAGGTTTAAATGTTGTGTCCCTTCAGTGGTGCGCAGGTTTAAATGTTGTGTTCCTTCAGTGGTGCGCAGGTTTAAATGTTGTGTTTCTTCAGTGGTGCGCAGGTTTAAATGTTGTGTTTCTTCAGTAGTGCGCAGGTTTAAATGTCGTGTTGCTTCAGTGGTGCGCAGGTTTAAATGTCGTGTTCCTTCAGTAGTGCGCAGGTTTAAATGTCGTGTTGCTTCAGTGGTGCGCAGGTTTAAATGTTGTGTTTCTTCAGTGGTGCGCAGGTGTAAATGTTGTGTTTCTTTAGTGGTGCACAGGTTTAAATGTCGTGTTCCTTCAGTGGTGCACAGGTTTAAATGTCGTGTTGCTTCAGTGGTGCGCAGGTTTAAATGTTGTGTTCCTTCAGTGGTGCACAGGTGTAAATGTTGTGTTTCTTCAGTGGTGCGCAGGTTTAAATGTTGTGTTCCTTCAGTGGTGCACAGGTGTAAATGTTGTGTTTCTTCAGTGGTGCGCAGGTTTAAATGTTGTGTTCCTTCAGCGGTGCGCAGGTTTAAATGTTGTGTCCTTCAGTGGTGCGCAGGTTTAAATGTTGTGTCCCTTCAGTGGTGCGCAGGTTTAAATGTTGTGTCCCTTCAGTGGTGCGCAGGTTTAAATGTTGTGTTTCTTCAGTGGTGCAGAGGTTTAAATGTCGTGTTTCTTCAGTGGTGCGCAGGTTTAAATGTTGTGTTTCTTCAGTGGTGCACAGGTGTAAATGTTGTGTTTCTTCAGTGGTGCGCAGGTTTAAATGTTGTGTCCCTTCAGTGGTGCGCAGGTTTAAATGTTGTGTTTCTTCAGTGGTGCGCAGGTTTAAATGTTGTGTCCCTTCAGTGGTGCGCAGGTTTAAATGTTGTGTTTCTTCAGTGGTGCACAGGTTTAAATGTCGTGTTCCTTCAGTGGTGCGCAGGTTTAAATGTCGTGTTGCTTCAGTGGTGCGCAGGTTTAAATGTTGTGTTTCTTCAGTGGTGCACAGGTTTAAATGTTGTGTTTCTTCAGTGGTGCGCAGGTTTAAATGTTGTGTTTCTTCAGTGGTGCACAGGTGTTGTGGTTGCTTCAGTGGTGCGCAGGTTTAAATGTTGTGTTCCTTCAGTGGTGCACAGGTGTAAATGTTGTGTTTCTTCAGTGGTGCGCAGGTTTAAATGTTGTGTTCCTTCAGTGGTGCACAGGTTTAAATGTTGTGTCCTTCAGTGGTGCGCAGGTTTAAATGTTGTGTTTCTTCAGTGGTGCGCAGGTTTAAATGTTGTGTTTCTTCAGGGTGCGCAGGTTTAAATGTTGTGTTCCTTCAGTGGTGCACAGGTTTAAATGTTGTGTTCCTTCAGTGGTGCGCAGGTTTAAATGTTGTGTCCCTTCAGTGGTGCGCAGGTTTAAATGTTGTGTCCCTTCAGTGGTGCGCAGGTTTAAATGTTGTGTTTCTTCAGTGGTGCACAGGTTTAAATGTTGTGTCCTTCAGTGGTGCGCAGGTTTAAATGTTGTGTTTCTTCAGTGGTGCGCAGGTTTAAATGTTGTGTTTCTTCAGTGGTACGCAGGTTTAAATGTTGTGTTTCTTCAGTGGTGCGCAGGTTTAAATGTTGTGTTTCTTCAGTGGTGCACAGGTGTAAATGTTGTGTTTCTTCAGTGGTGCACAGGTGTAAATGTTGTGTTTCTTCAGTGGTGCGCAGGTTTAAATGTTGTGTTCCTTCAGTGGCGCGCAGGTGTAAATGTCGTGTTGCTTCAGTGGTGGGCAGGTTTAAATGTTGTGTTCCTTCAGTGGTGCGCAGGTTTAAATGTTGTGTTTCTTCAGTGGTGCGCAGGTTTAAATGTTGTGTTTCTTCAGTGGTGCGCAGGTTTAAATGTTGTGTCCCTTCAGTGGTGCGCAGGTTTAAATGTTGTGTTTCTTCAGTGGTGCGCAGGTTTAAATGTTGTGTTCCTTCAGTAGTGCGCAGGTTTAAATGTTGTGTTCCTTCAGTAGTGCGCAGGTTTAAATGTTGTGTTTCTTCAGTGGTGCGCAGGTTTAAATGTTGTGTTTCTTCAGTGGTGCGCAGGTTTAAATGTTGTGTTTCTTCAGTGGTGCGCAGGTTTAAATGTTGTGTTCCTTCAGTGGTGCGCAGGTTTAAATGTTGTGTTTCTTCAGTGGTGCGCAGGTTTAAATGTTGTGTTCCTTCAGTAGTGCGCAGGTTTAAATGTTGTGTTTCTTCTTCAGTTTAAATGTTGTGTTCCTTCAGTAGTTTAAAATGTTGTGTTCCTTCAGTGGTGCGCAGTTTAAATGTTGTGTTTCTTCAGTGGTGCGCGAGGTTTAAATGTTGTGTTTCTTCAGTGGTGCGCAGGTTTAAATGTTGTGTTTCTTCAGTGGTGCGCAGGTTTAAATGTTGTGTTCCTTCAGTAGTGCGCAGGTTTAAATGTTGTGTCCCTTCAGTGGTGCGCAGGTTTAAATGTTGTGTCCCTTCAGTAGTGCGCAGGTTTAAATGTTGTGTTCCTTCAGTAGTGCGCAGGTTTAAATGTTGTGTTTCTTCAGTGGTGCGCAGGTTTAAATGTTGTGTCCTTCAGTGGTGCGCAGGTTTAAATGTTGTGTTCCTTCAGTGGTGCGCAGGTTTAAATGTTGTGTTTCTTCAGTGGTGCGCAGGTTTAAATGTTGTGTCCCATCAGTGGTGCGCAGGTTTAAATGTTGTGTTCCTTCAGTGGTGCGCTGGTTTAAATGTTGTGTTTCTTCAGTGGTGCGCAGGTTTAAATGTTGTGTTCCTTCAGTAGTGCGCAGGTTTAAATGTTGTGTCCCTTCAGTGGTGCGCAGGTTTAAATGTTGTGTTCCTTCAGTAGTGCGCAGGTTTAAATGTTGTGTTTCTTCAGTGGTGCGCAGGTTTAAATGTTGTGTCCCTTCAGTGGTGCGCAGGTTTAAATGTTGTGTCCCTTCAGTGGTGCGCAGGTTTAAATGTTGTGTTCCTTCAGTGGTGCACAGGTTTAAATGTCGTGTTGCTTCAGTGGTGCGCAGGTTTAAATGTTGTGTTCCTTCAGCGGTACGCAGGTGTAAATGTTGTGTTCCTTCAGCGGTGTGCAGGTTTAAATGTTGTGGTCTCTCAGTAGTGCGCAGGTTTAAATGTTGTGTTCCTTCAGTAGTGCGCAGGTTTAAATTTTGTGTTCCTTCAGTGGTGCGCAGGTGGGATGGCGTCTAGGCTCCTGGGCAGACTGCGTCGCTCCCTGTTCAAGGATGAGGCCATCCTGGCTGAGGTCATGGGGACAGAGGATTTCCCTGAGAGCTCAGAATTAGAAGACGATACGGAGTGTGTCTCAGCGCGTCTTAGCGGAAGGCTAAGTTTCGATGGCGAGAGGATGCTGGACCCGGAAGACACAGAGGAGACATCAGGTCCTGAGAGTGACTCGGACTTCCTGGTGGAGTCCGTGGAGAATGGATCCAGCAGCTCAGGTAGCTTACATTTCACCAAAGTAATAGTGCCTTGGTTTTTGATCAATTCCAGCCTGGTATTACACATCATATTTTTCAATTTGTCACTGACACATAAAACCCTAGTGCACTGTGGCCCTGAGGACTTACAGCTCTAGCTTCCTGCTTCAGATCCTCAAACACCTGTTTATGAGGGCCAAGATCCCCAAGTACCTTCTTATCAGAGCCAAGATCCTTTGGGGCCTCTTAATCAGGGTCCAGATCTTCAAAGACTTGTTTATCAGGGTCAAGATCCTCGAGGACCTCTCAATCAGGGTCAAGATCTTCAAAGACTTCTTTGTTAGGATATAGATCCTCAAAGACCTCTGGGGTTGTGATTTGAGAACATCTTTTTGATATGACAGCTTGTACTTCCAAAGCATGGTGAGAGGGTATTTGTCATTGTGGATCAATCTAAGCTTCCATAATGATGTTTACATTGTCCATTTACATTCAGATAGGGATTTTTACAATGTCTGCATATGAACATTTGCATAGCAATCTTTACCATGTTGAGAGACACATCCATAGTCATGGTGTGCAAATGTGAAATCAATTTTGAATCCCGATTATTAAAAAAAAAAAAAATAAATAAATTCACCATCAGAAGATCAACTGCCTACTTGATACTTGCCATTTTATTATTGCTTCAATATGATGCTAATGTCAGTTATGTATGTATTTGCTTTTCTTTTCATTTTTTCAGAATTTGAATGTGTTTGAATATGTCTGTAACCCCCCCTCCTTCCCCTGTTTTTTGAAAATAAAAAATGTTGATAAAAAAAAAAAAGAGAAGATCAACTGCCCCCATGGGGCTTGTGGGCATTCTTGTGCCATTTTTTTTCTAGAGAAGGTACGTTAATACCTGAACTGGGTCTTAGGCAAGCAGCGACCTAATGTAACAAACCAAGTGAAATGCTGCCAGGATTAAAAAAACAGTTTCAGAATTTAGCTATTCATGAGATATGTGTTCATGTAGGCCAGTCGGCAAGTCATGCTGCAATAGGTGGCGCTTGACCCATGCTAAACGGACAATTTGCGGCAAACATTCAAATTGGTAGAGGATGCCATTGCGCTTAATAATAATAGAAAAACTACATGTTCCATGATCTCTCTGGTTCCCGAAGCAAAATAGAAAGCAGCTCGCACCTTGCTGTTATTGATAGCCATGTCAAATGAGGCTTAAAAAGCAAGACAGCCTGATGGTGAGGTGGGCAATTAGTGATCGTATATTTAGTTGGCCTATCAAGCCAGTTATCAAGTTGTGTAGCGAGCACCAATTTCAATTTATAGGCAAGTTAGCCTGTAACTGTACCTTTCTGCCATTTTGGTTTCGTTTCACATCACCAACTGGCGCCATTAGCCTTTAGCGCTACGGGTTAACGGGTCTTTCTACTCGCGGAAGCTTGGAGCGCTTCGGAAACTCAGTGCACCTCTGTTACCCACCACTTGTTTGCTTGTACTTTGCTTGAATATCATTTTTACCAACCAATCAAAACCAGTGTGTGAACTAGGTTGCAGAACGATTTGCAGTAAACAATTCGCTCAATCAAAATTTTTTAATGTATCTTTCATGGGCTCATTTTTCTGGAAAAAATGCCACAGCGGGACATTGACATTGTTGCCACTCTTACGATCTCACACTCTTCTTGGTATCACTTCTTGGGTCGCAGATAAACTTGTTTTTAACTTAAGCGTTCGTCTGCGCATGATGGCTACCTCGCGTATTCTGCGTCTGTTTGGAGCTTAGGGTGTGCAGACCCTCAGAAATTAATGCTACGTGTCCACAAGATGTGAGAAGCACCTGAGCGGTAGGGGCAGTTTGGAGATGTGACCGGGTCAGAGGTTTACAAGCAAATCCGGATGCTCTACGCGATCCGGTCTATCATTTCTCTGATGTGCTGTCTAGTGCAATCCAACAACAATACACAAAGTACATGGGTAAGATTGTGAACAATTCCATTCATGATTCAGCCATTGTCTACACGAATGCACAGTTAAAAAGCATGTTTATCTCCTGCCTTTGTTGTTATACAACATAGTTCACATTTTGGGGTTTGATTTGTCAGTAAATAAATAGCTTGTTTGTTATTCAGCTCAGGTGCGCGGGAATGGGTGATGGGTAATTGTGTTAATAGATGACGAGATGGGCTGACAGCTGACCTCTCAACCATTTTTTTCCTGGAAGCATTTCGCTTGGCCTCTGACGTTTAGTTGCTCAACCCAGTTCAGATATGAAGGTACGTTTTCAAGAAGAAGAAACAGCGCACAAACGTCCGCACGCCCCTCGGCGGCAGTTTGTCTTTTGAAGCTGTGAAAGAATCGAGACACAAAATAGATTCAACATTAGCAAACTTGTAAATGGCAATATTTACAGTGTGCATGCACGTTTCAATGGGGTTGTTTACAATGTCTATGAAAATTTCCATGGCAACATGTTCCCACTTTCCATTTACATCCCTCAAAATTAATCTTTAAAATGTCCACATGCTTTCTGAACTGGATCTTCGCAGTGTCCATCCATAGGGCTTCTACATTGCCACATACATTTTTATAGAGATGTATACAGTAGAGATCTACTCACATCTTTCTTCAGGATGCGTACAGTGCCCATTTTCACCCCGAGCCCAATATTTACAAGATTCTTTCTCGTTATCCTGGGGATGGTTGTCGTAAGGATTGGGCAGGCAAAACTTGCAGCTCTGAAGCTGGTCGTGGTCAGCTGCGGTTTTGGTTTTTGCAGAGTGCAGTCCAGAGGCCGTCCCTCCCACCGCCGGCACGCCCATGCTGACGTCTCAGATGCGGGAGAGCTGGCGCAGCGCGCAGCCGCGGGGCATTCCGGAGCGCAAGCTGCTCTTTGAGGTCACGGACGCCACAGTCATCCAGGACGGCTCCTCAAAATATGTGGTGAGTTCTAGTACAGTGGGCTGAGTGAAACCGCGCTGGTTCAGTGAGCCTCCATCTGGGTCATTCCTGCGATGTGGGAGCGTGGATTTGAGCTGAACTTCTGCTGCGCCAGTGGTACTTTTCATACGCCTGTCAACAGTAATGATGGGCGTATTATGGTATGGTGCTGTCCGCCCATATGTCTGTCTGTCTGTCCTTCTGTGAAGATTTCCCGTAAACAAAACTCCTCGTGTTTTTTATGGATTGTTTCCAAATTTAAGTCACATGACTGTAGATGGGTGAAGGTGCGCTTGTGCGTTTCAGGGAACTCAGACATGCTCTTAGCAAGTTGTTCCCCTTTCCACTATCAACCATGTAAACACTACTTGTCCAGATTTCTTACACTTCTTTGTGGATTGTTGGACGATCTGATCAGCCATCTTGATTTTGGTTTCCGTCAATTTCAGTGACAACAGATGATCACATCAAATTCAGATTTGCTGTGTGTGTTGGTGGCAGGTAGAGGAAGGTTCGTTTTCTAAATAGTGCAGCTCCATTTTCAACATGGCTGCCCCAGTAGCCAGCCTGAATTTGGTTTCCGTCGATTTGGAGTTGAACAAATGATCTGATCAACCATGAATTTGCTGACTGTGTTGGGGGTGAGTAGAAGAAGGGTCCTTTTGAAAATGGACTCACTGTTTTTCAGTATGGCCGTTGCGGCAGCCATCTTGAATTTGGTTTTCATTCTTTGTTCATTTATAGGAGAACAAATTATCCAATCAAATTCAAACTTGCTCTTTGTTGGGGATGAGAAGAGAATGATTCAAAAATGGATGCGCTGCGATTTCTTGTCAAGCGAAGTGTCTGTCAGCTTAGTAGAGAAGGATGTTGTCAATGCTTCTTACAATGCCCACTCGGGTGCTTATGCACTCAATCTCTGTACATGTTCTTCAGCTGCAGCGTTAGTGGAATATACCAAGTCTTGCATTGTTCTTGTTCAGATTTACAGTGTTTTCACCAAGTTATTCCCCCTCCTAATATCAACTTTATATATGCGACTAGTTGTCGAGTTCTTCAGGGATTCTTTCCACACTGAGGTAAATTTAAATGTTATCTGTTATCCTGTGGTATATCATGCAAACATCAGTGGAGTTTGAAACATTGACAGAGAGAAAAGCAGTTAAAAGCGGGGGCACACAATGCTGAAATGGATTGGCAGAATGTGGCTAATAATGAATTAAAGTAAAGGGTTTTCAGGTGGATCTTCTGTTGCTAAGAAAAACACTTAACAATATAGTAATCGACAAAGACGTGTATTTAGTTTTGATTAATTTTCTCAACCTATATGTGTAAGTAGTGAGTTTAGACTTCTAACATTCAAGTTAATTGAGTCTGAATTCCATTTGATTCAGTTGAACTCAAGGGTACTTTCTGCATTACATCTGTTATTTTATTATGTTATAATGTTCAATTAATTGTCTCCCACCTTAATGTCCATATCACAGACCTCGCATGAGATATCACTATATACAGGCTTATGCTAATACGGTCACTTAATTGTTTTTTCTGACGAGATGAAGGGTGTATTTTGAGTTCCCTTAACCCCTTAAACTAACTTTTCACTTAAGTTTTCCCATAAGTAGGTTCAGAGTCAGAGAAACATATTTTTTTCTCATATTATAGGGCAATGTCTGATACATATTCTCTATCTGCTGGTTTTAGTGTTTGCATCATACTGACATTGAGAAAATATTCAAATCAAGGAGGCCATGTTTTTATGGCCACAGCATGACATCAAATCGAAAATATCAAGATCTTGTTCATAATTTAAAAACATTTCCCTGTTATTCAGCAGGACAAATTAGGATCATGAGAAACCTTTGGATTTCCTCAAGAATTGTAAACAGACCTGAAGTTCCACAGGTTTGATTACAGAAGTTACATGTGACAGACCCATGTAAGTGTCCACAGGTTTGATTACAGCAGTTACATGTGACAGACCCATATAAGTGTTCACAGGTTTGATTACAGCAGTTACATGAGACAGACCCATATAAGTGTTCACAGGTTTGATTACAGCAGTTACATGTGACAGACCCATATAAGTGTTCAAAGGTTTGATTACAGCAGTTACATGTGACAGACCCATATAAGTGTTCACAGGTTTGATTACAGCAGTTACATGAGACAGACCCATATAAGTGTTCACAGGTTTGATTACAGCAGTTACATGTGACAGACCCATATAAGTGTTCACAGGTTTGATTACAGCAGTTACATGTCACAGACCCATATAAGTGTTCACAGGTTTGATTACAGCAGTTACATGAGGCAGACCCATATAAGTGTTCAAAGGTTTGATTACAGCAGTTACATGAGACAGACCCATATAAGTGTTCAAAGGTTTGATTACAGCAGTTACATGAGACAGACCCATATAAGTGTTCACAGGTTTGATTACAGCAGTTACATGTGACAGACCCATATAAGTGTTCACAGGTTTGATTACAGCAGTTACATGTGACAGACCCATATAAGTGTTCACAGGTTTGATTACAGCAGTTACATGAGACAGACCCAAATAAGTGTTCACAGGTTTGATTACAGCAGTTACATGAGACAGACCCATATAAGTGTTCACAGGTTTGATTACAGCAGTTACATGTGACAGACCCATATAAGTGTTCACAGGTTTGATTACAGCAGTTACATGTGACAGACCCATATAAGTGTTCACAGGTTTGATTACAGCAGTTACATGAGACAGACCCATATAAGTGTTCAGGTTTGATTACAGCAGTTACATGTGACAGACCCATATAAGTGTTCACAGGTTTGATTACAGCAGTTACATGAGACAGACCCATATAAGTGTTCACAGGTTTGATTACAGCAGTTACATGAGACAGACCCATATGTTCACAGATTTGATTACAGCAGTTTGATTACAGACAGTTACAGGTTTGATTACAGACAGACAGACCCATATAAGTGTTCACAGGTTTGATTACAGCAGTTACATGTGACAGACCCATATAAGTGTTCACAGGTTTGATTACAGCAGTTACATGAGACAGACCCATATAAGTGTTCACAGGTTTGATTACAGCAGTTACATGAGACAGACCCATATAAGTGTTCACAGGTTTGATTACAGCAGTTACATGTGACAGACCCATATAAGTGTTCACAGGTTTGATTACAGCAGTTACATGTGACAGACCCATATAAGTGTTCACAGGTTTGATTACAGCAGTTACATGAGACAGACCCATGTAAGTGTTCACAGGTTTGATTACAGCAGTTACATGTGACAGACCCATATAAGTGTTCACAGGTTTGATTACAGCAGTTACATTTGATTACAGACAGACCCCATATAAGTTTGTTCAGCAGTTACAGGTTTGATTACAGCAGTTACATGAGACAGACCCATATAAGTGTTCACAGGTTTGATTACAGCAGTTACATGTGACAGACCCATATAAGTGTTCACAGGTTTGATTACAGCAGTTACATGTGACAGACCCATATAAGTGTTCACAGGTTTGATTACAGCAGTTACATGACAGACCCATATAAGTGTTCACAGCAGTTACATGAGACAGACCCATATAAGTGTTCAAAGGTTTGATTACAGCAGTTACATGAGTTACAGACAGACCCATATAAGTTTTTGATTACAGCAGTCATTACAGACCCATATAAGTGTTCACAGGTTTGATTACAGCAGTTACATGTGACAGACCCATATAAGTGTTCACAGGTTTGATTACAGCAGTTATGTGACAGACCCATGTGTTCACAGGTTTGATTACAGACCCAGACCCATATAAGTGTTCACAGGTTTGATTACAGCAGGTTACATGTGACAGACCCATATAAGTGTTCACAGGTTTGATTACAGGTTTGATTACCCATATAAGTGTTCAGGTTTGATTACAGCAGTTACATGTGACAGACCCATATAAGTGTTCACAGGTTTGATTACAGCAGTTACATGAGACAGACCCATATAAGTGTTCACAGGTTTGATTACAGCAGTTACATGAGACAGACCCATATAAGTGTTCACAGGTTTGATTACAGCAGTTACATGAGACAGACCCATATAAGTGTTCACAGGTTTGATTACAGCAGTTACATGACAGACCCATATAAGTGTTCACAGGTTTGATTACAGCAGTTACATGTGACAGACCCATATAAGTGTTCACAGGTTTGATTACAGCAGTTACATGAGACAGACCCATATAAGTGTTCACAGGTTTGATTACAGCAGTTACATGAGACAGACCCATATAAGTGTTCACAGGTTTGATTACAGCAGTTACATGAGACAGACCCATATAAGTGTTCACAGGTTTGATTACAGCAGTTACATGACAGACCCATATAAGTTTCACAGGTTTGATTACAGCAGTTACATGTGACAGACCCATATAAGTGTTCACAGGTTTGATTACAGCAGTTACATGAGACAGACCCATATAAGTTTTCACAGGTTTGATTACAGCAGTTACATGAGACAGACCCATGTAAGTGTTCACAGATTTGATTACCAGTTATAAGACCCATATAAGTTCACAGGTTTGATTACAGCAGTTACATGAGACAGACCAGCAGTTATACAGACCCATATAAGTGTTCACAGGTTTGATTACAGCAGTTACATGTAAGACAGACCCATATAAGTGTTCACAGGTTTGATTACAGCAGTTACATGACAGACCCATATAAGTGTTCACAGGTTTGATTACAGCAGTTACATGGTTTGACAGACCCATATAAGTGTTCAAAGGTTTGATTACAGCAGTTACATGTGACAGACCCATATAAGTGTTCACAGGTTTGATTACAGCAGGTTTGATTACAGACCCAGTTAAGTGTTCATTTGAAGTGTTCACAGGTTTGATTACAGCAGTTACATGTTCAGACCCATATAAGTGTTCACAGGTTTGATTACAGTTCAGTTTGATTATGACAGACCCATATAAGTGTATTTGATTAAGTGTTGTTCACAGGTTTGATTACAGCAGTTACATGTGACAGACCCATATAAGTGTTCACAGGTTTGATTACAGCAGTTACATGAGACAGACCCATATAAGTGTTCACAGGTTTGATTACAGCAGTTACATGTGACAGACCCATATAAGTGTTCACAGGTTTGATTACAGCAGTTACATGAGACACAGACCCATATAAGTGTTCACAGGTTTGATTACAGCAGTTACATGAGACAGACCCATATAAGTGTTCACAGGTTTGATTACAGCAGTTACATGAGACAGACCCATATAAGTGTTCACAGGTTTGATTACAGCAGTTACATGAGACAGACCCATATAAGTGTTCACAGGTTTGATTACAGCAGTTACATGAGACAGACCCATATAAGTGTTCACAGGTTTGATTACAGCAGTTACATGTGACAGACCCATATAAGTGTTCACAGGTTTGATTACAGCAGTTACATGTGACAGACCCATATAAGTGTTCACAGGTTTGATTACAGCAGTTTGATATAAGTGTTCACAGGTTTGATTACAGCAGTTACATGACAGACCCATATAAGTGTTCACAGGTTTGATTACAGCAGTTACATGAGACAGACCCATATAAGTGTTCACAGGTTTGATTACAGCAGTTACATGAGACAGACCCATATAAGTGTTCACAGGTTTGATTACAGCAGTTACATGTGACAGACCCATATAAGTGTTCACAGGTTTGATTACAGCAGTTACATGAGACAGACCCATATAAGTGTTCACAGGTTTGATTACAGCAGTTACATGAGACAGACCCATATAAGTGTTCACAGGTTTGATTACAGCAGTTACATGTGACAGACCCATATAAGTGTTCACAGGTTTGATTACAGCAGTTACATGTGACAGACCCATATAAGTGTTCACAGGTTTGATTACAGCAGCAGTTACATGTGACAGACCCATATAAGTGTTCACAGGTTTGATTACAGCAGTTACATGAGACAGACCCCATATAAGTGTTCACAGGTTTGATTACAGCAGTTACATGTTTATAAGTGTTCACAGGTTTGATTACAGCAGTACAGACAGACCCATTAAGTGTTCACAGGTTTGACAGACCCATATAAGTGTTCACAGGTTTGATTACAGCAGTTACATGTGACAGACCCATTTGGTTTGATTACAGCAGTTACATGAGACAGACCCATATAAGTGTCCACAGGTTTGATTACAGCAGTAACATGACCCATATAAGTGTTCACAGGTTTGATTACAGCAGTTACATGAGACAGACCCATATAAGTGTTCACAGGTTTGATTACAGCAGTTACATGAGACAGACCCATATAAGTGTTCACAGGTTTGATTACAGCAGTTACATGTGACAGACCCATATAAGTGTTCACAGGTTTGATTACAGCAGTTACATGAGACAGACCCATATAAGTGTTCACAGGTTTGATTACAGCAGTTACATGAGACAGACCCATATAAGTGTTCACAGTTACATGTTTATAAGTGTTCACAGACCCAGTTACATGCAGTTTTTGATTACAGCAGTTACATGAGACAGACCCATATAAGTACAGTTTGATTACAGTTACATGTGACAGTTTGATTACAGCAGTTACATGAGACAGACCCATATAAGTGTTCACAGGTTTGATTACAGCAGTTACATGTGACAGACCCATATAAGTGTTCACAGGTTTTGATTACAGCCCAGTTTCATGTGACAGACCCCCATATAAGTGTTCACAGGTTTGATTACAGCAGTTACATGAGACAGACCCATATAAGTGTTCACAGGTTTGATTACAGCAGTTACATGAGACAGACCCATATAAGTGTTCACAGGTTTGATTACAGCAGTTACATGAGACAGACCCATATAAGTGTTCACAGGTTTGATTACAGCAGTTACATGACAGACCCATATAAGTGTTCACAGGTTTGATTACAGCAGTTACATGAGACAGACCCATATAAGTGTTCACAGGTTTGATTACAGCAGTTACATGTGACAGACCCATATAAGTGTTCACAGGTTTGATTACAGCAGTTACATGAGACAGACCCATATAAGTTTGTTCAGCAGGTTTGATTACAGCAGTTACATGAGACAGACCCATATAAGTGTTCACAGGTTTGAGTTTTGAGTTACATGTGACAGACCCATATAAGTGTTCACAGGTTTGATTACAGACAGACCCACCCATATAAGTGTTCAGACCCATGGTTTGATTACAGCAGTTACATGTGACAGACCCATATAAGTGTTCACAGGTTTGATTACAGCAGTTACATGTGACAGACCCATATAAGTGTTCACAGGTTTGATTACAGCAGTTACATGAGACAGACCCATATAAGGTTTCATTACAGGTTTGATTACAGCAGTTTTGATTACAGCAGACAGACAGACCCATATAAGTGTTCATTTGATTACAGCAGTTACATGACAGACCCATATAAGTGTTCACAGGTTTGATTACAGCAGTTACATGTGACAGACCCATATAAGTGTTCACAGGTTTGATTTTACATGACAGACCCATATAAGTTCACAGGTTTGATTACAGCAGTTACATGAGACAGACCCATATAAGTGTTCACAGGTTTGATTACAGCAGTTACATGAGACACCCCATATAAGTGTTCACAGGTTTGATTAGCAGTTACAGGTTTGATTACAGACAGACCCATATAAGTGTTCACAGGTTTGATTACAGCAGTTACATGAGACAGACCCATATAAGTGTTCACAGGTTTGATTACAGCAGTTACATGAGACAGACCCATATAAGTGTTCACAGGTTTGATAAGCAGTTACATGTCAGACCCATATAAGTGGTTTGATTACAGCAGTTACATGTGACAGACCCATATAAGTGTTCACAGGTTTGATTACAGCAGTTACATGTGACAGACCCATATAAGTGTTCACAGGTTTGATTACAGCAGTTACATGAGACAGACCCATATAAGTGTTCACAGGTTTGATTACAGCAGTTACATGTGACAGACCCATATAAGTGTTCACAGGTTTGATTACAGCAGTTACATGTGACAGACCCATATAAGTGTTCACAGGTTTGATTACAGCAGTTACATGAGACAGACCCATATAAGTGTTCACAGGTTTGGTTTAAGTGATTTGATTACAGCAGTTACATGAGACAGACCCATATAAGTGTTCACAGGTTTGATTACAGCAGTTACATGAGACAGACCCATATATAAGTGTTCACAGGTTTGATTACAGCAGTTACATGAGACAGACCCATATAAGTGTTCACAGGTTTGATTACAGCAGTTACATGAGACAGACCCATATAAGTGTTCACAGGTTTGATTACAGCAGTTACATGTGACAGACCCATATAAGTGTTCACAGGTTTGATTACAGCAGTTACATGAGACAGACCCATATAAGTGTTCACAGGTTTGATTACAGCAGTTACATGTGACAGACCCATATAAGTGTTCACAGGTTTGATTACAGCAGTTACATGAGACAGACCCATATAAGTGTTCACAGGTTTGATTACAGCAGTTACATGAGACAGACCCATATAAGTGTTCACAGGTTTGATTACAGCAGTTACATGTGACAGACCCATATAAGTGTTCACAGGTTTGATTACAGCAGTTACATGTGACAGACCCATATAAGTGTTCACAGGTTTGATTACAGCAGTTACATGAGACAGACCCATATAAGTGTTCACAGGTTTGATTACAGCAGTTACATGAGACAGACCCATATAAGTGTTCACAGGTTTGATTACAGCAGTTACATGTGACAGACCCATATAAGTGTTCACAGGTTTGATTACAGCAGTTACATGAGACAGACCCATATAAGTGTTCACAGGTTTGATTACAGCAGTTACATGTGACAGACCCATATAAGTGTTCACAGGTTTGATTACAGCAGTTACATGTGACAGACCCATATAAGTGTTCACAGGTTTGATTACAGCAGTTACATGAGACCCATATAAGTGTTCACAGGTTTGATTACAGCAGTTACATGTGACAGACCCATATAAGTGTTCACAGGTTTGATTACAGCAGTTACATGAGACAGACCCATATAAGTGTTCACAGGTTTGATTACAGCAGTTACATGTGACAGACCCATATAAGTGTTCACAGGTTTGATTACAGCAGTTACATGTGACAGACCCATATAAGTGTTCACAGGTTTGATTACAGCAGTTACATGAGACAGACCCATATAAGTGTTCACAGGTTTGATTACAGCAGTTACATGTGACAGACCCATATAAGTGTTCACAGGTTTGATTACAGCAGTTACATGTGACAGACCCATATAAGTGTTCACAGGTTTGATTACAGCAGTTACATGAGACAGACCCATATAAGTGTTCACAGGTTTGATTACAGCAGTTACATGAGACAGACCCATATAAGTGTTCACAGGTTTGATTACAGCAGTTACATGAGACAGACCCATATAAGTGTTCACAGGTTTGATTACAGCAGTTACATGAGACAGACCCATATAAGTGTTCACAGGTTTGATTACAGCAGTTACATGAGACAGACCCATATAAGTGTTCACAGGTTTGATTACAGCAGTTACATGTGACAGACCCATATAAGTGTTCACAGGTTTGATTACAGCAGTTACATGTGACAGACCCATATAAGTGTTCACAGGTTTGATTACAGCAGTTACATGAGACAGACCCATATAAGTGTTCACAGGTTTGATTACAGCAGTTACATGAGACAGACCCATATAAGTGTTCAAGGTTTGATTACAGCAGTTTGATTACAGGTTTGATTACAGTTACATGAGACAGACCCATATAAGTGTTCACAGGTTTGATTACAGCAGTTACATGTGACAGACCCATATAAGTGTTCACAGGTTTGATTACAGGTTTGATTAAGTGTTCACAGGTTTGATTACAGCAGTTACATGTACCCATATAAGTGTTCACAGGTTTGATTACAGCAGTTACCCATGACAGACCCATATAAGTGTTCACAGGTTTGATTACAGCAGTTACATGTGACAGACCCATATAAGTGTTCACAGGTTTGACAGACCCCATATAAGTGTTCACAGGTTTGATTACAGCAGTTACATGAGACAGACCCATATAAGTGTTCATTTGATTACAGCAGTTACATGACCCCATATAAGTGTTCAAGGTTTGTTACATGTGACAGACCCATATAAGTGTTCACAGGTTTGATTACAGCAGTTACATGTGAGTTACATGAGACAGACCCATATAAGTGTTCACAGGTTTGATTACAGCAGTTACATGAGACAGACCCATATAAGTGTTCATTTGATTACAGCAGTTACATGACAGACCCATATAAGTGTTCACAGGTTTGATTGATTATGTGACAGACCCATATAAGTGTTCACAGGTTTGATTACAGACAGACCCATATAAGTGTTCACAGGTTTGATTACAGCAGTTACATGTGACAGACCCATATGTTCAAGGTTTGTTCACAGGTTTGATTACAGACCCAGTTTCACAGGTTTGACAGACCCATATAAGTGTTCACAGGTTTGATTACAGCAGTTACATGAGACAGACCCATATAAGTGTTCACAGGTTTGATTACAGCAGTTACATGCAGACCCATTAAGTGTTCACAGGTTTGATTACAGCAGTTACATGTGACAGACCCATATAAGTGTTCACAGGTTTGATTACAGCAGTTACATGTGACAGACCCATATAAGTGTTCACAGGTTTGATTACAGCAGTTACATGAGACAGACCCATATAAGTGTTCACAGGTTTGATTACAGCAGTTACATGAGACAGACCCATATAAGTGTTCACAGGTTTGATTACAGCAGTTACATGAGACAGACCCATATAAGTGTTCAGGTTTGATTATTAATGTGTTCCATATAAGTGTTCACAGGTTTGATTACAGCAGTTACATGAGACAGACCCATATAAGTGTTCACAGGTTTGATTACAGCAGTTACATGTGACAGACCCATATAAGTGTTCACAGGTTTGATTACAGCAGTTACATGAGACAGACCCATATAAGTGTTCACAGGTTTGATTACAGCAGTTACATGAGACAGACCCATATAAGTGTTCACAGGTTTGATTACAGCAGTTACATGAGACAGACCCATATAAGTGTTCACAGGTTTGATTACAGCAGTTACATGAGACAGACCCATATAAGTGTTCACAGGTTTGATTACAGCAGTTACATGTGACAGACCCATATAAGTGTTCACAGGTTTGATTACAGCAGTTACATGTGACAGACCCATATAAGTGTTCACAGGTTTGATTACAGCAGTTACATGAGACAGACCCATATAAGTGTTCACAGGTTTGATTACAGCAGTTACATGAGACAGACCCATATAAGTGTTCACAGGTTTGATTACAGCAGTTACATGTGACAGACCCATATAAGTGTTCACAGGTTTGATTACAGCAGTTACATGTGACAGACCCATATAAGTGTTCACAGGTTTGATTACAGCAGTTACATGTGACAGACCCATATAAGTGTTCACAGGTTTGATTACAGCAGTTACATGTGACAGACCCATATAAGTGTTCACAGGTTTGATTACAGCAGTTACATGAGACAGACCCATATAAGTGTTCACAGGTTTGATTACAGCAGTTACATGTGACAGACCCATATAAGTGTTCACAGGTTTGATTACAGCAGTTACATGTGACAGACCCATATAAGTGTTCACAGGTTTGATTACAGCAGTTACATGAGACAGACCCATATAAGTGTTCACAGGTTTGATTACAGCAGTTACATGAGACAGACCCATATAAGTGTTCACAGGTTTGATTACAGCAGTTACATGAGACAGACCCATATAAGTGTTCACAGGTTTGATTACAGCAGTTACATGAGACAGACCCATATAAGTGTTCACAGGTTTGATTACAGCAGTTACATGTGACAGACCCATATAAGTGTTCACAGGTTTGATTACAGCAGTTACATGAGACAGACCCATATAAGTGTTCACAGGTTTGATTACAGCAGTTACATGAGACAGACCCATATAAGTGTTCACAGGTTTGATTACAGCAGTTACATGAGACAGACCCATATAAGTGTTCACAGGTTTGATTACAGCAGTTACATGAGACAGACCCATATAAGTGTTCACAGGTTTGATTACAGCAGTTACATGGACAGACCCATATAAGTGTTCACAGGTTTGATTACAGCAGTTACATGAGACAGACCCATATAAGTGTTCACAGGTTTGATTACAGCAGTTACATGAGACAGACCCATATAAGTGTTCACAGGTTTGATTACAGCAGTTACATGTGACAGACCCATATAAGTTTTTGATTACAGCAGTTGAGACAGACCCATATAAGTGTTCACAGGTTTGATTACAGACCCCATATAAGTGTTCACAGGTTTGATTACAGCAGTTACATGAGACAGACCCATATAAGTGTTCACAGGTTTGATTACAGCAGTTACATGAGACAGACCCATATAAGTGTTCACAGGTTTGATTACAGCAGTATAAGTGTTCACAGGTTTGATTACAGCACCCACATGAGACAGACCCATATAAGTGTTCACAGGTTTGATTACAGCAGTTACATGTGACAGACCCATATAAGTGTTCACAGGTTTGATTACAGCAGTTACATGAGACAGACCCATATAAGTGTTCATTACAGGTTACATTACAGCAGTTACATGTTCACAGGTTTGATTACAGCATGAGACAGACCAATATAAGTGTTCACAGGTTTGATTACAGCAGTTACATGTGACAGACCCATATAAGTGTTCATTTGATTACAGCAGTTACATGTGACAGACCCATATAAGTGTTCACAGGTTTGATTACAGCAGTTACATGAGACAGACCCATATAAGTGTTCACAGGTTTGATTACAGCAGTTACATGTGACAGACCCATATAAGTGTTCACAGGTTTGATTACAGCAGTTACATGTGACAGACCCATATAAGTGTTCACAGGTTTGATTACAGCAGTTACATGTGACAGACCCATATAAGTGTTCACAGGTTTGATTACAGCAGTTACATGTGACAGACCCATATAAGTGTTCACAGGTTTGATTACAGCAGTTACATGTGACAGACCCATATAAGTGTTCACAGGTTTGATTACAGCAGTTACATGAGACAGACCCATATAAGTGTTCAAAGGTTTGATTACAGCAGTTACATGACAGACCCAGATAGATACGCCCAGGTTTGATTACAGCAGTTACATGAGACAGACCCATATAAGTGTTCACAGGTTTGATTACAGCAGTTACATGTGACAGACCCATATAAGTGTTCACAGGTTTGATTACAGCAGTTACATGTGACAGACCCATATAAGTGTTCACAGGTTTGATTACAGCAGTTACATGAGACAGACCCATATAAGTGTTCACAGGTTTGATTACAGCAGTTACATGAGACAGACCCATATAAGTGTTCACAGGTTTGATTACAGCAGTTACATGAGACAGACCCATATAAGTGTTCACAGGTTTGATTACAGCAGTTACATGTGACAGACCCATATAAGTGTTCACAGGTTTGATTACAGCAGTTACATGTGACAGACCCATATAAGTGTTCACAGGTTTGATTACAGCAGTTACATGTGACAGACCCATATAAGTGTTCACAGGTTTGATTACAGCAGTTACATGAGACAGACCCATATAAGTGTTCACAGGTTTGATTACAGCAGTTACATGAGACAGACCCATATAAGTGTTCACAGGTTTGATTACAGTTTGACAGACCCATATAAGTGTTCAGCAGATTACAGCAGTTACATGTGACAGACCCATATAAGTGTTCACAGGTTTGATTACAGACATGTGACAGACCCATATAAGTGTTCACAGGTTTGATTACAGCAGTTACATGAGACAGACCCATATAAGTGTTCACAGGTTTGATTACAGCAGTTACATGAGACAGACCCATATAAGTGTCCACAGGTTTGATTACAGCAGTTACATGAGACAGACCCATATAAGTGTTCACAGGTTTGATTACAGCAGTTACATGTGACAGACCCATATATGTAAGTTTTTACAGGTTTGATTACCCATATAAGTGCACAGGTTTGATTACATGTGACAGACCCATATAAGTGTTTTGATTTTGATTACAGCAGTTACATGAGACAGACCCATATAAGTGTTCACAGGTTTGATTACAGCAGTTACATGACAGACAGGTTTGATTACCATTATAAGACCCATGTTCACAGGTTTGATTACAGCAGTTACATGAGACAGACCCATATAAGTGTTCACAGGTTTGATTACAGCAGTTACATGTGACACCCATATAAGTGTTCAAAGGTTTGATTACAGCAGTTACATGTGACAGACCCATATAAGTGTTCACAGGTTTGATTACAGCAGTTACATGAGACAGACCCATATAAGTGTTCACAGGTTTGACAGGTTTGATTACAGAGTTTTGATTACAGACAGACCCATATAAGTTTGTTCAGCACATGGTTTGATTACAGCAGTTACATGAGACAGACCCATATAAGTGTTCACAGGTTTGATTACAGCAGTTACATGTTACATGACAGACCCATATAAGTGTTCACAGGTTTGATTACAGCAGTTACATGAGACAGACCCATATAAGTGTTCACAGGTTTGATTACAGTTCTGGGTTTGACATGTTACATGACAGACCCATATAAGTGTTCACAGGTTTGATTACAGTTACATGTGACAGACCCATATAAGTGTTCACAGGTTTGATTACAGCAGTTACATGTGACAGACCCATATAAGTGTTCACAGGTTTGATTACAGCAGTTACATGTGACAGACCCATATAAGTGTTCACAGGTTTGATTACAGCAGTTACATGTGACAGACCCATATAAGTGTTCACAGGTTTGATTACAGCAGTTACATGTGACAGACCCATATAAGTGTTCACAGGTTTGATTACAGATTACATGTGACAGACCCATATAAGTGTTCACAGGTTTGATTACAGCAGTTACATGACAGACCCATATAAGTGTTCACAGGTTTGATTACAGCAGTTACATGAGACAGACCCATATAAGTGTTCACAGGTTTGATTACAGGTTTGATTAGACCCATATAAGTGTTCAGGTTTGATTACAGCAGTTACATGTGACAGACCCATTTGATAAGTGTTCATGAGACAGGTTTGATTTGATTACAGCAGTTACATGAGACAGACCCATATAAGTGTTCACAGGTTTGATTACAGCAGTTACATGAGACAGACCCATATAAGTGTTCACAGGTTTGATTACAGCAGTTACATGAGACAGACCCATATAAGTGTTCACAGGTTTGATTACAGCAGTTACATGAGACAGACCCATATAAGTGTTCATTTGATTACAGCAGTTACATGACAGACCCATATAAGTGTTCACAGGTTTGATTACAGCAGTTACATGAGACAGACCCATATAAGTGTTCACAGGTTTGATTACAGCAGTTACATGAGACAGACCCATATAAGTGTTCACAGGTTTGATTACAGCAGTTACATGAGACAGACCCATATAAGTGTTCACAGGTTTGATTACAGGTTTGATTACAGCAGTTACATGAGACAGACCCATGTAAGTGTTCACAGGTTTGATTACAGCAGTTACATGACCCCATATAAGTGTTCACAGGTTTGATTACAGCAGTTACATGAGACAGACCCATATAAGTGTTCACAGGTTTGATTACAGCAGTTACATGAGACAGACCCATATAAGTGTTCACAGGTTTGATTACAGCAGTTACATGAGACAGACCCATATAAGTGTTCACAGGTTTGATTACAGCAGTTACATGTGACAGACCCATATAAGTGTTTGATTACAGCAGTTACATGAGACAGACCCATATAAGTGTTCACAGGTTTGATTACAGCAGTTACATGATGACATGACAGCAGTTACATGAGACAGACCCATAAGTGTGTTCACAGGTTTGATTACAGGTTTGATTACAGACCCAGTTTCACATTTGACAGACCCATGTGATAGACCCATATAAGTGTTCACAGGTTTGATTACAGCAGTTACATGAGACAGACCCATATAAGTGTTCACAGGTTTGATTACAGCAGTTACATGAGACAGACCCATATAAGTGTTCACAGGTTTGATTACAGCAGTTACATGACATGTGACAGACCCATATAAGTGTTCACAGGTTTGATTACAGCAGTTACATGTGAGACAGACCCATTTGATTATAAGTGTTCACAGGTTTGATTACAGCAGTTACATGTGACAGACCCATATAAGTGTTCACAGGTTTGATTACAGCAGTTACATGAGACAGACCCATATAAGTGTTCACAGGTTTGATTACAGCAGTTACATGTGACAGACCCATATAAGTGTTCACAGGTTTGATTACAGCAGTTACATGAGACAGACCCATATAAGTGTTCACAGGTTTGATTACAGCAGTTACATGTGACAGACCCATATAAGTGTTCACAGGTTTGATTACAGCAGTTACATGAGACAGACCCATATAAGTGTTCACAGGTTTGATTACAGCAGTTACATGTGACAGACCCATATAAGTGTTCACAGGTTTGATTACAGCAGTTACATGAGACAGACCCATATAAGTGTTCACAGGTTTGATTACAGCAGTTACATGAGACAGACCCATATAAGTGTTCACAGGTTTGATTACAGCAGTTACATGACAGACCCATATAAGTGTTCACAGGTTTGATTACAGCAGTTACATGAGACAGACCCATATAAGTGTTCACAGGTTTGATTACAGCAGTTACATGAGACAGACCCATATAAGTGTTCACAGGTTTGATTACAGCAGTTACATGTGACAGACCCATATAAGTGTTCACAGGTTTGATTACAGCAGTTAGATGTGACAGACCCATATAAGTGTTCACAGGTTTGATTACAGCAGTTACATGAGACAGACCCATATAAGTGTTCAAAGGTTTGATTACAGCAGTTACATGAGACAGACCCATATAAGTGTTCACAGGTTTGATTACAGCAGTTACATGTGACAGACCCATATAAGTGTTCACAGGTTTGATTACAGCAGTTACATGAGACAGACCCATATAAGTGTTCACAGGTTTGATTACAGCAGTTACATGAGACAGACCCATATAAGTGTTCACAGGTTTGATTACAGCAGTTACATGAGACAGACCCATATAAGTGTTCACAGGTTTGATTACAGCAGTTACATGAGACAGACCCATATAAGTGTTCACAGGTTTGATTACAGCAGTTACATGTGACAGACCCATATAAGTGTTCACAGGTTTGATTACAGCAGTTACATGTGACAGACCCATATAAGTGTTCACAGGTTTGATTACAGCAGTTACATGAGACAGACCCATATAAGTGTTCACAGGTTTGATTACAGCAGTTACATGAGACAGACCCATATAAGTGTTCACAGGTTTGATTACAGCAGTTACATGTGACAGACCCATATAAGTGTTCACAGGTTTGATTACAGCAGTTACATGAGACAGACCCATATAAGTGTTCACAGGTTTGATTACAGGTTTGACAGACCCATTAAGTGTTCAGGTTTGATTACAGTTACATGTGACAGACCCATATAAGTGTCCACAGGTTTGATTACAGCAGTTACATGTGACAGACCCATATAAGTGTTCACAGGTTTGATTACAGCAGTTACATGAGACAGACCCATATAAGTGTTCACAGGTTTGATTACAGCAGTTACATGTGACAGACCCATATAAGTGTTCAAAGGTTTGATTACAGCAGTTACATGAGACAGACCCATATAAGTGTTCACAGGTTTGATTACAGCAGTTACATGGGACAGACCCATATAAGTGTTCACAGGTTTGATTACAGCAGTTACATGAGACAGACCCATATAAGTGTTCACAGGTTTGATTACAGCAGTTACATGTGACAGACCCATATAAGTGTTCACAGGTTTGATTACAGCAGTTACATGTGACGGACCCATATAAGTGTTCACAGGTTTGATTACAGCAGTTACATGAGACAGACCTATATAAGTGTTCACAGGTTTGATAACAGCAGTTACATGTGACAGACCCATATAAGTGTTCACAGGTTTGATTACAGCAGTTACATGAGACAGACCCATATAAGTGTTCACAGGTTTGATTACAGCAGTTACATGAGACAGACCCATATAAGTGTTCAAAGGTTTGATTACAGCAGTTACATGAGACAGACCCATATAAGTGTTCACAGGTTTGATTACAGCAGTTACATGAGACAGACCCATATAAGTGTTCACAGGTTTGATTACAGCAGTTACATGTGACAGACCCATATAAGTGTTCACAGGTTTGATTACAGCAGTTACATGTGACAGACCCATTTAAGTGTTCACAGGTTTTCTGAGCTTAAAGCTCTCGTTTCCTGTTCCTTTGCAGCTCTACACCATCCACCTGATCACGTCCGGCTTGTTCGACCGACAGCCCGCGGTCATCACGCGCCGCTACACCGACTTCGAGCGCCTCCACGCCCAGCTCCGCCGTTGCCACGGCGACGAGCTGGAAGGTGTGTGCTTCCCGTGCAAGAAGCTGCGGCGGAACTTCGTTGCGGAGACCATCGCCAAGCTCAGCCGGGCCTTCGAGCAGTACCTTTCCCACCTCCACTCCCTGTCTGAGGTGCGGCACGCGCCCACCTTCCTGGAGTTCTTTTACCTGGGCGACCTGCGGGCGGGGCAGGTGCTGCTCCGCGGCGGCCAGTACCGCGAGGCGCTGGGCCTCATCCTGAACGCCCTGAGACTTCAGGAGAAGCTCGGCTGCCAGACCCTGCACCGCCAGCGGCCACACTGGCTCTTCACCCTGCTGGCCCTGGTTGCCTGCTTCCAGGAGCTGGACCAGCTGGGCGAGGCCCAGGAGCACTGCGACCGCGCCCTGGAGGACCTCGCCCCTACCCAGCATGCCCTGCAGCAGCCCAACCTCAGCCTCCACCCGCTCTTGGTCCCCCTCCTGCAGGCCAATGTGCGGCTGTCCTGGAAGATCTCCAAGGACAAACGGCGATGGGAGGCGCTCCTGCGGGAGATACAGGAGTCCGGGGTGGACACGAGCGGCCAGCCCACCCTCAAAGAGTATCTGGTGAAAGAGGTCCTCGGGGACGGCGAGGAGGACCCCAAACTCAGGGTCAAAGGTGACGGCACATGACCCCACCATTTGAGTGACCGACGATAGCCGAGTCTCGCGACCACCAGCGAATAATTTGTGGTTTATACCTGATTTCTGTAAAGGTCTCGGAACGCATCACTGTCTTAATTTATCCAGCACATTTCCGCGGTTAAAAGCGCTTAAGAGGCAGTTTCACAGGCGCAGATTAAGCTCACTCCTTGACCACTCCGTGTTTCGCACGGAGAACTTTCATTCAAAATTTAATTTTTACCTGGACTGTGCTTAATTTGTGTCTGTGAAGCTGGCTCATGTAGTTTTATGAACTGATGATGGCGGAAAGTATTTTCTGCTTATGACTAAAATGGAAATTTTGGCTCTTCAGACCAGCAGTGCTGTGTCATTCATACTCTGCTGGAGTCGGGAAAATGTTAAGGTGAGGTGCAGCTGGCTTGAATTATTGATTTTGCCTGTAACATCGAAGGGCACCAAGCAAAGAGCTCAGGTTGCATTTTTTTTTATTTCTTATTTAATATTTTAAATATCTGTACCCCAGAGTCATTGAAATGGAGCTGACGCGTCTGAAAGCACATATTAGGGATGGCAGTGAGGGAACTGATGGGCTGAAGGGAAGGCAGAATGTGCGTCATGCCTGGGAACAAATCAGGGCTTTGTTGGATAAATGTATTCCCACAGGAGAGGTGGTAATGCTGTGTTTTGTAATTCGATGTTAAGAGCTCTTTGCTTAAACGCAGGACGTGGTGTTGTAATGTTTGGACAACCCTGGTGAGACTGCTTGCTGTTATGGCTGTCTGAGGGAATGATTACGTTTTCCTGGCTGCAAAACTCAGGTTGAACCCAAGCAGCCCTTGCTCTATTGCTTAAACACAGTCATTTCTGGGCTCCTGTCTAGAATTTTTTTAGGGCACTGTTTTATGGTGCAAAATTTGTGCCGTTATTCTAAATATACATGTACAGTTACGCTGATTGGCTAGGAGTTATGGGCTGTACTGTTGCTCATCGGCTGGGACTTTCCCGGGTTATTTTACTGCTGATTGACCAAGTAGTCCTCACAGGCAATGCTTTTGTTAAAAGTTTAGGAGTCTAAGTACATGTGTTAATGGTGGTTGGTTAGGAATCTCACAGGCTATCCTAATGCTTTTGGTTTGTAATAGGTTGAGTTTATGCTGATTGGTCGGGAATGACACGAGCCATGCTAATGTTACTTGGTGTCTCGCAGTTTATGCTAATTGGTTCGGAGTCACACAAATTGTGCTCATTCTAATCGGTTAGGAGTGTCCGTGGTTGTGCTAGTGCTAGGAGGCAGTTACAGCAGCATTAGCTGAACTTTTAGGATGTGTTCATCAGACTCTGTGTTACTCTGCTGGCTGATGGCCGTTCTGTGGTGTGTAGCCCTCCATAATGTCTTTGGGCAACTGTAGGAAAGTGGAAGCAAGGGTCCTCCAAAATGAATGGGTCCTGAAACTGGATATAGAGGAGAGTTGAGTGAAAAAATCTTTTCTGTAAATCCTGGTCAGGTTGTACTTTTTATTAAAGAGATCTGGGTGAAATTCTTAAGTCTTGATGTTGCAGAACTCCACCCCTGATCCTGGAAAGGATACTGGGCCCAGGTTGGTTCTGTTTTAATGGCAGAATCACTGACTCGTCCACGCCGAAGGACCCGGCTGAAGTAGCTGTATCACAAGACTGTTTTTATTTAATCCAATCATTGTTGAGTAAATCTGGAAATAAGCACTCCCACCTCCGTCTTGGCCCCAGGGGTCAGGGTTGGGCAGGTTTTGTGTGGCCCCTGATTATTTGTGGACTTTTGTTTACTTGTTTTTATTTGGTTAACCTATTCAATATTATGCTGCTGAAATTTATATCATCCAGTGCGTGACCTATCATTTATAGCTCTATGTGTTATTGTTTGTTCTGCATTTGTTTACCTAGGTTGTCACAGTTTACATTATGTACACAGACCGGCTACAATAACAATTGTTTGAGATATGCACAGATATGCATTAAATACCATCTGCTGATCAAATATTGGACTCAGAAAAGGGCTGCTGTTGGATTTTTTTGGCATTCAGTTTAACTCAGTTTCCTTTTCTCAAGGGTCTGATTTTTTGCAGATGAAGATTAAGCTTAGTTCTGGACTTGCAGTTTTGTTTGTAAGTTGTTTAGCCTTGGCTTAATCTGTGTCTGCCTATAAACTGGCCCATATAGTTCCAGACATAATGAACAGAACTGGGATTTGATGTACTGAAATAACTGTAAAAAACAGGTTTTATTTAGTCTTTGTGTACTTTTACAGAGATTTATATTTTTCAATAAAGATGCACAACTAAATTGAGAGAGTGGAGTCCTGACGTGTGCTTGTTTGTACTGAATGTGGATTTCACGCGTGTTCCGCCTGCTTTACGTGCAGCGATGTCCCTGCATCTCTCTGTCTCCTGCTGTTGAGGGCAGATTGATATTTTCCCGTATTTTTCACACCTCTGAAGCCTAAGCCTTGTATCCCGTAGGCAGGAGAAACCAAAAGGAGCTTCTTTGAAGGGAGATTGCGAGATTCTTCTGAGATTGTCTCAGGTCACATCAGACAGAGCCGGCGCGTGAAGCCCTTGGAAAGGGAGCATTCAGCTCTGTTAAACTCATGCTCGGCGACTGATCTATGCTTTAATGCCAGCTATCTGTGGTTATACGGTAATGCTATGATTTAATATACCCATAATACGATGTAACATTGCAATATCTTGTGTTCATATACTCAACCATGATCGCATTAGTGTTATATCTACTCAGCTAAAATATTGTTTGTAAATCTGATATGCTTTGAGTGATTTCTCGTGAATATCTTGCGCTGTGCTAAAATGATGGCTTAATTTTTAATCCAGCCCACAGTTTGAGGATTTTTCTGTCCAGATCACCGTTGCTTTTCGCCTTGCTTCGGTTTTATGAAGTTCCCGCCATCCCCATGTTTTACAATAAGGGACCAAATGGGGTGCCGACTGCAGCTCGCGGATGCAGTACTTTGGTGTGAACAAGCTGAATTGAGGCCCTCTGCTGGACATTTTCAGTCCTGCAAGTGGTATTCCTAAGATCCTCCTATCATATTCCAAAGCATCTCTGAAAAAGAGCTTTATGGATATATCCAGATGCCGGGATGGGGGTAACTGCATCATTAATCCTAAAGTATACTTTTACTTTATGACTCAAAGGGATTTTTTCAGCTTGAAAAGTGCAGTTGATCTGATGCTGGAATGAGACCAAAGGTTCGCTGGACGGATGTGACCATGGATGTGTTCATGGGATGTGAGCAAAGAGGTGCTTTGTAACCTGTTACAGATCTCAGGACAGAGTCAAGTGCCAAACATGATATAGGCCGACTTCGGCATAACTTAACAAAACAGAGCTTGAACAAAAAGTGCTTTCAGAGCAGCCGGTCTGCGGTCAAGCAGAAACGAGCTGGAAGTAGGGGACTGATTGCTCTATGAAGTTGTAGGGGCTGGTCGGGGGTCCGGACCAGGATGGCGAGCTGGAATGACCTGGGCACATTGGCAGGTGAGCACCTACAAACGGGAGGGAAAACGAAACTGGAAGACGTCACTCGCCGAGACTGCTGAACCTGGGAGGATTTCCCCTGATGAATAAATATTTGGTTCTTTAGTAGATGTACACCCAAGACAAAGGACACAAGACACGAGACATCAATCCAACAAGGAAGAAATGAAGGCCAGGAACTAAAATGCACAAGATGACAATCAACAATGAGGAAGAACAGGTGTCAAAGGAAGAGGAATCCAACGAGGAGGGACGGGAGTGGAACAACAATAATGAAATGTGTGCAGGACTAGGAGAAGGGGTCACTTGGAATTTTTTTCCATTCTGAGATTAACGGGGTCAAAGTTCAGCCTGTTCTACTTACTACTGATTTCCCAGCACTACTGTAATGTCAATATACAACACTTTGCTGTGCACAAATTCACCCAATTTTTTTCTCAAAATGAAAAACTTGGATCACTCTTTGATTTTGTTGGAAAATCTCAATTTTCATAAAATGACCCAAGTGACCCCATTTCCTAGTCCTGCACACAAATAATGAGAATCGATGAACGAACGGAAACGGAAACCAGCAAGGACAGCTTGATTGCGTGGAGGAGTGCTGTAAGGGGAGGAACAGACAGGTTTGATGCATGAAACATGAAAGGTAGGGTGGATGCTTCAGGGGTTGTTGATGGAACTACCCATTTAAGATCTGACGAACCTGAGAGCCTCATAAACAGCTTAAAATATTACGTTTAACATTCTTGTATCGGCTCGATATTTCATAAATGTACCCAAACTTAATGAGAAATACTAATTAACATGGCTTTTAACTTAGGCCTTCCATATTGGATTGGTGCTGTTTAAAAAAAAAAAAAAAAAAAAAAACTTCTTTTTTTTTTGACTGCATCAAAGCCATTTGAAATGAATCATGAGGGTTATTGCAATTTTTTTTTTTTGGGGGGTGGGGCCATTCAGTGGTTGGTTTGCTCCTGTGTTTTGAATAGCTGTCCTGCTGCATAACCCAACTGTGCTTGAATGTCAGATCACATACTGATAACAGGATATTCTTCTTCAACCTTTCTAGAGAGAAATTAGGAATCCATCAATTATGGCAAGTCATCCAGATCCTGAAGCAGCCCCAGACATCTCACTGCCACAACCGTGTTTCACTGTTGATATGATTCTCTCATTGTGGAATGCTGTGTCAGCGTTGCACCAGATGTAATGGGACCCGCATCCTCCAGAAATCGCACTTTTGACTCATGTGTCTGCTGAACATTATCTCAAAATGCTTTGGGGTCATCGCGCTATTTTTTTGGTAAATGTGAGATGAGTTTGTTTCTTTTGGTCAGCAGGGCTTTCCGTCTTGCAGCTCAGTCATGGATACCATTTTTGCTCAGCGAGCAACATTTTTTGCTACCTGAGCCGAGTGAAGCCCGCAGTTCCTTAGATGTTTGTCTGGGGTCTTATGTGACTACCTGAAGCCATTGAAGCATTGTAAACAAATCCACTCCTGGATTGACCCCTATTCTATTCTGATTTGTGTTTGTTTGCTATACGTTGAGACCATTTAGCCCACTTGCAGTGGGTGCAAAGACTATTTATGTGATGTTTAGATTTAACAGGGCCACCAGTAATCAAGCCTGGGTGTGCCTAATTTAAACAAGACATCAATTAAATTTGGTTAATTTGCTGATTGAGTTATTAGGGGTGCAATTACAGCACTATAAGGTGACATTACAACCAGGTCATCTGCATACATTAGATGGTTAATGAGCCTGTCGCCCACCAAACATCCAGTCTTGCAGTCATGTCGTTTCAGTGACAATTCATCCATATACAGATTGAAGAGGACCGGTGACAATACCCCCCCCCGTCTTACTCCATTGGTGACAGGAAAGCTTGTTGATAAAGTCTTCCCCCATCTAACCTGCATGGTTTGTTTGGTATACCAGTAGTGCAAGATTCGTATTAAGTATGGAGGAACCCCTCGCTCTTGCAGTTTGATAAACAGTTTGTCATGGTTGATGCGGTCAAAAGCTTTAGATGCGTCTAAAAAGCACAAAAACACAGTTGTCTTGTGCCTCTTATATTTAGACACTACTTCCTTTAATGTGTAAACACACAAGTCTGTGCCATGCCCATTTTTAAAACCAAATTGGTTTTCAGGAGTCATTATGTATTCTTGGAGTTTGTCTAATAAAATCCGCTCTAGCACTTTAGATAATATACTTGCTTGATAATATACTTGTATTGAATTATACTAATATATATATATAGTGGCGCTTGAAAGTGAACCCTTTAAAATTTTCTGTATTTCTGCATAAATATGACCTAAAACATCAGATTTTCACTAAAGTCCTAAAAGTAGATAAAGAAAACCCAGTTAAACAAATGAGACAAAAATATTATACTTGGTCATTTATTTATTGAGGAAAATGATCCAATATTACATATCTGTGAGGGCCAAAAGTATGTGAACCTCTAGGATTAGTGATTAATTTGAAGGTGAAATTTGAGTCAGGTGTTTTCAATCAATGGGATGACAATGAGGTGTGAGTGAGCACCCTGTTTTATTTAAAGATCAGGGATCTATCAAAGTCTGATCTTCACAACACATGTTTGTGGAAATGTATCATGGCACGAACAAAGGAGATTTCTGAGGACCTCAGAAAAAGCGTCGTTGATGCTCATCAGGCTGGAAAAGGTTACAAAACCATCTCTAAAGAGTTTGGACTCCACCAATCCACAGTCAGACAGATTGTGTACATATGGAGGAAATTCAAGACCATTGTTACCCTCCCCAGGAGTGGTCGACCAGCAAAGATCACTCCAAGAGCAAGGCGTGTAATAGTCGGCAAGGTCACAAAGGACCCCAGGGTAACTTCTAAAGCAACTGAAGGCCTCTCTCACATTGGCTAATGTTAATGTTCATGAGTCCACCATCAGGAGAACAGTGAACAACAATGGTGTGCATGGCAGGGTTGCAAGGAGAAAGCCACTGCTCTCCAAAAAGAACATTGCTGCTCATCTGCAGTTTGCTAAAGATCACATGGACAAGCCAGAAGGCTATTGGAAAAATGTTTTGTGGACGGATGAGACCAAAATAGAACTTGTTGGTTTAAATGAGAAGCGTTATGTTTGGAGAAAGGAAAGCACTGCAATCCAGCATAAGAACCTTATCCCATCAAACGTGGTGGTAGTATCATGGTTTGGGCCTGTTTTGCTGCATCTGGGCCAGGACGGCTTGCCATCATTGATGGAACAATGAATTCTGAATTATACCAGCGAATTCTAAAGGAAAATGTCTAGACATCTGTCCATGAACTGAATCTCAAGATAAGGTGGGTCATGCAACAAGACAATGACCCTAAGCACACAAGTCGTTCTACCAAAGAATGGTTAAAGAAGAATAAAGTTAATGTTTTGGAACGGCCAAGTCAAAGTCCTGACCTTAATCCAATCGAAATGTTGTGGAAGGACCTGAAGTGAGCAGTTCATGTGAGGAAACCCACCAACATCCCAGAGTTGAAGCTGTTCTGTATAAAGGAATGGGCTAAAATTCCTCCAAGCCGATGTGCAGGACTGATCAACAGTTACCGGAAATGTTTACTTGCAGTTATTGCTGCACAAGGGGGTCACACCAGATACTGAAAGCAAATGTTCACATACTTTTGCCACTCACAGATAGGTAATATTGGATCATTTTCCTCAATAAATAAATGACCAAATATAATACTTTTGTCTCATTTGTTTAACTGGGTTCTCTTTATCTACTTCTAGGACTTGTGTGAAAGTCTGATGTTGTTTTAGGTCATATTTATGCAGAAATCTAGAAAATTCTAAAGGGTTCACAAACTTTCAAGGACCACTGTGTGTGTGTGTATATATATATATATATATATATATACACTTGTCTTGAATTATGTATAGCGGCTATGTTTATGCAGAAACTAGTCTGTGGAAGTCGGTGGGCGCGCGGACCCAGGCATTTCAGTCGCGCGCATTCCCTCCTCCCTCTAGCCTGCGATGTTTTGGACTCAACTTTGAAACTTTGCTGTTGACGATCAGTCCTGCCGCCGAACCAAGGTAACAAAAGACATGAAGGGAGTGGGGTTTTTAGTTTCGGCTATCCTGTTTTTAATCTTGATGGACTGTACAAGCGCAGGTCCAGGCAACTCCACAGGTGAGCAGTCAAACGAATCCTCTGTTGATCCTGATGATAAACTACGAAAATTGTTCGTCAGCATTATCGGCATTGCTGAACATGCTTCCTAATGCGCGAGAGATATGATGAATTGGCTCCGTACATCATCTGTATTCAAGTGGATTTTTTCTTCATGACCATCATGATTGCGGTCTACTTTAGGTGATGGCAGACATGAGAAAAAGTTAGTCTGCGTTCATAGACCTGCAATGTAAACTTGAAAAACCAAGAAATGCAAAAAAGGGAATGCGGGAACACATTGTGGCGTTTGCTGAATGCTAAAATTATGTGATAATATTTGGCTTCTCTGCCTCCATTGTTTTCAGCTGAAATTTATTCCGTTTTGTGGGCCATACAAAGCATTCTCATAATGGACTGAAACATGGACTGTAAGGTAATAGGCATGTAACGAAAATTCCCCTTGCCATTTGTTATAAGTAGGCTATCTGCGCATAATAGACTAATTATGAGGGGGGAAAAACCGGCTGGATCAGAAAGTTCACAGTGTGAATGAATCCCAGGAAAAGTCCCGTTTACCAGTTTCTTTCTTGACGGCGCCTATTAACTAATTTGTTTATTTTGCTGACTTTGCCTTTGTCTTCAATAATACTATAAGCATTTTTCAAACGTTTTTATCTGCCTACGTAGCAATAACGCTATGAATAACATTGTTTGAATTATCCATTTTATTAATTGATGTGACTTTTAAAAACTTGTGTTATGAATTCACGAACAAGACAGTTATTGCGCCAATTAAGATGATTTCGCTTTGCTTCAGCAGTCACCCCACTGACAGCCCTTTTGTCATTTATAGTGCCGAAAAAGGGCCACTGCCCGCGGCGCCTGAACGTGGTTCCGACGAAACGGGCTTGCGTCTGCGACGAGGACTGTCCCGGGGCGGACAAATGCTGCGTGTTCGACTGCGGCGCAGTCTGTGTGCCACCCGCTTTCAGTAAGAGAACTGTTGTGGATTTTAGTTCTCCTATTATTCAAGTCCTAGGCGGCATGAAGTGCACCGTTTAAGACTTGATGTGTGAATTCATGTTTGCCTAAAAGAAATGGACTTGCATGATTAATGTTATAGAAATAAGGTCTGAAAATTGCCTTAGAAAAAAAGTTTGTGTGAAAATCATTATTACCGAAAGTTCACTCAGAGCGATTTTGTGGATGGGCCGCTGAGGCACTCCGCTGACTGGGCTCAATTTTCCGCTTACATCTCGGTGGTATCGTTCAGCTTCATTAAAAAACGTGCATTATTGATTTCCCACAGGCTAAATTATTTACGTTGCCATTGCAATATAACTCTCTTGCTAGCAATTGCTAGATTTCTGCATATCTCAAACTATCAACATTTCTTCTCTCTAACAGAAGATCATTGGGCTCATGTTTTGTGTTAACTGGCAACTTAATTGCAAGCTGATTAAAATCATGTAAAAGCACTATATAAAACTAAAACTTGCTTAATGTTTATTAGTATTGGCTAGACTACAGACAGTGACTACAAACCTTGCCCAAGAATCATTTTAGGGGCTTGTCCCCAAGATGCTATTCTTATTGTATCCATTATCTGGACAAAAAGTTGCACGAACAATTAGTCAAGAAATGGTATCAAGTTGTTAGGCAAAATGGGAAGCTCTGAGTTCTGATTGGCTGTTGATGCATGATACTCAGAAAAAGTTCAGCTGTGAGCAGCTTCTACTGGGCAACTATCATTACTGTCGTCCAGTCGCTGAATAACTGGCCCTCATAGGGTAGAATAAATGGACTTCCAGCAATAGGGTGACCAAATCGCTCAGTGTGAATGAAGGGCACGTTACTTAGGACATTTGTGTGCCTTCTGTTCTTCCGCTCAATCTCTCTTTCTGGCATTCTGTAATAAAATCAGCTTTAGGTGGTGCTGACATGTTTGCGTTTCATAGCGAAGCCGGGGGTGTGTCCTCGAAGACGTAGGGGGTCGGGAATGTGTGCGGAATTCTGCGCCAATGACAGCGACTGCCCTGGTGTGGAGAAGTGCTGCCATAATGGGTGTGGCCACAGCTGCATTGATCCGTACACAGGTGAGATCAGTCAAACGGCACTACTAGAACACAAGCAGGTGAGATCAGCCAAACCACACAGTTAAAACACGCAGGTAAGACCAGCTCAACTGCCAAACTAAAACTTGCAGACAAGATCAACCAAAGTCAGAATAAAAAGGAGCATGAACTGAAAATAAGTGTACACCTCATATTACACCATCAACAAAATCAACACCACACCACCACCACCACCACAGAACACTGGCATTGACTCTTTAATTGGAGCTCCAAGATGTTTGAGTCTGTGATGAATGTTAGATCTGAGCAGAGTTGGGTCCGAGTACTTTCAAGTACTTTTGAGAATTGTATGCAAGCATTTATTTATTTTTTTTACATACCATAGTGCTTGTATTTGTATCTGAGTACTACATAATAATGCCTAATATTAGGCATTAGGCCTAATAATATTATTAGGCCTAATGCCTAATAATAAGTACATGTACTTGTATCCAAATACTTTTCAAAGTACTTGACCAAATCTCTGTCAGCACTTAGGAGACTGATTGGTCAAGAACTTTGAAAAGTACTTGAATACAAGTACAAGTACTTTAGGCATTAATAGGAAGCACTCCGATACAAGTGCAAGCACTTTGGAATTTAAAAAAAAAAAAAAAATACTTGCATCCAATTCTTGAAAGTACTTGAACCCAACACTGGATCTGAGTGGCCTACAGAAAGGCTGGAGGCCTGGTCTTGGGTGTACACAGAATCCCTGAGGGTTGTGCCTTTCCCCAGCTGAGTCACTGTGATGCTGTGGAAGTTGCGGAGCTGAACTGGGACACATCTGCAGGCAATTCGCCTCTTCACCAAAAATATAAGAGGAATCCGGCCTAAGAGACCCCAGCTGTGTGCGCAGCTCCTCTACACCCCATTACACTCCGCTAACCGCGCTTCAGTAAACCTCAGCGAGCACTGATGCAAAGCACATGTAGGCAATTTTGTTTTCAGGTACCTTCCTCTTCCTGGCCCCCCCAAGTATTCATGGTAAGAGAAATCGTAAGCACATTCACTCCAATGGGTATTCTAAAATACTACAGCCACAGGGCCAGTATTAGTCAAAGGCTTGTTGTGATTTTTTTTTTTTTTTTTTTTTAAAGTGCCTCAGCCTATACTGCCAGTCAGGTGGTAAATTTAATGTCAATGCTAATTATAAGATGCTAAAAAATCAGAATGAGCGATTGCTTTTCTGAGTAATTTTACCACCAATGTGGGAAATTTCTGACAAAGATTTTTCTAGCTTAACAGTTTGATATTAATGTACAAATAAAAACAATTATTAAAGAATTAATTTTAGCTATGTTTTATTTTCTTTAAAAGTCTTCAACAGGTTGCCTTTTTTTCCTTCCCTCTCCACTTTTACTTGACCTCGCAAGCCCGGGCGATAGAACTACGAGCCAATTATAGCAAAAACAGCTTTTTCATAGCAATAAAAAACGCGTTCGATAAAGGATTCTAAAAATTTACTCCGCTGACTGGAATGCTAAGAGTTATCAAGCTGTGGCATTGGTGAATCAAAGACGGTCAGTTGCCCAGACTCCCACCCCTACTCATAAAGAGCCTATCAGATCATAGAAAATAAAGCATCATTAAAAAGTGACACGTGAGCAGCCAATCAGTTAACCGCTCAAATGGTTAGTTGCACTGGGAACGCTTTAAAACAGAATGCATGGCTGACGGCAAGATGAATGCAGAGAAAGAAATTATTGACAAAATCGGCCTCTTCGCCAGTGTATATGTGTTTCACTTTCTGAATAAAAGAGCGCAATCGTGTGCAAAATGATTGCACAAAAAAAAAAAAAAAACTACCTCAATCAGAGGAAGAATATTTGTTTTTGAACATACCCATCACATATTTGACCTCACAGCTTGAGGGTTTTAACAGTGTCATACCTGAGAGAAAGCAAGCCCTGGTCCCTGACCAGAGCATCGTAAACTGCTGGACTGCGCCCCCTAGTGCCGTGACCCTGTTCTGTCTCTGCAGTGAAACCCGGTCGCTGCGCTCGTCCGAAGGGGACCCCAATGTGCGCAGAATACTGTTACCATGACGGCCAGTGTCCGGGAGAGCAGAAATGCTGCCGCACTACCTGCGGCCACGCCTGCAGCGAGCCGTGCTGATTGGCCAGGACAGCCGGAGGGCGGAGAGAGGGCGCACGCGCAATACCAGACAGTCTCCTCACTCATACTTGAATCTCATTTTTTTTAATCCCCATTTTATGCAGTTCATGGGTGTTTTACAATATATGCTGTATTCGTTTGTTTCAATCAATAAAAAAGTACCAGGCTTGTCTTTACATGTTTCCAGTGGCTTTGCTTTCAGAAATACAAAAATGCGTAAAAGATTAACCCAGTAAAATACGAAACATTCTCGCAGTGTTATACCATTGACAGAAGATGGCAATAACATTGCGAGAACATTTTATCATAGCTGTGAAGCTACCTGCCGTAAGACCCTTTGCATTGGGGTTCTTTTTGAACCAGTGCTCGCAAATCAACCAGTTGTGGTGATTTTAAGAGTCTATTTTGTACTTTTAGGTACTCATTCACTGTGGATGCATTTAAATGTGGGTAAAAAACTATATCTTGTAAGAACCCTGCCCTCTGGTCCCACTGGCAGGTTTAACTACATCAGAAAAGACAAATGGGGCCCAGGAAAATATTCCAATGCAAAACGGAAAGGCATTTGACCCACTTCTGGATGGATCGTTACACAGCCCTCTGTCCCGGTGAAATACACCAGGAGTGTGGGAGCGGGGGGGACCCACCTCCCCCCAATCTCCCCAACACCCCACCCCTCCCCCCACAGAAAGGGCAGAATATTCCCTGGTGAAAAGACCACACCCCCTAAATTCCCAAAACAAGCGGAGGCCGGAACAGCCCTGTGGTCAGCGCCCTGGAATGCAGAACTCGCTTCCTTCATCGGTGCAAGAAGAAAGAAAAAAAAAAAAAAACCCTGTGCACTCAGATCCATCTCTGAGCCAGAGAGCATTCTAAGTGCCCGATGCCCTGGAGCTTGGCACCAGTAAACCGGTACATTCTGAGAATTCACTTCGGAAAAAATGGCCAAGCCCAATACGGCAAAATCTGAAGGTTTTAGTGATTGGCTAGAAATAAACATACACTTTGAACCAGATAACTCTTCCCTTTCTTAAAATGTTGAAACCTTGCGTGTTCACTTGTGGACAGTTTTGGACAGAAAAAATAGTTCAATAATATCTGATGGTTCCCTTTTAGGGAAAAACTTTTCGACCGTGGGAAGCAACTCTTATTGTCCTGTTCTCCAAAGCATTACTTGACCTCTCAAAGTGAAGCCAGTTTCCCAGTTAACTGCTGGTAAATGAGCTAATGGTGGTGCCGGTCTCAGGAGCGCATTTGTTTAATCCTAGCTAAGTTTCCGCCCGATTAGACTATTAGGAGGTTAATATCTTGCCATTTTTGGGTTAGACCATGTTTTGCACTGGAGTGCAAACAAATGCGCTTCCAGCATGAAAATAAAATCAGGCTGTTGTGCGCAGTGAGTAGGCAGTATGTGAAAGCGATCCAGAGAGGAACGTGCAGACGCGCAGAATCAAAACCAGAACCCATCAGGATACGGCCGAAACCCTTCAAGTGCAAACAGATGTTCTACATAGAGCCCCACTGCGGTACTGATTTACCAAATTTACAATAGAGAGGCTACATCATGACTCATCACCAAGCACTCCTGTGATTTTACACCGGTCAGATTACACTGATTTCATATCAGACTGATCATTCTACTGTGATTTTGACCCTTAGAGCACTAAATGCAGCTATTGTTGCTCAATGATGCAAGATATCAGAATTAAAGCTGTTGAAAACCTATCATGTGGCGACTTGTTTAAAAGAGCTCCCGCAGAGGAGCTCAGATTACACTGGCATCCACTGTGACTGATGGTGGGGGCTTACTGGGTGTTTTTCAGTAACATGAATTGCAAGACTGCACCAAAGGACCTTAAGAATATAGCCAAATGTTCCAACACACAAACACACCACATTCCTGACTTTCGGGAACCTTCCAAAATAACCAAAGAATCTGGACTGTGCTTGTGAACGAACGAACGAATGCGCACACACACGCACACACACACACACGCACAGACTGTGTCCCTGCCAGAGCAATCTAGTCATAACCCTGTTTGGGCTCTCATTCATGCGTCAAACTTTTCCGCTTCTCTACCAAATATTATTGCAAAACGAGCCGGTCAGGCAATAAAAAACCTCCATGCAAGGCAAACAGAATTTAAAGAGCAGGAAGACTGTTATCAGGGCATTAAAGAGGGATGCCATCCAACAGAGCACGTGACCGTAGGCAGTACTGATATCTTGGCCCAATTTATTGAAAAGGGACACAAATAAATAACTTTTTCACACAGACCTGCAAGTAATAATTACACATATCAGATCACAAGCAGTGCATTACAAAACCACACCAGTGCTGAATTCAGAGGGAAATTCCACCAATTAACTTTTTTCCACGGCAGTCCATTGTCCAAATTGGCTATAATTCATTCTGATCCGAGTCCTGAGGCCAGGAACACTTGCCTTCATGACCGGACTCAAATGAACCAACAGCGACTGACTCCAGATCAGATCTCCCACTTTGAGAGGCTTGGTGAACATGGAAGTGTTTGGGAATACTACTGCGGTCGATGCAGATTAATCCACGATACGGTTTCCAGTACACAGAACATGGATTAAACCGTGCGATGTTCACTGGCGAATCTTCACACAGAACAGACGAGCGTACATTTAAGGGAGGCAGGTAAACATTCATGTAAGTGAGGACGTATTAAAATGATCAAAGCACACTCATGCTGAGTGCGATTCATAGCATGTTAAGACCAACGTTAACAGTTTACTTAAGGTTTACCCAGTGGTTTTACGAGGGATGGGGGTGGGGAATGCATCAAGTCACATGACTCTTTACTCCCCCAACCCACTCCCTCCAAAACAAAGTGATTCATCCCAGACAAATATACAGTGATGGGTGGAGGAAAAAAGCAAAACAACTGGAGGCTGAACATTAAAAGCGGAGACTCATCCGAGACGCGGGACAGCCCTCATCCCAAGCTCACGGAGCAGCACAGCAGGCCGACGGAAAACTTTGTTCTGTCCAACTATTTGTTCGGAGCCACAGGAATCTTTGGACGATGATCTTCTGTTTTCACAGGGGGGCGAACTTCACCTCCGTCCTCCGGCTCAGAGCTGCCTTCCAGCGAGCAGACGAAGGACATTAAAATGCGCGCGCTCCGCCAAACACCCGGCTCCCTGCAGAAAACTGCGCTCCCCAAATCTGTTTTTCTGAGGTACTGAACTTCAGCTTGTTTTTAAGTAACCGTTTGCCAGACGAGCACATTTTTCTAACCCGGCTGGCGAATGGCGAAATCAGTCAAAACACCTCACCCCACCAGCAATAATTTTGGCTTATTCAGCTAAAAAGTAATAAAATAAAGACCAACTTGGAGCACAAAACCAAAACACTGGTAAGATGGACTTATTTTTGTTCACGAGGCACTTCAAACACCTCCATTCCCCTCATGTCTGTCCCGTTACTCCTCAGACAGAATTTCACATTTAATCAGCTCGGTTCAGCTGGGTCTGGTTCGGCTGGGCCAGGATCAGAGAGGCGGGACGCCCCGGATCCTGCGGATGACGTTAGCGAGCCGCTTGGCCAGCCCAGGGCTGGGCTCTTCCACCTGGAAGGTGCGGGTGAGCAGGTTGTACAGGGAGCCGTAGCCCACGGCAACCACGGTGCAGGTGAGGCAGATGACGTTGTAGGGCATGCTGAAGTCAGGCGTGGGCAGGTTCACCAGCAGGGGCTCTGTGTAGACGCGCACAAAATATGTGCTCTCCTCTTTACTGATGAAGCTGGGAGAACAAAGGAAAAACACACTCACACACACCTACAGTTTAAACCAATCACAGAGCAGTCCGCCAGTATTCTCACGAGGCTGAACTTTACATTTTCACTGTACTCCGGATTTGCAAACAATAAACATGAGGTTCAAGTGGAGACTGTCAGCTTTCTGCAGGCGTGTGTACTGATGTCATGTGACCCATGTCGTTACTGCAGCCTTTTGCACGGGGTCATGCTCTGAAACCAACAATAATACATGTTCATAAACACATCACAAAGATAATAAATATTTAGATACAAACAGATAGGGCTTGTAATATGCATCTGTACAGTAATGGACATGCTTACACGTGCAAAAGAGAACAGCCATCAGATGGCAGCATATCCCCTCCACACCCGTAAAATTTGAAATGTGAAAAACTCCGAAATAGTAAAAGGCAGTACTCCAGTGCAGGGTTGATTGGTCTTTCACAAATCCTACATAATCTTGTAAAGTTTCATGAAGATACATGATCACTCAGACAATAGAATGGATGGTGAAATGTGATTGGCTGATGGAGGCCATCTCGCAAGCAAAATAACCTTGCACTTCCAGATATCCACAGGACCCGTGACCAACATAAAGCATGCAAAATTTTAAGCCGATTGGGCGATTGGTTTTGGATTTATCACTGCTATAATGCCACCTATGGACAGAATTGCACCAAATTTAATGGGCTTGTATCTAATGGCATGCAGATGAGGATCTCAAGTTTGGTGATGACTGGACATTGCATTGCGGAGTCAGAGCTCACTTGAGGCCGCACCCCCAGATTGGCTTACTGTGGCCACATCTTGTATTTAATAGCAATTTTGTGTACGAAGCATTAAAAGACTTTGGTCTGAAGATGCTGCAAGCCAAATTTCATCCAAATTGTTTGCAGCATGTGGGAGGAGACGGAGTTTAAAGGTTTTGCAAAAAAATTAAATAAATAAAAATGGTGTAAAATCTACATACATGCAACTGGATGTGCCTTATATAGATTGATTTGTGTGGAAAAAGAATTTTGTTTTTGAGACATATGGTTAAAAAGATATTGGCCAAAACAAAGTTTGTTAAAGCGCCAACGTGTGGTGAATCGATATAAAAATTCCAAAATGGCACTACTCAAGGACATGGCTGATCTCTTTGCCAGGTTTTATAGGAAAGTATTGTATGGATCTTAAGTGATTGTCCGGACACAAAAATGATTACTGATGGACGTATGTACGGACAAATGTACAGATGGACAGACAAGCTGAGAGCTATATCCTTCCGTATTGCATACCGTAGGTATAAAAACCAGCTTACAGTCAAGGAGAAAGACAGCAGCACCCAAATATGGAACAACTGCGCGCAGACACACACACACACACACACACACACACACACACACACACACACACACACACACACACACACGCAAGTGCTCATGTACACAATATATGTGCAGAGAGGGGTGCACTTGCATGTCCATACACACCTGCAGATCATATGACAGCCCACCTATAATATGAAGAACTGCAACAAATAAACAAGGAATATACAATATTGCAAAATAGACCCAGTGTGCTAGATAATCAGGGAATTTTACAAGAGCCGTCACATGCGCGAAGATGAACATGCAAAAAGCTCAAATCAAATTTTCCATAAGATGCACTCAGGTCCATGGGGGGATTCTGCATCACCAATGTACTCACAAGCTGCTGAACAGGGGCCCGTCGTGTGTGCTGTTGGTATCCATGGCAACAATGCTGGGCACCAGGCCACTAATGACAGAGGAGCTGGAGCAGAGACGGAATTCAGTAACATTAGTTCCCATTGGATATTCAGTTACTGCCTTTCCTATTGGGCAGAACCAGGTTCTGATACAAGCCTCAACGAATAAAAAAATTTAAAAAAGAAGACAAAGATCATGAAGCGGCAATAGTGGTACTTAGTCTCAGTCTCTGCAGCTTATCATAGTTACCCTTTGCTCAGACAGTCAAGTCTAACCAGACCCACCCGATCGCAATACCTGGGTATGAATTCGGCACGGACTTCAGCGTCAACAAAAGCACCAGCCCCCCATTCTCCACAATTAACATGATATTCAGACATTATATACTGACTGCTAATGAAAGGTCCAAATTTAACTGCTCTTGGCCAATTCTGAAGTCATGCTGCCAATTTAAAGGAGGGAAGTGTACAAAACTCAGTGCACTGGATAATTTCCAAGACATCGAAAAAGGCTGCCGAATAAATCTTCACCTCGCACCAAGTCATTTTTTGTGGGACCCGCACGGTTTGGCCCTATATACTCAGATGTCCCTGGCTGAGTAGCTGAGTGACTGAGTGAGTGAGCGACTGATGAAGTCACACCATTGGTCAGCTGGCTAAGAGTACTTCCCCACTGGCCTTTGCTCTTTCAAGCATATTAGGTGCAGACTAACCGTATATTGACTCAGACGAAGCCATAGCATGTCATGTAATATACTTCTTCAGTACACTTTAACAACTACTACCAAAAACTTCACAGAAAAGTTGATGATAATGTTACTTCCTGGATTTTGAATTATCGACCATAACACTGATTATTCCTGTAACAACTTGCCCACAATTTCGCACACAGAACACACACGATCCAGCCATATGCCAAGTTTTCACCTGGTCTGAATCATGACATGGAATCATTTCAATCAAAGCAGAACTGCGCACTGAAGCCATTTTAGATAAAAATGAAACTCATTACGCAGAGAAGCGCAGTGTTTTTTTGACCAAGTTTTCAGGCACAGAGGACAGTGTTGACGGAGGAGGCGGCTCTAACTCTCACCCGACATAGAATCCGTGGTTGGGGTCGGGGGTGTACTCCGTCCACTTCAGCAGCGCCCTCTCGAACTGCACCGTCACCTCGGTGACAGAGTTTGGGGGCAGCTGAATTAGCATCTCCAGCAGGTGGGGGCGGAGCCTATCTTTCGAGGGCTGGTAGTGGATGTAGCCTGGGTGGGGCGGGGCAGGGCGGGGCAGGGAGAGGATTGAGGAAGAGAGCCGTCAGCATGGACGATCCCACACAATTCTGTCCGTCATCGTTTTTACCTCCGCTAATGAAGTTTTGAGATGTTTCTTGTTAGTTCCCTCAGCTTAGGTGGTTACGCAGTCGGTCATGTTCGTTACCGCCGCCAGGGACGTTGTGTGATTGACCTCATTTGTTGGCTTATTTATTTATTTGCTGGCTAGTCATCAGGATTACGCAAAAGAGAATAGACAGATTCACTCAAGCACTTTACCAGAGGTGGATCTTGGTTCGACTTAGAGGTGATTAGATTTTGTGAGTGATCTGGATACAGGGTTTTGGCGAGATGGAGCATTTTGAGTCACATGTCACAAATCCGGAGGTGGACATTCCAGGGGTCAGAAAGCAAAAGTCCGGCCATGTTTTACTTCCAGCCACGAGCTCAGGAAGCTGATCTCCCTCATTAGAACAACATGCAATTATTAGATCCAGACGGCTGCAACAAAATACCGGGAATGACTTCTACTTTCTGCAGCTGGATTGTCCACCTCTGCAAATGCATGATTTGAAATGAGAAAAATTGGAGGCATTATCTCAATGGGTGTCAAGACAATATCACACACTGATGGTGTTGACAAATAGGGGGATTGTTTGGCCTCAGCGGAGGTTTGAAATCTTGGTCCTCATGTTCATGAACCCCTGTGTTTTTTTATCCCATTTTTACTCTGGTGCAAAAGCTTCAGGGTTGTTCATAAATTTCTTCTAGACATGTCATTGTATTCCTTCCCATATCAGTATTTCAGAATTCGCTTTTCCCTCAAAACACTGCCGATTGGCCAGATTGTCTTCTTACTCAACTCCTTCATAAGAAGAGGGCTGAAAACCAGCAGTTCTCAACCCTCTAGTATCTGAAGTGATTTGACGATTTCCACTTTGATGCCAAAAATTCCAGTTCACTTGACTTGCCCAAAAGAGGTAGTTCACCCCAAAAAAAAAAAAAAAAAAATTACAGCATGATGCTCGACTGATCGCAGAATTTGTGTGATGAAATTCAGCCATTTCAGGCACTCAAATTGCTCAAGCTCAAACAGGTGTGAAATTCATGGCTGGGATATTAATGTATGTTATGTTGAGTGAACAATTAAACCAATTATCTCAACCATGAACCTTCATGCTGTCATTTGTTCAATTAACCCCGTACATTCAGATTTTTTTTTCATTAATCTCCGGTTGAGTATGTTTAAAGGTAGAAAAAGCATTTTTTCTAAATTGGACAATTTACTCACACATGTTCTGTATCTGCTGGTTGCAGCGCTTCACTGAAGCAACAGGACACTCTCACTGAGAGAAACACTCAAACCCAGGAGGCCATGTTTTTATGATGACAGCATCCTGACCTTCTGCACTGTTCTATACACATTTCCCTGTACATTCAGCAGGACACATTTGGGATTGTTGGATAACTTGGGATCTCCATCAGAATTTAAAATAGGCCAGATGTTCAGCGGGTTTTAATAAAACAGCGGAATCTGACAAACCCGTACATGGGATGGGCACAGCTGAGATTTTAAATTAAATTTCTAAAAAGTTACAATACTGAAGCTACAACAGCCTCACGTTCTGCGACTGTCAACTCGGCACCATTTAAATAATAGTTTATGGTTTATCATCTTTCAACAGATGCGCATGGTCATATGCAGCCTTTCAATCATTAATATCATTGCATCACAAAAATTCTGCTCCGTTCACCATGTCTCAAAGTGGGCTGTGATTTTCCCACTAGAGAAAAATCCCATTCACAAAACGTGATGTCACAGCTGGAACTTTTCCCAGGCTGTGATGTCACTGGGTGGGAACATTCTTCAACGGCTCTGCCCCCTTCTCCAACAGAAAGTCAGCCGTTTTCAACCGACAAAATCAGGCCAGGCGACCCCCACCTAAAACTCCGGACACAACCCTCAACTTTATGCATCCCTGCCTGCAATAATGCAGTTTCTTACAAATACTTCAAATACAGGAAGTAAACTGCTCCGCAACCTTCTGTTGCATTGTGACTTTAACCTTCAAACTAATCGATCAGCTGAAATGTCTGCTCAGATACATCCAGTTGGCATTACTTATGAAAGAAAAAAAATCCATCTTTTCAAAGGTGTGCTCAGATAAACGGGGCAAATGAATCTCAGTGGCTCTTTTTGTGGGAAGCCCTGGCATAACATTCACAAAGAGAAGCTGCCTTTGAGTTTTTCCCGTAGCGGCTCAATGTCAAGAGCAAACATACAGCTCCAGAGGTGTCCGAGGTGAGCTGCACTGAGAAACCTTCTCAAAATGCAGAACAACAATCTGGAAGAATACTGCGCTTTCAGGGGAAACACTGTCAAACTTCATTCTGCTGCTCAACTGTCCCTTTAAAACAAATGGGTAGCAAGAAAACAAAATTAAAGGCCATATGGCCAAAAATCTACAAAATAAGCAGTAATTTCACAAATTAAGGGCTGGATGAATTATATGGTTGAAGTCTTAAAGTGCTAACCAGCCATTTAGCCATGAAACACACAGCAGCTGGAGCGATCTGTCTGTTCTGAGGGACGTCACACATATACTTCAAACGCTTTATTACTTGCAGTGAATGATTTCTAAATAAAAGGGTAATTTATTATTCAAATAAATAATTCTCAATCCTGAGGACGCCAACAGGATGTTCTCTCAGTTACACAGGCAGAATAAAAGCTCCAAGCTTATTACTCAAGAGTTCTGACATCAACATCCAAACATCCCAATCAAAACCATTCCGTAGTGTTCAGTACGTTTTAAAGGAAATCTGTATTCACTTGTGAACGAGAACCAGTATTTTAGGGACTCCATATTTGCAGAACTCACAGGAAATCAGACACTGATTTCAAAAAAAGGAATCCTCATGAACTGGATTCATTAAAGGGAACCATTACTCACTGGATTCATTAAAGAGAGCGATTATTCACTGGATTCATTAAAAACAACGATTCCTCAATGGATTCTTTAAAAAGAATGATTATTCACTGGATTCATGAAAGAGCGCGACTACTCATTGGATTCAATAAAGACAGCGATTATTCACTGGATTCATCAAAGAGAGCGATTATTCACTGGATTCATTAAAGCGAGTGATTATTCACTGGATTCATTAAAGACAATGATTACTCACTGGATTCATTAAAGGGAACGATTATTCACTGGATTCATAGAAAGAGAGCGATTACTCACTGGATTCATTAAAGAGAGCGATTACTCACTGGATTCATTAAAGAGAACGATTATTCACTGGATTCATTAAAGAGAACGATTATTCACTGGATTCATTAAAGAGAGCGATTACTCACTGGATTGTAAAGAGAGCGATTACTCACTGAATTCATTAAAGAGAAGGATTATTCACAGGATTCACTGAAGAGAGCGATTACTCACTGGATTCATTGAAGAGAACGATTATTCACTGGATTCATTAAAGAGAGCGATTACTCACTGGATTGTAAAGAGCGATTACTCACTGAATTCATTAAAGAGAATGATTATACACAGGATTCATTGAAGAGAGCGATTACTCACTGGATTCATTGAAGAGAACGATTACTCACTGGATTCATTAGCTCCGTCCAACAAAGTTGGAGGAGGTTAAGTGATCATTACCGTTTGTCTGTTGGTTGGTTTGTTGGTTTGTTTGTAAGCAGGATTACGCAAAAAGTTATGGATGGATTTTCCTCAAATTTGGTGGAATGATTAAATATTGTTCAAGGAAGAGGTGATTCGATTTTGGGAGGTCAAGGTCAAAGGTCAAGGGCATGCAAAAGGTCAAAAACACATTAAAAACATTTGCGTGAAGACTACAGGACTGCATAAACACAGGGGTTGCCAGCTAATACTGGCAAAAATAACACTGAGTACACTGGCGGAGGTACTTGTGCTCTCTGAGCGCAGCTCTAGTTGAAGACAGCGATTACTCACTGGATTCATTAAAGAGAGCGATTACTCACTGGATTCATTAAAGAGAGCGATTACTCACTGGATTCATTAAAGAGAACGATTACTCACTGGATTCATTAAAGAGAGCGATTACTCACTGGATTCATTGAAGAGAGCGATTACTCACTGGATTCATTAAAGAGAGCGATTACTCACTGGATTCATTAAAGAGAGTGATTACTCACTGGATTCATTGGAGAGCGCGATTACTCACTGGATTCATTAAAGAGAGCGATTACTCACTGGATTCATTAGAGAGCGCGATTACTCACTGGATTCACTGAAGAGAGCGATTACTCACTGGATTCATTGAAGAGAGCGATTACTCACTGGATTCACTGAAAAGAGCGATTACTCACTGGATTCATTAAGAGAGTCATGATAAATGGGCTTATTAAAAAGCAGGGATCATGAAATCCTGATCCAAGAACTGCTGGTTTTCCATCCTCCCTTTAAATCAGTGTCAAATGTAAAAGACAGTGCAGCCAATCAGGAGCACCGAGCGCTTATTTCGCGAACTACACGCGAGAAAAGAAAACCAGGACTGGACATGGATTTGAGATCCAAATTTGGTGACTCCGTTCCAGGTGATGAGTTATTGTTGGACTCATTAAGGGGAATCGGTACACCCTGGATGGGGTTACGGCGACAGGGACTCACTGGGCTTGTTTTCACGGTTCTTGCTGGTGACGGTGAGCGTGTGCACGTACAGACGCAGGTACCAGGGCACGCTCTCCAGCAGCAGCACTGGAAAGGCTCGGTATGGGTGGTTGTTGTAGAGGAGGGTGTGGATCTCGCCCGTCTGGAGCCCGTATCCGGCCACGTATCGCTCTCCGTGCAGGAGGGGTCTCAGGCCTTCCGCTACCCAAGAGAAGACGGCCATTTTAACAACCAGACATGTCACAGCACTCCACAGTTTACAGTGCCACCCATTCTACGAGCGCTAGCTCCCGATTCAAGCATGTGCACTAGAGGGAGGATTCGGGACAGCATCCACAGCGAGTGGCTTGTATGCTTCCACTCACCCCCTTACACATGCTCCTCTCCTACAGAACGTCAGTGCAGAACCCTGGCACTTTTCAGTCAAGGATTCAAGACCTCCTGAACATAACAGGAGTTAGAGTGGAGTAATACTCAACATTTCATACGGGCAGTGTTATTATTGTCTGACAAATGTTCTTATTTAGAGCAAATGTAATTCAGTGTACATCCTGTGGTGTGTATTGATAATATCAAAGCTTTAAAAAAAAGGGAAGAAAGATCACAATTCATTAAATCATGACCGAAAGTCGTTTACACCACCATTTCCTGGTCTACTCAAGCGCCATTGTTCAAATAATGAAGTAAAATTAATGTGTGCCATTTTTGGCACCCTCAGCTGTGCACAAAAAGAACTGCATTAGAAACTCCGAGGTCATACTTGAATAGGGGAAATGCATCAAATCAGTGATGTAATTCACCTCAGCATAAAGCCTTGGAAGATCTGGGTGGTCCTTTATTCATTCTGGCTTGACAGCATAGCAAACCAATGACAATCGCGCATGTGCACAACTGCACATACAAAATGAACAACAAACTTAACCAGCGGCAGTGTATTTTGTGTGCTCCTCTTAGTCAATGTTGATTAACCCTTAGAGCGCTAAATGCAGCTGTAGTTGCTCAATGATGTAAGATATCAAAATCAAAGCTGTTGAAAACCTGCCATGTGGCAAATTTTTTAAAAGAGCTCAAGATTTGTTTTCAACAGCACATGATCATTTATAATTTTTTGAAAATTTATTTCAGCGCTCTAAGGGTTAAGGATTAATAAATGAGTCGCTTAAGACTGTCCACAGGTGATGCGCAAGTTGAATAGCATTAGCGAGAGCGATAAATTATGCTGAGCAGGAGATACTAGCAAGCAGCCTGACCTTGAGGTTCACATATTTTCAGGCAAATTCCAAAGGAAGGCGGTTACGCTCGGCGTGAGCAGCCAAGACAAATGTAGCTGGTGTTTACAGGATTCTCCATTTTATGGGGCTACTGGGTGGTCCCTCCATGCGAGACCCAGCTTTAGCACACAAAGGGCTGCTCCGCTACCCTGAGTGCCACACTGGGACTGCGCCAGAGGTGACAATGGGTAGAATAAGAGGCCATTTCTGACTGTACTCACAGTGCCCACTCGCTGCAGCGCAAAAGTATTTGTACTTATTTATTTTTAGCTTGGTGGCTCTAAAACTCAAGCACACTGGATCTGAATACACTGAATGTGAGGTTTAAGTGGAAATAGCTTTTTTGCTTCAACATACCATAATGAAATAAATCATAATCATATGGTCTGAGGCATATGGGAATTGCAGCTGATTTTACGCAGTGACTGTCCATACACTGCACGGACAGATGTGAACCCAAGGCAGACGCAGGACATTAAGGCTTGTGACGCTACATTCACTGTCACAAGAAGCCAGTGCTCACCGATGTCCGCCGCTTTCCAGCGGAGCTGCAGGTTGAGGGATCGCAGCGTTCCGAAGGTGTCAGGGGTCATGAGGTCGTACACAGCGTAGGTCCTGCGGTCTCCCAGCACCACTGCTTGGCCCAGAACGGAGGAGGCTGGGATTAGCTCAAACAGCTCCCCCTACAGGTCAGAAAACAACCTGCTGTAAATGGGCAAATGACTTAAATGATGACGCTGGAACTACACATAACAGAGCAAGAAGCCTGGGGGTTAAAAGAATGGTAATTGCAACACCATTGATGGCCAGTAAAGAACGAAAAAGACTGGAGTACTGCTTTAGTCAGGAAAACCAACACTAGTAGCACCTAAAAGCCGAGAAAATGCACCTTTTTCTGAGAAATTCCTACAAAAACTTGGAATACGCCGAGGTTTACTGAAGATTTGAGGCCAACTCCGTTAACCTCGGAAAAACTTTACTGAGGTAGACCGAAAAATTTTCAGATGTATGAAAAAACATGAATATTTGCCGAATTTCCTAGGAACTTTGGAATGGTCAGTACTGTAGTTCAGCCTGCTGTGTCCGTGCTGCATACAGGAAGTGGCAAAGGGCAGATCACCACCATTATATTAAGAACAACAAAAACACGTTCAGTATTCAGAATATATTCAATCTGCAAAAGCACCAATTTACAAACAAATCAGATACACAATGTAATTTTTAAAAGAGGGCACCCTGAGAGAAAGTGAACATCGAGGTGTTGACCAAACTTAAGAAAACCGGACAGACTTCAGGATACCTCGGTAAAATTTTTCCAAGGTTTACTGAGTTGGCCTCAAATCTTCAGTAAACCTCGATGTATTCTAAGTTTTTGTCGGAATTTCTCGGAAAAAGGTGCACTTTCTAGGTTTTTAGGTGCTAGTAGTTTAACAGCAGAATGAATTTAGGGACAAGGTTCTGACTAAAAATACTGCGAACCAATGCATGAACGTGTGAAATTACCTAAGCAAACAAGCATGAAATTCCTTTAAGTCCATTCTGTTCCAGGGGTACCAACAGCCCTGATGCATGGACCTGATGTTTGGGAAGGAATGCCAACAGTCCTCAGCGATCGAGCATAAGATTACGCGTGCAGCACCTTGTCATGTATGTGGCATGCCGCAGTTGCCGTTTACTGGCACACCATTAAGCCTAGGGAAGCGACTAGATAAGCATGCTCGAGGTAGATAGCAGGCATGCCATGATGAAGTCTAGAGTAGCTGTAAGATAGTGAGCCTTTAGAAGCTAGCAGGTATAATTGCAAATGTTAGTCCCCAGCTAGTGGGCTTACTGGGCTACAGCAAGACACCGCAGGAAAAACCTGAGTTTCCCCATCAGCTGCTTGCATGGATTTGGGCTCTCAAATAAGAAATTAGGGTTTAGCTGTAAAGTCGGAATTAACCCACATTTAAAACACCTGAGAAATCATTAAAGGGGCCATTTGCAGATAATCAAACCACATGGTGTCAAAGTGTTGGCCCTTTGTAACCAAGTCGCACACAAGCCACACACATTTTCCTGCATCAGCTTGAGATATTTGCATATTTATCACACGCATGGCTTCCCTGTGCATTTGCTGAAAAGGCAACAACTACCAAAATGCATTGCGCTGGCTAACAACTCCAGACGCATCCTGGACTCCACGTGGATCTGTGACATACAGCAGTCGTAGAAAGCTTATCATTGAAGCATCGTTCACTTTACTGCAAAGAGGACTGGTCATGAATATAATGCTGATAGTTTGTTCTGCTCCCAGGTACACAGGCTATAAAAAGGCCAATGATCAAGGCTCAACTTTTCAGTCTTTACCGACAAACACAGCGTGGGCCATAAATACACCAGGTCATTGCAAACGCAAGATATAAAGCAGACATTCTAGCCAATAAGTAAAGAAATGTAAGACTTTGCAGCGAGCATGTTTTTCTTGAGGACTATGAGAGGGATCTCCGGCTGGAATAACTGGGTTATCCTCCAAAACAAATTTTGAACGATGGCACCCTAAAATGAGCGAAAAAAAGGTGTTTTGGATGAGGATACATTTTACTGTTGGCTAGCTTGACAACGTGCCCTCTACAGCGTTACCTTTCAATCAGCTATGCATACCATGCATTTTTTTTTTTTTTTTAAATCCAAGCAATAAACGTCAATCAGGACACACTTTTGCCCACAAAACCCCAGCTGGAGAAGAGGATGGGAGGGACTCGCAGATAAGCGAGCCAGCAGGGTAGCAGTTTTCTTATGACAATGTACTGATCACAAAATGGTGTGCTACCAAACTCATGACTGGCAAAATTTCTCGCTTGCCAGTAAGCTCCAGTCAACTCATGCTACAGCCATAAGCTAACATTAATGTCACTTGACAGAAATGAAGATGACAGAGCAAAAAAGTAAGGTTATGTAGCTGAAATTGCTGGCAAAATTTCCCACTTGCTAGCGTGCTCCAGTCCACTACAGCCGCAAGCCAACGAAAACTTTTGCTAGCTGATTGAAAGGTAACGCTGTAGAGGGCACGTTGTCAAGCTAGCCAACAGTAAAATGTATCCTCATCCAAAACACCTTTTTCACTCATTTTAGGGAGCCCCTTCCACTGTTGGAAGTTTGCTGTACAAGCAAAGACGAAAAGGAAGCTCAGTTTTTGAACTGCATCGAGGGACTGCAAACCAGGCTATCCAGAGGCAGAGACAATACCAGCTAAAGTAGCTCATAGTTCTTCCTTAACTCCAACTATGTCACTGTACATGTCAAATTACAGCTCCGGAGGGGGAAGTCCTAAAGATTTTGCAGCTGATTCCGTGAGATGAAAATTGACAAAAAATACATGAGTTTTTCACATGAAATCCCCAACTTGGATAGATTGAGATAAGTTTGAAAATCAGCCAAGTGTCCCTTTAATGATTGGATGCAAGCAAGAGGGGCCACTAACCTGGCTGTTGTCCGTGACATCCACGTAGATCTTACTAGACGAGGCGACAGGACACGCCTCCGTTAGTGTACGGGAGAACATCTTGAACAGTGACCATTCTGCGGAAGAGTATGCAAATATCAGCAGAGTGTGGACTGGAAATCCGACGATTATACTCAACCAAACCGCCCCAGCCAACATAAGAAGTTCAGATAATGGCTGTCTCTCAAACCCTAGTGAGCATCCCTGATGTCAACTGCCGACAGATGTAGCCGTCTATATACTGTGGCTGCACTGGAATAATCAGAAAATTATGTCCCATGATCAAATTTTTAGCCACTTTTCCCTAAACTCGATGAAAAACACCACGTGGATAAGGAAACATGTAGAGGATAATTGATCAAGACTAAGGAAAATACAACCACGGTGCTAAGAGAATCTGACAACACCAACACTAGGTGATGTCATCATGTGTAACCTGCCCATCATGTTTGCTTGTTTTTGTGAATGGCCGGTGGACAGTGTGTCCCTTTAACTCTTTTCCGCATAGACTCCCCACAGATATAGGGGTCATATGTAGTCAATATGGGGAAAAGAGTTAAATATTGCTGCCAAAAGGAATTGTGGGACAGCGCTCACTTCTTTCTTTTTGTAAAGGATGGTTCAGTGGACCCAACGCTAAAGGAGGTAAGTGAGGAGGCAATGAGGCAACGAGGCATCCTTCCTTAGCATTTAGAGAATTTTGACAACACTCATCATTACTGCCATGTAAATCCTTATAAGTCATCTCTCAGGAGTTAGAAACTTTCCTAAGCAAAAAAGAGAATTCCAACACAGCCAGTGCTTTGATTGAAAAGGAACCGTATAAGACTAGGTTATTGAGATGCTGTGTTTACATAGCGATAATATTGCGAAAGTTCCCGCTCACCACGCAACTGGTGTTCACTCAACCTGACAGGAACACTACTGCGTTCATGAAAACTACTCACAAGCAAACAGGATGGAATTTCTCTCCTCTGCAAATAACCGTTCTTATCTGCAGACGAGCTTTTATAAAGGCTTCCAAAGCAGCTTTATGCCCTGATGAGTGGAAACAAGCCCTCATTGAGAACAAAGCTAGCTAGCTACACAACATGCCATCAGAGATGGTCTCAATTGAACTAACGTTATAATTATTCTAAGTAAGGACCTCAGTGCCCAAGTTAAATGTTATCCATTATGGTCCAAGTAGTTTAACTTGGAGCAAATTAGCCCGCGCAATCTAGCTCAGCTAACTGGCAATGATTAGTAGTTAACTGGCCATTTGAAAGAGCAGTCAAAGACGACAGAGCTAGCTAGCATGCTAATCTATGAAAACCGTCAATGTATGAAAACTAACACGGCTGTCAACATAAATATGTAGAAATGTCACCATTTCAGTTATTACCAAAAAGAAGTAAACTGCAACATTGTGGTTAAATAACAAATCAGTAGCTTAAATCAGTGGTCGCACTAGCTCGTGTCTCCATCATATTGAAATATTTTTGTAAATGCTTTTGGTTTCGCCTGCATTAAGGGACCGTCTCACCAGCCAAGGACACACAGGACGCTGGCTTAAAATCAGGCAAAAATAAGATATCTTGGCAGATAGCTTATATGAGGCGTCTTGAGAATTGAAACAGCATTAGTCTTGGGAAGATGCATTCCATGATTTGAAATGCTGTCTACAAAGAGAGCTGACTAGGTTTTCAGACCAGCCAATAATGTTTCTGCCATGTAATGGCAATGTTATTAGCATTTACCAAATATTCAGTAACATTGTGAGAAGAACTAGTGTAAAATGGCTGCTCACCTCGTCGACCCTGTCCGGAGGTGTAGAGGTCAAAGACCACGCTCAAAGTCTGCCGAAGTTCCAACGCTGTGGATGTACACTGCCAGTCCTGCCAGGTTTTAGAATGAGTAAGAAGCAATGTTAGTGGTTTCTGGAATAAGTGACGGAGGTGAAATTTTATTATTCCAGATACATGTAATTCATGAATCAAGAAGCTCCCATTATGTAACTCAATTTGATTAAAAATAGCTTTAGAGAGGCTAGTCAGTGAATTAACAGAGCAGCAACTGAGGGTCAGGTAATGTATGGCATTATTGCTGAGTGTCCATGGTGCAGAATGGGACACTGAATGATGAGTATTGATGCACAAGCTGTTGGGAGAAGAGTCTCTCCATCTCACCTGGCACACAGGTCGGACATGCACGGCCTGAGAGAGGAAACTACTGTGGAAAAGCTTCTCAGACTTCAGCAGAACTGCCAGGCCAGCCTAGGGTGAGGCCGGCAGGAAGTACAGGTTAGCGCACAACGCCCCGTCACAGACAGAAAGACCACTGAGTCAGTTCAACGCCATTTCCATACTCATATTGCTCAATACATCAGCGTACCTTCGAGCCACAGGGCAACAGCTTCTTCCATGGGGTCAAGTTTTCTGTGCACACAATCTCCCGCGGCAACACCGCGTACCGGAGGAACCTGTGATCGGTCACTACATATGGGGAGCAAAAGGGCAGTCTGAGAATAAACATGGTAGGAGGCTACGCAAACCAGATCCAACATTCGGCACAAATGCAGACCTGATGAAATGCATCTACCAGCTGTACTCGAATGAGTGTTTAGCATGGGGAGAACGTAGGGCTTTTGTTAGCCAGAGCCTCACCATTTCCCACACCAAGGGGTTTGAAAGAGGCACTGGGCTGCACAGTGTTGGTGGAGTCGATGAAGTTGAGAGAGGCGCAGAAGATTCCGGAAAGAACATTGGTCAGCTCCTTCCAGACCTCGTCCACACTGGAATTAAACAAAGCAGCAGACTATTAATCAAGCAAGGCCGTCATATTCTGACATAAATAATCTCAGTACGACACAGCAACACAATGGGCAACCCCATCGCCAACAGCAATGAGGTCGCGCATTCAAATCCTTCCTTTCTGACTAGAGTTCCTGTGTATGCTGTAACATTGTTTTAGTGTGTTTCTTCCCTAACTTCCAGTTTCCCTCCTATAGTCCAAAGACACGCAGGCTGTAGACTCTGAATTGCTCATTGTTATGAATGTGATGGTACTGCATAGGAGAATGGTCTTGTCTCTGGCCCACTGCATGCTGGGAAAAGCCCCCGCCCCACCCCAACATGCACACACACCCGCAACCCAGATCAGGAAAAATTGTGTGAGATGAAGAATGGAAACCGTGATTGTAACTCACTTTGAAGAAATCTGTCTGCTATACAATTAGAGCGAAATATAATGCCTGTATAGCCGTGCTGTTGTTTGCAGCACACACTGACGATCATGATGCCGCACTCACTCGGTGACTGTGTCCTGGAACCAGACCCAGAGCTCCGCGCCCGGTGGAGCCGACAGGAAAGGCTGTCCCCACTGCATGGTCCGCCAGAAGCCCTGCGTGAAGGAGATGTGCAGCTCGCGCACGGAGAACTTGGTGAGGACCTGTCCCAGAGACTTGGGGAACAGCCGGTAATCTGTGACTGAAGTAAAAATCAGAGAAGCATTCAGCAACGGCGATGTATATGAACAATGTGCCGCAAAAAATAAATAAAAAATTAAATTAATAAATAACGGCATGGACAACCGCAAACCAGTATAATTGCAGAAATTCATTACTTGGTAAAAGCACAATTTGCGTAGGTTTTCAGAGACAGGGCGCCCTCAATATTTAGCACAGACTGACTACTAGAAGGGCGACTGGTATGTTAAATTTTCTTTATACTTAACCTGGTCCAAAAAAGATCATTTCAAAGGAACAACACAGAATTTTATACGTTTTACGAAGCGCAAGTGCACAAATTCAGGCCGTTTTGAGGAGAACTCGTAATGACGGCCACCCCACCCAGCCAACATCGCATCATAATAGGAAACTCTGCTCTGGTCCCGGACTCTCGGACGCCGATCAGCCTCACGATTCAAACGCTGTTGTCCGTCACATGCATATGAATAAACATTTACAACCTCTTCAATGTCAAAACTAGCATTAAGATCAATTCATTGATCATTTTTATGAATAAACTTAAAGTAGGAACTAGATTTGCGAAAGTATTACATATTTATGAAAATCTAGATCCTACATTCTCTTACGCATTAATTCACTTTGTGCTCCGACCTGCAAGTCGCCCTTCAGGCTATGGTGGAGATGTGTATGACCAATTGGCCCAACAAAGAGTTTCCACAAAAATTGAAGCGGAAACCTCTTCCGCGCATAATATGAATACGCGATATTCTATCACTTCACCTAAAGAGCTCGTAAATGAAAACTCAGTGTCTTCATTTCTGTTACCTTTTTTTCCTTTCTGAAAGAAGTCCGTGTCCCAACGCGTGCGAAACTGAAAACTGGAATAAATGTCTCCAGACTGAAGCGGCCGGATAACCAACTCCTCCTGAAACTGGTCGTTATACCGTTGATGTCGCCCATAGTCAGGCGTTTCCGCGGCTTCACTCATCAGGTTCTGAGACTCTTCCTCGAGGCTGGGGGACAATGTATGGATTTCAGCCTCCGTAGCCTCCCACTGGTTCCCCGGTTCTACGGGTTCAGGGCTTGGCGGAAAGTCGGTTTTTTGCTCTGGGTCGGAATGCTGAGGCAGAACATTATCAGCTCCATCAACGAATGTCGCGTCCTCTTTAATGTCTGCTACATTATTCGACGAGGTTGCGCTTGCAAACGGCGACACCAGCATAACAAAACCTAGCAACAGAAACGGAGTACTCCAGTAAGCTGCCATTTTCTTAACCACATTGCTTCCGCGTTGTCTTCTTCTGGGTATTTACACTGTGTTTCACACTTTACGACTGATAAGACTTCGAACGACGTACTGCCATCTGCTGTGTACTGATCCAAACAGGAAGTAATCGTATCGTATATTGAGGACCACACTGGAAATAAGTGTTGTTTGTAATACTTTAATGCGCTATCCTCGGCGATTTTTTTAAAATACATTTGTATATGTCAATGTACATGTATACATTTTTATTAGATAAAATCAATCAGTCAGTCATCCAAATAAAATGCAATATCACTCACCTTTCTGTCTGATCACCACTAAAGCAGAAAGACCATGGGATTTGGCGCCAGAACAGCAGGCTCAGAAGTGACATTTTAATTACCTCCACAGGAAAACTTTAATGCAAAGCATAGTGAATTCATAACATATTCGTTTGGCTTGTTTCCGTAGGCGGAACTATTAGCACCTCAATCGTTCTTGTATCGATAACCTCTTTGCTTTCCTCTTTTTGAAAAAAATGCAGGGTGAAATGAAGACAATCTGTTCTTTTGGGAGTAAAACTTTGGCCAAGGGTGTTCAGGTACCAAGTACACTCATGAACACTTTCATACTCCAACATGGTGTTGCTATGGATAATCCATGACTTGCACAGAAATAATAATAATTTAAAAAAAAAACCACCGCTCAGGCTCAGATCAGGGAGGCCATTCCTCCCAATCACTCCCCTCCGAGTGTCTCCATCATTGCCCATGTCAGTATTGAAGTCCTCCAGCAGAACGATGGAATGTCCAATTGGAGCCTTTTCCAGGACCCTGCCCAGGGACTCAAAAAAGGCTAGATACTCTGAACTGCTGTGAGCTGCGTCACTACTGACAACAGTCAGAGCATTCCCATTCACAACCCGCAAGCGCAATGCGGAGACCCACTCGTTCAACTCCAACACAGCAGCACTCAGCCGAGGAGATGCAAGTATCCCCACACCTGCTTGCCACCTCTCACCTTGGGCATATCCAGACAGAGATTATCCAAGAATAACTATCCAAGAATAACTCACTAACAAAGTAATATCACAAATATACATTATTTTAACAGAAGAAACGTTCCACTATCAGAAAAAAGCAGGCACTATGCAACCCTAGATAGAACAGAGTGGTGCAACAAACGAAGTAGGGGGTCTACCAAAGCGCTTGAGCTGCTCGCATTTTAAACAAGCCAAAACCTCGGTATTCGATTTCATTAAATACAGTATAAATTCTAAAACAAAAAGCCACATTGAGCAAAAATGCCACTACAAGAAGTATTATTAGCAAAGACCAATGGTTACTCTTACTTACCAATGTGGCAAACAAGCTCTGTGATCATCATGGCTACGGTAAACTGAGAATAAAAAACACCTAGCCGGCTACCTGGTAGAGGTAACCCTCCAGTCCTGTTTCATTCGGAATAATTCCAACTGACCATGTCTGTAACTCATTTAAATCCTGTAAATTTAACTGAGCACTTCAGGCTGGTTTTGAAAGTCTTTTTTTCTTTGAAATTGTGTCATTTTCAGCTGCGCAACTGCGTGCAACGTTAAGAGAATACAACCTAAGTTGCTGTTATGCAAAGGTTTTAATACTTTTCTGATGGTCCAATCAATGTCTTTCAGTTACTGTGGAAAGTTTATACTCTCTGGAATTGGATAAGAAACTTGTCAATCAATAGATCATAACCGGGGAAGTTTCACGTGGGCATGAACTGTAACTGTGCACTACGCAGATGAGCCTGAGAGCTTGGCTATTAAGGAGAGTCTTTAGGAGGGCATATGTCAGCGTTGAATTCGTCGATTGAGGAATCTACGTGTAAATCTACGGTAGGGAATTACGCATTTTCAATATGTGATGACTATAATTGATAGTAGAATGACACAGTATCAATACCATGGCAAATATTTTCTTCAGAAAACAGATTTTTTTTTTAACTACTTGATTGGGATACCATTGGCTCACTATAGCTGAAGTGGTTGCTACAAAGGACAATGATTTTTTCTGTCGCGAGAGATCTTTTTTTTGAATTGCTGGATAGATACTCTGGGCAAGTATATTGAGCAGTTTGCACATCAGGTGTTGTAGCCATTTTCTACACATATAATTTAAGATAATTTGAATCAATATTCTGTTTGAGATGTTTGGGATTGAAGTATTTTCTGTTCCGTGTTGTAATGTGGAATGAAGGTTTGGCCAGTGACTAATGACGCGATAGAATGGTGTTTTCTCATTGGCTGCTGTGTGTATAGTATAAATACATCGTGAGCCCTTGGCTTGCGGCAGAAGCCACTGGACCTTGATGCAACACGGTCTTTTGACCAGCGCACTAATTTCGGTTAGTTTACTAAGAAAAGTCGAAAATCTATTATTTTCCTATTTTGTATGATTTCAGTTTTGTAATAAAGATACTAAAAGAAGAATTTAGCTTCAAGACTTTTGCTTTCCGATGTCAGTGTGTTGCGTGCAAAAACTTTGAGGTCCTAAGCTAGTGAGGCAGCCAGCCGCTGCACCCACATCAGGCTTAGCTGAGGAGTTTAATTCATGTAACTCCTGAAAAACGGATGGGACTTAACTTGTCCATATTCTAAACTGTGCTCGAGCTCGGCTTGCCAGTGAATATTCAATAACTGATCCGAGTCTGCCATCTAGTGATCGAATATTGTAACTGCGGCAATAAATTAGCACCTCCATGTCCGCTGGCGTCTACATCTGCGCAGAGGGGCACTTGCACAACCAGTTATTAGGTTTCGGGGGGCAGTTATTCTTTCACAAGTGATAAAAGTTTTAAACTCTTTTCCCTCAATCAATGAAGTGATCATTTTAAAGTTGCATTTTATGTTTATTCATGTTGTCTTTAGATCACATTATTAAAATTACTGGGATAATCTGAAACATTTAAATAAGACAAATTAGTAAAAATAGAAGAAATCAGGAAGTGGGAAAATACTTTTTCACAGCAGTGAAACAGATACTGTAATGCTCCTGGAGCAATCTGCTTGCCTAAGTACAGATGAAGTTTTGACCAGGTAGGTTTTAATCGGGGTGTATTTTTTTATTTCTAGCTGAGTGCCAGTCATAAAAACCATAACATGCAGAACAAAAGGAAAATGTCACTGACTGCTATACATTTATTCCAAAAAAATCACAACAAAATGTGAAAGCGCAAGACATTTGTGTTCGAATGGAAAAGTGGGAACAACCAATTTCCACAAAAACAGTTTTTTTATAAAACACCTCAGTCAAATAACAATTAGCAGAAGTTAGTAGAAGAAGATGGAAAAAATACTACCCAAGTGGCGCTGAAGGAAGTAAAATTGACTGGACTCTTATGCAACATAGAGAGCAAGTCAACTAGCAGAGAGGGATTTTTCATCCCTCTGAAAACAAAATAGCCTCATCCTGACAGATCCTGTTAAAATGCAGAGCAAACTACGTTCTGCTAATGACATCACAATGAGAAACGGGCGATGTAATTCTTTCAAACACTGCAGTTCAATCACATCGGAATGAGAACAGTGTTCATACGTTCGATTCAATGACGACAGTTTGATGACAACAAACATGACGGAGTAGATTCCATCCATCACAGACATTCAGTGACATCATAATGAAAACAGTGTTCAATTCACCTATCTAATGACAGCAGTTTGGTAACATCACAATGAGCAGAGAGTTGATTTGTTCTATTCAGTCACAGCTGTTGCTGAACACATGGAACTTGCTACATAACAAAGGTATCTGTTCCAACATATTACATTAACACCATACTTAAACAGAAAGCACGCTAAACAAACATTTAAAAAAGCATGTGGACAAAACTATATGCATTTATGTGTAGTAATAAATGTGGTTCCCAAAGAATAAATTTAGCTAATTTGATAACAGAAAAATTAAACTCATAGAATAATTTTCAACGATTCATCAGTAGTTTAATATCAGCAGAATTTGTAAAGCGTTTTGAGTTCCTGAGAAACAGACTTCTGAGATGGTAAAATATTGCGAGTGCATTGCAGAGATGAGGACGCAGTGAATATCACTGGGGTGATGGAATAGTGTAGTGCTCAGAGGTGTAATATTTGTCCTGCATGATCACATGATCAGAATCCACATCCGTCAGGCAGGAAGAGAGCCTGCAGTCCCCTGCGCACACTCAGCATTTCCTCCTCCTGCTGCAGAGACAGAGCAACCAGCAGCCATTACTGACCCACCCACACACGCACAGACCAGCAGCCATTACTGACCCACCCACACACGCACAGAGCTCCTCATACAGACAATTACTGACCCACCCACACACGCACAGAGCTCCTCATACAGACAATTACTGACCCACCCACACACGCACAGTGCTCCTCATACAGACAATTACTGACCCACCCACACACGCACAGAGCTCCTCATACAGACAATTACTGACCCACCCACACACGCACAGTGCTCCTCATACAGACAATTACTGACCCACCCACACACGCACAGTGCTCCTCATACAGACAATTACTGACCCACCCACACGCACAGTGCACCTCATACAGACAATTACTGACCCACACCACAGTGCTCCCATACAGACAATGCCCACCCACACACGACAGTGCTCCCTCATACAGACAATTACTGACCCACCCACACACGCACAGTGCCCTCATACAGACAACCCACCCACGCACGCACAGAGCTCCTCATACAGACAATTACTGACCCACCCACACGCACAGTGCACCTCATACAGACAATTACTGACCCACCCACACACGCACAGTGCTCCTCATACAGACAATTACTGACCCACCCACACACGCACAGTGCTCCCTCATACAGACAATTACTGACCCACCCACACACGCACAGTGCTCCCTCATACAGACAATTACTGACCCACCCACGCACGCACAGAGCTCCTCATACAATTACTGACCCACCCACACACACACAGTGCTCCTCATACAGACAATTACTGACCCACCCACACACGCACAGTGCTCCCTCATACAGACAATTACTACAGACAATTACACCCACCACCCCTCATACAGACAATTACTGACCCACCCACACACGCACAGTGCTCCTCATACAGGCAATTACTGACCCCCCCACACGCACAGTGCTCCTCATACAGACAATTACTGACCCACCCACACACGCACAGAGCTCCTCATACAGACAATTACTGACCCACCCACACACACAGAGCTCCTCATACAGACAATTACTGACCCACCCACACACGCACAGCATACAGACAATGCTCCCCACCCATACAGACAGATCCTCATACAGGTTGACCCCACCCACACGCACAGTGCTCCTCATACAGACAATTACTGACCCACCCACACACGCACAGAGCTCCTCCTCATACAGACAATTACTGACCCACCCACGCACGCACAGTGCTCCTCATACAGACAATTACTGACCCACCCAAACACGCACAGAGCTCCTCATACAGACAATTACAGAGCTCCTCATACAGACCACCCCCCCACACACGCACAGTGCTCCTCATACAGGCAATTACTGACCCACCCACACACACACAGAGCTCCTCATACAGGCAATTACTGACCCACCCACACACGCACAGAGCTCCTCATACAGACAATTACTGACCCACCCACACACGCACAGTGCTCCTCATACAGGCAATTACTGACCCACCCACACACGCACAGTGCTCCTCATACAGGCAATTACTGACCCACCCACACACGCACAGTGCTCCTCATACAGGCAATTACTGACCCACCCACACACGCACAGTGCTCCTCATACAGGCAATTACTGACCCACCCACACATGCACAGTGCTCCTCATACAGACAATTACTGACCCACCCACACACGCACAGTGCTCCCTCATACAGACAATTACTGACCCACCCACACACGCACAGTGCTCCTCATACCCACACACGCACAGTGCTCCTCATACAGGCAATTACTGACCCACCCACACACGCACAGTGCTCCTCATACAGACAATTACTGACCCACCCACACACGCACAGTGCTCCCTCATACAGACAATTACTGACCCACCCACACACGCACAGAGCTCCTCATACAGGCAATTACTGACCCACCCACACACGCACAGTGCTCCTCATACAGGCAATTACTGACCCACCCACGCACGCACAGTGCTCCTCATACAGGTAATTACTGACCCACCCACACACGCACAGAGCTCCTCATACAGGCAATTACTGACCCACCCACACACGCACTGACCCACCCACACATGCACTGACCCACCCACACACACACAGTGCTCCCTCATACAGGCAATTACTGACCCACCCACACACGCACAGAACTCCTCATACAGACAATTACTGACCCACCCATACACGCACAGTACTCCCCATACAGGAAATTACTGTAGGGTCATGCCATATGAAATCACCAGACCTCCCAGCTCCATGGTCTAAGATTTACTGTTCTTTGATATTTTGGAGTCCGTCGTGGCAGAAGAAAATTTCAGTTGGTTTCAGCTCAATATCTCACTCCGTTTGGTTTTTTAGGGGTGTGCTGCTGTGCATATATCAGATGAACTCTTCAGGCTTAGATCACAGCACATATGGGATGAAGGGGGCGTGTCCACATTAACCCTCTCTGACCTGTTTGTAAGCATTTTCAACTGCCTCTGTATTTAAAACTAAGTAAGATATCAACTTCATTTCTTCAGGATATCTTTATTTTATCGCAAATACTTGCTACATTGTACTTAAACTCATATTAAGCCTTTGTGGGCCGTGCAATCAACAACCAAAAAGTGATATTTGAATGAAACACACCGAAAATGATCCTGTTTGAGGGTGGATTTTCTCATGCTTCTCAAAGACTGTTAGAATTCGAACTTGATTTTGGCTGAAGTACACATGAAGGGCTTTGTAAAAGTGAAGACAGAATTTAAATGGCATACATACATTTTGAGTAAAATTAACTCCTCTCCGGCCACTCATGTGCGCGTGGTCCATTTTGACCTCAAAATTAGCCATGTGGATACCCTTTGATTTCAAAATCAAATGTGTCAATTTAAAGCTCTTTATGGGTACAAAAAAATAATATCAGAACCAACATGGAACAAGCAGCTCTTCATGGAAAAATAAGGCCATATTTTTGCGTAAAAATCTGTGGGAAGCTGAGGCCTCGTTACAAAGCTTTTCCGTGATTTCTGCGGTAGATATCCTGCAGTCAGGCTGTAACGGCCTTTCAAAAATACACATTTTTCTGTGCCTTACTATCTATAAGGGCAATTGCGCCCTCTGGAGGGAAATTAAGTCATTTTTTCTGCAGGTGGAAGTAATCTGGCTGAACAGTGATGACCATACAAGTTCTGCTCATCCTGTAGGCAGTGGTGACAGACATGATTTTGCAAACCTGACTCAACTCAAAACCAACACAAGAGAATCTCTTGCTGTTGAATGAGTGATGATTTGTCAGCAGTGAAACCAGGTCTCCAGCTGCAGGGTCGGCTAGCATTGCTGTAATGCGTTTTCAGTGCATGGTGTGTATGCCTGCGCATTCGTGTTCTGACATTCAGAAGAGCACAACATTCTGCATAATAATATCACACATATGCCATATTCGGCTTGAGGAGGGAGTGAGGGTCAGAGAAGTCCAGTTCGCGATGAACTCGTGGCACATAAAATCAATAACAACCTCTGCAGACTGGGCAGGTCCGGAGCCCAATCAAACCTGCCAACACCCGTCCCAGCTCTCCTGTTAATTCATTTCAGAGCTGCGATCCAATGGACAAAGCCAGACTGCTCCAGCTCCCCGACTCACCATTTCCTTAAACAGTTTGTCCTGCACGGCCTTAATGTCCTCCCTCATCAGACACATCTGGAAATGGGATTTTCATTGAGAAAACATTAGTCTTGATGACAATTATCCCCTATTTTGGAATGCGTGTTGTACGTACGTGTGGGTGCACATGTTTGAGTGGGTGTGTTTGAGTGTGTGAGTGAGCATGCACGTGTGTGTGTGTGGGTGTGTGTGCGTGTGCATGTGTGTGGATGCACATGTGTATGCTTGTGTGTGCGGGTGAGCGTGTGTGTGTGGGTGAGCACGTGCCTGTGTGCGTGTGCACGTGTGTGTGGATGCGCGTGCATGCATATTTGTGTGGGTGAGCTTGTGTGTGGAGATGATCTTCACCTCGGATGTGAAGATCTGCTCCTCAAACTCGAGGCTGTGGGAAACGTTCTTCTGGAAGACGCTCTTCAGATTCTGTAGCCTGTGAGGCAAATTAACACACAGTTTGGATAAACCTGACGTAATGGGGACGCACACTATGCACTTCAACTTAATGTAAAGAAGACACACACGCACACACACTGTGTCGATAAACCTGATGTAAGGGACACACACACACACATTGTGTCATTAAATCTGATGTAAAGGACACACACACACACACAATGCGCTACTAAACCTGATGTAAGGGACACACACACACGCACACATTGTGTCATTAAATCTGATGTAAAGGACACACGTACACACACACACACACACAATGCGCTACTACACCTGATTTAAGGGGCACACACACATACACACACACTGTGCTATTACACCTGATGTTCTGGGCTGAGGAGAGTGTTTTCTCACCTCTTGCTCTCTCTCTCCTGGTAAGAGCGGAGAGCCTGGGCCTGTTTTCTCCAGTACGTCTGAGAGAGAGACAGGCTGCCCGTCAACATTACTCACCAGCAACAAGCAATACCGCCTTCCCCCGACACTAAGAGCCCAGTTAACACTAACACTGCACAGCAAACATGAGCATCACAGCACAACCATAATCCTTATTCGGAGGAGGAAAAACCCAAGGATTCAAAATCAGAAGCTATGGCAAAACTTTCCATCATCCACAAACTGAACCAGCCAGTTTTGCCAAATTTCATACCATCTCCCTTTTGAACAATTGTGATAATTGAAAACTCCAGGTAAATGGATGAGAACACCAGAGAGGAATTTTACTATATGTACCTGGATGTACAGGGATCCACAAATCCCAAAAAAGGCTCTTCTGCTCAAAGGATTACAATAATACTGAGTACAGGGATAATTATCATGGCAATATATGAAGAAAAAAATACTTTGCGTAACAAGTGCTTCTTGAGATGGTTCCAGAGTTACCAGAGTAAATCCACAGACAAATATTTGCCTGAAAAAGGCACTCCAGCCCACCAACTGAGGGCAACAAGAAGTAGTGGTTCACTTCCAACAAATACTGCTGAACCAGGACTAACTCAGTTGAAATTTTGCAAAGTCAGCTCTTATTTTTATGCGGAAAAAGTTGCCCAATAAAAGAGGATGTGGCGTTTTGTGGAGCGTGCTTTAAAAGGAACTTGAAAGTGAAAATTCCTCCAGCACTGACACACCCATGCCAGACTACTTCCTTTCCTGTTTAGATATGAAGTATTTCATCTTACATTAAATGTACTTCCCTGATTATATGCCTGGGAGAAATTGAGTGTACTTGTATACAGTGAGCACCATAGTTTATTGAACAGTGACACTATTTTATTTTGGTTCTGTTTCTAGCACTTTTGAGTCTGAAAGGATGCAATGATTAATAGTCGAAGCACAGACTGTCAGCTTTCATTTGATTCAATTTGGACAAACTCTTCAGACTTAGATCACAGCACATATGGGATGACCTCTTCAGACTTAGATCACAGCACATATCAGATGAACTCTTCAGAGTTAGATCACAGCACATATCAAATGAACTCTTCAGGCTTAGATCACAGCACATATCGAATGAACTCCTCAGGCTTAGATCACAGCACATATCGGATGAACTCGTCAGACTTAGATCACAGCACATATCGGATGAACTCTTCAGACTTAGATCACAGCACGTATCGGATGAACTCTTCAGGCTTAGATCACAGCACATATGGGATGAACTCCTCAGGCTTGGATCACAGCACATATGGGATGAACTCTTCAGGCTTAAATCACAGCATATATCGGATGAATTCTTCAGGCTTAGATCACAGCACATATGGGATGAACTCTTCAGGCTTAGATCACAGCACACATCGGATGAACTCCTCAGGCTTAGATCACAGCACACATCGGATGAACTCCTCAGGCTTAGATCACAGCATATATCGGATGAACTCTTCAGAGTTAGATCACAGCACATATGGGATGACCTCTTCAGACTTAGATCACAGCACATATCAGATGAACTCTTCAGAGTTAGATCACAGCACATATCAAATGAACTCTTCAGGCTTAGATCACAGCACATATCGAATGAACTCTTCAGGCTTAGATCACAGCACATACTGGATGAACTCTTCAGGCTTAGATCACAGCACACATCGGATGAACTCCTCAGGCTTAGATCACAGCACACATCGGATGAACTCCTCAGGCTTAGATCACAGTATATATCGGATGAACTCCTCAGGCTTAGATCACAGCACATAACGGATGAATTCTTCAGGCTTAAATCACAGCACATATGGGATGAACTCTTCAGGCTTAGATCACAGCACATATAGGATGAATTCTTCAGACTTAGATCACAGCACATATGGGACGAACTCTTCAGGCTTAGATAACAGCATATATCGGATGAACTCCTCAGGCTTAAATCACAGCACATATGGGATGAACTCTTCAGGCTTAGATCACAGCACATATCGGATGAATTCTTCAGACTTAGATCACAGCACATATGGGATGAACTCTTCAGGCTTAGATCACAGCATACATTGGATGAACTCTTCAGGCTTAGATCACAGCACATTTGGGATGAACTCCTCAGGCTTAAATCACAGCACATATGGGATGAACTCTTCAGGCTTAGATCACAGCACATATCAGATGAACTCCTCAGGCTTAGATCACAGCACACATCAAATGAACTCTTCAGGCTTAGATCACAGCACATTTCGGATGAACTCCTCAGGCTTAGATCACAGCACATATCAGATGAACTCTTCAGGCTTAGATCACAGCACATATCAGATGAACACCTCAGGCTTAGATCACAGCACATATTGCCTGCCAATCAGAAGCCCGGATGGCCATGTTGGATTCCGAATTAAGCCGGAAAATAATAATGCTTGCTCAGGGCCATGAGACAAATAAATACACCATTGCTGAATCAAATCTGAACAGTGCAACTGGAGAGGAAGATAAAACTGTCTGACCCCATCACAGACCAGGAGTTGGATACTGGATTCCGAATTGAGCCAAAATATAACAGCACTTGATCATGGTCAACAGACAAACATGCGCACGATGTTCAATCCAAAGTAGTCAAAAGCATGCCAATCAGAAACTAGGGCAGCCATATTGAATTTTGAATTAAGCCAAGGAATAACAGCACTTGATCAGGTCCATAAGTCAAATAAATGTAACAAGTCTGACCCAAATCTGACCAGTGGAACTGGAGAGGAAGTCAAAAATGTGCCATCCAGAGGCGAGGGTGGCCATATTGAATTCCAAATTCAGCCAAAAAAATTAGGTCAAGGCCAGGAAAGGAGCACTTGTACCAAGTATGATCCAAATCTACTTAGCAGAACTTGAGAAGAAATCAATTAAAGAAAAAGTTGATGGATGGACGAAGATATGGACAGAGGCTGGACGTACAGACAGACAGACAGACAGCGCCATGAAAATAGCTCACCAGGTGGACTAAAAAAATGCATCACCGTCCAATTAATTATAATACTCACTGTATATTTGGACTTAAATGCCCAAAATGCAAGAAAAAGAAACTAATTGCACAGGGTGTGTGTCAGTGCTGCTGTGATTAAGTCTCAGTGTTCGGGACGCACAGTGAGTTCCTTCTCCATGTCCTTCAGTTTGGAGTTGTCCTGCTCCAAGCTTTGAATCTCCTCCAGCAGGACACCTCTGATCTTCTCCAGCTTCTGAGATCTACAGAGAGAGGAACTCACAACATGCATCACAGATCTGCACAGACAGGAACTCACAACATGCATCACAGATCTGCAGACAGGAACTCACTTCATACATCACAGATCTGCACAGACAGGAACTCACAACATGCATCACCGATCTGCACAGAGAGGAACTCACTACATACAGCAGAGATCTGCACAGAGGGGAACTCACAACATGCATCACAGATCTGCACAGACAGGAACTCACAACATGCATCACAGATCAGCACAGAGAGGAACTCACTACATACAGCAGAGATCTGCTCAGACAGGAACTCACAACATCCATCACAGATCTGCACAGAGAGGAACTCACTACATACAGCAGCGATCTGCACAGAGAGGAACTCACAACATGCATCACAGATCTGCACAGACAGGAACTCACAACATACAGCGAGATCTGCGCAGAGAGGAACTCACAACATACAGCAGAGATCTGCACAGAAAGGAACTCACAACATGCATCACAGATCTGCACAGACAGGAACTCACAGCATGCATCACAGATCTGCACAGAGAGGAACTCACTACATACAGCAGAGATCTGCACAGAGAGGAACTCACTACATGCATCACAGATCTGCACAGACAGGAACTCACTACATGCATCACAGATCTGCACAGAGAGGAACTCACTACATGCATCACAGATCTGTACAGAGAGGAACTCACTACATATATTACAGATCTGCACACAGAGGAACTCACTACATACATCACAGATCTGCACAGACAGGAACTCACAACATACATCACAGGTCTGCACAGAGAGGAACTCACAAATATACAGACTCAAGCACACACTTGCCTGCACTGGTGAATCTGCACACTAACGGATGACACATGCTGCTGAACAGACTTCAGGGACTGCTTGGCAAACTGATCCATCCTTCTGGAACGATTCTGGAGAGACACACTTAAGTCTCCATTATGGCCACAACCATTATTAGATTCCCGCACAACAAACAATGAAAACGCAATGAAATAATGCCACTCACGTCTTAAACTAAATCATCCCAGCGCTAGTCTTACAGGAGGAGCAAACGTTTAAGTGACCCCTGAGGCGGGTGTAAGGGGGAATGGTAAGGGATTGTGTACTCCAAAAGCGCTTAATCTCCATGGAAACACAAGGCTCGTCTGTACTCTTTTTTGAAGCATTCCCGTAAAAACCGCCAAATTCATCTTTTCTGTGGTAGCTTTGCAATGCTCCGGTCACTCAATCAACAAACGTTCCTGACAATGTTAACGGCATTCGCAAACTAATTCAACCGCAAAGTCAGGTGATTTAATTAGTTTTTAAAACAGCTGGAAAGCAGTTGGAACTGCTCTGGCTCTTAAGAAAACAGAAAGACAAATCAGTTGAAAAACACAACAACTTTGAAATAGTAGGCAGAAACGACATGACAGAGCCAATGGTAACAACTAATTTCTCCGTGGTCACAAAAGTAACTCAACATTCTGGTTTCATGTCACTGGACAGTAAATAGAATGACAGTGAAAGTGGGTACATTTTTATCTAAGCGCCTCAAAGTAGGAATATTTTTGATCTAGACGTCCATCTTTAAACAGCAAGGGCAAAAGCAAATGCAAGGCACAGCCAAAAATAAAGACGGCCAAAGCGAAAGAAGCAAATTTGGTCTGAACAACAGCTAACCCAGCAACTTTCAGGGGACAAATGGGTGAAATGGCAAAATTTGGGTTCAGAGCTGAAGCAGAAAGTGTGTAACAACAGCACATGGCTGAAGCTGAGCAAAAATCAGCTGTGTTTAAAGCTGAAGCTGAGTGAGTATCAGGAATGTGTAGAGCTGAAGCAGAGTGAGTATCAGGTGTGTGTACAGCTGAAGCTGAGCGAGTATCAGGTGTGTGTAGAGCTGAAGCAGAGTGAGTATCAGGTGTGTGTAGAGCTGAAGCTGAGTGAGTATCAGGTGTGTGTAGAGCTGAAGCAGAGTGAGTATCAGGTGAGTGTAGAGCTGAAGCTGAGTGAGTATCAGGAGTGTGTAGAGCTGAAGCTGAGTGAGTATCAGGTGTGTGTAGAGCTGAAGCAGAGTGAGTATCAGGAGTGTGTAGAGCTGAAGCTGAGTGAGTATCAGGTGTGTGTAGAGCTGAAGCAGAGTGAGTATCAGGTGTGGGTAGAGCTGAAGCTGAGTGAGTATCAGGTGTGTGTACAGCTGAAGCTGAGTATCAGGTGAGTATGAAGCAGAGTGAGTATCAGGTGTGTGAGAGCTGAAGCAGAGTGAGTATCAGGTGTGTGTAGAGCTGAAGCAGAGTGAGTATCAGGTGTGTGTAGAGCTGAAGCAGAGTGGTGCGTATGAAGCAGGTGTGTGTAGAGCTGAAGCTGAAGCAGAGTGAGTATCAGGTGTGTGTAGAGCTGAAGCAGAGTGAGTATCAGGTGTGTGTAGAGCTGAAGCAGATTGAGTATCAGGTGTGTGTAGAGCTGAAGCAGAGTGAGTATCAGGTGTGCGTAGAGCTGAAGCAGAGTGAGTATCAGGTGTGTGTAGAGCTGAAGCAGAGTGAGTATCAGGTGTGTGTAGAGCTGAAGCTGAGTGAGTATCAGGTGTGTGTAGAGCTGAAGCAGAGTGAGTATCAGGTGTGTGTAGAGCTGAAGCAGATTGAGTATCAGGTGTGTGTACAGCTGAAGCAGATTGAGTATCAGGTGTGCGTAGAGCTGAAGCACAGTGAGTATCAGGTGTGCGTAGAGCTGAAGCAGAGTGAGTATCAGGTGTGCGTAGAGCTGAAGCAGATTGAGTATCAGGTGTGTGTAGAGCTGAAGCAGAGTGAGTATCAGGTGTGCGTAGAGCTGAAGCAGAGTGAGTATCAGGTGTGCGTAGAGCTGAAGCAGAGTGAGTATCAGGTGTGCGTAGAGCTGAAGCAGAGTGAGTATCAGGTGTGTGTACAGCTGAAGCAGAGTGAGTATCAGGTGTGTGTAGAGCTGAAGCAGAGTGAATCAGGTGTGTGTAGAGCTGAAGCTGAGTGTATCAGGTGTGGGTGCTGACTGAGCCCGGCACAGGCGTCCTCACGTGCATCTTCCTCTGTAGTTCCGTGCTGAACTGGCGGCAGATGGAGCTCATGTACTGCGAGGTGCTGAACTCCGGAGCTTCCACGTCCCCCTCCGCCTCCATGTTGGAGCCCCAGAAGCTCGAGACGACTCGAGATGACACCACCGAGCACACCTCCACTTTCGCCTCTGCGCAATAATGTCAATGAGCCTCAGCCCTCTTTCACTGAATCAATGGGGACATTTCCAGCCAACTCCAGCAGATTGCACCACAATATCTCTCAGATTTTCTTCCTTTCTGCTTGCTGATAATTACGATGAGGAACAGACTCTCTGAAATTCATGCTACCTGTCTTTCAGAGGTCCAGAGGGAAGCCCCAAATGTCAGGATAATTTTCTGCCCGAAATTCCTTCACTGAGAACCAGTTTGGAAAGGTCAGGCTCCACTGGCTAAACAAAACGGAGTATGAGCACCAATTTTTGAGGAGTTTGTTTTCTCCTCCTTAAGCTGCTTTCACACCGGACGCGAAACAAATTTTTCGTACGACAGATTATATGCAAAGTCAATGCGAAGACGCGAATATATTCGCGTCTTCGCATTGACTTTGAATGTAATCTGTCGTCGTCGTTTGTTTCAAGGTCCGTGTGAAAAAGCAGCTTTACCTAACAACAAGAAGAGAAATGGAATAAAAATAAAAAATCCAAGAGATGCTGTGGCGCAACTCCTGGAGGAGGAATGGAATGGCCTATGGATCAATAAAATCCCGCTCCAAAGCTTCTCTCTTACCAACACAGAGCGAGCTGGTCCATTAGCATCTAGAGAGTGTGGCTACCTGCTTCACTGATGCTCTGTCCCTGGGCTGGTGCCGCAGTGGCCTCCCTCTGCTGACTGACTTTATCTTTCTCCGTCCACGAGCAGCCCAAACCGTAGCCTGAGGAACGCAGCAGGGGCAGTGGCACATTGCAGGTCTTGTATACGTAAAGGGGTTGTGATCCCCAGCCAGGTCAGTGAAGTGTACCTCCTTGCTTCCAAGAAATCTGAAATACTGTTGTGTCATTCATCCCCATTCATTTTGAAACACAAAATACACCCCATCCTGGCCTAAAAATACTCTTTCCACACCCTGACACACTTTAAAACGCCCTTTCCACACCTTGAGACGCCCTCTCCGCACCTCACGCATCGCCTCCACGCCCTCATACACCCCCTTCCTCGCAAACTCTCGCCATCCCCCGCCCGCCCCCCAAAGGAAGGTATGCACTGCCCATCGCAGCCTGACACACACACCTTCATCCCCCTCCTCTTCCTCGCTGGCCTTGAACAGCTTTCTCGGCCGCATGCTGATCCTGGGCTCTGTCCCCGGGCGTGGTCCTTCCTCTTCCTCCTCCTCTTCTTCACCAGAAACACTGGAGACGTGGCGAGAGGGCGGCCGTTTGCGGCCTGGGCCTGAGGCCCACACATCAGACAGGGAGCAGGGATGACTCCTCTGCTATCTTACGCTCTCACATAAGCACACGACCAGCAAGCTTACTCTCTTAAACAGGCAAACGGCCAACTCGCTCCCTAAAATCAGCTTGAAACAGTTCTTAGTCTGTTATCAACAGACTAATAATAATAATAATAAAACATTTTATTTATAATGCACCTTTCATTAATTAAAAATCTCAAAGTGCTACTTGCAAGACTACTTGCTTCCTCAAAAATCTGGCGCCATCTCAGTGAAATAGACTAACAGCTCACTCTAAAATGAGCTCAAAAATGACAAATTTGCTCTGTCAACTGATTCAAATGGCAAACAGTCAGGAGCCAATTGGTTAACATGCCGTCTCAAAAATCAGTTGACACATACCTATCTCAATCTCACTGAAATAAGCTGTAAAAGAGCACACTCAAAAATGAGATGGCTCACACACTCAAAATAGCTATGCTGGCAAATGGCTGCATCTGAAATCAGTCAAACAGCTACGTCTGAATTCTGACAATAGCAATAGACAAATAGCAAAGTCTAAAATCAGCTGAAAAACGGCAAGGTCTGTATTCAATCAATCAACGGTCACGCAAGTGTGAAATCAGCAGATAAATAGTTAAGTCAGAGATCAGCTGATAAGGATAGGCTGTAATTTACCTGACTTGTGCACTTTCAGCTGAGCAGTCTCTTTGTATTCATTAGGAGATCGCTTCTTCTGCAAAAAACACTCCAATTAGCCTTTTAAAGCCCCCAGAACATGCGTTCATGCACTGCTCGTTCAAAAAAAAAAAAGTCGCCATTTGGATTTAAATAAGCAAATACTCAAGCACCTACAACAAAATCATTACTGTCGTGATAAATATGTTTCAGCTGCCAATAATCCTTTAAATCCTGACTGATTCAGTGCGCAACTTCTCATTTCTCATACAAACATGTCAGAGGACGTATCTCATGGTCGTTGAGAAGATGTTACTGTGTTTCAAGAGGGGCAAATTATTGGCCAGAATCAAGCAAAAAAAAACAGCTGATGAGATTGCTAAAATCACAAGAACTGGGTCACGAACTGTCCAACGAGTAGTGATGAACCATCAACTTTGCGGAAGAAGAAGGGTTGGAGAAAAATCATGATGGATTGGCCCCTACTCCCTGAAATCATAATGCATGTCACTTTTTAAAGTAAATATGCAAGCTGAGAAGAAGTGATGATTGATAATTGGAATTAAGTAATTACCATAATTGATAAACGTGGCTTTGGAAAACTGATAACTGACCCTCTGCAAATCATATCTCTATCTTTTCTGCAGTTGTAAAAAACAACCATTGTTCTGTATTATTGCATTACCATTATATATAAACATCCGCCAAATAACTGTAATGTAATACACGAGGGCAGCACTGACACGCCATGCAGGGTGATGGATGTAAATTTAATGTTCATTAATGCCACCCCAGTCATTTGCAGCAATGTGCTGAAATGCTATTTACTTTACTGCATTGTACTATAATGTTCAGCTGTGCTTTATATTGTTATGTAATGCACTGAGGTGTAATGCAGTAAGAATGAGCTGCTGCAGGTCAGTTTGCGTCGAACAAATAATTCCAATGTAACCTAACGTCTTTGGACATAAATGTCCTGTAATGTAATGCAACACACTGCGTTGAGGGGCAACACTGAGATCCCGACCTCTATCCTGGAAGAGTGAAAGATGTAAAAGCAATCTGCTATACAAGAGTCCAACACAGAGCACCATACCAGCTGGGTAACAGATGTAAAAGTAATGTAAAGCACCTTAATATAATGCACTGTAAAGACCTTTATGCAATGAGCTGTAATGTAATGCACTATACTATAAAGCAGGGTTGGGTTCAATTACTTTTTTCAATTACAATTGATTGTAATTACAATTACACTTACTTTCTAGACAGAATGCTCAATTACAATTACAATTACTTTTCGATAAAAAATTCAGTTAAAATTAAATTACAATTACGAAAGTGATTACAATTACTGTAATTGTAATTAAAAAAAGTAATTGAACCCAACCTTGCTATAAAGCACCGAATTGTAAAGCACTGTAATGAAATGTAATGTAAAGCACTGTAATGTAATGTAATGTAATGTAAAGCACAGTAATGTAATGTAATGCTCTAGTGCTTATTGCTGAGCTCCACACCGGCAGGCTGATGGACCTCAGCGAGGAGCTGCTCCTGAAGGACTCCAGCACAGCCGGCGGGCCCAGGCTCTCAGGGAGCACGCCCAGCGATTCCTCCAGGAGGGGCGAGTTGGGAATGGAGGGCTCCAGGGCCGTGGAGGTCAGGAGCGGAGGCGAGGCCATCTGGAGGGGGTGGAGAGGGCTCGGGACGGGCTGCAGGGGCAGACATACGTGGGAGTAGGTTACGGAGCAGGGTGCCACCAGCGGTTTGCAAACCGAGTCTCTACGCCGTCCACTAACAATGTCTGCTAGTTAATCTGGGCTTCCTGTTAGGGGCTGGGCATCAGGCTTGCTGAGTCTGACGACTGTTAGCAAAAGAGCCACTGCAGTACAGCAATGCTGATGCTCATAATGGCACAATTGAGTAAATTTGTGCGTACTAGCAGCATGTTAAGTCAAAATTGCAAACTGCAAGCACTAACCGAGTGCAATGTTACAGCAGTACAACTAAGTGCGTGCTTGCTGGGTGTAATATCACAATTGTGTAACTGTGTGTGCTGGTGGGGTGTGCACCAGCTGGGTGTAATTAAAGGTGGCGTAACTGCGTGTACCATCCAGGTGTAATGCCACAGCTGTGTAAATGTATTTGGGCTGGCCGGTGGAATGTCAAAATTCTTCCAACTGCGCAGGCGCTAGCAAGGCGCAAAGTCAAAGTTGTGTAACTGTGTCTGTGCAAGCTGAGTTTACTGTCACAATTGTGTAACCATGTGTGCCAGGTATGAGTGCCAGGTGGGTGCAGCATTACAGTAATAGTGTAAATTTGTGTGTAGCAGCTAGGTGTGTTCCAGCTGGGTGTAATATCATAGCTACGTAACAGTGTGTGTGAGTGTCTGCGTGACTGTGTCTGTGCGTGTGTGAGTGTGTGTGTGTGTGTGTGTGTGTGTGTGTGTGTGTGTGTGTGTGCGCGCGAGGTGGGTGCAACAGATGGGGATGCCCGCAGAAAACACCCACAGTTGGCACAGCCTGGCCCAGCGGGCTGAGAGAAGGGGCATTTGGGGTCCTGCCCTTGCTGTTGCTTCCGTCCGCCCTGTAGAAGGAGGAGGCCTGTATCCCCTTGAAGGGCGGAGCCACCTCCAGGGGGAGGGGCAGGGCGTCGGGGGAGTGTACAGGGGACACGAGCGATTCTGATAGGGCCTCCGATTCACCTGCAGCTGCTGCAAGCAAAACAATCACAGAAAAGACAAGCCCCTGAGTTTCTGAAAAAAAAATTAGTTTGTCAAAACATCTGATGCATGAATCCATAAATCTATATTTTCCCATGTCACAAAGCAAAAAAAACAAATTAAGTCCCAACCCACTATATGGCTGGATAACGCTCACAGCTATTAACCCATTTAAACCGGGACAGCATGTGCGCATTTTAAGAACGTGTGGTTGCCGACACAGATATGCGCGTAATTTTGGAAGTACCGTAATTACTTTAAGTTTTGCGCAATAAAAAAAATTCCAACTGTTCCTGAAAGCTGAGAAGCTGTGCTTCCGCCCAAATACAGGTTACTATGGTAAACATGGCAGCATGATTCTCTGCTGGGATTTTTGCATTAGGCCTTAAAGGGTTAATATGGAAAAATGGCCAATAAGGAAACTTCAACAATTAACCAACCAATGGCAAAACCTCATCCTCAGTCGCTCCCTCAGTGACTCACTCATTCACGCACTCAGTCACTCACTCGCTCAGTAACTCCCTCAGCCACTCTCTCATTCACACTCACTCACTCTGTCAGTCACTCACTCAGCCACTCACTCACTCACTCACTCAGCCACTCACTCACTCACTCAGCCACTCACTCACTCAGCCACTCACTCGAGGAATCCCCAGCCTCGCTGCGGTCCAGTCAGAAAGAGTGGGATGGGATGGATCTTTAAAGCTGCAGTTGGTAAGTCTTATAAAAGTAACTTTTTGTCATATTTGCTAAAACTGTCACTGTGTACAGACAGTAATACATAAAACTATTACTCTGTCATTAAAAAAAGCCTCCTTTAAACCCACCTACTGCTCCTACTGCAAATTAGCAGAATCATTCGGACCGACTAAAAAGAACCAATTCGAGCCAGGATGGTGTCTGACAGCCGTCAAACAGTGCACATGCACGCGCTGCAGACAGCCTCCTCCCCCTTCCTCCTCAGTTCACGCCAGTGCTCAGTCAAGCTCAAATCTCCGAGAGAGGGTTCGGGAGCTTAGAGAAACTAATGGCGCAACAACAGCCATTAGCGAGGAAAAAAATACCGATGCCTCCGTTTCCGACAACAGCACACACGGCTAAGACAAGTAAGAAGAGGACGCCAGAAGAAAAAAAAGCACAAAAAGAAAGAATTAGACAAAGCCCGGCATAAAACCAGAGTGAACATCGGAGTGGCTTTTCAGAGGTGGAGGGAACTCCGTGATCTGGAAGGGTTAAAAACCGACGCAGAGTTGGCGACTTTTCTGCTTGACAGGTAAACCCCTGCTTTATTCGTTGGTTCATTTTTGCTCCGCAGTGCTCTGCAAATAAGCGAGCTGGCGTCGCTCGCATGCACAGCTGCTACTTACCCCAGCCCTAACCGGAATCAATTCAGTTTCGCTCTGCAAATAAGCGAGTGAACGTCGCTTACAAGCACAGTCGCTGTTCGAATAGCCAGCGTCTTGTAATTATTACAGTGCTCCGTAGTGCATATGATGTCACTGTGATGTTGCGGTCGAGCTAACGTTAGCTTGTTTCCGATGCTAGGGCTAACGTTACTGGCGTTGTTTTATTAGAAAGTAGCAGAAAATATCTTTATGAAGTGACCTGGCAGTCTTATCGGTTGTGTTGTTGTCCTCATAAATATGTATAACGTTTCTGTGCTCTCACTGCTAAATGCTGTCATACATGGTTTACTGGCCATTCAGCAGGATTCACGACAGTTTCTGTACTCAAAAAAAACAGGTAACTTACTGAAATAAGCATGTTTTGGGTTTTTACTGAATACATACTGCTGTAGATTACTTTTCATGCCGATATGATTTATTTCTGCTCGTTTGTTGGCCAGCAATGTTGACTGTTCACAACAGTAATGTCTAGCCTCGGCAACTTGGCCGTTTTCATAATGTGAAATCGCAAAGTCTCTCCACAGTCGCACGCATAACAGCTCACGTGCCTTCGCGTGCACGGCAGCTTCCTCTGGGGGAGGGTCTTAGGGCAGGAGTGCAGTAGAGAGGCAGGGGGAGGGATCTGAAAGTTTCGTTTTTTCAAATTTTCATGCTAAGTCCTCTCTCTCCTCATAGTTACCAACTGCAGCTTTAAGGCACCATTGGTCTTATTGCTCGCCCAGTTTTACCAGTGAATGTGAATCAGTGTGCGGTCAGCCTTACATCTCATCCTCTCCATGGGTGGGGGAGACAGAGCGAAATCAGTCAGTCTGGCAGCCCACGACCCCTTCTGTCCTCCAGTCTGGTCTTCCACAAAAACTGACTTTTTTCCCTGTTCATTCGCAGCAACAGGGTTTCTTGTCTGTCTGCTTGCAGTGACGGGCTTTTCCACCTTTTTGTTTGCTGGCACTGGCTTCTTTTCCAATTCGCTTGCAGCGACCGGCTCTTTAACCAGCCTGTCTGCAGTGACTGGCCTCTCCACCTCTTCGCTCGCAGTGACAGGATGTTTCCCATGTTCCTTTGCAGTGACTGGCTTGTTTCGCTGTCTGTTTGCTATGGCTGGCCTTTTCCGGCTTTTGCCTGCAGTGACCGCTTCTTGCCCGCGTTCATCTGCTGTGACGGGCTTTTTCCTCCGCTGACTCGCAGTGAGAGCCATGTGTCCACTTCTGACTGCAGTGACTGGCTTTTCCCTTCGTTCTTCTTCTGGGGCTGGACTTTGACCTGGCTGCTCTGGCCGCTGATCCATCTCACTCCATTTTGTGCTCCAGTTTGTTTGGACTGGTTTGGGCTGAAATGACCGAAAACATAATGAAGATGCAGCTGTTTCCCCTGTTCGGTTATCATAATTTTGCAATGGAAATACCACAGGTTACAACCGCTTTCCATAATCTCACATTTACAAACAAACGTCAAGAACATTTATTATTTAAACTGCAGAAAGAGCATTTGGCCAGCTCCTTGATTATTGATAGCAACAGAAGTCCATTGTAGGACTCACCCTGTGATTGGTCAGCTCATCACACTCTGATTGGCTGCTGCCGGAGTCAGATGCCTCCCTGTAGTTCTTGGATGAGGCGGTCGACCTCTGGGGTCTTCCGGACAGTTTGCTATCGGCAGCGATTCGCTTCGTCTCCATCTCCTTGGCGTTCTTTCTCTGTTTCTAGTACACATAATAAGCCATACTAATAAAAAACATGACTGCCAGCGGTAATTAAGGCGTCCAAGCAAGATGAGACAATAATGAATTTTGAAGGAGTAAAGACCTGCATTTTTTGAATTTCTGAAACAATTTTTAGTTGGTGGCACATAATTACTCATGGAATTCATTGCCCTGCAAGTTTCATGATGATTTGCCATTGTTCAGCCAATCAAATAGCTGCTCATAGCTGAGAGTGCATAACATTTTATCTACCTTGGAAAAAGAGTTCACAAGTAACAGCAGTGGCAAACAACGGTTCACTTTTCAATTAGCATTTCATAAAAGCCCTACGTGTCTTTAAATTTTCATTTCGTAATCATTACAAGCTTGTATTTCATAGGTCTTAAATTAGAATAGCATGCATTATTAAAATTACATGTCAAAATTTTAAATGAGCTTGTGATAAGAAGAAAATGAGAAGCTGATTTAAGTGCACGATATTCAACAAGCTAAACCACAGGCCATAGGCTCTGTCCTGTTGCTACCAGAGAGCATCGGACGCACCTGCTTCCGTTTGGGCTGTTTTTCCAATGACTTAGAGGAAGGAGGGGGTAAATCTGACTCATCTATAACAAACAAAAACACAATGATTTCTTCCGTCCATAGTTTTACCTATGTGCGCATCAAACCAGCCAAAATGGGCTAGTGTCTACCCATGCATCACATTAAATCAGAGGGAGGCAAGATCTGGGGCCACGGGCTGGTGCTAGACCACAGAACATTTTCAAATGGACTGAAGGCCTGCAGGTGAAACAAGCTCAATAATGTGCACTATCATGGTGTGATGTTTACTTATTTTTGAGGCTTTTTTTCCCCCTCATCCCCCCCAACAGTTCAGACCAAACCTGTGACCTGCCCTCATCGACTCAGGAGGAAGATGCCGTGGCACATGATTCCTCGCCTGACGACTGGTCCACGCTTCTTTTACGCAACGTAGTAGCACTGCCAATCAGGTACTACCTATATCTTCGGAGGATGACGCAATTAGCATACAATTTGCTCATACAGCTCTGTGCAACTGGCTAACCACAAGTGGCCGCTACAGAGCAACGAGACGGACAAATTCTGACCAGCTTCAACCCAGTAACCCCAGAAGAGCCTGAGCTAATCGATGCCTTGCCCATGCAAACCGTCAGCCATGGCCAGCAAAGGTGTGGTAATGGTGGTGATAGTGAATACTGTACAGGTGCAGATGGTTCAGTGTGTTACAATATACTTCGTAGGTGGAGGAGGTTCAGTATGATACAGAATACTGTACAGGTGGAGGTGCTTCAGTATGATACAGAATACTGTACAGGTGGAGGTATTACAGTATGATACAGAATACTGTACAGGCGGAGGTGCTTCAGTATGATACAGAATACTGTACAGGTGGAGGTGCTTCAGTATGATACAGAATACTGTACAGGTGGAGGTGCTTCAGTATGATACAGAATACTGTACAGGCGGAGGTGCTTCAGTATGATACAGAATAGTATGAGTATGATACAGAATACTGTACAGGTGGAGGGTGCTTCAGTATGATACAGAATACTGTACAGGTGGAGGTGCTTCAGTATGATACAGAATACTGTACAGGTGGAGGTGCTTCAGTATGATACAGAATACTGTACAGGTGGAGGTGCTTCAGTATGATACAGAATACTGTACAGGTGGAGGTGCTTCAGTATGATACAGAATACTGTACAGGTGGAGGAGGTTCAGTATGATACAGAATACTGTACAGGTGGAGGTGCTTCAGTATGATACAGAATACTGTACAGGTGGAGGTATGTAAGTATGATACAGAATACTGTACAGGTGGAGGTGCTTCAGTATGATACAGAATACTGTACAGGTGGAGGTGCTTCAGTATGATACAGAATACTGTACAGGTGGAGGTGCTTCAGTATGATACAGAATACTGTACAGGTGGAGGTGCTTCAGTATGATACAGAATACTGTACAGGTGGAGGATGCTTCAGTATGATACAGAATACTGTACAGGTGGAGGTGCTTCAGTATGATACAGAATACTGTACAGGTGGAGGTGCTTCAGTATGATACAGAATACTGTACAGGTGGAGGTGCTTCAGTATGATACAGAATACTGTACAGGTGGAGGAGGTTCAGTATGATACAGAATACTGTACAGGTGGAGGTGCTTCAGTATGATACAGAATACTGTACAGGTGGAGGTTCGTCAGTATGATACAGAATACTGTACAGGTGGAGGTGCTTCAGTATGATACAGAATACTGTACAGGTGGAGGTGCTTCAGTATGATACAGAATACTGTACAGGTGGAGGTGCTTCAGTATGATACAGAATACTGTACAGGTGGAGGTGCTTCAGTATGATACAGAATACTGTACAGGTGGAGGTGCTTCAGTATGATACAGAATACTGTACAGGTGGAGGTGCTTCAGTATGATACAGAATACTGTACAGGTGGAGGTGGTGTTCACAGAATACTGTACAGGTGGAGGTGCTTCAGTATGATACAGAATACTGTACAGGTGGAGGTGCTTCAGTATGATACAGAATACTGTACAGGTGGAGGTGCTTCAGTATGATACAGAATACTGTACAGGTGGAGGTGCTTCAGTATGATACAGAATACTGTACAGGTGGAGGTGCTTCAGTATGATACAGAATACTGTACAGGTGGAGGTGCTTCAGTATGATACAGAATACTGTACAGGTGGAGGTGCTTCAGTATGATACAGAATACTGTACAGGTGGAGGTGCTTCAGTATGATACAGAATACTGTACAGGTGGAGGTGCTTCAGTATGATACAGAATACTGTACAGGTGGAGGTGCTTCAGTATGATACAGAATACTGTACAGGTGGGAGGTGCTTCAGTATGATACAGAATACTGTACAGGTGGAGGTGCTTCAGTATGATACAGAATACTGTACAGGTGGAGGTGCTTCAGTATGATACAGAATACTGTACAGGTGGAGGTGCTTCAGTATGATACAGAATACTGTACAGGTGGAGGTGCTTCAGTATGATACAGAATACTGTACAGGTGGAGGTGCTTCAGTATGATACAGAATACTGTACAGGTGGAGGTGCTTCAGTATGATACAGAATACTGTACAGGTGGAGGTGCTTCAGTATGATACAGAATACTGTACAGGTGGAGGTGCTTCAGTATGATACAGAATACTGTACAGGTGGAGGTGCTTCAGTATGATACAGAATACTGTACAGGTGGAGGTGCTTCAGTATGATACAGAATACTGTACAGGTGGAGGTGCTTCAGTATGATACAGAATACTGTACAGGTGGAGGTGCTTCAGTATGATACAGAATGTACAGGTGGAGGTACAGTATGTGAATACTGTACAGGTGGAGGTGCTTCAGTATGATACAGAATACTGTACAGGTGGAGGTGCTTCAGTATGATACAGAATACTGTACAGGTGGAGGTACGTCAGTATGATATAGAATACTGTACAGGTGGAGGTGCTTCAGTATGATATAGAATACTGTACAGGTGGAGGTGCTTCAGTATGATACAGAATACTGTACAGGTGGAGGTGCTTCAGTATGATACAGAATACTGTACAGGTGGAGGTGCTTCAGTATGATACAGAATACTGTACAGGTGGAGGTGCTTCAGTATGATACAGAATACTGTACAGGTGGAGGTGCTTCAGTATGATACAGAATACTGTACAGGTGGAGGTGCTTCAGTATGATACAGAATACTGTACAGGCGGAGGTGCTTCAGTATGATACAGAATACTGTACAGGTGGAGGTGCTTCAGTATGATACAGAATACTGTACAGGCGGAGTCCGCATGTAGAGGTGGTTTTGCGGCACAGCGCTGCCTGCTGTAGTCCAGAACTCTGGGCTTGGGTTTCCGACCGGACTCCCTCAACCAGCTGAGGTCGGTCTTCTCCGTTTCCGTGTCGCTGAACAAGTGCTTCCTGGCGAAGTTTCCTCGTGGCTACAGGCGACAAAATGGGAGGCAGTGAGGATTTACTGCTGTAGTTGTGTTCTCGGGGGCGGCCATTTTCTGAAGCTAACTGAACGAGCACCTTGTCTTCGTCATGAATGGTTGTTTAATATGGACACAAGGAACAACATCAGAGACACTGGACACTGGAAGGACAAAAACCGAAGGACGATTTCTTCCTGAGGAAGAAACTGGAAGTATTTACCAAAGCAGGATGCTTGCAAATTAACCCTTTCAGCACCGTGGGCAACTATAGTTGCCCAATGATGTAAGATATCAAAGTCAGATGCTGTTGAAAACCTATCATGTGGCAACTTGTTTAAAAGAGCTCCCCTGTGGCAGCTCTTTTAAACAAGTTGCCACATGATAGGTTTTCAACAGCTCAGGATAACTACATTTTTAATTCCTTGAAAATGTATTCGGCACTCAAAGGGTTAAAGCCATAACACCTTTCTTTACTTCAGCCCCTGTTCTAGTTATGGGGGGGATTGTGGTTTTAATCGGGGCTCTTATCCAGCTAACTCTGTAACCCTGGCCTCGTTTCCAGAAGCTGATATCAAATGGGTTCAAGAACAGCGCTGGACCGAGCACTGACCCCGTGCTCTTACCTTAGCAGCTGTGCTTGTCCTTGCTGAGGGAGTTGTGCAACTGGAAGCCAGCTTCACACTGAAAAGTTAAAAGCCTTCATCAGGATGGAGGGATATATCTGTGCTACAGGTTCAGGTGCCTGTTCACACACCACAGCTTCACAAACACAGAGCCGCTTATTCAAAAGCGCAAGACCTTCAACCCAAATCCTATGTGACCGACAAATGGCACTGCAAGAGGAAAAAAACCAAAAACATACAGGTGACGCCAACATTTGTGGCTAGTAGCTGTATGCCTATAGTGTATGCAGAGGTGCTGTTGTTTTACTAATGAGTAATTATGGCTCCAGCAGTGGTGGGATGAATCCAGGTTGCGATGGCCCTCCTTGATATTTACAGTCACCAATTAGCACCACAGACATTTACTTTCTGACGCCTAAACTTTGACACTCTACTTCGTCATGAGCTTTGGCCCTGTCATACTACCATAGAACTCCAATGGCGTGTGACTGAAAGGCTGTGGAAAGCCAACGCCAGTCAGCGTACATCCCACTCAACCGGAAGAGGTAATCGGGGAAAAACAGAACATCCAAGACTAAAGAAATCATCTTTTTATCTCACCGTTTCTCTGCAACGGACTTCTCCAAAGACTGTAGTCCCTTTTGCTGAAAAGAAACACCAACACAAAGCACAGGCATGAGGGTGATAATGTCCATGATCTCACCTCTTTTACCCTTTAAGGTCCAACACATTAAACACATCAAAAGATTACTCCTGGCAGAACATCCTCATTTTGAAAAAAAAGAGAAAACCTGCTCCTTTAAAGGTGCCCTGTGTAAGAATTGAGGTCAAAATATCCAAAAAATGAGCTAGACAAAGCAAAAGAATGAGAAGAAATAAGGGCAATGATGTCATAAAAAAGATGACAAGGTGAGCTGCCGGATAGCTCACTCGGTTAAGGCACTGCATTGCAGTGCAGAAGTGACTATCACGTCGCGGGTTCGAGCCCCGGTCGTACCAACCGGCAGTGGTCGGCAGCTTTTTCAGAGTAGCGCACAATTGGCCATCGCGCTACAGGGTTTCAAATTGGGAAGGGACTGCCGGGAAAAGGGAAATAGCTGAATAGCTTTGTTCGTTGCTCAAGCGCCTCCTGTTGGCCAGACGGGCACTCGTCAGAAAGATTCTAAGTCTGTTCATGTCCGGGTATCCTCCGCCCTCGTTCTGAACTTGCGAAGATTCAACCAATGAGTGTATAAGAAGCAGTGGCTGACAGGCACGTGCTTCGGAGGAGAGCCGTGAGCTGTCTTCGCTCTCCTGAGTTGGCAGCAAGGGGTCGCATACGAGCAAGCTTTGTACATCGTTCACCAATTGGGCATTCCAGATTTGGGTGGGATTGGAGATGCCAAATTTAAAAAAAAAAAAAAAAAGATGACAAGGTATAGTGCTGCAGAGAAATCAACCTGAATTAGCACGCTAAATCACTAGCTGCGTACCGTCCTGTGTCATAATACCAGTTTCTGCCATGGGTGGCGGTATGCGGGCAACATAACAGCCAGCCAAACTGCAGTGCACAAATAAATCGTACGGCTTGAGGGCGTACTTGAACCTGATGTCAATCGTGTGGAAGGTACATTAGCTAAGAAGCTTGAAATGGCTTCGATGATAATGAACCCTTAATGAATGCACAAAACGTAACGGAAAACATTGCATAATGTAATGAAACATGACAGTGTTTAGTTGTGACCAATGATACTTGATTGCTAGAAGAGGTCTTGCTAATGAAGACTGCCCATCAGGCAAACTGGTTGCATACTGTGAAATTATCATCAGGCGGGCGGCATACCTAACGTTCTAAAATGATCTTGTCCCTAGTTTTACTTGTACACGTGCAGCTAAGATTACTTCATAATTTTGAACTCCGCTATAACTGTTTTGACGACGTACGGTACAGCGATGGTCAACTAACAGTGGCGATCGACTGGCCAGCTGATTTTGGGATCAGAGACTGGTTACGGTAAAGTCCGGCATTAGATAGATTTATTCACGTAAATGTTGGTTCAGCATTAGCGCTTAACATTACCTAATGTTACGTTGACGCTAGCTTGCTCAACAGCAGCGAATTTTATCTAGCTAATGAATTTATTTCAAATTAACAATGATACGTAATTTGGACATATTTACTGGATCAGGTGAAGGGGAGTAGCTTGAAGATGTCATGGTACAGAATCACTTGACAACAACTGACGTTCGTTCATGTGTTTATATCTCAGAGTTTTGGGGCCCTATCTTACGCCAGAGTCCCTAAACCCGGTATTTGGGGATTTTGCATTGCGTAAGAGGCGTTCCCCCGCAAAAGTTGCTATCTTGCACACCTGCCTATATCCCTAAAACACCAACGCTACCCGTTACATTACGAATAGGCGTGGTTTGGGCGTTACGCCAGTTAAACCAATCAGTGTGCCAGGTGCCACTGCCTTTCGGAGCAGGCTGCGCTATCCGAAATCCTCAAACCGAAACCCGTGATGGAGAGAGGAAGGTCGCCACGTTTCTCCGTTGACGAAGTTAAATTGCCCGTGCATGAGGTCAAATCCAGTCAGAGGAGGATCTGTTTTTGTTAAGTTAATCATGAATTGTATTATTATTATTATTATTATTATTATTATTTGACATTGACATATTGTTTAATGTTTGGTATGTAGTAAAAAAAAAAAAAAAAAAAAAAAGCCTACCCCTTTTGTGATGGAAACCTCAAAAATAAAAAAAGAAAAAAAAAAAAAAATGCGTTTCACCATGCACTTCCAACTCCTCTCCCGTCTGAAATGAAGCATAGAACAAAAATCCCATTTTAGAAAAAATAAAATTAGGTCTATGCATTGGCACTCAGCGACGTAACTTTTTTTTCCCCCGAGGAGAGCGGCATTTCAGAACTCTTCAGCGAATGAAGGTAATTCTGGTGACAAGTACGTGGTTTAGTCCGTTTACATTTTCCAATCGGACAGCAGTCTATTTTTTTCCAGCAAGTTGCGTGACCGTGCTGCAAAAACAGGTGTACATACTTGTCGCCGAAATTACCTTCATTCGCAAGAGAATTCTGAAATGCCGCTCTCACTGGAAAAAAAATTTCCGTTGCTGAGTACTAGTGCATAGCGCTCTTGTGAAAGCCCAAATGCGGGTAGCGGGTGGTTTGAGGACCCGCTATACGCTTTCCCTAACGTGCGTGGTCAAGATAGTAGCTGTAGGGAAAGCGCATAAACACGCCCACGGGCACACCTCCAGGCGCAAATAAAGGATTCGGCATAATGCATAGCGGGTAGTGTGGCCGCAAGATATCGTTTAGGGATTGTGGAAGCTGCGAAATGCGTAATTCACGGGTTGCGGGTTGTGGCAACGGGTAAGGCAGTGTGAAAGATAGAGCCCTTGGAGTCAGAGTGGCCCTGTTTGGATTGTAGATAGTCGGCTATGGCTCTGGGGTCGTTTGGAAGGTGGGGGCGGTGGAGCATGGACTGTAGGCTTGATGGGAGGAGGGACTGTGCCGTTTCTCGATTGTTACGCTAGGGTAGACCAACTCACTTTCTACAGGTATACTGCCCCCAGTTTCTTCGGAGTCTGTAGGGTAAGAATTTAATTTTTGGCTGCCATTACACAGGGCACCTTTAAGGGCTAAAATTCTGACCATGTAAAACCGATGTGGTACTCCGTTCCTGAAGAGCCCCCGTGCCTGCTAATTTTCCAGAAAACGTGATTCATATGTCACTGATTGGCTAATATGTCCACAGGCCTAGTCTACACACCCAATCGCCTACTGGCTGAGAGGAGACTACAAAAGCGAGGATATTCCGTGGCTCTCCCATCCCTGAACTGAAACTGCTCAAACACATTTTCTACTGAAAGCACTATATTCAGAGTCCTTTCAGTCTATCAATGAAACTTCACGCACGTACTGACTATGATAAATGGCTGACATCAGGTGCCTGTATTAAGGAGCAGGATTATGGAGTTAGATGCTCATCTGTCCATCTTCTAGCGAACTCAATCGACTCAAAAAACATTGTCACACAAGTAAACATGGTAACATCCTTCAAATCTGTAGCTTCTAATCCAATGATCCCCCAAATGTAACGTTTCCCACAAATGCGATGCCCCTTGTCTGCTTCAAATATAGAGCTTAATTTTCCACAAATGCAATAAATTTATCATTTGCCAGGATTTGTTTGGAAAAGACACGTTTTTATAGTTGTAAATGGTTTGTACAACATATTACACATGCAAGCGTTACAAACTGCTGTGGTCCTAATGACTAGGCTCAATCTCTCAGCTCTCTTGACATAATAATATAAGGGTCAACCATGAGCACTTAGGTGTTCCCCAGGTTTTAAGCAGCCGACCCCAACTTTAGACTGAAATGCAGAAGAGAGAAAGAGAACGGCAGCAGAGATTTTACACTACACAGCTGAAGATGAGGATCAACACCACACTGGTTAGCAGCCATTCTGCCAGTCGACTTGTCTCGGCCGTGCGGCTGCATCTAAGCAGGCGTGGGCTTGGTTAGTACGTGGATGGAAGAGCGCCTGGGAAAACTAATCTGCGGCAGGAAGTGGAGTTAGTGAGCCAGTGGGTGGGGCACTTCCCTCTTCTAAGATAAACCCGAATGCCCCAGTCTATCGTATAAGATGTTACACGGTGGTCTGAGCTCAATGAAGTCATGAAAGTTTCCCAGGACACTCTAGCACAACAGTGGGAGGTTTCCCCGTGTCCTGGATGCATTTCCAATCTGGCTCTTTCAACCAGTCACCTCATCATCCCCTAATGCAACTGGTTATGCAAACTGTCCTCTCCCTCTCCACCTCAGCTAATATGGGGTGATTGTTCAGGTGTAAAATGGCTGCGGTGCTGCACATTGGAGGTAGCTGAGATGAGGTTCCCCCATATATCTGTAAAGCGTTTCAAGTCTGCGAGAGAAGTCCCATATAAATGCAGCGCTCACTCATTCACACTGATGCCCATGATTTTGGAATAAGATGTCCTCATACTTTTGGCCGTGTGGCCCATGCCCCTGTAAGTGCCGATGAGTGAGCGCGCTGAGGACTTACCCGGCTGCTCTTCGGTGACTCTGAGGTAAAACTGAAGACATCGCACCTAGACACAACAACCAGGGGAGGAAATCAACCAATCACACAGGCTGTCAGCCCACCAGCAGAATCATGTGACACCATGCGTCTCACGCAGAGACACAGAAAGGAAAGAAGAGGCCGTTACTCAGGTCTGTCTGCAGGCGTCTTCGCGTCGTTGGCCTTTTTCAAGAACCCAACCACTTTGGCGGCTCCCTTCTCCTACAGAGAGTACAGTAATGTTAGTGAGAATCTTTTAAATACTCAAAGATAAGCAGATCGAGCATGAAAGAGGAAATAAATACTGTAATACTGTAAACATCACAGGAGATAGAGAGAGCCTCCAATTAGCGAGGAAACTTTTGAAAACAAAAAACGACAAAACCAACTCGGACAACAGCAGCCTACCATTAAAAAATCATAATGATTCATAAACAATGTTCTACAGTAAAAAGTATTTGCATTTTTGCATACTTCTCACTTAAATGTTTCAGATCCTCATATAATTTTAATATTGGACAAAAGTAACTCAAGTAAACACAAAATGCAGTTTTTACGTGATCATTTCATTTAATGAAGGAAAAAAGCTATCCAACCTTACCTAGCCCTAGATTTCATATTTTCATCGTCCCCTTAGTTGCTATATCAACTAATTAAACAAATTTAATTGGTAATTGAGTTCAATTTTACAAGACCCAGGCATGATTACTGACAGCCAAGTTGAATCTAAACATTATTAAAGTATAAGGCCAGGCTTCTGTCTGTGGTCGACACTGAACAGTGAGTCATTCATTCTGCTCCTACCAGAAAATGCTGAGGCAGAATGTGTGGCCTAAAGCCCAAGTGCAGTTGGGTTCTGCAAAAGGACAATGATCTGAAGTACACTAGAAAGTCCCACCTCTGAATGGCTCAAAAGAAACAAAATGAAGGTCTTGGAGGGGCCTCGTTAAAGTCCTGACTTGAAATCAATTGAGAAGCTGTGGCATGATCTTAAACAGGCAGTTAATGCTCAAAACTGCTCCAACATGGCTGAATTAAAATCCTTCTGTGAAAAAAAGTGAGCCAAAATTCCTCCGCAGCGAAGTAAAAGACTCACTGGCAGTTATTGTAAATGTCTGATCGCAGTGGTTGTGCCAGGAGCAGCAGAACCAGTCATTAGGTTTGGGAAGGGCAATCATTTTTTCACAAAGGTGATATACATAGGTGTTCAATAGCTCTTTACCATCAATAAAAGAAATGATCATTTAAAATCAGAATTTTGTGTTCACTCATATTGTAATTTTCTTCTATTAAAATTAGTTGGATGATCTGAAATATTTAAATATAACAAATAAGCCAAAATAGAAGAATTGAAGAAGGGGCAAATACTTTTTCACAGTGCTGTATAAACAAACACACGCCAGCAATTCTTTCTTACCATGGAAGGACATGCCCAGCTTTTGTCTGAATTAGGCCTGTAAAAATGAGATTAAAAATAATTACATTAGTGGCGCGCTAGCAGAGAGAAGGTTGTGGGTTTGAATCCGGTCTAGGGCCTTTCTGTGCGGAGTCAGTTTCCGCAACCAGTCCAAGCACATGCATGCTAGGCTAATCAGGGACTCTAAATGTCCCACGAGTGTGTGAGTGAATGCTGTGTGACCCCTGTGATGGATTGGCAAACCGTCTTGGGTGTGTTCCTGCATCTCGCCCATTGTATTCTACGACAGGATCCAGCCGCGTGTGACTTTGACCATGACTAACAGGGGGAGCTAATAGATAGATTAGACATTCATGAGTGTGCATGAGTGTGCGCACGCACGTGTGTGTGTGTGTGTGTGTGTGTGTGAGTGAGCATTACCTGCGAGCTGAAGTAGGGGTGCACCACGGTACAGCAGTGGATGTTCTGTATTGGCTTGAGATGAATCGCATCATATTGCTGGTCACCTCCACTGATGTTGCTTTCTGAACAAAACATAAAGGAGAGGAAAAGAGCCCGTCACACAGTGAAGGAAAGTTACAAAACACAGGCTTACAGTAGGGCAGCTCTACCCTTTTCCTGGAGATCTATGGTCCCATATGTTTTCGCTCCAACCCTAACCGAGCACGCGCCATTCGGCAGCTAGAGCAAGACTGCCTGACCCTGTTCCTGGAGATCTACTGTCCTGCGCATTTTCCCTCCAACTCTAACAAGAGGACAGCATCATCACCATCCCCGCCACCATCAAGGGCCATAACTCCATAAAAAAAATGCTTCGAACTCAAAGTAGATCATGAGCAGTTTATTAAGCATACGAAACTTCACACATCTAGGTATAATAGTTTCAGAGAAATCTTGCCCCCATTGTGGCCCAGACTGACAGATGCATGCGCGGATGCATGGACAGATGGACGGACGGACCCCACTCCAATATCCCCCGGACAGGGATACACGGTAACAGAGTCGAGTGCATCAACTGTCGCAATTGGTTCATTTATTTGTCTCGTTTCGTTGTATATTTCTACCAGATTAGATTTATGATTGTCAAAAAGTATGTAATTGTTTGGGTACTGGGTTAGCTCACCCGGTAAAGGCGCCACATTGTGGAGTAGTATTGAGCACCACGGCCCGAGTTGGAGTCCTCGTCGCACCAGTGCCCGCTAGCCTTTTCAAAACGGCGCACAATTAGCTTTGCGGCGCAGGGAAATAAATTGGGACGGACTGTCGGTTTCAGATCATATGATTGTAGCATTATTCATTGCTTAAAGACCCCCTGTTAGCTAGCCGGGCGCTCGTCAGTAAAATTCTAAGGTTGTACATGTTCGGGTTCTCTCCGACCTCGCGCGGGGGTAGGTTTCCCAAAAGCATAGTAGCTAAATACGTTAGCAACTTCCTTAGCTAGTTCGACAATATACAGACAATGATTCCAACTAAGTTAGTTAGCAACTAAGCTTTTGGGAAACATACCCCAGAGCTAGTGTCCCGCTCACATGCCCGAGGCTCCGGTTCATGCTGGTATGCTTACGATAGCTGTTCGACCTCTACGTCGTCATCATCGCTGTCGCTAGTTGTTTAACTTGCACTTCAATCATCCTCGGCAACTTCAGTGTCCAAGTCAAGCAAAAATTCTGACATTTTTAGTGGATTTCGACATCTTACTTGCAAAGTAAAGTACATATACAATAGCCTATGCATCACAATTGATCCCACGAGCGACGTCACACAGCTCTTGGCCCGATTCGCAGTGCTGCTCAAGGGCAATAATGGGGTTTGCTAAAAGCCCGTTTTACTCCCATGATTACTCCATTTCACTATCATCTCCTGGTGAAAAATGTTGAAAGTTCGAGAGAGTATTGCATGCCCTTTCAGATGATACAAAATACAAAAATTTTTTAAAAAGTTTTGAATCAATACATGTGTACTTCAAAAAAAATTTACAGGAGGTTATCATGTAGATCGAGCGAGTGAGCAAGCACGCACGCAGGCACGCACAGCCTCACCTGGGGCTTCTTGCTGTGAGCACTGGCCCCGGTGCTGCTCTCAGGCTGCACCGGTGTGGACAGGCTGGATTTTCGCCCAGATTTCCGGGTGTCTCCTCCGTGCTCCGGCTCTGGGGCTCTCCCTTTGGGGCGGGACACAGCTCCAGCTCCAGCTCCCTGCTCCTGCTGCTCCGCGGGGCCTCCTGCTCGCTCCTGCTCCCTGAGAAGCCCCTCCAGACGCCGGGTCAGCTGGGTGTGGAGCTGAGCTGAACCCGGCCGCTTCTGCTGGGCCACAGCTGGGAAGAGCTGCGTGCTTTGGTCTGAGCGGGGGGAGAGAGCGAGAGAGAGAGAGGGAGGGAGGGAGAGAGAGAGGCAGAGAGAGAGAGAAAGGAACTATTTGAAAGGCTTATGGTCCAAAATGAAGTAATATTACCATTTTTTAAAATAATAATATCATCTTTGTCAAAGCAGTGAGGCCCTGATTCTCAGCTCCCGACAGAATCGCTAAATTTGGCTTAGAAAGCTGACGGCGAACAGAGCTACGCTCAAATGCAGAGCTAATTCAAGCTCTGCCAAAAAAGTTTCATTATTGAAGCGTTCAGTATGACAGGCTTCATCGGCACAGATTACTCTTCGCCCAGCTCTGAGCTGGGTTATTTTAAGTCTGTTCAGGACCAGGCTTAATCGGGGTATGAGGGGGGCTGTAACGGGAGGGAAGGGGCTGTACCCTGTGAGGGAGCCGAGGACACGCCCAGCGGAGGTGCTGGAGGAGGTGGAGAGGGAGACGCACGAGTCGTGGGGAGCCTCCTCTGCACCTGTAAGGTCAGCTCAGACTCCGAAGGCCTCCTCCTGCTGGCCTCTCCGACCTCCGCACCAGGCAGCACGCTGGCAGGAGAATACTCAGCTAAAACCACACTATACACACTGACCGCAAAACTGCACGGACATTTCACTCTCGCCACTCATCCTGCCTGACCGGCGGGAGGTTGACAGAGAACACGGCAAATGGTGCCACTGCAAGGATGTAACTAACGGAAAAGAAATTCATATATCTGGTGATGTGGTGGGACTGTGCTGCTAACGTCCGTTGCCATGTGTTAATAGTGCAAGTTACATCGAAAGTGTTTCTCTAAAGGCTGCGGACCAGCACTCGCACGGGTCTCAGCACTGTCCGGTCCGCAGCACAGAGCCAACAAGCGTGAAACACTCCAATCCCCCGACACCAGATGGCCGATAACTGGCCTGGACACAAAATACAGTGGAGGAACGGACAGACGGACAGGAGGGCCGATGGACGTATGACAAGGCACATCTATACTATAAGACTTATCCATAAATAAAATTTCATTGAGAAACATCGAACGATTAAGGAGTTCTGGTGAGAAGCATGATGGAGGGATGGATGCAAACTCAGGACAAACTCACGGAGGCGCCCTGTTACTCCACACGGGCTGGGTGTCGGGTACCACACTCAAGCTGTTATCTGCAAGATAAAACTGCATTTGTGTAGCACATGGAAAACATCACTAAATATAAACTCAGACCAGCTACTTTCAGTCAGTCGCCAGCAATGATCATGCACCTTGACCTGTAAAATGCGATTTCTAGCATGTTGTCAGAATAACATTCAGAGCAGCCCTGCCACGTGAAATACAGTATAGTCCAATCTGCTCAACAGTGTGAGATCACTGTAGTCCCTAAATGATGAAAAGTACAGTGTGAGAGAAATTATTACATAAGAATTTTCATATTGTTTTGCTTTGTACGGTCAATATCAAGGATTTAATTTAATTCTTTTGTAAATTCACGGGCAGATTTCCAATTAACTTTGCTAAATCAGATGGGATTGAAGGATATGTACCCAAGGCTATCATTAAATAACCATGATATATAACTATGATTTTTGCAGGACTGTAATACACACGAATGACAGGAGAAATACAAGCCTTACCGAGACACTGCTGTTCACTCCCTGGCTCCGCCTGCACCATCGCCACCACTCTGTCTACAGGGATGGTCTGCATTGAGAGGATATAAGAATGTTAAGAGCACACAGCGGTGTGCTCCAAGGGTCTGTTCATGGGTCAGAGTAAAAGTCAGGCCGAGTGTCTCTTCCATCCATTAAACTCAGCTAGCAGGCTGCACACATCTGCGCCACCTCCTGGATGAGGAAAATACTGCAGAGGACTTCCAATTTCTGAATCTGGATTATTTACCCCTGGAGATGCATCTCCACTGAACAGGAAGGCACACGAGTGTCAGAATCAGTAATGGTGCTCCGTACATGAGACAGGCTCAAACAGAGGGGAGAGGGAGAAAGAGCGAGAGAGAGCAACAGCCACAGGCTATTCACACAGAGAGAGAGAGACTTAGTGAGAGGCAGAGAGCGGGAGTTTTCGTCACCCAGCTTTGGCATTACAAATGCAAATTTGGTCAAACAAAATTGAGGCCCTGTCCACACGTACGCAGATATTTTTGAAAAAGTAGCTTTTTCTATGAGCTTCAGCCTCTTGTCCACATGCTAATGGCGTTTTAAGTCACAAAAACAAGTTTTTTTAATAACACCTTCTATTTATTTATTTTTATTTTACCCTTATTTAACCAGGGAAGTCCCGTTGAGATTGAAATCTCTTTTTCAAGGGAGCCCTGGGGGTTGAGGTGGGGAGGGAGAGGGCAATTTGCACAGCCAATTGGATCAGGGGATGATTAGGTGGCAGGTCGAAAGAGCCAGGTTGGGACTTTAGCCATGACACCGGGGAACCCCCTACTCTTATCGAAGAGTGTCATGGGATCTTTAATGACCACAGTGAGTCAGGACCTCGGTTTAACGTCTCATCCGAAAGACAGCGTCTCCTTCAGTACAGTGTCCCCGTCACTGCACTGGGGTATTGGGGATTATTCCGCCAGAGGGAAGATCGCCACCTACTGGCCCACCAACACCTCTTCCTTCTAAATTGAAGACTTTCAAAACCGCCGGTTTCTGTGTATCCGTGTGGACATGAAAAACAGAGCGTTTGGAAAAACAAGGATGAAACAGCTCATTTTGCAAAAGCCCACTGTTGCATCGTGTGATGTTCTTCTCTGGTATTTGAATATGTACATGTACATGTTATCGCCACCTACTGGCCAGGAACACTTAATTTGAGCATTTGCAGTCATTTTGCGTTCTTGTGCGGACGCAGATATTTTGTAAAATACGAGTGGGCAGGGCCTTAGAGAGTCAGCAAGAGAGACTGAGAGCAAGACAGCGGGAATAGGAGTGTGAGCTAAACAGCAGAATTCACTCGTACCCTGTGGAATTTTTCAGGAGGTCCAGATGCACAGTTCTGCATGCTGCTACGCCCTCCAAATGAGCCAATGGTGTCAATCTGAAAATCAGTGCCATATGTGAATGCATCAAGTAAAAATCGACATTTTATGCCAGTGAGCCGAGTAAGCTAGTTTTGAGAGTGGCAGTTTGCTAGCAACCAAGAGAGCTACATCAACAACCAAACCATACAAATTTGACTGAGGTCACACTTGGAAAGAAATTTGAAACACTTTCCCACCAGCTGATTTGCCATGAAAATAAATCGAGACCACTGTATCACTCCATCTTCCAAAAAGTATATATAATAGGTCCCCTTTAAATAGGTCCTTAACTATGGAACACCTTGCCCCAGCACCTTCGTGAATCAACCAGCCCAACATTGTTTAAGACTCAATTCAAGACGCATCTTTTCACCCGACACTATCACCCGACACTATCACGCACTCCTAACACAATCTTACCACCTTCAGATTGGGGTAGTACTACAGGATACTGCCTAACCATTGATCTTACACCTGTCCAATGTACTAGTGTTGTGTTTTTTGCTAAATGTTTACTTGTAATATATGCTTTTCATGCTTTTTTCTATGTATTTACTTGCAGTTTTGTTTCCATTGTAAAGCGACCTTGGGTCTGAGAAAGGTGCTATACAGAGTGAGTAAAAAAAAAACTATACACTTTAGTTATTATATTCTGTGGTAACGTATACAACATCTTTTTACAAGTACGTTTTCAGCAGCTCTTTCTGCTTCTTTTGATACCAGTTTGCACCTTGTTAGATTAAACCCATGACTGCTGTGGAACAATTTAAGGAGTTAAGTGAAGTTTCACTTGTGCCAACTGATCAGGCTCTGATACAAAGCAACCAATACAGAATTCCCTCTGTGAAGTTTCAAGTCAACATAAAACATTTATGGCACGTTAGGAAACTGACGCCGAAAACTCCGCAGCACATTTGTTACGTTCCGTGTCCTATGATATTCAGTGACCAAGAAGGCCCCTTGCCTGGGGGTAAACTGTGGACGCACCATGCTTGGCAGTGCCAGGTCATTACGACCAATGCACAGGCAAGATTCATATGCCTGTTTTTAAGTTCAAATGACTATGTAACCCATTATGACATGCATGGTCAATTTCATATCCAGCCCTGGTCAGTTAGCACAAGTCAGATTTCACTTGAGTCCCTTAATTGTCCTCTGTGCAGTCATGCCTGAAACCTAATGAGGTGTAACTGGTGCCAAAATCAACGGAAAGATCTGAGGCAAAAGTATAAAGTATGTTGTATACATGTATATTGCTACACCATCACAAAATGACCCATTAAAAAGTGTATAGTTTTTTTTTGACTCACTCTGTATAAATAAAACTTATTATTATCAACTGATTTAAAATAAATTTTGTTGCCAGTCCTGCATTGTACTAATCCAGGTTAGTATTATAAAGCAGTGAGATGCAAAGTGGATAGCGTACACATAGCTAGTAATGGGCTTACTTAATGGGTCGATTGAAGCTGGGATGTTGCCATGAAAAAATAAGCAGTGGGCGGAGATATTCAGATGAGGGGCGGAACAATTCTCACGAGCCTCCATGTGACATAGGAAGGGAAGCTAGATCTGAATGGCATGTCGAATGCCATGTTTTATGAAAAGTTACACAAAAAACTAGAGTGCCAAGGGCCCTGAGGGTTGCCGGCAGTTACAGCTCCAACAGGAGAAAAGTAACTAGCATCAGTCCACGGATTCAACAGCAAGCCAACACAAATTTTTGCGAAAGCAACACATTATCTACACGATATTGGCGTTAAAAAGTTCCAGCTCGGACATCCGCGAAAAAATTAAACCTGTTTAATGTTTTAGCGAAATTTCGGAGTTGATGGCGAATGGTCCCGTGCCACTGCGAATCAATTCACGGTTCTTCGAATCAATTCTTCTCTGCGAAAGAAGAGAACTGTTTCATCTGCACACTTCCACGGGCCAACGCAGCTCAGTGAGAAAGGGGTTTTAGTTACCATTATCATTATGTCAATTTGTGAAGTGCGCCATCTTCTCAATGCACTTCTGGTTCTTGCTCTGCTTTCAGACAATGATTTTTTTACACAACACTGCCACCGAGTGGGTCTAATTTGTATTATTCTTTCTATTCTATGATGCTAATAGGAACAAACATCCAAAAATGGGTTTTTACCAGTTTTTATAGCCGCAATTGATCGTGAAAAAAGGTCGACCATGCGGTTACAATGCCCGTAAAAATTTTAATTATATATAGGTTAGTGCCTAATACATACTAATTTCTAAAGACATTATTAAACGAGGAAATAAATAGATTGATTTTGTCACATGACCTTGACCTTGAAGACCAAAGTCAAATCCAACATTGTGTGTTTGATCAGCATACATGATTTGTCATTAGTATCCAATACATACCGAAGATCTAAAGCCAACATTAAAGGACTTTTAGGCCGTTTTGTCATTACCTGGACCTTGTTGCCCAAGGTCAAATCCAATATGTCGAAAACAACCCGCATACATGATTTGCTATTAGTGCCCAATACATACCTAAAATATGGGCCATTTTTGTCATATAACCTTGAGGCCCAACATCAAATTTGACTGACTGCCTAAGAATGTTCAGCATACATGGTTTCCTATAGATGCCCCAAACACACCTGAGCTCTAATTGCCATATTCAGCAAGTTATAGCAATTTTTGCCATTTGATCTTGACGCCCAATGTCATATTCAACTTGCCAAGAATGTTTGGCTTACATGATTCCCTATAGGTGCCTCACACATACCTAAGCTCTAAATGCCACATTAAGCTGTTATAACACATTTTTGCCATTTGACCGTCACCTTGAGGCTCAAGGTGAAATTTGAACAACCGAGAATGTTTGGTATACATGATTCCCTTTAGGTGCCTCATACATATCTAAGCTCTAAATGTCAAATTAAGCAAGTTACAGCACATTTTTTCCATTTGACCTTGACCTTAAGGGCCAAGGTCAAATGTGACTGACTCACAATGTTCGGCATACCTGATTCCCTATAGGTGCCTCATACATATCTAAACTCTAAATGTCAAATTAAGCAAGTTATAGCACATTTTTTCCATTTGACCTTGACCTTAAGGGCCAAGGTCAAATGTGACTGACTCTCAATGTTCGGCATACCTGATTCCCTATAGGTGCCTCATACATACCTAAGCTCTAAATGCTATATTAAGAGAGTGATAGCACATTTTTGCCATTTGACCTTGGCCTTGAGGCCCAAGGTCAAATGTGACTGACTCACAATATTCGGCATATCTGATTCTCTAAAGATGCCTCATACATACCTAAGCTCTAAATGTTATATTAAGAGAGTTATAGCACATTTTTGTCATTTGACCTTCACCTTGAGGCCCAAGGTCAAAAGTGACTGACTCACAATGTTCGTCATACCTGATTACCTACACATGTCTCATACACACTGAAACTCTAAATGCTATATTAAGAGAGTTATAGCACAAAACACCCCGAAAAATGATGAAGTCCAGACACGTTGCCTAGGTGGCGCTATGAAGGAGCGATTCAATCAAAACGCCGTTTACACCGTTGAAGCAGGTCATGATACTGATTCCATTGCTGCGATTAAAAAAAAATTCATCGGACAGTTTTTGAGAAAATTGCATCTAAGTGCCAAAAATGGCCATTTTCGACATAAAAATGGCCGCCAAGTCTAAACGAACAACTCAATCAAAAAATTTTTTGCTCGGGCATTAACTTGATGACCGATTTGATCACATCCCCAAATAAAAAAAAAAAATCACACCGTTTTTGAGATACGGCTTTAAACAGACGACGTCGACGCTGACGACGCCGCCGGACGCAAAGTGACGACAATAGGTTACCGGCCTATGGCCGGCAACCTAAAAATAACTGGGTTGTTTTAATTCACAGTTAGTCGGTTGGTGGGCACTCCAGATGCCAAAATGTACGTATGTGCAAGTGAAATCGTGGGTTTTTCATGTTTCCTTAAAATGGTCTTCGGCAAACTGCATAAGTTTGCTTCAGAGCTGAGTTTCATCCCTAGATCAAATTTGGTAGATTTTGTTGATAATAAACATTAGAGATGCCAATACTGGTGAAACCTTGATTTGAAAGTTGATTTTTTTTTTAAATTAATAAATTATTATTTTAGTTAGATTCAAATGAATATTTCTCACATGTTGTCATTCTGAGTTCATCTCTGTCATGTTATTATTATTATTTTTTTTATTTAACCCTTATTTAACCAGGGAAGTCCCGTTGAGATTGAAATCTCTTTTTCAAGGGAGCCCTGGGGGTTGAGGTGGGGAGGGAGAGGGCAATTTGTACAGCCAATCGGATCAGGGGATGATTAGGTGGCAGGTCGAAAGAGCCAGGTTGGGACTTTAGCCATGACACCGGGGAACCCCCTACTCTTATCGAAGAGTGTCATAGGATTTTAATGACCACAGTGAGTCAAGACCTCGGTTTAACGTCTCATCCGAAAAGACGGCGTCTCCTTCAGTACAGTGTCCCCTGTCACTGCACTGGGGCATTGGGGATTATACTGCCAGAGGGAAGATCGCCACCTACTGGCCCACCAACACCTCTTCCAGCAGCAACTTGGTTTTCCTCGGTGGTCTCCCATCCAAGTACTGGCCAAGCCCACACCTGCTTAGCTTCAGCCACGCAGCTGGAGCAGATCGAATAGTGGTATGGCTGCTATTTATTGTAGCCCCCAGACGAAGTCGGGCAGCAACTATTGATACATGCTCGTCGTCTCCACCACCGCCATCGTGTCCGCATCCGCAGACACTCCCTTTTGGACGCTGTACAGGCTGAAATTTTTGACCAATTACTTTCATATTTGGTATGGACATGTGTTATACTTAAATGATGACACCTATCGATTTTGGTTGCCATGGCAACAGTATTGGCCAAATAATGCACAAATTTTTGCTGAAACATAGAGATTTCCTCGTGGACGCACTACAGGCTGGAGAAGCGGGCTTTCGGGGACTACACCCATGCGGTCTCAGTTGACAGGACTGTCTAATTTTTATAAGATTTTTAGAGAGTTTCCAGTCAGGGGCAGTGATAATTCTGGTGCCCACGGTATGTGAGTACGAGGTATGTACATGTTCATGGAGTCTGCATGTGTGTGCCTGTGTTTGCACGTGAGTATGAGGCATGAGTGTCTTAGATAATGTGCGTGTGTGCGTGTGTGTGTGTGTGTGTGTGTGTGCGTGAGTGAGTAATGGTTTGTGTGTGCGTGTGTGAGTGCGTTATAGTGTGGGCCTGCGTGTATACTTGAGGGTGTGAGTTATAAGTGAGTGAGTTCATGAGTTATTGTGTGCACTTGCCTGCTCTCTCCTGACACTGCAGTACGGGCTCTCGGGGGTTTGGGCCATCATTAACTCTCTGATGGCGAATTCTCTCTTCTGCCCGCATGACCTCACCAACTCCAGTGATGGTTTGACCTTTGCCCTCACAGCCGGGGTCGCTGGGCGAAAGTACAGCGGTATGGTCGCTTAAATCCACCATCATGAACACAACATTACTGCAACAAAATCCACTACTACAAATACAATATTACTGCAATAACATCCCTCAATACAAACAAAACATTACTGCAATAACATCCCCAATTAAAAACACAACATTACTGCAACAAAATCCACTTTTACAAACTTAACATTTCTGCAATAACATCTCCAATTACAAACACAACATTACTGCAACAAAATCCACTACTACAAGCACAACATTACTGCAATAACATCCCCCATTACAAACACAACATTACTGCAACAAAATTGACCATTGCAACATAACATTGCCGTAATGTGACACATGCATCAAGTACACAAACCTGCAAAAATTTCACTCTGTAAAAAGAAAAAACTGAGAAAAACCCAAATGCGCAAAAGAATAAGACTAAGCTACACTGTATGTAGAGTGTGTGTGGGTGAGAGGGTGATGGTGAGAGGATGAGGCAGGGTGTTGGTGAGAGGGTGAGTCAGGGTGTTGGTGAGAGGGTGAGGCAGGGTGTGGGTGAGAGGGTGAGTCAGGGTGTCGGTGAGAGAGGGTAAGACGGGGTGTGGGTGAGAGGGGGAGGCAGGGTGTTGGTGAAAGGGTGAGGCAGGGTGTTGGTGAGAGGGTGAGTCAGGGTGTTGGTGAGAGGGTGAGTCAGGGTGTTGGTGAGAGGGTGAGACAGGGCGTTGGTGAGAGGGTGAGGCAGGGTGTTGGTGAGAGGGTGAGAGGGTGAGGCAGGGTGTTGGTGAGAGGGTGAGTCAGGGTGTTGGTGCGAGGGTGAGTCAGGGTGTTGGTGAGAGGGTCAGGCAGGGTGAAGGGAGTTGGTGAGAGGGTGAGTCAGGGTGTTGGTGAGAGGGTGAGACAGGGAGTGGGTGAGAGGGTGTGGCAGGGTGTTGGTGAGAGGGTGAGGCAGGGTGTTGGTGCGAGGGTGAGGCAGGGTGTTGGTGAGAGGGTGAGGCAGGGTGTTGGTGAGAGGGTGAGGCAGGGTGTTGGTGAGAGGGTGAGAGGGTGAGGGAGGGTGTTGGTGAGAGGCTGAGGCAGGGTGTTGGTGAGAGGGTGAGTCAGGGTGTTGGTGAGAGGGTGAGGCAGGGTGTTGGTGAGAGGCTGAGGCAGGGTGTTGGTGAGAGGGTGAGGCAGGGCATTGGTGACAGGGTGAGAGGGTGAGGCAGGGTGTAGGGAGCTGGTGAGAGGGTGATTCTGGAGCTATGCACCTGTTAGCCCCACACTGATGCAGGGGCTCACTCCTGTACTGCGCCCAGCACTGGCGATGAAGGTGCTGGACTCGGACACCTTCCTCCTCGCAGGAGTCTCAGCCTGTAACACAAGAAACACCCGACATTACCACACTGACACCCGCACAGCTGTGATGAGCCTGAACCTGAACCGGTGGCCACCTGTAGGGGGTGCTGTTGGTCCGGGGTAGGGAGGGGTCTTCCTGCGGTCTCCTCTGGACGAGGCAGCGGAGGTGGGGAGACGATGCTCTCAGAAGCACAGCGATGCAGCTCCGCCCCGCCCTGGGACAGCTGGCTCTCAGGAACCAGCGGCTGTTTCAGTGAGACGGCTAACGAGATAAATCACCGGACTGCAGCTCTGGAGCACATATTACAGCAGCACATCTACACCTGCGCGCCAGTGGGCAATATGACCGAAACCTTTCACCTCACTCCACCCAGTTCAACAAAGAAACTCAGAAACACTAGAGTGTGCAACTTCCATTCTGCAAATGAAGGCAACAATGTGAATTTAAATTTTTTGTCTCTACGCACCAACTCACACTGGAAGTGAAATGAAAAACGTTGTTAGTGAGTATCACACAAAACAGCTCGCCGGATGTAAAGTCTAAGCCCACAAGAAGTACTGACTCAGCTCACAGGAAGAGGTAACGCAGCCCACAGGAAGTACTGACTCAGCTCACAGGAAGAGGTAACGCAGCCCACAGGAAGTACTGACTCAGCTCACAGGAAGAGGTAACGCAGCCCACAGGAAGTACTGACTCAGCTCACAGGAAGAGGTAACGCACACCACAGGAAGTACTGACTCAGCTCAGAGAAAGAGGTAACACAACCCACAGGAAGTACTGACTCAGCTCACAGGAAGAGGTAACGCAGCCCACAGGAAGTACTGACTCAGCTCACAGGAAGAGGTAACGCAGCCCACAGGAAGTACTGACTCAGCTCACAGGAAGAGGTAACGCACACCACACAAAGTGCTGACTCAGCTCACAGGAAGTACTGGCTCAGCTCACAGGAAGAGGTAACGCAACCCACAGGAAGTACTGACTCAGCCCACAGGAAGTACTGACTCAGCTCACAGGAAGAGGTAACGCAGCCCACAGGAAGTCGACCATCACCTGAGAGCTGCTCTCATCCAGGATGATCTGCACTGTGGTCTTCACCACCGAGCTGCTCTTCTTCCCAACAAACTTCTAACACAAAACAAATGACACAAATCTTACCCTCCAGCCTTATGCTTTCATAAAATACACTACACAGTTCCTGTATCACACTGAGTCTGCCATTTTGTGCCAACAACATCCGTGTAAAAAAGTACTTTTAATAAAAAATATTTTGACTTCAAAACTGTGGTGGAACTTCAGGGCTATGATTGTACTTAGTGAAATTATGTTTGCAATAAAGGGGGCCTCATTTTCACATTTGGTCCCTATGATCCGAATTCACAATAAAAGAAATCTCCAACTACCAATACAGATGACTCAAAACTGGGTGATTCTGAAAACAGTCAAGCAGAAAATTGCTTAACCCCTTCCCGACTAAGGACGGCTCTATATATATATATATGTATGTATATATATATATATATATATATATATATATATATATATATAATTTTGGTATGTGCCAAGCAGATTAGCATGAAAGAGGAAAACACCAATGTGGAGGATTCAGATACTTTGAAAGACAAGGACAATAACAATTGGTTGTATTTGCTTTTCCCGAACTCTCCTCTAAACCACTTGGCACATACGAATCACTGCCTTCCCTATTTTCATCGTATTCCCAGTCTGCATCCGCAAAAATTCTGTTCCAATCTTCCTCTGAAGTGTATATAAGAGGGCAACACCTCATTAGGACATTCAAATCATAAACAAGTGCGGTTTTCTGGGAAATGAGCAAATGCTAGTTGTCAGTGGTCTTTATCAGTCAGAACCAGAGTCTTCTCAGCCACCAGCGTAAGCAGCACGACTGTATTCACACAACCAGACTCGGGGTCAGACGGTTGTTTTAAGGAAGTATATGCGTGTTCTGGGTAGCTGCATGTCTGCAGCAATAACACACACACACATACACACACACATATATATATATATATATATATATATATATACACAACCCCAATTCCAAAATGGTTGGGACAAAGTGTAAATTGTAAATAAAACCAAAATGCAATGACTTTCAGATCACATGAGCCAATATGTTATTTGCAATAGAACATAGATAACATTTCAAATGTTGAAACTGAGACATTTTATATACTCAGTCAAAAAAGAAACTTCACGCTCATAAATTTCTAAATATTTTCTTGAAACTTAATACAAGAGATATTATTATTATTATTAGGGGTAAATGCGTTGTCAAAGACATCATGACACACAGCAACTCCGGCGTGCACAAGCATGCAGCACACGTGCGAGCATACATCAAGGTAAAAAGCATGTTTCCTTGTGTTCCTTGTCACGTGACCTTATGAGACACGTGCAATTGAGCCCACGTTAGCACAGTAGAGTGACATCTCGGAAAAACAAGTTCTTACAGTCAATTATCCGTTGATTTGCAATGCCATGTCAAACATTCAATGCTGAATCTGAACGCCGGTCACTGGCGTTGCCAGGGTTATGGGATGCAGTCGACGGACTATCCGTGATCTTCGGACACGCCTCAACAAACTGGCACCACAGCAGACCGACCTGGGACAGACCAGTGCAAAGCAGAAGACCGACAAATCGTCTTCGCCATTTGAAATTTCTCACTGCAGCTTCCAAGGAATGAATTGATTATCGCGTGACTGCCCAAACCATACGAATCGCCTGCGCACTGCTCGCCTCCATGCACGCCGGCCATATCGTGGACCAATTTTAACCCAGTTACATCAACGGCTTCTCTGGGCACAACGACATCTGAGATGGACTCAGCGTTATTGGAATATGGTGTTTAGTGATTCACTTTGCACTTCGCTGATGGGAGAGTTACAGTTTGGAGGAGACGGTGAACGCAACGCCCATGTTGTGTGCAGGAAGTGGACCGGTTTGGGGTCCTTTAATGGTCCCCGTTCCCGACTGATGGTCGCTCAAGGAAACCTAACTGCTGCAGGATACAGAGATCAAGTGCTCATTCCAGAGCTTTTTGCCATTCGTGGCAGCTCATGGCCCAGGTCTGACATTCCAACACAATAATGCCCGACCTCATACGGCCAATTTAATGGAATTTTCTTAGGAATGCTGGCATCAATGTCATGGAGAAGGTCTCCCGACCTTAATCCCATAGAACATGTATGGGATGTATTGGGCAGAAGACTCCGTCAAGTAAGCCCTCCACAGAATTTGCAGGAACTTGGTGCCATGTTGGTTCAATTATGGTGGCGCATCCCCCAAGCTGTGTTCAAATCATTCAATCCATGAGGAGACGCAAACGCTCATGGAGGGCATTTGCTTTCATCAAGTTGTAACTTACCATTTTTACTCTCTTACATTTCTGTGGCATTTCGAACTGGTTACATTATGAACATGATTTTTTATATAATTACAATCGTCCTTAATGGGTACAGAATGGAATTAAATCATTATTTAAAACCACTTTTCTTGTATGTTCAACTTATCGACCTCCAAACGAGTGTGAAGTTTCTTTTTTGACTGAGTATATTTTTATCCACAAAATGAGCTTATTTCAAATTGTCTGGCTGCAACATGTCTCAAAAAAGTTGGGACACAGGCAAAAAAAGGCTGAAAAACCAATTAATATAAGAGAATCAGCTGAAAGAACATTTAGCAAGTAATTAGATTAACTGGCATCAGGTGTGTAACATGATTGGCTATAAAAGGGATGTCTTAGAGAGGCTGAGTATCTCAGAAGTAAAGATGGCCAGAGGCTCTCCAACCTTTGAAGGCTTGCGTAAAAAAAATTGTGGAATACTTTAAAAACAATGTTCCTCAACGTCAAATTGCAAAGGCTTTGAAGGTCTCATCATCGAAAGAGCATAACATCATCAAAAGATTCAGGGAAACTGGAAAAATCTCTGTGCGTAAGGGACAAGGCTGAAGACCTTTACTGGATGCCCGTGGTCTTCGGGCCCTCAGACGCCACTGCATCACTCACCGACATGATTCTGTCATTGACATTACTAAATGGGCCCAGGAATACTTCAAGAAACCCCTGTCTGTAAACACAGTCCGCCGTGCCATCCACAGATGCCACCTAAAACTTTATCATGCAAAAAGGAAGCCATTGTTGAGCATGATCCAGAAGCGCCGCTGTGTTCTGTGGGCCAAGGCTCATTTAAAATGGACTGTAGCAAAGTGGCAAAGTGTCCTGTGGTCAGACGAGTCCAAATGTGACATTCTTGTTAGAAATCAGGGGAGTCGTGTCCTCCGGGCTAAAGAGGAGAAAGACCACCCCTCCTGTTATCAGCGTTCAGTTCAAAAGCCAGCATCTCTGATGGTATAGGGATGCATTAGTACATATGGTGTGGGACACTTGCATGTTTTAAAAAGCACCATGAATGCTGAAAGGTATATAAAGGTTTTAGAGCAACATATGCTCCCCTCCAAATGACATCTATTCCAGGGAAGGCCTTGTGTATTTCAGCAGGACAATGCAAAACCACATACTGAAGCAATTACAACAGCATGGCTTCATAGTAGAAGAGTCCGTGTGCTGAACTGGCCTGTCTGCAGTCCTGATCTTTCACCGATTGAGAACATTTGGCGCATAATTTAATTCAAAGTCCGTCAAAGGAGACCCAAAACTCTCCAGCAGCTGGAAGCCTGTATTAAACAAGAGTGGGATCAAATTCCAATGGCTAAACTCAAGAAACTTGTCTCCTCAATGCCCAGACGGCCCCACTCTGTGTTGAAAAGAAGAGGGGATGCTACACCATGATAAACAGGCCCCTGTCCCAACTTTTTTGAGACCTGTAGCAGCCATCACATTTGAAATGAGCTCATTTGTGGATAAAATTGTAAAATTTCTCGTTTCAACATTTGCTATGTTATCTCTGTTCTATTGTGAATAAAATACTGGCTGGTGTGATTTGAAAGTCATTGCGTTTTGATTTCATTCACAATTTACTGTTATGATTCTGCTTTGTTCTGTTCATGTTTTGCCCATGCCTTGATCCATGCCATGTTTTGTTTCTATTTATTTCTGTATTTTCTGCCATAGTCCATTCCCTCAGTCAGTTTCCGGTCATTGTTTTGTATTTTGCCATGCATTGCACTTTGTCTCCCCTGTCTGGTCTTGTGTTATGTGACAGCTTATTTCCCCCAGTATTGCGTGCCACGCTTTCAGGTGATTTCATGGTTTCTGGGTTTTCAATCGTTCCTTCTATTCTCGTTTGCTTCCTTCGCCTTGCTGTTCTGTCATTACTAACAATACTAACAGTTTGTTGTTTTAGTTAATTCTACTAGCTCTAACTAACATTGTATATAGTACTAACTTACTAATGAGCACAAGGGATTGTATAGCTGCACTTTACTAATTGACTAACGAGCTCTCAGCACTCGCCCTATTCTAGTCTCCGCCACTTGTCTTCACTCAATCTACTTTTCTTCGTTTCAGCGGATCCTCCGCACCTGTTTAACTCTGTTCTGCCTCTCATTATCTGTGCACGTTAGAACTCCCTAATCGGAGCCGTATGTTTGTCTATAGGCTGTCTTGTGATCCCTGTCCACGTTTTGGCTTTGCCTATTTCATGTGCTTAGGTTCTCCCTCGTGTCTGTTCCTTCGTAATTAGTCTGATCCACTTCACCTGTTCCCAATCATAGCATGTGACTTCCCTTGAGTGTATTTAAGCAGTCTGTTCACAGCAGTTCCCTGTCAGAACGTTTCCCTTGTTTTCTTTGAGATTGTTTTCTGACTGGACCATCCCTGTTTTTCGATTTTGGCTCTGATTTGAATTACTGTCTGCATCTGTGTATCAAACTATTTTTTTCCCGACCACGAGTACTGTGTTTGCTGCCCTGGTTAGGACTTGGATTTCGCCCTTTGGATTTTGATTTTTGGATTGTGGACTCTGTACCGTTGCCTCCTGCTCTGCGGGGGTTCGCCCCCTTCCTTAATAAAATCCAATTCTACTGCACTGCTTGGTTCTCGCGTCTGGTTCCTGAATGCTACCTCACATTTACACTTTGTCCCAACTATTTCACAATTGGGGTTTTATATATATATATATATATATATATATACATAAATATATATATCTTTCGTAGGGAAGTATACAATTCTATGTTTTGTTTAAGCTGGAAAACAGTTTAATGCTGTTAAAGGACTGATTCTGAAGACATAAAAAATCTGAAAACGGTTTGCTGCTTCATGTGCTTTGAGTCTCAAACATTGTAATTCTGTGCTTTGTCTTCATGAGAAAACTGTATTCTGTCATCTGATAGCTAGTGGATCTGTTTGGTTCTGCGATATACTCTTCAGCAGCATAACTGCAGTGAAAATGATGGGATGATCTAAATGTTTTAAAGCCCCGTAATGGCTTCAGAAGTGACGCCCTGACCGTTCCCCGAGCTCATACCTTCCTCTTGCCGTCCCCGTACACGAGACCTGCAGCCCGCAGGACGTCGAGCGACGAGCTGAAGTGAAACTGCAGTGCCGAGCCCTCCGCCCAGCCCACACTCAGGGGCTCCATCAGATTCAACGTCAGCACCTTCCGGCCCCCGGCCTCTGCCCGAGTCACACAGGGGTCACACTTACACACACACACACACAAACACACCCTCCTGCCCCCGGCCTCTGCCCGAATCACACAGGGGTCACACTTACACACACACACACACAAACACACCCTCCTGCCCCCGGCCTCTGCCCGCATCACACAGGGGTCATACTTACACACACACACACACACACACACACACCCCCTCCTGCCCCCGGCCTCTGCCCGAATCACACAGGGGTCACGCTTACACACGCACACACACACCCTCACCCTCCTGCCCCCGGCCTCTGCCCGAATCACACAGGGGTCACACACACACACACACACACACACAACCTCCTGCCCCCGGCATCTGCCTGAATCACACAGGTAGCGTGGTCACACACACTCGCATATAGTCAAACGCAGGCATCATGTGCAGGTCACTGACAAGTGAAGTTTGGCCAGATTCTTCAAAATGTAAATCTGTGTCCATGTTGGTTTCACCTCATTTCCAATGCCCTATGGCACATTTTTTCACAAAAGGTTTGGTTAAAGACCCAAAGAAATGTCAAATGAGTAACCATAAATGAAAAGCAAACAATTAATATCTTCATGTTTCTACAAAAAGTTTTCAATGTTCAACAGAGACTTTTTTTTTTGCTTCCAGCTCCCAAATCACTCAAACCGCATTATATTCAGAAAATTTACCTTGGTCCTCAAAGGAGAACTGAACTCAAGTCCTTTGCCAGATTTATTAAATAGTTAATAAAATAAATGGACACATTCTAACGCAAAAAAATAAACATCACTCCACTGACCCACCATACAAGGCAGCGGCAATAGCATAGACCATTATCCCACCTCAGACAAGAATACTTGGATGGCATTGGTCGAAAGCAGTCATGTGGAAACCCCATATATTCCCATATTATGCCTCCGGCCCCCCACACGGCGTGGAGCAGATTATCTCCCTGAGCGTCTCTGGAGCAGCCGAAATGGCATGCATGTGAAAAAAAGGTCTTCGGTGGGATACATTCGCGACACAGTTTGTTCAAGGGCCAATACGGAAATATATGGGGTCAGTAAATGGCGGCTCGGCTGGCACCTCGCCCAATATGGCATTTACTGACCCCATATATTTCTGTACTGGCCCTTGAACAAACTGTGTAACTGATAATACGGGGTCACCACCATCCATATTTTACAACCCCAATTCCGAAATAGTTGGGACAAAGTGTAAATTGTGAATAAAATCAAAACGCAATGACTTTCAAATCACACCAGCCAGTATTTTATTCACAATAGAACAGAGATAACATAGCAAATGTTGAAACTGAGAAATTTTACAATCTTATAAACAAAATGAGCTCATTTCAAATTTGATGGCTGCTAAAGGTCTCAAAAAAGTTGGGACAGGGGCCTTTTTACCATGGTGTAGCATCCCCTCTTCTTTTTAACACAGAGTGGGGGCGTCTGGGCATTGAGGAGACAAGTTTCTTGAGTTTAGCCATTGGAATTTGATCCCACTCTTGTTTAATACAGGCTTCCAGCTGCTGGAGAGTTTTGGGTCTCCTTTGACGGACTTTCGGTTTAATTATGTGCCAAATGTTCTCAATCGGAGAAAGATCAGGACTGCAGGCAGGCCAGTTCATCACACGGACTCTTCTACTAAAAAGTCAAGCTGTTGTAATAGCTGCAGTATGTGGTTTTGCATTGTCCTGCTGAAATACACAAGGTCTTCCCTGGAATAGATGTCGTCTGGAGGGGAGCATATGTTGCTCTAAAACCTTTATATACCTTTCATTCATGGTGCTTTTTAAAACATGCAAGTGTCCCACACCATATGCTCTAATGCATCCCCATACCATCAGAGATGCTGGCTTTTGAACTGAATGCTGATAGCAGGAGGGATGGTCTTTCTCCTCTTTAGCCCGAAGGACATGATGCCCATGATTTCCAACAAGAATGTCAAATTTGGACTCGTCTGACCACAGAACACTTTGCCACTTTGCTACAGTCCATTTTCAATGAGCCTTGGCCCACAGAACATGACGGCTCTTCTGGATCATGCTCAACAATGGCTTCCTTTTTGCATGATAGAGTTTTCGGTGGCATCTGGGGATGGCACGGCGGACTCTGTTTACAGACAGTGGTTTCTTGAAGTATTCCTGGGCCCATTTAGTAATGTCAATGACAGAATCATGCCGGTGAGTGATGCAGTGGCGTCTGAGGCCCCGAAGATCACGGGCATCCAGTAAAAGTCTTCGGCCTTGTCTCTTATGCACAGAGATTTTTCCAGTTTCTCTGAATCTTTTGATGATGTTATGCACTGTCGATGATGAGACCTTCAAAGCCTTTGCAATTTGACGTTGAGGAACATTGTTTTTAAAGTATTCTACAATTTTCTTACGCAAGCCTTCACAGGTTGTAGAGCCTCTGGCCATCTTTACTTCTGAGAGACTCAGCCTCTCTAAGACATCCCTTTTATAGCCAATCATGTTACACACCTGACGCCAGTTAACTTAATTACTTGCAAAATGTTCTTTCAGCTGATTCTCTTGTATATTAATTGGTTTTTCAGCCCTTTTTTTGCCTGTGTCCCAACTTTTTTGAGACCTGTTGCCGCCAGAAAATTTGAAATGAGCTCATTTTGTGGATAAAAATGTAAAATGTCCCAGTTTCAACATTTGAAATGTTATCTTTGTTCTATTGTAAATAACATATTGGCTCATGGGATCTGAAAGTCATTGCATTTTTGATTTTATTCACAATTTACACTTCGTCCCAACTATTTCGGAATTGGGGTTGTAGTTCAGGTTCCTGTAAAAGCGTTGATCTCAGTATTCTGTAATCTCAGGCTTGAGGAGATGTGATGAGGCCAACAGGACTGGTCCCCCTGACTCAGTGCAGGGATCTACTCTGATGATAGAGGACTAAAAGACAAGCTCACCTTCCACTGTGTAACTGAGCACCTCATTCTCTGGAACGCAGATGGTGTCCCAGTGAGCCTCCTAACAAACAGGGAGCCCCAAAAACACACATCCATTATCAGTTAGCATGCCAGCAAACTCACTGCCCACAAACACATCATTTATCGCAGCCATCGTCCTACCAAACTCAAACCTCCACAGATACATCCACTATCTCAGAGATCATCCTGTAACGCTGTACAAAATCAAAGCTATGCAAACACATCCATCATTTCAGGCACCAATCAATAAAGCTCGGTTATAATCCTAATACATTTGCTACCATCATAATGGAATCAAATCCCCAGAAATACGATCATTTTTCACAGTGACCATCCAAACAAATACATCCATTGTTATAGTTACCATCCAAACTCATAACTGCATATAGAGTACATGGGCCATTCTCAGTCACGTGTGTGACCAAAAATGTAACAAATAGTAGAAAAAATCTCCTCCAATTACAAAAGCATTGGAGGTTCATGATTGTGGACCTTGTATAAGAGTACTACTTATCCAAGTCTATCAAGTAAAAATGTTATTTGTTACATTAACTTTAACTACTTAAGGTCAGAGGTCAAAAACGACTGGTCACGTGTGTGACTTCACACGGAAACAGGTTTTTCATAACTCTATTTGACTTCAAAAACTCTGAGGTTGAAAAATCTAGAATTTTCATAGTTTTGGGGTATGGAGAATAGCAAGGAATAAATTTGATACCTTTCATTAATTTTCAAAGTATTTCTTTATTTGATGACATCTGGTCATGTGTGTGACATTTTGGTTCACTTCTCAAAGAATGGCCCACATAATCATTTTTACCATCCTTACACAGAGCACAAAACAAATCCATTATTTCCGCAGCCATCTGAACAGACACAATCTCAGTCTCCGTCATGACAAACTCAGACAGCCCTACAAACACATGCATTATCTCAATTGCAGTCCTAACAACCTGAGAGCTCCACAAACACATCCATTATCTCAGGTACCACCCTGATAAAGTCACATCCCCACAACCATTTCTATTACCACGGTCACCATCCAAACCCACAACCCCACAAACATCCATTACCACCGTAACCATCCTAATAAACCCTCAGCTCCACAAATACATCTATTATCTCAGCTACCATCCTGATAAACTCATAACCCCCCAAACATATCCATTATCATGGTTAGCACCCATACAAACCAACAGCCCCACAGACATGTCCACTATCTCAGTAACCTTCCTGCCCAAGCCCAGTACCCAGCCATTAAGGAGTCTCTCTCCCATAGAATGGTGACTTTTGTCAGCGCAGCAGGAATATGACAGAACAGATATACCTGTGAGTCGTTCTTCGACAGAGAGAAGTAGAAGGAGATGCTCTCACTTTCAAGGTTAAAGTCGATCCAAAACTCTTCCAGTTTCTCATCCATGGGCATCAGCAGCTGTCAGGGCACAGCACTGTCCTGTGAGCCGCCAGGTGATACCAGCACGAGTATCTACACAACGCCTTTTATCTCTCTCATATTCCAGTCCGCGCTTTCAACAAGGGCTGGGCATTTGAATCTATATCAATATCGTGACAGAAGATAAGATTATCCAGGATTTTGGATATCATGATATGACGTAATTGTTATCTTTTTGGGTTTTAAAGGCTGCATAACAGTAATAGGATGCATTTTGTCTGCACTTATTAAACTGTTCTAGCTCTTGCCAGTACCTGCTTGGTCATCATATTCACATTATCAATGACTATTTAACAAAAATCTCACTGCCTAAATACTTTGTGAAAGTCATGATATTGAGGTACTTGGTCAAAATATTGTGATATGTGATTTTGTCCATATGACTCAGCCCTACTTTCATTAAACTGTGTGGGAATCACATCCCATCTTCAAGCCCTCTACTCATCATTTCCTTGCCGCCACACCGCACCACTCTGTAAATTTCTTTACGAATAAACAAAAAAACTTGCAATAATGTACTTGCAACAAAAATTCCTCAATAAATCAAATACAACTATTTTTTTCACATTAACTGTTTATTAACCATATCTGTGGTCACAATAAAGACTTCAGCCAGTGGTAAGTCAATGGAGACAAAAATGTGTTTTGACCAGTAGAAGGGTTAAAACCGGGTTACCAGCTATTTAACCAACCAGTTTGCTAAGTGGTAAATTAGCTTAGAATGTCCGAATCATATTTTTAAAGGCAGAAGTCATAACACTACAGCTGGAAGCAAGACTTGCTTGGTAGCTGCTAACTGGCTAATGCGCACCGACCCATTATTACCCTGGATAGAAAAGATTGCTTGCACAACTGTTTGGAAGAGTTTGTTTACTCAAAACTCAATGAAATTGAGCCAAATTAGTGTTTTGGGTGGAGTAATCCTTTAAATATGAGTTGGTGACATAACCACAGTGTTGCCAGGCCGCAGGTGATGCAGGGTGTCAAGATCCAACTGCCCTCCGAACAGAAGGAATAAAGGAATATGCTTGTTGGCAAAATAGGAATTAAATAGGAAAACCCAACAGAAAAATGTCAAAATAGGAATTTTATTAACAATAAATGCACAAATAGAAAAATAAAATCACGGACAAAAAATGAGCAAAGTAAATCCCCATTTTGAGGTAATTGTAATACTTTTAGGATGGAAAGAGTTTATATTTATGCTGTAAATATGCATTGAAACCAAGGACCATAAACCAGGCATGCTCGAGCAAACATATTCCCAATATTTGATGTTTACATTTCAATAAACATTCTAACAAACCTTGAACAAACAAAATCCTGATATACTGCAGTATACTATCACTTTTTGTTGCAAGCTAAAGTGAACCTATTATCGAATCTTGGTAGCTAGCCAAAAACAGTTAGCTAGCTAGCTAAGTAGTAAATTGAGATTCAGTAAGGTAACCCTTGTTAGCTAGCTAGCTAGGTAGTTACAATTAATGCTAAAACACTTGATAGTAGAGAGTCTATTTACCCATGGATTGTATTTATCTTACTGTGAATGGTTAGCTTGAATTTTTTGAAGTAGGGTTGTATGAGGCAGCTAGCTAGCTATTTACCCATTGTAAAGGTCTTAACATTAGCTACCAAACTAGCTGGCTAGCTAGCCAGTACCATACATTGGCAAGGGGGCTAAGCAAAACTGCTAAGGATGAGGAAAGCAACAAACGTATTTTAGCCTCATACAACTCTACTTAGATACAAATCTGAATGCGCTAACAGTTTAATAAGCCTTTAGTTGGAGTAGAACTGAATATAACCCATAGTAATTTTCTAAATCCAACAAAAATTGACAGTAAAAATGTCTTTGCTCTGAACACAGTGTCCTTTACTGTTAGCAGCAATGCTACTGTAAAAAAGTAATGCAAGCTGGCAAGCTAGTTTAGACAGATTCTGTAATAGGTCATTGTTGGTGGCAACGAAAATAGATAATAAAAAGCTCTTTCTTCTGAACATAGCATAATGTACTGTAGGCAGCGATGTTATGCTCAGAGAAAAGGGACTTTCACCATCAAGTTTCGTTGCTAAAGTGACCTATTGCCAAATCTTGCTAGCTAGCTAAAAACTATTAGCTAGAAAGCCTATTCAGTAGTAAATTGAGATTCAGTTGGGTCACCCTTGTTAGTTAGTAAGCTAGGCAGAGAGAACTAACGCTAAAACGTATTCTATTGGGGAGTTTATTTACTCATGGATGACATATGGCTCTGATTGGTCATGAGTCAATGAGTAAAATAAGGAGTACGCTATCGACTTCCTACTAAACGTACGTGACAAATTATGAGAGAAACTCACCTCATGCTTTCCCAAAAACACCTCCAGGCAGGGGTATGAGTACACTCTGCAAGAGGAATCACAGGTCACATAGCGGCCACTCATCACATCCATCACTATAATCTCAAAAGGGAATATTGTTTCAGTCGTTGGACAAACACAGTTCAAATAAAACTGCAGAACTGCATACATATCATGCAATTAGGTTGATCAGGTAATTAACACGTCAAATATACAAAAATGCAAATACCTTCTTTCATCTCCTTGCATGCCATTCACCAGGTTAAGAAACTTCCGGCAGTCCTAAGATGAAATACAGGCAGTATGTACATAGCGCACTATTAAGCACACATCCAGGCAGTTCTACTCCATACCAAAGTGTGTTTCACAAGGCATTTTACAGTAACTGGGTTGCTTCTTGGAATTTTCCCAGTGCCTGACCAAAATAAGCACGTCTCAAGCACCACCATGTACAGCTGGGCAATACCCAATTCTACAAACAACATTTTCATTTCAAACTGATTGTGACTGGAGTCCATGAATAAAGAGAGCTGCAATATGGGGGGCCAGAAAAATTTGGTCACATGATTTAGGGAGCCATGTTATTTCCATCACATTATCCGGCACTGTTGTTTTACTTGAACAAGTTCATACCCATTGTTCTGTTTCTGAAATACATCTGAAAATTTGTCGATATGATGGGTCTCTATGCCTATGGGTGCAGTGATAAGTTGGTGAAAGGATACAAAATGGACATATGGCCTGCTTATCCAGAGAGAAAAAAAACGCATGTGATTAAAGTCCATTGGAAAGGATGGAAACAGACCATGTCAGTGTTTCTTTGTAAGGCAAAGTACCTTTGTGACTAGTAGCAAACATTAACCCCATAAAACCTAAGGACCCATATATGGGTCTGCCCAATGTAGCTGCTGTATTTAAACCAGTGGAATTTCAGGACGATTTTAAATTCTAGTGAAGATCTCGAGGTTTCCTACAATCCCAAATATGTCCTGCTGAATTAGAGGGAATTGCGAATAAAACGATGTACAACACATTGAAATTTTCCATTTCATGCAAAGCTGTGGCCATAATAACATGGCGAACTGGGTTTGCCCATTTCTCTCAATATAAATGAGATGTAGTTCAGTGAAGCGCTGCAACCCCCAGATGTAGAACATGTATGTAACATTGGGCCTCGTGCAAGAAGCGATATAAGAACTAATTTTCTCTTATTTTTTTTCGTATCCTCGATTTTTTTCTTATTTTGTTCTTATCAAATTGATTTCTGGGATGCACCAATGTTTTCTTATTTTTGCTCTTCTCTAAGGTAAGAGAAAATTTTACGAGTGTTCGAGAGCACTCTTACCGAGATAAGAGAAAACAGAAAACTGTTATCTCTGTCCACAAATTGCTTGTCCAATGCACGGAAACACAAGTTTTAAAACCTAAACATTAAAAATGCATCATATAATCAAATTTTGATTGTTTTATGGTTTTGAGAAATTATAATGATTTTATTATTTAATTCTTGGGCTAAAGAGTTTGGCCAGCTGATCCTAATTAGGACTAAGCTATAAAAACCCTGAGATATTAGCGTGCGTTCTGCTTCTGAAAGGCTGACCTATCGCTATTGGACATTTTGCCCATTCAGGCGTTTGCAGAGAGCGCGTTTATAGAGATCGCACGGATCTGTTTGCTGAGACAGATGAATCATGGCTACTTGTACCAAACCGTTCTTGAGCACGGAAGATTACTGTTATGTGTTACGGTTCTCTTGTTCTAACAAATGCAGCGGCTCAACACCATTCAAGCGAAGAAATTCAATGCTTGCTCGAAATGTAAGCGGACGAAAACATACAATCACAACTGGATACTACATGCAAAAACTCGGAGATTTATGGAATAATTTGTGAGTAGTTACATTCTCGTGGTTATCACAGAATAATAGATCAGTGCCGTGACAAACTAAAGAAAATGCGGCTGCAATATTTCAAAGTGCGGGACGCGGTGCGGAAGTCTGGCACCTCAAGTTATGAGACAGATGAATTTTTGTAGTATGAGGCAGTGGACAGCACAATCGGCCAAAAATGCAAGGGCTAAAGAATTCCGTATGCAACATCCCCCAATATCGAATGTAGTCAGTACATTTTTGGCTTACCTTGATGTTTGGGTGCTCAGAGAAAGATTCGGATGTGTAAAAACATCAAGCATTCAGTCAAGAAAATTTATCATAATTTATAAGCATTATAAGTTTAATTTTTCGTGCTGCTACACGTAGTAATCCATGTAACACACCGGGTTGCTAGGGCACGCGCAGCATATGTATTGGCGATATTAATATTCGATATTAATATTCTAAACCTCCTCCTCAATAATGAAACCCCACGAAATATATTGGCGCCTCCTTTTAAGATCCTTCCTCATTTAAAACCACCTAGGTGCATACTGTAACGTGCTGTATCGGAATTTTGACATGTATGCAAGTGTACTCGGGTATGGTACAATATTACTAGTGTGAAAGCTGACCAGCAGGGGGGGGGAGGGGAGGGGGGACAATCGTACTGTGGCACGGTACAGAACAATCATACCTAGTTTGAAAGCGCCCTGGATTGCCACGAGCAGTCGGCTCTTTGCACGCGGCACGTCACCTGCCCTTATATGGTGTTTAGTGGGTGTCTTATATGCTAATTTAGAACAACCGGCCACGCACTTCCAATTTATGATCAAGTGGGATTCACCATTCAGCACACCTGGGTAAGAGCAGATTTGGACGGTAAGAGCGTTTGGTGCATCTGGAGTTTATTTCTCTTATTCTTTCTCTAGAAAATATAAGAGAAATTTAAGAGAATGTTGCTGCATGAGGCCCATTGTCCTCCCAAATTAAAAAAAAAAAAAAAAAAAAAATTCTGATTTTGAACCTACTTAAGGGAAAACTTACGTGAAGGGTCTAAGGAGTTAAGTTACCACACTACACACCAGCTCAGATGTTCTCAAAGAAGTGCTTGAATGACTCTGTGCGTGTGGCTCTTCACTGTCTTTTCTTCTTACGCCCCAGAAGGAAATAACGTTCATTTCAGCAGCAGCAGCAGCATATGTTTATTAAGTATTTGGTTATAATGATCCTCATAATTATTTCTGGTCTCAGTCATTGAACAGGTCTCCTGTGCACTTTGGCCTCTAAGCCAGATCACGGCATCCATCACATCTATTCTTGTTGATATTTGGTGAAGTTTCTGCCTATTCAGGGACAAGCACTGCATTAGCAGTTCTGCTTGAGCTGGGAAGGATAAAGCCCTGTCTGGGAGAAGGGCATCTCTACCGTCTCAAACTCCGAGTCCTGGATGCTGCAGAAAGCGCTGGAGATGAACTCCATGGTAAACCAGCTGTAGGCGAGCTCCTGTCTCTGAGCGCGACTGGTCATTCTGCACAGAGCCTCCATCAGCGCGACCTGCAGGTCATAATCTACACAAGAGGGAAACCGGCGTGAAACTGCGCAGAAACGGCACGTAGCTGTGTGTGTGTGCAACAGAGTTCAGCACAGGAGAAACTGACAGCATCGCGTCTTAAGAGTGTGTGTGTAGCAGTGCTTACATGTGTAGCAGCGCAGCATTAGGAGCAGAGCCTGTGTAGCAGTTTTCAACCTAGAGTAGCAGTGTGTACCTGTAAGTAGCAGTGCATAACTGTTTGTAGCAGTGTGTAAAATTGAGTAGCAGTGCCAAACTGTCAGTAGCAGAGCATAACTGTGAGTAGCAGATCATAACTGTAAATAGCTGTGCATAACTGGGACAAGCAGTGCCTGAGAGTAGCCATGCATAACTGTCAGAAACAGAGCATTACAGTGAGTAGCACTGCCTAACTGTGAGTAACCGTGAGTAATCCAGCAGTGTGTAACTGAGTAACCGTGAGTTATCGTATGTGCAGCAGTGTGTAACTGTGAGTAACCGTGAGTAATCGTATGTGCAGCAGTGTGTAACTGTGAGTAACCGTGAGTAATCGTATGTGCAGCAGTGTGTAACTGTGAGTAACCGTGAGTAATCGTATGTGCAGCGGTGTGTAACTATGAGTAACCGTGAGTAATCGTATGTGCAGCAGTGTGTAACTGTGAGTAACCGTGAGTAATCGTATGTTCAGCAGTGTGTAACTGTGAGTAACCGTGAGTAATCGTATGTGCAGCAGTGTGTAACTGTGAGTAACCGTGAGTAATCGTATGTGCAGCAGTGTGTAACTGTGAGTAACCGTGAGTAATCCTATGTGCAGCAGTGTGTAACTGTGAGTAACCGTGAGTAATCCTATGTGCAGCAGTGTGTAACTGTGAGTAACCGTGAACGTATGTGCAGCAGTGTGTAACTGTGAGTAACCATGAGTAATCCTATGTGCAGCAGTGTGTAACTGTGATGTGCAGTGCAGCAGCGTGTAACTGTGAGTAACCGTGAGTAATCCTATGTGCAGCAGTGTGTAACTGTGAGTAACCATGAGTAATCCTATGTGCAGCAGTGTGTAACTGTGAGTAACCGTGAGTAATCCTATGTGCAGCAGTGTGTAACTGTGAGTAACCGTGAGTAATCCTATGTGCAGCAGTGTGTAACTGTGAGTAACCGTGAGTAATCGTATGTGCAGCAGTGTGTAACTGTGAGTAACCATGAGTAATCCTATGTGCAGCAGTGTGTAACTGTGAGTAACCGCGAGTAATCGTATGTGCAGCAGCGTGTAACTGTGAGTAACCGTGAGTAATCCTATGTGCAGCAGTGTGTAACTGTGAGTAACCATGAGTAATCCTATGTGCAGCAGCGTGTAACTGTGAGTAACCGTGAGTAATCCTATGTGCAGCAGTGTGTAACTGTGAGTAACCATGAGTAATCGTATGTGCAGCAGCGTGTAACTGTGAGTAACCGTGAGTAATCCTATGTGCAGCAGTGTGTAACTGTGAGTAACCGTGAGTAATCGTATGTGCAGCAGCAGTGTAACTGTGAGTAACCGTGAATAATCGTATGTGCAGCAGTGTGTAACTCCGTGAGTAATCGTATGTGCAGCAGTGTGTAACTGTGAGTAACCGTGAGTAATCGTATGTGCAGCAGTGTGTAACTGTGAGTAACCGTGAGTAATCGTATGTGCAGCAGTGTGTAACTGTGAGTAACCGTGAGTAATCGTATGTGCAGCAGTGTGTAACTGTGAGTAACCGTGAGTAATCCTATGTGCAGCAGTGTGTAACTGTGAGTAACCGTGAACCGTGTAATCCTGTGAGCAGTGTGTAACTGTGAGTAACCGTGAGTAATCCTATGTGCAGCAGTGTAACTGTGAGTAACCGTGAGTAATCCATTATGTGCAGCAGTGTGTAACCATGTAATCCTATGTGCAGCAAACTGTGAGTAACCCTAATGTCGTATGTGCAGCAGCGTGTAACTGTGAGTAACCGTGAGTAATCCTATGTGCAGCAGTGTGTAACTGTGAGTAACCGTGAGTAATCCTATGTGCAGCAGTGTGTAACTGTGAGTAACCATGAGTAATCCTATGTGCAGCAGTGTGTAACTGTGAGTAACCGTGAGTAATCCTATGTGCAGCAGTGTGTAACTGTCTGCTGGGGTTTCAGAAGGACACACCTCCACCTTCCAGTATTCTGTGGGCCAGCTTAGTCCTGCAGTGACAGAGAAAAACACAACATTTCCCACATTACCTGCCTTTCTAAAATCAGTGCTAACAGGAAATGCACAAGTGTGCACCAAAAAAGTTTGGAATTACGTTCGGGTCAGTGTGCAGAAATGAAAAAACTGACCTATTTAAAGTAGTTTACTCGCCTGGAACTGAGAAAGCAACTGGCCAACATTAGTAGCTATAGTCTTTTAAATAACACATTCCACAATGTAAGTCCCTCGCATTCTGCTGCCCTCAAAATACAGCAAATACACCTCATTTCAATGAGCTTGTTTTGCTGATAATGTACTATTGTTAGACCTTATTGTCAACTGCAATCTTCAAACCTCAACCCAGACAGTTGGGTCATACAAATCTTCAGCAGGAAAGGAACAAGGAACAAGATGAGTTCCGTAAAATATAACCAGTTTCAAAAAATATACCATTTCTAATTGGAAGTGCTTGAGCAATAGTTTCTGATATGTAGCCTGTGAAGAACACGTTTGATGACACTTTTTCCCAACATACATGGCGACTGAAACTTCTTCTGTCGACAGGATCTTTCGTTCCTTCTTCAGGGCAGGTGGAATTTTATCAAGGATGAGGTTGAGTTTCCGAACTGCCTGCAGAGTTGTATGGAGAAGATCAGTCATAACTCACATATCGACAAAGATATCTCCACTTTCTCACATATGAGACACATTTAAATAAAAAAACATCTGTAAAAATATATGAGGACACAGATGCCTGACCAGTGAAGGTATATCCGCTAATCCTCGACGCCCCATTAGGGCAAATGCAACAACATAATGCACTATTAATGAGATTTTGGCTAAAATGCATTAGCATGGTTAATTACTAGCACTGAAATTAATTATAGACCAAAACTGCATGTGTTCTGCCTCTAGTGGATATAAATGTCCAAATCAAATGAAAACAGCTAAAGTTACTGCATTGACTCGGAGGATCTGCAGTGGCAGTGCATGCAGGCCATAATACCCCTGACCCCGAGTCTCCACCGGGCGCGTCATGTAAACGAAGCGCTCGCGAGACGACAGCGTTCATGCGTCACTGAAGCGAGTGTCTCCACCTACTCCGTCTTGCTCGCGTGCGCGCGTACTTCAAACGAGAAGCGTCGAGCAGCAAAGGAGAAGCCGAGTAACCCTCCGTTTTACGCGCGTAATGTCGAAAAAATAGACTTGAAGCGTAAAAAAACGCTTCAGGTCGCGTTTGCGCGCGTGAAGCGCAGCTGAAGCGCACGCCTGACGGAGCCGGTGGAGACAGCTGCAAAGACAATAATGAGAGCGTATCTGCCGCGTCACACGCACGAGTAAAGAACGCTTCAGAAACGCGCCCGGTGGAGACAAGGGGTGAGAGTAATTCTGCAATATATTAACACTTCTTTAATAAAACTTTTTGCCCACAAATGCAGAAACACAATTTAAAAGATAAATCAATTTAGCCTCCCAAATGCAGCTCGAAATAGTCATTCTCACACAGAAACTGTCACTGAAACACTTCAGCGAACCTCCAACATGATTCAGTAACTAGCAAGATTTATCAAGACAGTTTCAGAGACCAGTATTTGACTGAAGACCACAGTAAGTATGCCAAGAGAGACCATTTACTTTGGTGCAGGAGGGAGCAGAAATGAGTCATTTTGCACAAGCATCCTAAATGGAAACACGCACAGACTATTTTTAAGCCCATAACACCGACAGTCTGTCAAATGCAGCCGCTGAATTCAAACCAGCAGATCTTCTGACCAATTTTAAAGTGAACCTGTCATGCATTCCAAGTGGTGGAATTACTGAATCTTTCAAATGGTTATGTTAAAGATATTGTAAAGACAACAAAAGAATATCAAAAAGGTCATTCAGAATGGTAGAATTTTAATTTAAAAATTAAGTAGCCCAGCTTCAACCACGTAACTGCAGCACAGCGCGACTATTTGCAATAACATCACAGTGAGAACTCCGTGGTAACATGAACCATTGGTGACTATGACAGTTAGCTCGAGCGGCAAAGAAAGTTTGGTTCTGTCAGTGTCAGAAAGTTCGTATGAAATAGATAATTCAGACACTGAGGGAAATGCGAGCATCGAGGAAATGGTGAGAAAGTTACTGTATTTGTACGAGCCGTATGCATCAGAAGCTGACGATGAAAGCATCGAGAGTGACAGTGACCAAGGCACCGTTGGCCCTAGCCAGCCTTCTGGCATAGATGTCGACTTGACGCGACTGAACAGTGTCGAATGGTATGTTAAAAAGTGGCATCTCAGTCGTCTTAATTGTAATCTCTCCCTTTAGACTAAACGTTAAATATTTTGTGGTTGACTGCAGGTGCGCCACACAGCCATAAAAGCTGCAATGGAAATGAGTTCCTTTCGAGTTTCGTAACCCCCACAGAGCGAAGGTGTAGCTGGGATTCGTACATCTAAGGTCGTGGGCTCCATGGAAAATACCGAACAACAGAGATTCAACTCAGCTAAATGATAAATAGATGTACTGAGCTGATTCCTTCTTCATGAGTGAAAATCACACTCCTCTGAGGTATTTTGTCAGGCTAAGAAATTCTTTTGTTTACATCCACTCAAGTGGGAGGCAAGGGGAGCCCTACAGGGAAATTCTCGCAGATACGTCACTTCCGTTTTCTCCTATGGCCAGCACTGTTGATTGAGGAATATCGGGCACTAAAATTATAAATTGTTATCAGTGCTTTAATGTTGCGTTTTCTGTCATTCTTCTTGCCGTTTGACAATCAAGAGTGTATAAACTATTATTTTTCTAACAGTTGTAAATAGGATGGCAGATTCACTTTAAATCCTAGAGGAAATCCTAAAGTTTCCACCAAGAACCCACATATGTCCTGCTGAATTACAGGGAAATGCGTATAAAATGACGCACAATATTTTATCTAATGTACTGCTGTGGCCATAAAAACATGGTATCCTGGGTTTGAATATTTCTCTCAATATATGTGTGATGTAGCTTCAGCGAAGCACTGCAACTAGCAGATATAGAATATGTATGTGACTCCGTCTTACCATATGGAAAATAATGTTTTTTTCAGACTAAGGACCTGCTTAAGGGAAAATTTAAGCAAAAAATTACAGTTTAAGGGGTTAAAAACATTTTTGTCCTTTGAGCCTAAACTGGTAGACTGAAAGTTTACTTTCTTCGAAAAGAAAAAAAAGGTAAGGATGTAAATGGGTTGAGAAATGCAGCTGTCAGGTCTGGTGATCTCACAGACCTCTTTCTGGATCATGACGTGAACTCTGGAGTCGGTGGCCAACAGGCCAATAGGAAGCAGGAATGACTCCGTCACCTGGTATCTACCTGAGATTAAAAAAGACATTTTTTCTTTTATAATGAGACCTCATCAGGGAACAAATATCGAAAGGGATGTTTTTAGGATTCAATCGATGATGAATATTCAGATCAGACTAACAGAGGGCACACTTACCCTCACTGCTAGCCTCATGCACCACCTACGAGGATGGAAAAAAAACAGCTCTGTTCAACAGAATGTCCCTACGTAGCCTGGACCGGACTCAAGCTCGCCTAAACTTTACAGTGCCATCCACAATAAGAATGATGACTTCAATGATAAATATAATGAGGACAATTTCATCAGCCTTACTGACGGATAAAGTTTTGGAATAAGTCTCTCGGCCTAATATGCCACTGTACAGGGTTCCCACACTTTTTTACCAGTGATTTTTCAAAACTTTTCCAAAACTTTTCCATAATATTTTACCTAATTTCCATGACTTAGTTTAAAATAGGTAAGGCCTATAACAGCGAACAAAGAGCACCATAATGAGCTTCTATAGTGTGCTAAGCCCTAAGCAGTGTAGCACAAACGTAGCATGGAGAATGGAAGGGAAGTTGTGTCTATCTACCACCTATCCTAGGGCATCACACAATGGCATAAGGGCCGATGGCACCATTCTTGTATTTTCTCAATTATATTTAACAAACAAGCAAACAAACAACAATACTGCCCTACAAAGGCTAAGTGCAGTAACTACGCAATAATTTAAACAGTAAAAAATGGCTTTAGAGTTTGTTTGCTGTCCCAACAAATAAACAGTCAGCACTTCTATGACAGATTATGATTAACTGATTCACCATGGTATAATTTCTGTCCAAATAAATCCTGACCTCAATATACTTTCAGGCCCAAAACTGAGTCATTCACATTTTACCCAATATGTAGTTACTGCACTTAGGCTTTGTAGGGCAGAATAAATAACCAAGTGCTACATTTAAATGCTCAAGAAGGCAAAAACATTGAAGAGGTAACAAACAGATGGCATTTAATATTTTCTGAGACAAATGTTGAACAATTACAAATTATTATTTAGAGCAGTGGTTCTCAACCTTTTTTTTTTTTTTTGAGCAAACGCCCCCTGAACCATGATCCTCAGATGATGATCTGGCAGATTTATTATAAGCATAGATCCTCAGAAAAAAAAAAAAACTATATTAAAATTGGCTGTAATAATTAATAGGCCTAATAGTAATAATAGTAGTATATATTTGTAATAATAAAAATATATTTTATAATAGGCCTAGTATATTGTAATATTAGTTGTACACCTTTTGCTGTTCAGTATGAAAAATTCATTTGGCCTAATTTCACCAGTTAATCAGCGCCAAAAATCGAACATTTGTAGTAAAAGTCCATTGCAGAAAGTAAAAATCCCCCAGAACTTTGTTCCAACCACCTGGATTTATTTTGACAGGAGATGCCTAGTAATATAAGTGATCAGCTCATTCTGTGGGAGGAGAAAAAACCGAGCTTTGTGGAAATGGCTTTTTCGACCCTGGATTTTCCACTTTAATCAGCGCCAAAAATCAACATTCAGTAACGTCATTGGCATTTTAATCACTCCTTTTTCCACAATCTTTAGCGTCATTGACAGGAGATGGAGCCAATAAAATCAGCTCATTTGCGTTAATATAAGAAAACCACACCGTCTTTAAAAGTCATTTGGACAATCAACTTTTGCCGCACTAAAACATTTAACATTTTTATCACACCGTTTGACTATCAATACCATTTCTGGACCAATACGTTAGTGCGGATAACACAAATATTCACGCGACTGTACAAACAATTGAACGTTCTTAACATTCAAACCACAATAATCTTTTTTTTTTTCTCAATTGAACAGTTAGCCCACATTTTGCTCATTGTTGCACAGTAATTATCAAATTGAGAGCATACCTAATCTTACACCTCACTGACGATGGAATAATAAGCCAGATGTAGGCTGCTGTTAGATTGAAAAAAGATTTTTGTGAATTGAATGTTAAGAACGTTTGTACAGTCGCGTGCATATTTGTGTTATCCGCATTTAACGCGGTCCAGAAATGCTATTGAAAGTCAACGGTGTGATAAAAGTGTTAAATGCACTTTTATGCTCGCTGATTGTTCCAAATGACTTTAAAGACGGTGTTAATGCCTTTCATATGAACGCAAATTGAAGTTTTTTTTATTGTGCGCCGAATGACGCTAAAGAATTTCCAAAAATGAATGATTAAAATGCCAATGACTTTACTAAATCTACAGTATGCGGGTTCGAGATGAGAGCCCGCATACTAAACCCTTATTTAGAGTGTATTATCCTTGCTTGCGTGCATTGTTCGCAGAATCTGGGGGACGTCGTCGAGTTAGCCAAGTTGACGCTGTAAATGACGCTGACATGACATGTAACCATTAAAGACTGTAACCGAGGAAAGGTTTCATAGAAAAGCTAACGGAGGAAATGTTTCATAGAATAGCTGTCTTTTGTGAGATTTTCTTTTCGTATGAGCAATATGCAAAATTGTCAGTGTATTCGTCTGTAGGAAGCCCAGTGCTGATCGCAGTAGGCTGCAGAAAAAATGTTTCTTACAAAGCTGCAAACTAATTGTTCTCATTAATGTGCACATACTTTTTTGAGAATATTTTCATTTTATAATATCTGCCCATCATACTTGTTCTGATGGAAAAATATGAACTGCCCTCAGAAAGTTTTTTCTGGAAGTGACAATAAAGAATCCAGGTTTTGGCCCACAGCATAACGTATAGGCTACTTTTTCTGGTGAACACGGTGAAATGGAAGCTTTCAGTGTAGCCTACATGTAAAGAGAAAGTTAAGGTCGACGTCCACCTTTTGACACCACAGTAGCCGCTAAACTTGATATTATTATCGACTATTCGCGATTTAAGTCGTCCAAGCACAAAATTGATCGAATTCGCGTTAGGCGTGTGGCTAAGATGCACATGCTCCATTGCTCACACTTATTTTAACTGTGTCCAAAGCTAATTTTTTTTTTTCTTGGCCAAACTTATTTTAAGCGGTACTTTTTCTAAAAACTGGAATGGTCATCAACTGGGCGCACTTATAAGTGTGGCCAAGAAAAAAATTCAGCATTGGCCACCGTGTAAAGTCTTGAATAACATCGGCCTATTATTCAGTTGTGTGGGCTGAGTCCTATCAAATTAAGCTATCTGTCAATGACGTATGTTGTATTGCTACATTATATGAAAAGAAAATTTGAAAAAAAAAAAAAAAAATTGGTGGAGTTAATGAGGTCCCCCCAAGATCATCAAAATCACTTTGTGCAAGTTTTCTCAAACGTAACAAATGCCACAGTCATGAACCAAAGTGTACATTGTTTAAGATGTTGCGCATGTTCGTATAGAATTACTATTTTGAAGTTTTGCGTGATTAGTGAAAAAATTAATAATGTTTTAAGCCAGAATTGGGGTCCTTTCCTTTACTTTTGGTCCCATTTTCTTAGAAAATCAAAAATCGGCGTTTATATGAACATGCATCGCAATAATGTCGAAACAGACACGCTTTAAAAATACATAAAATATGTTATTTGGAATGAAAGAACTTGCAGGAGAATTTCAAAGCAAATAGTGAAGATATTTTTCGTACACTCCGTTCTGCCACAATCGGGAATCGGGTTTCTTTGTGGTCTAATCAATTTACGTGCATGACGTGTTCATCCAGCTGAAAAAAATCATTGAGTTTCGCAAGCGAACCTGGGTAATCAAATAAAAAAAAAAAAAATGCCAGGATGAAAATGAAATATTTTTGAACAGTGTATAATGCAGGAAAATGACTTGGAGAGAAACCAATTGGGCCATAAATGGACGTCGAGCTTAAATTTAAATAAAGTTGGGTGTTTGTATTGAAATGTTATTATATTCACGTTATTTAATTCATTATTCTGATTGACATTGATGCTATTATTACACTAATTTGAAGCGAGGCAGTGGGAAAATTCAACTGGCGTTATTAGAAAAACGGTGCCCTTCAGGGCGCTGTGCAAGCCAAATTTTTGGGTGGGCACAGCTTAGCTATACTGTACAATTACTGCCCTTTAAATTCCGGCGAACAGCGTACCAAGTAACCACGTGCATAAAGGGTACAGCATGCGCGTCAAAAGGTAAACAAAAGCATGTGCTTGATTCTTATTGGCTGTAAGCTAATGAGATAAAGTTGGAATTAAGAAGTCCGGTGGGGAAAAAAAAATCGCTGCCAGCCAACTAGCTGCATATGTAACCTATGCGTATCACGAAACGTCATGCTAGTTTCAACGGTGTCGCGTTCGATTTTAAATAATAGCTTGTAGTTTTGCGGTAAACTCGAGACATCTTTTGGGGATTTAGCGAACATATTATAAGCATTAGGCAAACAGTGTATTTTTCCAAACTTTTCCAAAACCGTTATTTAATTCCATAACTTTTCCAGACTGGAAAACAGGTTTTTCAAATTTCATAACTTTTCCAGGAATTTCATGGAAACCCTGACTGTAAACACGTCACCATGTAAATTGATGCGGATTTTGATCGGTTGACTACGTCTCTATAGTTCATGTAAGTGACGGCAACGAAGCAAAAGGACCTCGGTCGGTTTTACTCAGCGGAAACATCCAGCAAGTTAGTAACTCTGCATTCTGAGATTCTCTCCAGGTCTGAGTTTGGTTACTCACCATTAAGGCATCGAAGAAGTCCTCTGCAAGGTTGAGCAGCATTTCATTTCTCTGCTTTCCGCCGTCTACCCAGAGCCTAAGAGCTTTCGCATACCACTGCATCATGTGAATATAACACACACGTTTCCCATAAACCACTGCATCATGTGGACAAAACACACATCATGAAAACCTTTCACATAAACCACTGCACCATTTCTACACATTTCACTTTAAATATAAACACTCTAAATTACAGCTGAAAGCCAGAGCTGTAATTTAGATATTTATGTAGTTGCACAGCAGTTGAAGACTTCATTGCTTCTGAAAATTGCAGGAATGTTAGTGTCCGAGGTTATTGGCTGAGGGAGATTGCTAGGGATTTGGCTCGTAACACTAACGCACATTTTCATTATTCTCCTGAATAAAAGACAAAATCTGAAATCTTGTTGATCAACCTCATATATGCTGTATAAACTACAATGTCTAAAATACTCATCTTTTTGACAAGTCCTTGAGCTCCATTCCCAGATGCCAACGGGCCTCCCGGGACAAACAGGGTCTGTCCAGCCCTGAGCAGGCAACTCAGACACAGAGTCACATTCTTCACATTCCCCTCACCCAGCTCCTAAAGGACAACGCTCATTAGTGAGGCAAAAACGAAATCTTCTTAACCCAATGAACTGCAGGTAATTGGCAATGCATCAAAATTCTAAGTCGGAGTTCTTTCAGTTGCCGCAGGAACTGTGGCACCAGGATCAGAATTTCATGTTCAGAACATTAAAATCTCATTTGACCTTAAGCCCTTAAATTTTGAGGCAAGAGAAGGATTAAGTACTTCGGTTGATCACGTGAAGCCGTCGCCCTTTCCGTTCATGGTGAAATGCGCTAGCATAGCAATTAGCAGGATAATGCAAAAGGCATTCAGCGGTGTCTCTGCGTTACCATCCCATGGGCTATGGGCTGAACTTGGCTACCAGCGTGTGACGGGTGGACGTTGGCTCTTTACCTTGTTTATGAGTTTGTCCAGCTTGGTGACAAACTGCTTTGAGCACTTAGGCGGTGCCTGCTCCCTGGAGTCGTCCCGCAGCAGCTCCTCCAGTGCGCTGAAGTCACCGCGCTTCTGAGCTTCATCCATCAGCTTCTCCAGCTTCAACAGGCACAGAGACAGGCCCGTAAAGAGGCAGGGCTCATTACAATCACTCAGTACATTTACATGCACAGTTAAGGCGAGTTACGGTAATAGCTCGATTAGGCCAAGCGATCGGACTACTGTCCTTGTCCCAGCATACATGCACAGGACGAGATTTGAGTTATCGATCGAAGCATGTCTGTCTCCGCTACGATAGGTGGCGATATGCCTTTCAGCTTGTTTGTGTCGCATCTTTTTCTGATTGACCTATTACGTCACAGACCAAACATTTGACAAGCAAGTTAGCTGGCGGCTAACTAGTAGCATGTCTGCATTGACTGTATAAGATCGAGTGACGAGAACATGGCCATTTCACATCCTTCCTGTGCTTCCGTCCCATGGAGGATGCATGAGAAGAAAGTCAGAAACCCCACTCCCAACTACGGCTACAACTGATCATTCTGTATTTGATTACCTCCCAGTATTATGTGACAAGTATGACAGAGGAATGCCAATGCGTCAGTAAATGACATCGAGCTTCAGTTCAGATCAATGGCAAAACGTTTGTTGTGACAATCTCTTCAGCATCAGGGTACCATAATTAGTACATTGAACAACAAGCAGCCTGTAAAATTCCTATTCAATTTAGCACACGATAAAGCCTACCTGATATGAATTACGCCAACGTCAAAAGATAAGTTTCAAGACTTAATAATCATTTTGTGTACAATATAGCCTCTCCAGGGAATCAATGGTCATGGTGCCAAGTGGTCATCAGGGAGCAATAGTGCCATAAGAATTTGCCCCCTTCCTGATTTCTTGTATTTTTGCATCTTTGTCATATTTATTTTTTTCAGATCATCCAACTAATTTAAATGTAAGACAAGGACAACATGAGTAAGCACAAAATGCAGCTTTAAAATGATCATTTATTGAAGGTAAAGACTTATTCAAAACCCACATTACCCATGTGGAAAATAATTACCCCTCTAAACCTAATATGTGGTTGTCCCAACCTTGTCAGCAACAGCAGTGATCAACTGCTGAGCAGGGATTTCTGCCCATTTTTCTCAGCAGAATTGTTTGACGGTAATTCAGCCACATTAGAGGGTTTTTAAGCATGAACCGCCTGTTTACGGTCACACCACAACATCTCCATCTGATTCCAATCAGGACTTTGACTAGGCCACTCCAAACCCTTCAACGTCTCGTGGCGCATTCAGGTCATGATTGAAGTCAGACGACTTCCTGTCCAAAACACTGGATCTACTTGTGTTTAAAATGGTTTAAAAATGATAATTACCCAAAAACCAAGCAAAGAAATGACTAACAGAAACAAAGCATTTTATTATTGAGTGTATAAATACCATTGTACACTATAAACTTCGAATATGAAACACGTTGTTTATGTTCGCGTAGCTTTTGCAAGTGAATGGGGAGGTAAACACCTCCTCTTCTTTACAGAGGCTTGGAATCTTGTGGAGTGAGTCAACTGCAAAATGCATTTCACAATTGGTAACTGCATATTAAGCCCTATATTTATGGTTGTGAAAATACTGTTTTGACTTAACATGCATTCACAAGCCAGTAAGCTACCCAGCCTACAAAGACAACTTGTTCTTGAGAGACCTTTAAATTGCCAAAAAAGCTGCAACAGCTCCCCTTTCTCCCCCAATTACATGGAGTTTGAGTCTTTTTCCCTTTTGGCAATCCGACTGCAGACAGCTTGTTTTGGCCTTGTTTGAAAGTTAAAAATTTTTGTCCCAATTGCTTTAGCATTCTCGACTAAGTTCACATACAATTGACTTTGAGAAGATTTTTTTTGTGAAGTCTGACTGATACTTTCAGAAGTTTGGCAGGAGTAAAGAACAATGATTTTCCTAATTTCAATTCTTTTTCTCTTTTGCATTTAAAAGCAGTCCATAGCACTCGTGTTGGGCAACAGGTAATACATTAAAAGCAATCCATAACACATGCACTAAATTTCCATTTAGATAATTGGACATAGCTACCCTTAAAATATCACTTATGAATATTACGCAATATTACCTGTTGGCCCTGGGACGGTATCATATTCTTCTCAGGTTGTTTGTTAAAATAGCAAAATACCTGTAAATTAAAAAAAAGAACAATTATAAAACCTACTATTATTATTTTGTTGCAGCTGCTTAACGGTGTAACATTTCCAACTTGAAAAACTAGATAAATGTGGTCACTGGACAACAGCAGGGAAAATCCCTGAAAACAACAGAATTCTCTCCATATGCAAAATTTTATAGTTTGGCCAAGTGTTGCAGCTACAGGAAGCAATATAGGGTCCAGAAAATCAATAGTGGAAGCACTCTGGGCTGGAGGAATGTTTGTAGAAAATTTAACCCGATTCCAATCACAACTGTTTGATTTGTTGCACTTTTGATCAAGAAGACATTGTAATCAATATCCCCTGCCACACTGAAATCCCATTTTCGAACCCAGTCAAGGTCACGACTAGTTACACAGACACAAAATGTACTTCATCTAAGTAAACTAGTTTCTAAAAAAAAAAAAACTTCTCAAAACAGTCAAACAGATGGAAGGATTGAGGAGTTCCAATGCAATATACCTCACTGCACTTAGTGGTGGGGGATAAAAGTGAAGTTTGGCCAAACAGTGGTGCTACAGGAATGGTCATAGTGTCACCGGAACAATAGGATCACTCTTTTATGCACCGAGAAGTTCACAGCAAAGTTTATCTGATTCCCATTAGAAAAGTTTGACTTTTTGCATTTAGAAATGTCAGCTGCATCCGAATTCTTTAAAGTGCAAGGAACCTTCCTCGCACAAGGACATGAACCTGTTTGGCTTGAAGCCATGACAAGGAACTGCTGCTATGCTTTTGATTTTTGATAGTAACTTATCCTATTGATCAATATTATGCCAGAAAAATGCCATGCCACAACGAATAAATGTAGTCCCCAAGTTCATATTGTGCTTCTTGCAAAATGACAAACAATTGTGACCTGTCACGCGAAAAGGATAATATCCTCCAGGAAGTAATTTTTGAGATATTCCCTTAATAGAAAAGCAAAGTTCAAAGGTCAGATTCAAATTCATTTCAGATCGAGAAGCAGCTGTTGGTGAAATTAGCTCCTCTGCACTTCAGTATCACTGATTACCAGTCAATTAAAGTAAAAATCTCAAAATCCATGTTTTGGTTCGACAATACCCTTTTCGCGTGACAGGTCACAATTACATAAAATTATGTAACCTAAACCACTGAGGTTTTTCTCTTTCAATCATCAACACAATGCAGGTTTGCCTCATGATCATTTACTTTGTCTTTGAATAGTTCATTATTCATCAGATGGATACGATTGGTGGCTAGGTTTCTGGACCTCCATTAATTAGAAGCCCATTGATTCAGATCAGTCTCAGTTTGATCAGAGATTATTTTCCTCCTTTCATGTAAGTATATGTTTGCAATACAACCCAATATGCCCTACATGTCCAAAGAAATGTAATTGATAATTTTATACAGCGCTATTTCTGAAGTAATATGATTAAGATTTTTAGTAGTCTTGCATTAAAAGCACCTAGTTTGAAAAAAACAATGGCTCGTCAAATTAATATAACTGTATTAGAGGTTAGAGCAAACACCAGCATACGCAGAGGGCCTCCAGCGCCATGTTTGGGACCCACTGCGTTAGACCATAAGCCAGGTAACTAGCTAGTTAAGGCTAGCCAGTTAGCTCACCAGCGACGCCTCCTCTCGCTACAGCAAGCCAGCAGCTATGTTGGATAGCCTTGCAACCAATGTAACGTTAAATTCTCTGGAGGATCAAAATAATTGTTAGCCAGCTAATATAGCTAACCAATAAACCGAAGTAAAAAGCCACAAGCGCCAGCTACCGAGCTAAATTCTGTCGATCTACAGTACCAGGCTAGTAAGCTATAGCTACGTGAGCTAACTGAAGCTGGTCTTCTGACAGCTCACCGTCAGCTCCTTGAGTTGAGGGGCCTCAAGTGCAACCCATCCAACTGTTCCCACCTTCGGCGATCTACTGTAATAAAACAGCCTATGTTAATTAGCAAATCATAATGTAGCTAAAATTGCCCGGGTAAGTCCTGATATATAAGCAAACCAGCACGGTGATACAACTGATCGTGACGCTTCTCCAACGTATGACACTTCACGAGACGTTAGGGCGCGAAAAGGCCGTACTGAAGCCGCTTTCACACTGGACGCGAAACGAATTTTTCGCACGACAGATTACACTCAAAGTCAATGCAAAGACGCAGATTACATTCAACGCCAATGCAAAGACGCGTCTTTGCATTGACTTTGAATGTGATCTGTCGTGCGAAAAATTCCGTTTCGCATCCGGTGTGAAAGCAGCTTAATTACATGGTGTCTTATACAGAAGGCCTCCATGCCTTACATCGCAAAGGTCTGCCGATGCGTCATCTGAATTCACTTAGTTCTACCAGAGTTTGTATTGTTCTTCAAAGATGACCGAAATGATAAAATTAATCACAATTTAGGAAGGGAGGGGGGAATCAATAATTGTGTTCGTCTCAATCAGGTGCGTGATTAACTTTCAAACTGCATCGGCTTTGTTAAGATCATTGACCATGGTTAGAACTCATCACTAAAGCAATGTAGTGAGAGGTGTCGACCGGGTTACTGTGCAACGTTTTGTGTTACTTAGATATGAATGTACCAGTGTAAAGCGTGTACTGGGAAAGGTACTGCGCCATTTCGCATCAGCTGATAATTGGGGCAGACCTCTCAGGCAGGTCAGCTATGAGAGATAGAGAGAGCTGTTTGTATCATACTGAGAAGGAAAGCGTCCCTCCCTCAAGGAAAAATAACCGATGGTCAATAGTGGTACCGGCTCCTGTGCTGCCCCGTTGCTCGGTAAAATATATCAAGCATAGACTGTATAAAAAGATCGACGCAGCACCCGGGTCTGAAAAGTGAAGCCCATGCGGAAATCTCTGAAAATTGCATTCTATTTAACCGCCAGCAGATGGCGACATAGGTGGTTGCAGAAAAAAGTTCAATGATATGAAAGTATGTGAGAAAATGACCCTACGTTCCCACCTGATTTATTATTTAAATGGTGATCTTCTACATTATTTTATGGTATCTATCGCAAGTGTCAAGTCTCCTTTGATATATCATGATGTTCATTTTTGTAGACCACGGTCCCAAATAGACTAGAATAAAGGATAAAGCTAGATATGCTTTATGGGGCGTGGCTATCCTCTGGTCCTCGTCAGATACGATCAGATCCGCACGTAGATCCACCCTCGCTCCTCCGTGGATCTTCAATTCACGCTCTCGTCCAATAGAAATCACGCCCGGTTTCAAAATGACAAAATGGCGCTGTTCAAATTGCCAAAATCGAGGCTTCTTTTTTTTTCCACTCCTTTTTATTGGATCAATGATCAGACATACAGAAATCTCCAATATGATGCAACACACACACACACACACACAAATAAAATAAAAAGTAAATGAAAAATACAAAAAAAAACTATATACAAAGAGGTATCATATAACGAAACAACTAGGCATTAAAAAAATGTTTAGCTCTTTACCAATTTCTATTGTTTTGATTGCCTTACTATTCTTCAATCCATATAAAGTTTTGAAATAGTGTCCTATTTCTATCTTAAATTGTTGTATGTAAGGACTCTTTTTAGCCCATATGCATTCATGAATATAATATTTACCATAAGAAATAAATAGATTCAAGATAAAAAGACTTTTACTATCCATTACACTGTTATCATAAAAAAAGTTTCTTTTTTCTAAACAAACAATTGAACCAGTCAACGTTTTAAAGAGACATTGTAAGTCCAGCCAAAAAAACTTTTGTACATAGGCAATCATAAAATAAATAACAAATGGTCTCAATTTTCCATACATCTCATCAATATCATTCCTGAATCTTGAAAGCACCTGGTTTATCGGATAGATCAAATGTATCATTTCATATGAAACCTCCCTAATTTTGTTGGTTACACAATATTTCTTATTAATACTCCAAACTGCCTTCCATTTAATATTTTCAAATTTTGAGTTCCAAAATGACTTAGCAGGAGGAATTATGGGTTCCTGACAAAGCCCCCTAAGAAATTTATTGGTACATTTTTTGTCTGTGATACGTATACCATCTAACGTAAGGCCATTCTTATATTGCATATTTTGTTTACACAAGTTTCCTTGCAATAATCTCAAAAGACCAGAAGGTATTGCATCAAGGACAATTGCAAAGTCTTTATGTGTAACTGGAATTCCATATTTCCTCAGAAATTCTGTAAAAGTAAACAAATGTCCCTTCTCATTCAGTAATTGTGTCACCAGCAGTATGCCATTTTTAATCTAGCTATCAAAATGCAGTGTTTTATTTTTAAATCTGATATCTTTATTATTCCATATTAAACATTTTTGTGGAGAAAAATTGTGTTTATAAACAATTAACCAGGAGAGTAGTGCTTGTTTATGATAATTCGACAGTGTAACAGGAATCTTGTTTATATCAAAATTGCAATGCAAGAGAAATTCCATACCACCTACTTTTTCAAAAATAAGCTCTGGAATAGAGTACCTTAATTTATCTTTACCTTTGATATAATTTTTTAGCCACTTGACCTTGAGAATGGTATTGGAATTGCCAAAATCTAATACATTTAGGCCTCCTTGAGAATATGTGTTACATATCACAGTCTTTTTTTAAATAATGGGGTTTATTATTCCAAATTAAATTAAAAAGCTTTGTGTCAATCTGTTTGATAATTGTATGTGGCACATCCAATGCCATTGCAGTATAAACTAGCCGTGATAATACTTCACTTTTTGATAGAAGTACGCGGCCATTTAATGATAGATCTCTCAATAACCAGCTGTCAAATTTTCTTTTAATCTTTTCAGTCAATTGATTAAAGTTCAAATCTACTCTTTCTTTTTTGATTTTTGCATATTGTAATATCCAAATATGAAATTAGATCTTTTATTGGGATATGGTATATTTCACTTGAATCATTTGGCTTATCTTTCAAGGGAAAAAGCACACACTTTTAAATATTTAAAGTTAAACCTGATACCATAGAGAGTGCAGCAAGACAATCAATAACTTTTTTAACTTCCTTTTCATCACATAGAAAGATAGTTGCATCGTCAGCTAATTGACTACATTTTAATTCTCCTCCGGCTATTTGAATATCTTTGAAATGGTCACTTTTAATATGAAGTGCCAATGTCTGCATCAGTGGCGGGTCTATAACCGGGAATTGGGGGGGCACATACTCGTCCCTTTATGACAACAATTAGCACTGGCTAGTTCTCAGTCATTTGCCTTTACTGACGCGTTTTCCAATTATCGTAATTGGCAACTGGCCACACGGTTTCTCTCCATATGCAATCTAACAGTGATGAAATCATGGGCTAAATTCAGTACGGAACCAGAACTGAGAATTGGGTTGCACAAAACATCCGTTTAAAACAATTATTAGTCCTGACCTGTTCTCAGTCATTTTCATGGTTAACAAAAGGTTCACTCCAAGAGCACTCCACATTTAACAGGTGCTGATTATTCTCCCCGATTACGTAAGAAGACATTAATTCATCTGGACGCGTCTTTGCTGTGTTTAAATCAACGTTATTTAAAACGCAGTGTCTACAGATACGGCAGTTTTTATTGGTACGGCAGTCGATTTGAAGGGATTAGGATAAGGATTAGGGATTATGGTTAGGGGTCAGGGTTAGGGTTAGGGTCAGGGTTAGGTTAGGGCAGGGTTTGAAATGGGGACTGCCGTACCTCTCTACATTGAAATGCATTCGAAACTGCCGTACCCGTAGCAACTGCCTATTCAAAGTTGCATACCTGTCGACTCTCACGCAAATTGCTTGATCCGCACGCTGCCTATTTAACTGCCGGGTGCCACTTTTTTTTTTTTTAATCAACCCACGCAATACCGAGAGTGAAAGGCGATATTTCATTGGAACGCGGACCAGTTCAATCAACGCGAAGCATTGGCCTATTAATAAGTAAATTATTTTTCTGCACTGAATTTAGCCCATGATTTCATCGCTGTTAGATCGCATATGGAGAGAAACCGTGTCTTCAGATGCCAATTACGATAATTGGAAAACGCGTCAGTAAAGGAAAATGATTGAGACAGCCAGGACTATTTGTTGTCATAAAGGGACATGTCTGTGCCACCCCAGTTCCCGGTTCTAGACACGCCACTGACTGAGAACCACGGTTGTCATAGTGACGCGTTTACAACAAAGACCTGAGTAATTTTGCAACACTGCGCGTTACAGGGAGACTTGAAATTAAGCGACTTTGCACTCTTGTCCCATGTAAATTTCCCTGCTTCAGCGTTATCGAGGGAACAAATGGCGGAATTCAACTAACGGAGTGATGTCAAAGAACAAGGTGTGCAGCGCGACGTTTTACGAACGTGGGAAAGTAACTATCTGGTCACGGTTCTTCACATTTCAGCAAAACGCTGGATTCTACAAACCGAAGTTAGCTGGCTTGTCTTGAAAGCGAACGCTAGTCGGTGCACATGTAGCGTTTCCCCTAGTAATTAGCTGTCTATAATGTTGCAAGCATTGGAAATGGAGCCCAGTCGTGTAGTTCAGACTTAAGCAGTAACTATCGTATGCTACTTGCCTCCTGGCTATAAAAACGCTATTGCATGCAGTTATGTACTTCACTGTACAGTTTATGCTAGCTTAAGCGTTCCAGTAAAATTTGTTACGTTACTGTTTTGACAGAGTACAGGACAGAAAGGTCCTCACCTCAACCAAAAAAGAAGAGATGGGTAAGTGGCGATGGTTCTGCTTGATCTCGTATTTGGTGGAACATGAACGCATGATTGTGCCCTTTTCAATTTAGTGTTTTTTATCATTTGCAAATCATTAGATCGGGAAGTAAAAGTACTTTTGTTGGGATAATATATGGAAGACAGCGTTCAACTCCATATTTAAGGGACCTGATGTGATGGCATCGCATTGCTTGGGTACCGTAATCAGGTTGACAGCACAGTGGCGCTACCTCACAGAAGGGAGGTCTTGGGTTTGAATTCGGCCTGGTACCTTCCTGTGTGGAGTTTGCGCGTTCGCTTTGTGTTCGTGTGGGTTTACTTTGGGTTACCAAGTTTCCCCACAGTCAAAAGACATGCATGCTTAGCAGTTAGGTGGCTCAATTATCCATAGTTATGAGAATTTGAGTGAATAGTATATGATTAGATTTCTGCACGTATGTAGAAAGAGTACGACTTTCACACTCCACAGCCGTGAAATTATGTGCTGAAAGTGTCGTTAATAAATTCATAAATCATAATCGGGTGCGGCAGTTTTGGCGCCATTGAGAAAACGCTGGAAAAGGCTGCTTATTGAAAACTGCCCCGTCACTAATTCGGTTGTCTAGTTCAAACATTTGGGGGAAACTGTTAAGATTTTTTCTTCAATGCATTCATTCTCATGCTTCACCAGTTGCTATTAAGTAATCACGTTTTTTTTTTTTAAATGAAAACCAAAAAAGTCAAAATTATTGGCATCCCTCTCTTACCCCAACCTCAGTTTTAGAAAAATTTGGCCCTTGTGTAAAATGTGAATGAAAATAGCTGGCTGTAATTGGCTCATTCCATTTAACCTGTATTCAACTGAAAAAAGTACAAAGACAAAATAAATAGCATTTTAACCCATCAGCTTATGGGTTAAGCTTGCATGTGTTTCCAACATATTTCAATCAAGTTGGGACAAGTGCGTATTCACCTCTGTGTAACATCACCTCATTTTTAATAACAATCAGTTGTCATTTTGAAACTGAGGTCACTTAATTGTCAGAGTTTGAAAGCAGACTTTGTTACCTTTTTTGCTGTTAATGGACTTCAGTTGGCCAGAAGTCCAGGGTTTCCATTGTTGTATTTTGTACTTCATAATCTCCCACAAGTTTTGAATGGGAGATGATCCAGGCTGCAGACAGTACCCTCACCGTCTGACTTCAAAGCTGCACTGTTATTAATAAAACTTGCAAAGAGTCGCTTGGAGTTGTTCTGCTGGAAAAAGCATGGGTGTACCTTAAAAAGACAACGTTTGGAAGGCAGCATATTGTCTTCCAAAATGTGAGCCTGCCCTTTTGCGTCAGTTGCTGTTATCAGATCTTTGACTAGCCCACTCCAAAACCTTCATTTTGTTTCTTTCGAGTCATTCAGAGGTGGACTTGATTCTGTGCTTTGGATCATTGTCCTGCTCTATAACCTAACTGTGCTTGAGCTTTAGGTCACTAACTTATAGTCGGAAATTCTCCTTTAGAATTTTCTGGTAGAGAGCAGAATTCATGATTCCATCATTGATGGCAATTTGCTGAAATCCTGAAGTAGCAAAGCAGCCCCGGACCATCACACTACCACCACTGTGGTTGACTATTGGCGTGATGATCTTATCCTGGAATGCTTTGCTAGCTTTACGCCAGGTGTAACAGGACCCATATCACCCAAAAAGTTCCTCTCTTGACTCATCAGTCCACATGATACTAACCCAAAAATCTTGGGGGTTATCAAGATTTTTTTTTTTGCAAATGTGAGATGAGCTTTTGTGTTCTTTGTGGTCAGCAGTGGTTTTCACCTTACAGCTCTTCCATGGATGCCATTTTTGTCATCTCTTTCTTATTATGGAATTGTGAACACTGACCTTAATTGCAGCAAATGAGTCCTGCAGTTCTTTAGGTGTTAGTCTGGGTTCTTCTGTGACCTGGATGAGTCTTGGATGCGCTCTTGGAGGAATTTATAGATAATTACTGAGTTCTCACCTGAGTCCCAGAGCCGTATGACTCTGTAATCCTTTCGGGACTGATGTTAACGGCTTTGTTTCTCATCAGTTTTTGAATTTCTTAACAGCACAGCATCATGGGCTGCTTTTTGACTACTTCACTTTGCCAGACAGGTTTTATTTCCGTGATTTTTAGATTAAACAGGGCCAAACTGTTTAATTTAAAAATGTCAAACTGTCAAAACTGCCCCTCCTTGCCCTTCAAACAGAAAAATGGCAGCTTCTGGAATTGAGGTTTTGTCTGTGTGTTTTTTTTTTTGCTTTTTATTACTTTGGAAAATGCTGGATTATGAGGAACTGATCTAATTTGGGAGACTTTGATAAGTAGAATCAGTGTCCAGTGCTGGGCTTTAAAAATTCTTGTGCATAGGCCTTTTAGGGATAAGGTTGGACATGCTTTATTTCATGTGCCAAGATTTTTAGTTTTGTTTTTGTCTTTCACAGTGAAGGGAGACGCTGCATACGGTACAAGTGCGGTCTGAGTAACACCATACAAGATGTTCTTAAACAGAGACCTGGCTGGGTTGAGGTCAAAGAGTGAGTTTCACTGATGTTTTGCTTTTGTTTCTAGCATTTTCCATGTCATTTCGAAGAGGCAATTCACTTGTGTGCATGGATGTGCTTTTTTGTGTGTGTTCATGTTTCTTTACATGCTCGTGCGTGGCGTTTGTCATCCAGTGACGGCGACTGGGACTTTAACTGGTGTGATGTCAGCTGGCTGAGAGAGAATTTTGATCACTCCTTCATGGAGGAACACGTGAGAATTTGCCATTTCCGTAACCACTACGAGGTAAGTCACTTCTCGAGGTCTGCCTTCACCTTTCCAGGAGATGCACGTTGGACAGTTGTGGTGTCTTGGAGTCCTGTTGCTGGATCGGGATGTGACAGCTTCAGTATTTTAGAGTTCCAGCTGTCGGTACAGGGTGCGAGTGACCGCGGTATTGTTTGTCTATATCGGTCAGCTGACTCGCAAGAACTTGATGGTGAAGAACTTGAAGCGGTATCGTAAAGTTCTGGAGAGGGAGGCCGGCCGGCTGGAGGCTTCCAAGTGCGACTTCTTTCCCCGCACCTTTGAGTTGCCGAGCGAGTACCACCTCTTCGTGGAGGAGTTTAAAAGGAGCGGCAGCAGCACCTGGATCATGAAACCAGTGAGAGAAATACAGGCTGGGCTCTTGTCCAATGGGGAAGGAAGGAGATACTGTACAGAATGAGGTCGAATCAGTGTGGCAAATGAGAATGGTTTACCTGTTTACCTGGTTAAATAAAGGTTAACGCCATAAAACCTGTAGACCCATATATGGGTCTATATAATGAGGCTGCTGTATTCACACCATTGGGACTTCAGGCCTATTTTAAGTTCTAGTGGAGATCCCAAAGTTTCCAATGATCCTAAATATGTCCCGCTGAATTATGGGGAAATGCATTTAAAATGAGGTGCGAGATATAGTTATTAACCATTTGAAGTAATGAAGTAATGATGTGGCCATGGCATCCTAGGTTTGAATACTTCTCTCAAAATAAGTGTGATGTAGCTTCAGTGAAGTGCTGCAACCAGCAGATACAGAATAGGTATGTGACATTGTCCAACAATACGGAAAAAATGCCTTTTCTGCTTTGAACGTCCTTAAGGGAAAACTTAATGAAAATCTATCGTATCAGGGGTTAAATGAAAAAAATGAGCCGCATTTTAACAGGACTTAATGCAGACAGGGAGAGATGTAGTCGGGTGAAATTTCACTGCGTGAGAGAGATTAAGCTTACAGCCGTGGGGTTAATCACAGTAGTTAACGGACGAGACTCAGGGGTTAATATTCCTTATCTCCAGGTGGCGCGGTCACAAGGAAAGGGCATCTTTCTGTTCCGCAAACTCAAGGACATCATAGACTGGAAAAAGGTACCCACATCCCATCCATGTACCAGTGACCGTGACTGTTGTACACATCGTACTGTAGGTAATATTATGTAAAGGCTATGACTGGTTTACACGTCACAATCATTATCCCCTGCCACAAAGTGAATGGGTCTACAGGATTGAGAGTTGTTCAGCCGTATGTTTGACTGTTAGTCCGTCACACTTCTTTTCCAGGCCAGAACTCTTAAACCATTCAGTATTTCTCCTCAAAATTTCATGTACAGCCGCATCCTATTGTGTTGATGTGCCTTTTCACACTTCCGTCCGTCCTCATGTCCATCCTGTCCATCTGTCCGTCCCTCCACTGCATTTTGTCTCCAGGTCAGATATCAGCCATCCTGTGGCAGGGGATCTGTGTATATCATGCTTGTCTTTTGTACTCATCACAATTATGTATCGAATGTGCCTTGTGAGCACATCACACTTATGTATTTATATCATCTGTGACTTCAGTAAAAATCAGTCTGACTAGTGTACAGAGTTCAGTTATTTATTGTCTGTAATTGGTGTATACATCACAGACCGTCCCTGCTGTAAAAATCATGGTTATTTATCTGTAGCTGATGTACACAACACAGTTATATTAATATAGACTGTTGCTAGTGTGCACATCATGGTCATATATGTGTAGATTGTCTCTGGTGTATGAATCTGTTATCTGTGCCTAGGCAGTGACTGGTGTACATAACAGCTGTTACTTTACAGTCTGTGACTGTTGAACTCAATTATTTGTGTGTAGCCTGTGACTGGTGTACACAATTGTTTGTGCGCTGTCTGTGAATGTTGTACACAGTTATTTGTGTGTAGTCTGTGACAGGTTTTCACGGTTATTTGTGTGTAGTCTGTGACTGGTGTATTTGGTTATTTGTGTGTAGTCTTTGAATGATGTGCACGGTTATTTGAATGTTGTCTGTGACTGCTGTACATGATTATTTGTGTTTAGTGTGTGACTGGTGTGCACGGTTATTTGTGCGTAGTCTGTGACTGGTGTGCACGGTTGTGTTTAGTCTGTGACTTGTGTACACGGTTATTTGTGTGTAGTCTGTGACTGGTGTCTTCGGTTATTTGTGTGTAGTCTGTGACTGGTGTATTCGGTTATTTGTGTGTAGTCTGTGACTGCTGTACACGGTTATTTGTGTGTAGTCTGTGACTGCTGTACATGGTTATTTGTGTGTAGTCTGTGACTGGTGAACACAACACAGTTTGTGTTCCTCGGCAGGATGGCAGCAGTCGCACTGAGGAGCAAAAGGAAGAGGTTCAGGTGGAAAGCTACGTGGCCCAGAGCTACATTGAGAATCCCTACCTCATCGGGGGTGCGTATGTTTGTCTTAGATCCTCTTCAGGATTGCTGCTGTCAAACTGCTTTTCATTCCACATTAGCTTTTGGAGAGATACTCACACAATAACAGGCCATTGACTTTTTTTATTACTGTTTTTCAGGTAGAAAATTTGACCTGAGAGTCTATGTGCTGGTGACATCAGTAAGCATTTTTGGTTAACAGAGGTTATTTTTTTTTTTTTTTTGAAGAACAAACCTGAACAAAGCAGCCAGTAAAAAAGAATAATCAATCTCATTCAAAAATTCAGACGGCAACCACGAAATGAGAATGGAAAAAAGTTTTCTTTTTTTTTTTCAATCCATTTTGTGTGTGTGTGTGTGTGTGTGTGTGTGTGTGTGTGTGTGAGAGAGACAGCGAGGAATATCCCTATGGAGGTTGTGTTGGGAATTGATTTCACATTCTGTGTTTGTCAGTATGTTCCGCTGAAGGCTTGGCTGTGCAGAGATGGATTTGCCAGATTCTCCAACACAAGGTTCTCCCTAAATAGCCTGGATGATCAGTGTATCCTTACTTCACGATCTGCTAGCATGGGCATATCTGCACCGCACCTGTCGTAGTGTGTCCTCTATGTATGTGTATGTGCAAAATGTATGAGTGTGAGACTGCCTGCGCGAGTGTTTTTACATATGTGCATACATGAGTGATTCCTGTGTATCAAATATACATACATGGATACAGTGGGTTTAATGTTTTGAAATACTGTACTACATTCAGTTAATTCCTTGCCAGATACTGCAAGTGCTGATATAGGGCTTGTGTTTTCAATGTTTAAAATGCCAATGTAATTTTCTGTGCATAGAATTCAGAGATATATACCCTGAGGTTAGGAATAGGCACGTCCTTGTTTCACAGTGTGTTCTAAGATGCCAGCTCAGTTACGGGGCCAGAGTGTCTCGAGTCGGCTGGAATGGACAGCGTGCAGCCGAGGATGTAGAAGGATTAGGTTGCTGAGACTGGAATTACTGAGGCTTGTATAATGAAACGATAATCATAACTGTGTTGTTCTGGAGGCCTGATGTGCAAAGTCTGGGTTACAGTTCACTATAATGCAGGGGCAAACACAGTCTGAACAAGTGTTGCCACTAAACGTGGCCATGTTCCCCGCCAAGTCACGGAAATCGACTGGGGTCGGCGTATCCCACTAATACACATTGAAGCCAAAGATGAATGAAATCGGTCAAACCGTTCTTGCGATATCGCATTCACAACAAACAGGACATGAAGAACGGATGGACGGAGCTGAATACTATGTCTCCCGCTCCGCTCGCTACCGCGGCAGCGGGGGACAATTAGGGAAGCTTACCTGTTAAGGGGATTTCAGGGTAAAGTGTGGAGAGAACCATAATAATGTAAAAACTCAGGAGTAAACATACTCAGCATGATTCTAACCTCATAAAATGTAGTATTTTGATAAAAATGTACATGGTTGTCATGGAAACAGCACTTTTATGACAAAATCTGAAAATATTTTGTGGCACTGATATTTCAATAACCCATGGTCAGATTTTACTCAAATTAGTCTCATATGAAAGGTTTAAGATAGTTCTATGAAATGACACAGGATTTTTTTTTTGTTTGGAACATTTATGAATATTTAATGAGCTCTGTTATGTAACCATAATGGAAATCGCTATCATCAATTTACTTCATTTTCAAAATTCACCCCCTAGGGATGCACTTATGTAGAAAATCCTATCTCATTTCATAGATCTCCTACAGATACAGCTTCATTCCAAATTTCAAGTCAATCAGATGAATATTAATGATTTTATGAATGCCACAAGTTTGAAAATCAGTCAAAATTGTGATTTTCGCGTTTAAAGTCACAATTGAGGCAAAGGAAAAACAGATTCTTGGTGTTTACTGCCACCTCACTGCACTCCTTTATTTATTTTATGTGAAAATCAGAAATATTGAAATTTTCGAATGAAAAAAATTAAATTTTTACCCTGAAGACCCCTTACTGAGGCTGCACTCGTCCCGACTGACTGGATTGCAGACACACACATTCTGGTCCTGATGAAGTTGCTGGTTATATTATTGTAGAATGCAGTTCATTGAGCAGTGTTCACAGATGGTAAAATTACTGAGCAGTTTTTCTGGAAGTGGGGCATTGCCAGTAGCCTGGTAAAACCAGACTCTGCTACTTCGCTGTGCTTCGTACACAGAGTCTGGCCAGTCGTCATTGACAAGTGTTTACTTCCTGGTGGGTGGGCACTTGTTTGAAGTTTAAAATCATTGGTGTACCCGTAAACTAATCACTAACGTTTGGCGATGACGTATGTTATGCGCCGGCTCAGCCGCCTATTACTTCTGCTGTAAACACAGTCCTTCATACCAGGAATGCAGCAAAAACAAACTGATCAGTACAATAAAGTTAATACTGTACCCATACATATGCCCATCTACCAAATTTTAGCCTTCGATCATTCACTTAAAAGAACCAAAGGTGCTCTTTCTGTTCTCCTTACAAGAAACAAACTGTTGAGCTATCGTTTTTCCTGCAGATACTGCTGCTGTTAAAAAAAAAAAAAACGTAAGAGACCCGAAACTAACGGCAGAATCGGCGAGAATAATGCATTATTTACATCAGGACAATATCTGCGTTGACACGAAAACTGAACCGTTAACCATACTTGCGCTAACATCATACCGAGCTCGCTATCTAACTTTATAGCAACACAGTTTGGCTCTAAGCAGCCATTTCATTCATGGATAATGACAACATAACACTGAGACAGCGAATAGGTCTTGTGACACAAACAAAAACACTGCTTTTAAAAAGTTCACTGCTAACTTAAATAGTGTTAAATTCACGGGCAGTGTAACACTAGAAGCTACAAGCTAGCTTAGGTGGTTCAGCTGTCTCTCACAGAGATGAACAGGGTGCCTATTTCATGATGGCTATTAAGTAGATATGACAATCTGTAGGGAGTAGCGCTACAACATCATTTCCATTCAAAAAACTAACCAAACATTCATCTTGTTGTGGCTATAAGTCGCTGATACCCGGGATTTTCTCCACGACAGAGCGAATGGCCTCCCGTGCATGTATGTCCGTAGCCATTGTTGATTTTGGAGACTACAATTTCAAACTCGGCGCAGCTGCTACATCATGGCTCTCGGCCACGCCTTCTGTTCGTTGGTTGGTCCGGCGTACTTTCTGCCGTGGTAAACGAGGCAGAGCTCCGAGTGACCAGACTGAGTACTGAAGTGAAATGAAATTAAGTGGAAGTACGAAGGCTGGCGGAGCCAGGCTACATTGCCAGCCCTGGGTCTCTCATTTGCTCTTGGATTGCCACCAAAAGCTAGGCCGGCTCTAGTCTTGTTGAACTGACAGGGACCTTTTGCTCGACAGAGCTCCCCCTAGTGGCTGATTTGGGACCTGCAACTTGGAAGGTTGAGCTGTATTGGAAGTGTTTTCCCATCTCACATCTGCGCGAGCCAGTAACCTTCAGAGTGGCTAAAGTGGCAGCATTTGCTTCTTTGATCCAAGTAGTGGCATCATTAGCAAACAGCCCTGGAGGTGTAAAGTCTTGGGGTCAGAATGTTTAGCCTGTGTTTCCGCCAAAGTGAGGAGACGAAGTATTCAGCTGCGTCCATCCATACTCGTCTTATTGCAGTTGTCAGTGATTTATTCTGCAGTTTAGTTCCCAGCAAAGCAGAGGAAATAATGTATACACATCCATAATTCTGAAATGCTAACCTTTTCTGGTCCGTATTTCATAAATGAAGTTCTATTTCTTCATGAAACTTCGCAAGTTGTTAGAACTGATGTTGGACTGATGTCTTTTATTATTTTGGTTAATCTGACATTATAACTTCTCTGCTATCTGTGCTAACAATTCAAAGGTTTTGTTGGTATTCTGGTCCATTTCTTGCCTGTATCTGACAAATTTTTTTTTTTTCATTGTTTTTTGCTACGGATATTTTCATATTCCTATTGCATAAACATGCGGCGAGGGACATGGCTACTTTAGTGGCAACTGCCTCCTGGGTGAACAATTGCACTAATGAGCAAATATTTGCCGTTCCAACAAAATACTGGGGCAGACTTTACTCTCGTAGCCTCTCACCTCAGCTCCGCTTAGTGCTGGTGCACAGTTGGGGAGGAGAAGGTATGCGCCTCAGTAAAGCCTTAACTGTGATCCACATGAAGATGTGCACCTCACCAATGTAGCAGTGCAGAAAACAGCTCCGGATTACGACCCAGAAAAGGTAAGAGAAAATGCTGGCAAAAGTGTGATGCTGCCTACCTAACGGGTGGCGATTTCTTTTCGAACAGAACTGTACGAGTAAACTAGCCAACGACCATTAGCGTTGAAGCAGAATATTTTTCTGCTGGGAAGGTGACCAATATATCTCCGCTGAGCTGCATGCAAAGCAATATCGAAGGGAAATCTAGATTCTTTAAGGAAAAAGTGAGGATATCCGAAGGTGTCAGGGTTAGCCAAAATGTCCTTTAGTATGTTTCAGACGTAGGGCAGGGTTACCACTGGTTTGTGTGCAGTGGGAGGCTTGTTCCCCGGCTGGAGAAGAAGCAGACAGGAGATATGACCTGTTAGGGGCAGGTCTCTCTTTCGGGGAGTCTTCTCCAATTTTCTAACATGAGGATGAAGATGAGGACGACTTCTACAGCCTAATCTGCCAACACTAAACTCTGAGACAGGTTCTGCCCTCTGTCTGTGCAGGTCATTATTGGCATGCACTGTGCACTTCTCTGCATATGTATGAATAACTCTGAGTCTCAGAGTGTGGACGTGGAAACTGACCTGCCAAGAGGGCTGTTGGTGTGTAGGGTCTGATGATCAACTGAAGATAATATAGCCGCAAGCAGCAAAGTAGGGTGCCACGCTGCATAGGGCCATTTCAGGAGCAACTTAAGAATGCCTCTGGCTATGGACGGAGCGAGAGAGGATGTCTTGGTGCTCTTAATGAAGAACACTCTTTAAAGAATCAGAAAACTGCAAGTTTGTGCCGGCTGTAGTTTCTCAAGAGTCATGGACAAGAACAGTAGTCCGATTAAATGGCAAAATTTAGCTATTACCGTAGCTCGACTTCACTGTGCTTGTAAACGTACTGTCTCAGCCTGATCTGTCAGCTTGCTTTTCAGATAACAGAAGCTGTTAATCGAGCTTGAGGGAGGTTGTGTGTGTGTGATCGCTTTGAAAGTGATCAATTGGAGCCGTGAAAACGTCTCCCATAACTATGTGGTTTGTATGTAGTTCGCGCCTTGCTCAAAGAGGGGAATCCCGCAACAGTGTGATGCCCTCGGATCGAATATAATTATTTACGATGAAAGCATCGCTGAAAAGCTTTCACCACCGTGGTGAAGAGCAATAACAAATCTTTTGCCACAAATATATTTCCATCGCCATCGCGAATGGCTAGCGCGCACCGGGTGAGTACATGCTGAGCTCTCTATATGTGTGTGCAACTGCTTCATCAAATAGCTGTAGTTTTAGGGCATTGTATTGATCTTGCACACCCAGTTTTGTGATTGCTGGACCAACTGCTGAGTAGATTTTCCTTCTTCCTGTGGAGCAGGCGGTCAGCGCTCATACGTTTCTGCATCTAATGGCGACGTAGTTCGGAATTTCAAAACTCTATTCATGACTTTTAATAAACTGTGGCCAATCAAAATAACAAAGCAACATTGGTTTTTCTCTCTCTCTCTCTTTCCCTCCCTCCCTCTCTGTCTCTCCCTCTCCCCATCTCTCTCTCTCTCTCTCTCTCTCTCTCCCTTCTTCCCTCACTCTCTGCAGGGCTGTAAGTGGCAGCTTCAGCAGCTGAGGCGGTATCTAACGGCCCGGCATGGAGCAGAGACAGTGGAGCAGGTCTTCAGAGACATGGACACCATCTTTATCCGCAGCCTACAGAGTGTGCAGAAAGTCATCATCAATGACAAGCACTGCTTCGAGCTCTACGGCTACGACATACTACTGGACCAGGACTTAAAACCGTGAGACAGGTCCCGACGCATCACCACATTTTCCCATCTGCAGTCACACACGTGATCCCGTGCGTCATGGAGACACTGTTCTGCACAGGTGGCTCACTGAGAGAGCCGCTGGTCATTCAGGTCATTGAATGACATCCTGATCATACTGGTAGCTGATAGAGGTGCCGATCACACAGGTCACTGATTGAGTTGTTGATCACTGGTGACAGATCTTGTTGCTGATCGCTTGGGGTGAGTCACTGATCAAGCCGCAGGAGGCTGGTCTTGTTGCTGATTTCACAGATTGAGTTGCTTATCACACATTTTGATTTGTGCAACAGATGGGAGGATTAGTTCCAGGTGCCAGTAGTTCCAGAGCATAAAATAAGGGGTTGAAACACGCAGACGCAAAAAACCGGTCTCCACTTATAGCAGCAGGGTTGCCGATGGCACAGGTGGCTGATCATGTTGCTGATCACACTGGTTCCTGATTGGCTAATTGAGTGAGTTGCTGATCTGATCGAGTTGGGTCCTGATCGTAGAGGTGGCAGACTGAATCTAGTGCTGATTGCACTGGTGCCTGATCTATGGAGTTACTGATCACAGTGGCTCGGTGAGCGAGTTGCTGATCACAGATTGCTGATTCAGGGGCTGTTCATTGGTGGCTGAAGATGTGACTTTTTGATCACACAGATAGCTGACTGACTGAGTTGCTGATCACTCTTGAGGCTAATGGTGTCACTGATCACACAGGTGGCTGATCGAGGTGAACGCCTCTCCTTCTCTCAGTGCGAGCAGCCCAGAGGATTACAGCATGAAGTACGACCTGCTGGAGGACGTGCTGCATGTCGTGGACATGGAGGGGAGGTGAGTGTGCGGGAAATGCAGCTCCACTGCGAGATACGGCGAGAGAGACGCGCAGGAGAGAGACACGTAGGCCTGAGAACTGACTTCAGCGGAGAGCAGCCGTGATCAACAGCCCTCACTACCGTTACCATCCTCTCAGAGGAAACTCTAATCTGTATTCTCCACCGGAGATGGAAACACCGGTGTTTCTCATTCGCGCTACACACATGCTGGGATGGGCAGCTGTTCCTTTTGTGCCCCAGACCAGCAATCGGCTTATGAATGTGTGGGATGCATACTGTGTACCCAGTGTTTTTTTCTGTGGCAGATCAGTGGCAGGAATAAATGGCCATCTCGATAATGGACATATGGCATACATACTGTGTGCGCTATATCTCCTGTGGCAGGCTCATTGGCAGGGATGGATGGTCGGCTAGATTATGGTTGTATGAGATATATATTCTGTGTGCTCTGTGCTCAGTATCTACTGTGTGAGACTCATTGGCAGGGATGGATGGCTGGCTAGATAATGGATGTATGGGTGACACACTGCGTGCTGAGCTCGCAGTGATCCTCTCTGTCGCAGGCTCAGCGGCAAGGAGAAGCAGGTTGGCGGGTTTGACCTCATGTGGAACGACGGCCCGGTTTTCAAAGAGGACATGAGCCTCGACGCTCCTGACAGCTCCTGCTTTACAGCAAATACACACCTGGGTACGTGAGCTCACGCGCGCGCACACACAGTGAGCACCATAATTCATTGGACAGTGGAGAATAATGTTATCTTTGTCATGTTGGTTGTGTTGGCCGGGTTAAACGCCAGATCTGCATCATGCATTTTACACGCTGAAGAGGAAACTAAAAGCATAAAATAAGCAGGAAGTGAAGATGCTGCAGTACAGACCTGGCAGAGCATCACCAGGGAAGATACCCAGCATCTGATAATGTGTACGGGCCATTTTCAGCCAAGTGTGCAATTTAGGGGTAAAAAATGTCTTATTGCATTTAACCTATTTAATTCAAAATAAACACCCAGGAAGCAATTTAGTATGTTGCAGAACACTTTTTTCTAGTTTAAAAAAATTGTTTGGCCATGTTTGTGGGGAAAAAACAAAAAATAGCAGGATTTTTATGGGCAAAATGTCCATTTTGTAACCTGTCTCAAGTGACCCCACTTTTACTCAAGTTGATTTTTTCTCTTTTCCCTTGAGAAATCTTACCACTTACAAAACTTCAAAGGTTTCTTTGTATTTTAGGTCTCTAAAACAGATCTGTCTCCCCATTTCCTAGTTTTCCTCTAGAGATATTAGTCAATGAAGCTATGTCGCAAACTTGGTTCAGTCACTGTCTTTCTTGTTACCACCATCACATCTGAGGACAATAATTAACGTTTCTCCAATAGGTGTCAGTATCGTGGTTTTTTTTTTTTTTAAATACCAGGATGTAAGGAATCTATTTTGGCTGCATTTTAGAATTTGAATAAGCTGTGGGAGGAAGAGACAGCTCTGGAAGTTTTTCCAAATTGCGTGTCTCACAAATTGCAGCGTCTTTCTTGTTACCACAAAATAATGCATGATTCCAGGCAGAAACTGAAAGAATGACCTGTAATAGTATAACTGCTTCAGTTTGCCATAATTAAGGCATGTTTGTGTGTGGACAGGTGCCCACAGTATCCTGAAAAACTTTTGGATGTGTCTTTCATGCTACCGTAGTTAGTCTTTATTGTAACCATCATTGAGTAACAAGAAAGACAAATTGGTAACACAAAAGACAGGTATGATGCCACGATTAAAAAAAAATAATAATAATCCAGTTCACAGACATAGGATTTTGATAAAATCTTGATGAAACAAGGCCAAGGCTTAGGCCTACTACAGTGGGGTGCAAAAATTTGGGCACCCCTGGTTTGAATGTCTGTTACAATTAATCTCCAAGTGATTGAAGCAAACTTGAACACTAAATGCTACCAAGTTAAACATGACACATTTCATCACATTTAAAGCAAGAATAATTTTTATTTTGAACATTTTACACTTTCAAAATAATAAAACAAGGAAAAAGGCATTGTGCAAAAGATTGGGAACCCTGTCAGCTAGTACTTTGTAACTCTTCCTCGGGCAGCTATAACAGCTTGCAAACGCTTCCTGTAGTCAGCTGGGAGTCTTTCAATTCTTGTCTTTGGATTTTTTCCCCATTCTTCCTGACAGAACACCTCTAGCTCAGAAATATTCTTTGGCCTTCTTGCATGCACGGCATTTTGAGGTCTCTCCGCAGATTTTCAATAATATTCAAGTCTGGGAACTGTGATGGCCATTCCAAAACCTTCATTCGTCTTTCCTGGAGGTATTCAGTGTATATTTTGAGGTATGCTTCTGGTCATTGTCTTGCTTGAATACCCAACGTCTCTTCAACTTCAGTTTCTGGACTGTGCTTTGAACATTAGCCTCTAGAACAGAGGTGGGCAACGAGGGCCGTATCTGTCCCTGGTTTTCACACCAACTTCTGGCCTTTAATTAGTTGATTGTCTAAATTAGCCAAATCATTTATGAAATCTGACATTTCTAGCACATTTCTTTAAATTATCATGAATGACCAAAGACTGTTCTTGTTTCCCTACATAGAACATTTTTCTTTGATCTAATCTTTGCACAAATCTATATTTGTGTATGCAATCAATTTACTCAATTAGTCAGGGTAATTGATAGAAATAAAACCTGCATACACACCGGCGCTCCAGGACCAGAAATGCCCACCCCTGCTCTAGAATGTCTTGATATTTGGTGGAATCCATTCTTCCTTCCACCCGCACAGTATTGCTTACGCACCCAGCTGCTACACAACCCCAAAGCATAATGGATCCACCTCCATGCTTTACAGTTGGCAATGTGTTCTTCTCTACAAATGCTTCAGCCTTTTTTCTCCAAACAAACCTTCTTTGGTTGTGGCCAAAAAGTTCCATTTTGGTTTCATCAGTCCAAAGCACACTGTTCCAATAGGCTTGAGGTTTCTCAAGGTTTTCTTTTGCATACTTCAGACGCTTAATTTTGTGTTCAGGTCGTAGGAAAGGCTTCTTTCTCGCAACTCTGCCATGTAGGTCTTTGTTGTTTAAGGTACGCTGTATTGTTGTCCTGTGGACAACTACACCTGTGTCTGCTACTCTTTTTTGCAGCTCTTTTGCAGTGATGTGTGGGTTCTTCTGAGCATTTCTCACCAGATCTTCCGCCATTCTATCTGAAATTTTTCTTTGTCTTCCAGATCTTGCCTTGACTTCAATTGCTCCATTTATTTTCCATTTTCATACAATGTTTCTGACAGTAGAAATGGGTAGATTGAAACGTTGCAAGAGTTTCTGGTAGCCCTCTCCTTGTTGGTGGAAGTGAATTATCTTGATTTTGACATCCTTGGACAACTGTTTAGAGGAACACCTGGTTTTTAACACCAGACACAACAGCCGCCACAGTCAGATACTTTAGAACAGTGGTTCCCAAAGTCGGTCCTGGGTACCCACACGATGCGTTTTTTTCGGTTTTTGCTCCAACCACAATTACGATCCCAGAGTTTTAACAAGCTGTTCATTTTTAATTAGCAGTTGCTTGTCAGATATAGTTAAACATTTTACCCCCCTAAAACCACATTATGACAGAAATTACGATTCCATGAAATTTCAAAGCCCAACATTCATATTTTTTATTTTGATGTATTCCACGTAAGCAACAATCAAAGGTGGCAGTATGTTTCATGTGATCAAATGCAAGACTGCAATCAGTCAGTAATCTGGTGATTAGGGTTCTGAATGCAGGTGCTCAGGTTCTTTCCTGAAACCAATCAAGTGACATTTAACAGGTTTGAATCGTTTGCTTTGTCTTTGAATTCTTAATTGCCTAATAATTGTTAGCTTTAATGACCTTGGGTCCACAATTTTATCTACTAGAAGCCCATTTATAGATTCAATCATCTTTCCATTTTTTTATGTTAATCCCAATTTAGACACTAAAATGATTTTCATCATGGCCATTTTGACATGTGGTTTAAAAGGATAAATAATCAGCCAAAATAGTGCAATTTTTAGCATTCTAAGATTGGAGCTGTGGTTGACACAAAAACCTATCAGATTTGGGAACCACTGCTTTAGAAGGCATGGAGTTACTGCAGAATATATAGTTAAACCCCGGAATTATATTCACCTGACTCACTGAAGCCCTAACGAGTAAATCACCTGGGTCTGGGCCTTAGTAATCATCTTCTTAAAAGGTAACAAAGAATAATCCAAAAGGCTTCCCAAACTTTTGCTCAGGGCCCTTTTTCCTATCTTATCATTTAAAAACTCAGAAAAATTCAAATAAAAAGAAACCTTGCTTTTAAATTTGCAGAAAGGTGTCATGTTTAACTTTGTAGCATTTAGTGTTCAGGTTTGCTTTCAATCACTTGGAGATTAATTGTAACAGACATTTAAACCAAGGGTGCCCAAATTTTTGCACCCCACTGTATACTAGCTAGTCTAAGTAGACCACCAGTTTTGTCCAGTTTCTAGCAGCCAAACCCAAAATGCCTTGGGAATGTATCTGACATTTTGTTGGATTGATGATGTGATGCTTGCCCCAAGATTATTATAAGATCATTCCTCATAATGACCAAAAAAGGCATAAAATATTTCAGAAGAACTTGGACCTATTGCGTCATTATTCCAAAAAAAGTGAAACTGCTCTTTTTTAATAGCTTCTATGTGATTAAATTCTTGGATTTCTGGCCAGTTAAAGTAATCCCATTTGAAATTACTTAACTCTGTCGTAAGGAACTGATTCCCTTGCTTCTGCAAAATACAGTGTTTATGTTATAGGTCTTTTTTGTTACTCTACAGATATTAAGCCTTTTCCCTTTAATCTTTTTGTAAAACACTTTAAAAACAAAGTGAAGTGCATCTGAAACCATTTTACCTCAAAAACTTGGTCAAAACTTAAATATTAATAGTATTTTGACAAAAAACATGGTAACAAGAAAGACATGTCTTTCTTGTCACTGCGGTAACAAAGACGACATGAAAAATTTAAAAATGCATTTTCTCATAATTAAAGATAGGTCTTGCATTGCAGCTTTGTAGAATCCTCAGAAATTCACTGAGAAAACAAAATCAGGTCAAATTACAGGGAAAAAATAGGTTTGATTTTTCAATAGTGTCTTTCATGTTACTTGCACACTTGGCTGAAAATCGCCCGTATGAGTCAAAGACTTCAAGCAGTCATTAAAGGATGCGATTAAATATTAAAAATGATTACTTTATTCCACAATAAATAGTTAAATTGTCCAACATGTTTTGTGCAATGAAAAAAGGAAGGGAGCAGACTATGAACGAGAGGTTCTTTCTAAATGGTTCATTGATTATGGTTGAAAACACAGTCAAATTAAAGCTGATGTTGTGCACTTCAGTGTCACTGCATCCTTTCAGACTCAAAGTGCTAGAGTACAGAAAATAAATTCTGAGAGTCACAGGACAATTAATTATGGTACTCTTTAAGACTTTACTTAACTGGGACAAAGCAAATAAAGCCAAACTATACTGAAGACCTTGAGACGAAGAAGAATCCATGAACTTCTGTTCATCTACTGCAGTTCATTATCAAACTCCAAGGAACAGCAGTTTATAAAATGTAGGCTTTGATATTGCATACAGCAGTGGCAGCTGTGGCATCTAGACGTTTATCACTGCATTAAATGCATCTTCGTGTTCTTTATGTGACAGGATGTGTCAATGATCGGAAGAGGCAACTTCGACAGATCCTGAAGCCCCTACCAGGACCCAAGACAAACTAATCCCAACCCATAATTCATTAAGCCCCTCCCAAGACATAAGAGAATAAACTTCTCCCAAGACCAACGCAAATAAGCCAAGCTCTGTGCACAGTTCATCAATCTCCTCTTGGGCGATTCCATGCTAAAAACTGAAAAAATGCTTAATTTGAGGAATGTTTTTAACTGACAGGTCCATCATGATTTGTAACCCTGAATACCCAAGTCATTTAGAACAAGTAAGTTTTCTCACTTACATGACTGCAGAATGGTGATTTGGGGTGGAATTAAAGGAGACATGAAATTTCATCAAATTTTCAATTTTCCACAATTTTCAATCAATTGCCTTAATTTCCTGCTAATTGATATCACTCAAGTTCCTAGTCTTTACGAGTGACCTATCTAGAGCAAAGTCAGTCCACTTGCAAAGTGACGGTCACATGAACCTTTGCTTGACGGAGAAAAATATGATAAATGACCTAAAAAGTATTTATTGTCATGTACAGTCCTTTACAGAACTGACAGATTGAAGGCAAAAAGTTCTTGCCATTTTTTTTTTTTTTTTTTTTGGTCTGGAAACTTTTTATTTCAAATCCTCTAATTCTAGACTAAAAGGTACTAAAATAGCCACGCTACTGTCTCCCCAAAATTACATTAATTAGTTTTCACATAATTAGCCTAAAAGTATTTTAGCGATTCTGGAGAGGATTAAAACATAGAAACATCAGTTATGGACAGATCATTGGTACAGTCCTTTACAGAACTCATATTTTAAAAAACCAAATCTCAAGGCAATTAAAATTCTCAGTTGGTTAGTTCTGCCTGAAAAACAATAGGTGTCTCTTCAATTCCTAACCTCTGAGACAATAGGGGGCATTAGTGAATGGAAAATTCCACTGAGGGAAGGCAAGTGACTGTTTCAAGGGTATGCTAGTGGCTGTTCAGAGTTTAATGGCATCAGTCACCGATTCAGAGGTAAGTAAAACATTGAAAATGTTTTTAAATTAAAGGAATTGTTAAAGACACTTGTGAAAGTAACATCTGCCATGTCTGTGTATTTCATTAGTTTTTTTGCATTAGAAAGACAGAAAAGAGTTTACTGTCCTGACTGTCTCATGCATGAACATGCACTGTGGTTGTGTGCATTTTATGCACTGTCAGACTGGCTGAATAAAAATGTATAAAATATAGTACATGTAATGAACCCTTCAGATGAGAAAAGAGCACAATACTTTGTCAACACTTCGGCGAGGACCTTTTTGCCCCTGAAAACTCCAAAGGCCCTGAGCCTAAGGGCGCTTTCACACTAGGTACGATTGTTCCGTACCGTGCTACAGTACGATTGTCCCCCCTCCCCTCTCCCCCAGCTGGTCAGCTTTCACACTAGCGACGTCGTACCGTGCCCGAGTATGGATTATTTTATCAAAATTCCGATACAGAAGGTAGCAATATGCAGCTAGGTGGTTTGTAAGAGCCAGTTTTTCTAAGAATCAGGCAGAAGGTGATATATGATGGTCTCAGATTTGCCTAAAATTTTTGTTGGAGAAAGATGGTTGGTTCAATAGAAAAACTGCAAATTTTTAGGTGCCAATACCCTTTGGTTTCTTTTTTAGGGGTACCAGAAGAGCCAAGGATTCAGAGATGAGAAATAAGTACTGAAAAAATTTCAGTTTTCAACTGCAGTTGACCTATGGCTAAGCCCTGCCCCCTCCACTGACTCGGACAAACAATCAACATTTTAGAACAGGCGCTAATGGCTGGTATCACAGTCGGAGATATTTTTCAGGATGCTATCGACGATTTTTGGCGATAGAAGGCTCAAATATCATCAAGAAGTCAGCAAAAAGGGTTACACTATGCATTGGAGGGATACATTAATGAATTTAGAGTGGAGAAGGTCAACGAAAAGTTTAAATTAGAAGCTAAAATTTTCAAGTCTCAGTGCAAACGCGATCAACCGCATCTTGTTTCCGTTACCCTCTCACACAAGATAGAACTTCAGCATTGTTCGTGCACCGCAGGGAAATAAATTTAATTTACGTATCATTATTGCTAGCTACCAAATTTAAGAAATCTAAACTGACGTGACTGAACTCCTAAGTAAACAAGGTGACATGGTGAACAACACAGCCAAGAGCTCACGTTAAGCCAACTTCCGTCAGCAGTGAAGTTAGCCATAGAGTTTACTAACGTTAGCTAACTTAGCGTTGTAAAAGATAACTTTACATTAATCTCCAGCGAAGTGACAAGAGGTCGCCTTAAACACGATGTTGACTTTGGAACAAATGTAGACATCCTTGTTTACCTTTGTTAGCTATGTTAAGCTGATAGTGGGGTCTTCCACAAAGCTTTAAGCTGTTTTCACACCGGCTGCGAAACTAATTTTTCGCACGGTAGATTACATTCAAAGTCAATGCAAACATGCAAATACACGCCTTTGCATTGACTTTGAATGTAATCTGTCGTGCGAAAAATTCGTTTTGCGTCTGGTGTGAAAGCAACTTTATCCAGAGAGGAGACACTTCTCTCGGTTATGATGTGGCTTTGGGAAGGGTATAAAATACACCCCATCGCCCAGCCTCTGGGGATACCTCGTATCGGAGTTAAATTTACCCCAAGCACAGCGTTTGACCATTTTTTTTTTAACTTAGAAACATTTTAAAACCCCAGAAAAGGGAACGATCTGGAGTTTCCGTGATGCATTTCAATGGAAGTTTAGACTCAGAATGTCCGAGTATATGAGGAGGGAACATGCACTGTGATTGGCTCATCGCATTTGAGGGCGGGGCTTAGCCATAGGTCAGTTATATCATTGCGCCAACAGCAGCCCAAATTCATTTTCACATGTGTCAATCTACTGTGAGTAGGGCTCACAATAATCTGAAAATGTTTTCGGGCTGTCGAGGGCACGTCCTATAGGGGGCGCTGCAAGATGGTACTTTTGGTCATTTTGAGATGTATTATCAGGGGCATTTCCAGACTGCGCCCTCAACAGCCCAAGGCAGTTTATTCATAATATGATACCATGGGATGTCCTTTACGTAACCAACATAAATTAAGCGTGGGATGTTGAGGGCGCAAGAATATACATGGCGCTTCATTCTGGGAAAAAGTGAAATTTGGCATTTTGGGATCGCAAAGTTCTCCATGTGCCCTCATCCGATTTTGATGAAACCTTTTCTTTGGGGTAGCCCTATATGTCTACTAACTGTGATGAGGAGATTCGTCTGCCCAATTTCTTCGTTTAACCAGAGAGATCCTCTTGCCGCTATGTGTGTCAGAACAAAAGAGTCGAATAGTTAAGATGTCACGTGATACTCCACTTCCGTGCTTTCGAGTAATGTTGCTTTCATTCGCACGAAAAGGGATGAACCGTGCCCGAGTCCACCTCTTCCAAGCGGACTTGCATACCATGCCCGAGCACGGTATGCCTGTGTTCACACTTACCAAATAAACCGGACTTAAGGGTCAAGTGTACTCGGATCCGTGCCCTAGTCCCTAGTGCGAAAGCACCCTGAGGCTACATGCAGCATCCAAGCTGGCAATGCTCAATCATTCTGAGCTTTATGTAGTGATTTGTGTACTGTTTGTTATGGTAGAATTTCAAACTGTGTTCTGAAGAAAAGAAGTTGGTAAATAATGAGGCAGGAAAGGTTGATAGGTTTTTACAGATAATAGTTGTCCCGCATCACGACAGATATTTGGTCCCGCATCGACAGGTAATGGAATTATCACAGGACCAGAGCTAACTGAGGGGACATGAATTGTTACAAAGTAATCAGTTATTATTTATTTAGCTTTAGCTGTGCAAGTTTCAAGTACAATAACAGGTCGGGGCAGTGCTTCAGTTAAAACCTGAGCTCAATTCAGAGCGTCCCGTACGACAGATTTTTTTCTGTCCCGTATGACAGGTACCCCTTAGAATTTTTAAATCCTGTTGAATTAATGTCTTGTTTATTTTTTTAAATAAAACTGCTTTAACACAATACAGCAGACTTTCTTCAATATTTCTTGACTATTTTCCAGAAATTTTCAATAGCCAATTCAGAGTTCTTGAAAAGACCTCTGCGTCCCGTACGACAGATCTCATCTTTACTTATTTCACCCCCCAAAAATGGAAATGAATCAGTTTGATCATTTAATAATGTTGAAGTATGGGAACACAATTTAAAGGTCACAGCCTACTTTAAAGCCAGTCGTTATTTCATTTTCTGGATGTAAAATACTGTCTAAACGTCCCGTACGACAGGCATGGAATCGCCCTCTTGGACATTCGTGAGCCAATCACTAGCCACAATTCATCGAACACCTCGATGGACACGAGAATTTTCTATCAGCAAGCACAGTTCATCAAGCCCCTCCCAGGACAAAGGAGAATAAGCCAATCACTGTCTAAATTCCTCAAGCCACTCCCAGATCATAACTCGGTCGCCACAGGGACCGAGGCGTGTATCTTCCCGATCCCCAAATTTCGAACAAAATGGCCGCCGGCAGCCATATTGGACGTCCGAAATTGACGAAAATCGGTCTTGAGCATTGTCATATATATATATCTTCACCTGTGTAAAATTTTAAAACGTTCCTGTAATAATTGTGGCTTCCAGGGCCCGGAACATGAAATCTCTGCGGCGGTGGCCCCGGCACTAAACCATAGTATCTCCCAACTATCGTCATCCGGGAGATACAATAATTAACTCCTCCCATGACATAAGTAATGACAAGGGAATGATGTTCATGTGATCCAAATTATGCGTTTTGTATTTGCACCAATTTGCATCCAATCATGGCCTTCACATTAGATTAGATGTGCGCTTTCAGAAATGTTGCTAGCTAGACGGTGAGCACTAGCCAGCTATAACAGGACCAACTGTGGAAGAAAGGAATCAGATTATGAACCACGGTCCTTTGTAGGAGTTGTGACTGGATACGCCATTTGTCATAGTTCTCCTGCTGGGTCAGTCATGTTATGGTCAATTACCGTGGAATTCATGACGCATTGACGTAATATGAGTCTGATTTTTCTCGAACATCTCCCAAGGTAACTTCAAAATGTCTCTTCAACTTTTCCATTAACCATTTGATATTTTCAAGCGAAGACAAGGAAAACTGGTGAGGAAAGGAAAAAGGCCGCCTGTTAAAGATTTTGATGCACCCCACGTCTTGTAAACATTTTGAGACTCTTCTCGACCACTTTGCCTTATTGCCTCAGGGCATTACAATCCGCCCCCCTTCATCGCCCATCTGTTCTGCCTCCTGGTGGTGGAATCAGCTTGCTACAATTTTCAGGGAAGGAGAGACGCTGACCATTTTTCATACGCCTGTAATTACAATAACCAAAGTCTTATGGACATTTGAAGGATCAAGGAACATTTAATTTCCCCATTTTCACCGGACAGCAACAAAAGGACCGAAGGGTGAACAATCGGGGGAAATGGGAGGAGTCCCTTGTGTCGATGTGAAATTCATTGGAGTACTCCAGGACTGATATCAAATGGCTCATCTCCCCAAACAGGACAACCAGTATGAAGGAGTGTTAATTTGGAAAAAGAGAGAACATTTTGCACAAATTAATTTGGAAGAAGAGAACATTTTGCAAAAAAACTGGATTAAGAAAGCATGCTTGTTTTCTTGAATGACAAGTCAGGAAAACGATATGGTCTCAGTATTCCAGCATTTTATTTTAAGAACAAAACCCTGCATCATATATTATAAGACTAAAAAAAAAAACCTAAAATTTATTTTAAAATAATTTTGTTTCTTTTTTTAAACCATCACACAAAAATAGAAACAAATTTTTGTACATGTCTTTAAAAAAGTAACTGTACACAATAGATTATTAATAGCAAACCACCCTCCTCCCCCCAAACCTGATATCGCAGCGTGTAATTCTTCTGAGTACAAAATTAGATATTTTCCTGTGTAATTGCAGAGTCTTGGTCAGATTCTATCCAGCCAAGTGACAAGGGGATTGGAAGACGTGTCACTCACGGATGACGTATTTGTCAATCAAATGGCTTGCAGCCTTCTTCCAAGAAATGTCAAGGCGAAAAAAGTACTATAAGCACTGAATGTTGAGATTCATTAAAAATCCACTCCTGGCCCAGATAAAATGACTCCGCAGCATTTTCTGGGCGGTTTTACATTTAAGAATCCACACACAAGAAATTTCGTACGATGGTGAAACAAATAAAAACGCCACGATTTGGTTTGTGCCTAGAACCAAGTACAAATGTCACACTGATACATAAAGCAAAATCGGCAGATTAATTTTTGCGGGCCACGAAAAAGCAAAGGAGAAGTCCCGTCGCCTTCGTGTAACCTGATGCACGCAGCGGTAACAGAACGCGTTCAGTGTGATTCCGTGTTCGCATAGATCTATGGTAGAGGGCAAATCGGTCGAGGGCATTGTGGACGTGGGCACAACAGTAAAAGTGATTTCAGAATGCAAAGACTGCCTGAGATGGCATGGGCAAACGGCACCCGACTGCAAAAAGGATTTAACCATTTACTGATACATCAACATCAAGACAGATTTAATAATCTCGTAATAGGCCTACTCTGCGTGACCAAAAAAGATGTGACAACGGGAAAAAGAAAAGAAAAAAAAACCAGACAATACAGATTAGAAATAAAGTTTTTAGCCTTTCTCCTCAAACAGATTTAAAAACCTATACAAAAAATTATTTTTGCAATCATACATACGCTCAAAATAACAGCAGGTTATCTGACAACACTGAGAAACACCAACAAGGCAGCAAATACACCATTTACTATTGTGCTGGTGTCATGTCAAATCTGGTCCCCCATGTGACTTCTGTCGCACAATGCGTGTCATATGACGTGTCTCGCGAGATTTCCGTATCGCTCACTGTTGAAATAGCATAGAAAATGGCAATTGCAAAGTGTGATAATTCACTCCTTGCAAGCTAGCCGAACAAATTGGTGCGCTAGCTACGGCATTAAGGAGTGAGTCATCACATTAGCTCACTACAGTGATGTGCTAGCTATAACATTATTGAGTTTGTTATTACTTTGGCAAGCTAGCTCGCTGTTATTACAGTAGAAGCAAACTGCAGCCTTATTAGCAAGCTAATTAATGAGTTATTTCAGTACAAGTGAACAGTTGTATAACGTCCACCAACGTTACTTCTTTACTGATCATTGAGTTTGTCCGATTAGATGAGTTTCAGCCGTTTTGTGATCTAGCCAGCAACCGCTTCCAAACAGGAGGCAAACCAACTGCATCCACTCCTATAGTGCGAAAGTTTAACACTCCTTTGAAGTGTTATCCTACCACATAATTCGAAATGCAATGAGTCGGCTTATTTATTTCTGAAAATATTTTGTTACTGTGAAAATCACGTACATAGCTCAAATGACGTGTTGACGCAAACTGACACGCAATATGCAACAAAAGTCACGAGGGGACCAGATTTTACACAACATTGGCCAGCCGTCTTTTCCGCGTGCCCCGTAAAAATGATGTTGTCTGCCGTGATCCAAGCGAAAGCAGCATTCGGTCCCACCTAACTTCTGCATTGTTCCTCAAGAGCAGCCCAAAACATTGGTCCTGAGCACCCCTGTGTGTCCTTGTTTTTGTTCCAACCACATTTGACAAGCCGTTTATTTTTCTTTAATAGGTGCATTTACCACTCGGAGGGACTGTTTACTCTCAGACGCCACATTATGTCTACAGAGCGAAGTGTTCGATTACATTTCTGAGATCAGATAGCTCCTTATCGTTGAATGTGTGAACACAAGCCACTGAAAAAACTAGCGCTTTAGCAGTAAATGACAAATTCAAATTAATTAATGGCAGTCCAAACCTGCATTGTAGAACGATTGCTACGTCCCGTGTTTGGTGATGTAATTAGGACTCTACTTCCCATCGTCTTTATTTTGGTCAGTCAGTTGTAAATGTCGGCAATAAAGCACAAGTTTTATCATATATGGTATATAGCTATTACTTACAGTGTGGCGAAAAGGCGAATAATTTCTTAGCTCCTGAAAAGGACCTATTTAAGAAAATAAGTTTATTAAAATCATGACAGCATTTGCTGCCTGTTAAATAAACAAAAACCAGCATACACAGGGGGTTCTCCCAGGACCTCAGCTGAGAACTATAGTTCCATGGGTAACCAGCCAAGCACAGAATTTCCCAACCTTTTTTCTGCCATTACTCTTTCCTTTATGGTAAGCACCTTGTGAAATCACTAAAATGCAGGCAAACTCATGTCGATACACCATCGACGCCCCGTGTCAATATACGATCAATACCCAGCCTCAGTGTCCTTTTCTGCGTTTCATGAACGCGGCTTGTTTTAATGTCATTTATTTTGGCTCGTCTCATTCATTACGTTGCAATTTACAAATCTGGACCACTAAATTAAAAAATTAAAAACCACAAACACATGTTCGTGCGGCATCTCATTTGGGAAAAGCAGTTTTTCGAGCCCAAGCTTAAAAAATAAACCTACCTGACATGCTTCGGGATAACTGACTGAGGACCTAGTTTGTACCACACTGTCTATCAAATACATCCTCAGTCAACGCTTCCACACAGGAGAAGCAGTTAGTCACTGGTCCCAGATAGTGGTCAACCCAGGGAACATGGGGACTTGCAAACCATGATAAAGGTAACATAGCAGACAATGCATGCCAGAATGACCAATAAATAACCAAGGGAATCAGCCAGTAATTAACACCCCTACTTGCCATGACAGGCCCTATTACCTAAAACAAATTAACTTAATCTGGAATAAAAAAAAAACAAAAAACAATTTGAACAAGAAAATCTGGAGAAAGGGTACCCAGCCCCTTTATGAAAAAAAAAGTATTCCTAAATTTGAATTAAACTTTGACCATCTTGTCTTCGGTCAGTGTAGAGAGAGTATAAAAGCAAAAATGCTGCGGTTTTAGCCGTCCACGAGCTGTATGATAGCCAGCCAGGGGGCAAATGTGTGTGTTTGTTAAGGATTTGAATCCTATACTGTGTCCGACCGATCTTGTCTAGTGCAACTGAGCCTGCTGAGGACCGGGCTGATTTTGCACTGAGAACTTTGCATAGGTTCCACTACACCAGAATACAAGGATAGAGTGAGGGGAAAACAGTACTCGAGTCCAAACCGAAAATGTGCAGATATCAGCACAGAGGTCTCCACATCCATCTACTACACTGTTTCCCACACAAGCAGGTGTACAGCCAGGGGGCGCCAAACATCTACCGGCCTCTCCTTTCTCACAGAGCCATTCTAAAAGCCAGATGAGGAGCATGAGAGATTTCCATTCTTTTCTAAGTGGACATTCTTTTCAGTGATGTTCATCAGCAGTGCGATGGCCGTTCAGGGATTTTAATCAGCGGCCGGCAAGTGTTTGAAGATTTAAATAAAGGTGCTGACTGAAGTCACCGCAGCTAAAGGACCAACATGCTGGTTGGAAGGGTTTTGGGGGGGGGGGGGGGGGGATTTCAGGTTGGTGGGGGTAAGGGGTCGCTGGTAGGGTCTTTGGGGCGGGGGCGGGGGGGGGGGTTCACAGTGGCAGTAGCTGAGTGGTGTGCAAGAGGAAAGGGTTGAGGTCGTCCACGTGCACGGCCCGATGCAGCGCTGGCTCCGAGGCGCTCCTCTCGATTTTGGGCAGGAGATCCTGGACCTGCTCAATGCCCACCAGAACCTAGGGGAAGAACAGCAGCACAAAGGAACACTTTTTCACACGCGGTACACAGAGAGGAGGTCTAGCGGCTGACGCGTCTTTAGTTCCGGTTTCAGAGCGCCAAACGTAAAACCAGTGCGTTAGTTCTTAACCGCCGGATTAGGAAATCGCCACTTTGATGGGGGTTTTCGCTTTTCAGAGGTCAAGGCAAAGAAAAATTCTTGGGTAGTCAATCTCAGTAACTAGTTCCATCAGACTGGCCGCATTTTATTTAAAACATGAGCACTCAGAGAGCACATACCTCTGCCAAAACCTAACAGTTCCCCACATGTCCGGGACACGGCATTATGCATCACCACAAAAGAAATAATTAATTCCTGGATCCAGAGTTTCATCCCTATCACAAAATAAAATCACATCCTGTAATTTTTTCCTATTTCATTGAAATCTGTCCATACCTTTTGCTGTGATGTTTTGCGAACAAACAAACATACTTAACCTGCAAACTGAAGGTAAAACATAACCTCCTTGGCGGATGTAATTTATCTCTCAAGGATGTCAGACAGTAGTTTGAATTACGAATTTCACCACCGGGCAGCAGTTTAATTACGAGTTTTACAATTGAGTTAACAGTTGAATTACGCATTGTGACTGCCTCAGGCGAGTGCAGCTCTTACCTGCGGGAACAGGGGCCTTTCGTCGCGTTTGAACTTCAGGCAGTCTATGATGAGTCTCTTCATGGCTTTGGGAGAGTTATTGTACAGCTTACTCAGGTCAGGCGACAAGTAGCCTCGTCCAACCATGAAGATTATCTGCGAAAAGACCGACCAGGTTCTAACAAAAGATGCAACATACAGCATTCCACAAGCACCAGCCCCCCAGTAATATAAGCAGCCACAGTAAACATGAAAGAAGTGGTTAGGAAATACTGGCTCTATTGTTTATCCACTTAATATATAATTCAAAATATTAACAAATGTGAAACATTATATTTGAAAAACAATGACAGAAAAAGAAGTCATTAAACAAAATATTTTCTCAAATATGTGTCAATTATTTCATCCCCTTCATTTCATACTTTCAGCAGCCTCTCTTTGCCAAAATAACAGCCGTGAGTCGTCCTCTACAGTGTACAATGTGGTTGGAGGAGAATGTGAAGAATCAGAGACCATCATTCATCTATGCAGGATCTCTCCTGATCCTTTGGATCCCTTAGTCCACGTTTATGGACTTCTGACCCATTATGGACTTATGACCCATCTTTAGATGTGACAGGGCGTCAGACTGAAGTCTTTTCTAAGACCTCTCGTGTATTTTAGGCAAACCAGGCTTACATGGCACCTGAGCCTTGAGTCAATTATTAAGCTATAATCAGTACGGTCAACTTAAAGAAATATGCGAGAGAATAGGTTTCATAAATACAACTTTATTTATTTAGGCCAAGTCTGCCATTTTGGCTGCAAATGGTTTTTAACTCCAAGTGGGATTTAACTCCGATATGGACCAGCTTTGGCAGTATTACTGATCAAGGGACAAGGGATCCAAACCAACAACCAAACGACTCTCGTTAAGCCTCAGACCAACACTCTGGAGATTTAACTGGGCTGCATTCAATCTGCTGTCATGGTGCGAGTTACTTTCTCCGTCAAGATAATTAAATATGTAAATTCATCACATTACCACGACCATCATCACTGAAGTACCTGCACTGTCCATTAGACATCCTAATTGGGACGTCCCCATTTCTGCGATGATAAATGGTCATAATAATGTGACAAATTTAGAGATTTAATAGCTTAGCTATCAGCGGCCACAGGCCGAACGGCTCACCTGGTCTCGGTTGTTTATGTGGGAGTAAGGCAGCGTGCCGGACATGAGCTCGAACAGCACCACCCCGTAGCCGTACACGTCCGACTGGAATGTGTAAGGGTTGCTGTCCTGCATTCGGATCACCTCCGGGGCCTGAAACACAGCGCCCGGCACATTATTTAAAATTTTGTTTTACTTGCTTTACAACGGGCAGTCCCGCTAAGCAACACAGATGCAAATTCCCACTTCCTGTCATTAGTCCCAGTGCTGCGTCAGTGCTTCCAGTATCAGTGGTATATCAGTGCTGACATCACCAGTGGTGTATCCGTGCTTAAGCGCTCGCAGTATCACTGGTGCACTGGCCCTGAGGGCATCAGCGGTATGTCAGTGCTGACAGTATCAGTGCACAGTATTATTGCTGCATTGCATCAGTACCACTTGAATCCAAGTGCTTAGTAGAGCCAATATGAGTCCAGGACAGAGGTTTCACAGCTCTTACCATCCACAGAATGGAGCCGCTGGGCTGTTCCACTTGCTGGGAGCCGCTCCAGCGCGACTTCACTGTGGCCAGGCCGAAGTCCCCGATCTTTACCGTCCAGCCTTCGTGGAGAAAGATATCTGAGTACTCTGTTTAAGGGCAAAGCCGACAGAGAACCAGGGCGATCGAGAGCCACCCAATCTGCAAGTACCGCTCTTATAACCTCCCATGTAAAATAATTTCAATATGAGTCATCCAAAACAGGTAAAAAAGGATACTGTTGGATTTTAGGTCCCTGTGTATGATATTTTTAGCATGAAGATAGCTGCAAAGAGAAGAAAAATAAGAGGCTCATTATGGAGTGGATGATATCTATGGGAAAAGCATTAATTGCTACAAAAGATGAATTTTTGCAGAGTTGAATATCAGTAGTCTCCACAGGAAGTGGATGTTTGTGGCACTGAGTGTCTATAATCTCAGCTGGAACAGGGTGTTCGTGGTGAAAAAGTCTGATCTGTACAGAGGTGCATGTTTGTGGTGAGGATTGGTCACGTGAACTCCATAGGAATAGGCTGTCTGTGGTAATAACGTGCAGTACGATCTATACAGGAAGTTGGTGTGGTGATGAATGGGCACACTGTCTGGACAGGAAGTGGGCGTTTGGGCTGGAAGAGCGTCGGTCTGCGTACTCCATGCCCTGCGCGGTTTGCCGTGCCACATCAATGCGGCGCATGGTTTCGAACTTGGTCTCGATGACGTGAAGATGGCGGTACAGGCTGCTCCCTTCGCACCACTGCGTGATGATGGCGAAGTTGGGTTTGGTCATGAAGCCCATGAACAGCAGGATGTTGACGTGACGGGTTTTCCTGAAGGGAAGAGAGACAGTCAGTCACGCAAAATCGCAGAGATTAAACTTATTCTTGTAACCCAATATTGGTCACAATGGACTTGAATTTATCTAGCTGTGGTCCTGTATAAAGCTGAACTACTGCTGCGGCCATTTTAGGATCCAACCGCTGCACAGCTGTAAATATTAACCCTTCCTTCCTTAATCACGTGTGCCATGTGACATACGAGCATGAGAGAAGAATTAAGTGCAGTCTGTGGGTGAACAGATGAGGCAGGTAATGATTAGAACCATCAACAAATTAATGCCAACAGCCTCCATTTTAGTATCAAATTAGTTTTTTTTTTAATCCCTTTGCAAATCCTATGTGCTTCAAGCCCCAAATATGTATGGCTGGCACCAAAGGAATATGGGATGATAGTGTGCGCGAGGGCTCACCGTAGAACCTGCATCTCGTTCTTGAAGGCCTGAAGCTGCTCGGGCGTAGGGTCCGTCACTTTGAGGATCTTCACAGCCACGTCGCCGTGCCACTTGCCCTTGAAGACTGTTCCGAAAGAGCCGGCCCCAATTCGCTTGAGCATGGTAACCTCGTGCGACTGCACCTCCCAGTAGTAGCTGGAGTCCCTGTACCCGCTCCGGTGCTGGAAAGGCAAAGTGGCCCATTTTTATTTTTTGTGGAATTCTGTATTCAATAAGGGTGTGAGAACATATCTATACTTCAGCGAAATACGGCAGTATCGCAACAAGCTTTGATTAACCGTATCGTGACACTTGTACCACGATACAATATCTGTCGCCAAATTCTTGCCAATACACAGACTTCATCGAAAAGGGCTCCTAGGAGACTAGAAGGGGCCTGGTGAGATTTTTTCCTTTCAGGAGTAATGTCAGTCCTTTACACTACAGGGCCATGTCCCAATTTTCCATTAAATTTATTAAATATTATAATTCATTTCTAAAAAAAGAGCAGCAAGGGTGAGCTAAAGCAAAGGCGAGAGATGTTGAACAGTGGCAAATGTTTCGGGGCCCTGACCAAGGGCCAATGGTAGAGCGGCTAGTTTTTCACGTAGGAGCCCCAAGTCATCTCTCGAGATGTACGTCGGCATCCCGGCGTGTGCCCTGGAGGCTTACACCAGCAGCTCTGCAGTAGCCAGGCGAACAACCCAATCACTCGGTCACACTTGCAGTTTCCACTGTGCCAGATCACTCCTAAAGCATGTTCTCCCCTTGAGGTAAAGCACTTTCAACAACTGCGACACAACCGCAAAGGTAATGAAGTGGCTTTTCAGAGATATTGCCATCACCGGAGCATGGCGTCAGGTATCAATGGCAATCTCACATTGAGATGCCTCACAAGGAAATCTGCATGGGAGTTCCTGAATTCACTTCAACCGTGCTCAGTGAAGCTCACCGGCTTCATGAAACGCACCCAAGTTCCGGACAACAGCACGTTACACAGAAAGAAGGACACAACAGCAGTAGGCTGGCTTTGAAACAACACAAGAACCACTTCATCCAACTGCAGATACTCTGACTCTTCCAAGAGGACTTCCCCTGGTGCTTTGACCCGAGGTGTTACGCCATTCCGGCTCTGCACAGAGATGGCGCTCACCACTTTCTTCTTGTCGTCCGATGAGGAGGGCTTGCGCTCCCGGTGTTCCGAGGGGGATTTTGGGGTTCGCCTGCCCGGGGAGCCCATGGATGGGGGGCTGGTTGAGGGTTTGGGAGACGTGTCCAGGCCTATGGAGAACAGCAGCTTCATGTCATTAAACACAGATAACACACCAGTCAAAGACCAAAGATGTATCTATTTTTTATTGACATATTAATAAATTATACATTTTATTTAAATACTGAAATCTAAAAGCGTTTGGACTGTAATAGTATAGAGACTGAGTGCCTCAGCGCACCTGTCATCGCACTGCTCCCTCTGGTGGTCCAAACACGTATTGCGCAGCATATGCATTTAGTAAGTTAGTTACGGACACATGCACAGATGTATGGATGGGCAGACACGATGACAATAACCCTTTGAGAAATGTTCTGAGGGTGAAAAAGGGTTCTGTGCCAACATGGTTCACATTATATGGATTCAAGTGCTAACAAGTGAGCTCCAATATACCTTTCACAGTGCAGTTTATCTGAATCAAGGCATTATACAGTAGAGCGTCAGTTTCGACAGATGGATAGATAAAATAAAACTGGCTCAAAACACATACTAGATAAAGACAGAATAAAAGGAAAATGATGTCTTATGAAATAGTTCAACATCCACATAAATTGGGCGATTTGTTCAAGGTAGCACAAACGGTTGAAACAGGGGCTATAAAGCTCTGAATTGAGTCCCATGAGGCAGATAAGTGATGTTGTAAGGAGTTGTTAAGCGTTATCGGTGTGGGTGGGAAAGATTTCCAGTATCTGTCTGCGTGACAGCGGAGCTGAATCCGTCTGCTAGAAAAGGGGCTCCACTGTCTATCTGTAGGTTGGTTGAGAGGGTGTTTGGTTTCATCCATTATGGCAAACGGTTTGTTCAGAGTTTGTTCGAGCGGAAGGTGTACAGTGCCGTGAAAAAGTATTTGCTCACTTCCAAATTTCATCCATTATTGCTTATTCGTCATATTAAATGTTTTTCGATTATCAAACTTATTTTAATGAGACAAAGACAACTTGAATAAATCCAAAATGCAGCTTGTCAATGATAATTTCATTTATTGAAGGCTAATAGTTATTCAAAACCTATATAACCCTTATGTAAGAAAAAAAAAAAAAACTCTGCCCCTAAACCAAATAACTGGCTGTGCCATCCTTGGCCGCAAAAACTACCATAACAGGCAATGAGTCTTATACATCGCTTTAGAGGAATCCTGGCCCACTCTTCTTTGCAGAATTGTTTTAATTCAGCCACACCAGACGGTTTTCAAGCATGCCCTGCTTGTTTAAGTCTTGCCACAGCATCCAAATCAGATTCAAATCAGGACTTTGACTAGGCCACTCAAAACCCTCATTTTGTTTCTTTTGAGCCATTCAGAGTTGGGCTTGTGTGTATGCATCAGATCATTGTCCTGCTGCATAACCCAACTGCACCTTGAGCTTTAGGTCACAAACTGATGGCCGGATATCCTCCTTCAGGATTTTCTGGTTGAGAGGAAAATTAATGATTCAATCAATTATGGCAAGTCGACCAGGCCCTGTGGCAGCAAAGCACAGCAAAGCATCTCAGACCATTATTTTACTGCTGTTAATATGATGTTCTTTTTGCTGAATACTGAATAGCTGTTAACTTAGCGCTAGATGTAATGGGAACCATGTCTTCCAAAAAGTTCCACTACTGACTTGTCAGTCCACAGAGTATTATCCCAAAAGCCACGGGGGTCATCAAGATGTTTTTGGCAAATGTGCAAAGAGCCTGTCGTTTTTAGTCAGCAGTGGTTCACACCTTGCAGCTCTTGTATGGATGCCATTATTGCCCAGTTTCTCTTTTATTGTAGAATCACAAACACCAAACTTAACCGAGGCAAGTGAGGCATGCATTTCTTTAGAAGTAATTCTGGGTTCTTTTGTGACCTCCTGGAAGAGTAGTAAAGACACTGTTTGAGTAATTTTGGCAGGCCAGCCACTCCTGGGAAGGTTCATCACTGTTCCAAGTTTTTGCCATTTGTAGATAACGGCTCTCACTGTGGTTTGTTGGAGACTCAGAGCCTCAGGAATGGTTCTGTAACCCTTCCCTACCTGATAAATCTCAATGACTTTGTTTCTCATCTGTTCTTGAATTTCCTTAGATTGAGGCATCATGCGCTACTTTTTGCCTACTTTACACAGCCAAAATTATTCTACTTAAGTGAAGTTTTGATTCGAAGGGGCTGGCAGCAATGATAACTGAGTGTGTCTCATGAAACTGAACCAAAATGTCAATTAGATCCAGTCACTAAGGGGGCAATTACTTTTTCACACAGTGCCAGATAGGTTTCAATAGCTTTTTACCAACTATAAAAACTGCATTTTGTGTTTACTTGGGTTAACTTTGTCTAATCTTAAAGTTAATTTGATGATCTGAAAATTTACGCGTGACAAATATGCAAAAATAGAAAACACTGGGACGGTGAGAATTACTTTTCACAGCACTGTATATCTGTTTCTGAGGCATGCATGTCCTCTTGTGTAGGTACCTGGAGGACAAAATGGCCGAGCTCAGTTCAAAATTGTCGACTGTGATCACAGTCGATAGGAAATGTTATCTCTTATCACGTCTTAGCAATATTGTTTGCAATGTGCGTATACTTAACTAACAAACCGAATATGCTGCTAAATATTATTAACCGACAAACACAAAAAAGAAAGACCGTAATGAGGTACCCGATTTGAAGCAATCCTTCCAGTCCACAGAAGTGCAGCACATACTCATTTCTGCTCCACAAAGGAATTCTTGTTTTTTGTGTATGTCATTACAGCGACTGAGCGGGGAATTGTGGGAAGTGTGGTTCTTATGACGTGGTGCAGCTTTTTGTAAGGAACGGAGGGACTAGTGCAGAATCACCTCATGCAGCACTAAGTACCATCATACACAATACTTTGCTTTGGGCAACAGCTTATACAGGTTCCAGAGTAAATGACCAACAATATCAGGAGTAGATGGAACACTAAAATCATCTGATTAAAGCAGAAATGTACAGCAGCTCACCCATTTTTAACGCCTCCTGAAAGAGAAAAAGAATGAGATTACATGAGAAATAAACACAGGAAAAAACAGCTATTCAGCAAAGCTACGCTAACATGAAAGTATGAGTCACTCCACTAAAAAATTCAGATTTGACATATTACATATCGATGACCAAAGCGCAAAACCTCCTATCTGCAGAATTTTTCTGATTGGCGGATTTCACTTTGGATGATGAGAACAAGGAAGGCTGCTCATCCAAAGTGAAATCCGTCAATCAGAAAAAATTCTGCAGATAGGTTTTGCGCTTTGGTCATTGATATATCAAAATACTTGCTCTTCGCCAAGAAAATAAATCAAGACTATGATGACTCAAATGTGTTTTGGTAAAAGCAGGCAAAAAAAAAAAAAAAAAAAAATATCACATAATCAGTGGTGACAGTTTATCCCAAAAGTCAAAATATTCCTTGTTTTGTATATGGATGCAGAGCCATATTTTACTGTTATAAGGCCAGCCAATCATGGCAATAACTCTCAATTTAAGAATGACACTTCTGTCATTCAAAAAACTTTTCATGGGTTGTGCCATTTTTTTGACAATTCTCGTGGGACACTCGGATTAGGATTGTGGTCCAGGGTGATGGAAGTTAAGTGTCCTCTATCAAATGATAACCCTTAAAGCGCTGAATGCAGCTATTGTGGCTCAATGATGTAAGATACTAAAATCAATGTTTTTGAAAACCTATCATGTGGCGACTTGTTTTAAAGAGCTCACGCAGGGGAGCTCTTTTAAACTAGTTGCCACATGATAGGTTTGCAACAGCACAAGATAATTAAATTCACATTTTTAAAAAATCTATTTCAGTGCGCTAAGGGTTAATTAACATCATTTCAAAACATGCAACAATCATTCACAGAAGTATCAGCCCCTAGAGTCAACACTTTGCGAATAGGCCTTTGGAAGCAATTACAGCCTTCAATATCCTTGGATACAAATCGATTCCCCTGGGATTTTTTCAGCAATAATTTTTTTCTTGGGTTAGCAACGGGCTTTCATTAGCACAACTCATTAATGTCTTGATGACAGCCACATGTGGATAACAGGGAAAACGGATATCAAAATAATGCAGGCCAGGAATAATCAACTCCCTGTCCTTGAGGGCGGAGAACTGCAGGTTTACCGCACCCCCTTTACCTGGGAGTCAGGTGTAGAGACAGGCTGGCCAATAAGAAGCACTTATTGTTCAGTTAATAAGTTCCAGGGAGAAAAGGCAACCATAGCTGGGTTTGGATGTGAGGGCGCATTTGGTGATCCCTGAGATATGCAGTGGCTACACATTTAGGCAACTAATTTCTTTCAAAGTGATTATGAGCCAAAAGCCCTACTAGTTGCAGATTATAAAATTTCTGGCGGTGGTCCCCGCAGCAATGATGCAGAGTGCATACAGGGGAAATGCTCGGCGTGAGAGCTCAGCGCAGCACACTAGATTCAAACACATCCACGCTCGGGGATGGAGGTCCTCACCTCGATTATGCTGGTCCCTGCAGGCCCCACAGTGCTGACCATGTGAACGTTGGGGGTGGAGGTGGAGCGGCCCCTTTGGAGAGAGGAGCCGTCCGCCCCTGGCATGGGGAACATGAAGGCTGAGGCAGGGGACAGGAGCCCCATCCTGCAGAGCGGAAAGATGAATTCACTACTACATGCTGTACGTATACTGACGCCAACTGCAGCCTGGTGGTTAAGATGGCTGACTGACATCCAGAAGGTTGATGGGTCAAACCCCCTTGTTGCCTTGTTAAATATGCCTTGATAAATCTAACTGGAGTGTGCTTGAACCCCGTGCAGTTTAATCTACAGCAAGTTCATTTCCATAAAACTGTCAGCAAAGGAACAGAAAAAATATTAGTAAATCTCTCCATTGGTGGTTCTGCCATTTTCATGGAATGAATGAGCCCAGATTAATGTACCAGAGCAGAGAGTCCAGCTTAATGTGTTAGGGAGTCAAGAGTCAGTTCTGAACTGGGCAAAGGGAAAAACGAAATGACTACAGATTAACGGCTATGAGTCCAGAAAAAGAAGTCCAAATCAGTGAGTGAGTTTAAATTAATGAACAAATCCAAAGGAGTCGGCTCTAAACTGGGCAGAGTGAGGGACTGAATTTGCCCACGTTCACGAGTGTGTACAGAGTAATGAGTTAGTGAATCAAGATTTGTGACAGAATGAGTCCACATAAATGAGTGAATCTAATTCATGACCAAATGATTCCAGATTAATGAAAGAAGACGCTAATAGAAGATACAAGTCACTGCCCACCAAAAAAAAAAAAACCATCTGAAAACAGCTGCCCCTCCCACCCAATTTGGCCCCATCCGACTCCCCCCCGGATGTATTTGTTATGCGTTATATTAGTGTCATACATTCCTTACTGCACATGATGTCCGAGGCACTCGCATGTATTCATGTTTTATTGATTTTGCTACGCTCAGCTTCTTTCAGTATTCTGACCCTGCCACACCTGTTAAGTATACTAATCTGTACATTGCATGTTTCTGCAACACACTGCTTTGTGGTTTTGCACTATGTAAGGAACTATGTTGCTAATGTTGTAGCGACAAGTTTAACCAGCCTGGCTCAAAGCACGTCATCCGGTGGATACTTTCTGATGAATGAACAGAAAATTCTGGGTCCAGGCAACATTGACAAAAATTAAACACTGTTCTTTTGAGTGCACTAACCACAATGTAACTACACAAAGCCGGTTGAAAATTGGGAAAGTATCCCTTTAAGGACAGGCTTACCCAGAGGGCTCTGGGGTGAAGCTCATTTCACTCTGGGAAATGGAGTTGTCTGGCAGAAGAATAGAGATCTGAGGATAAACGTCCTCTCCGGTATTTGGCGAACACCTGCAAACACAAACAACGAGCAGCAAACCTGAGCAGAAGCCCTCAAGTCAAAGCCCCCCCCCCAGTCTCATCGCTAAACACACAGACATCAAGAAGTACACAAAGTACTACAAGTACATCAGCAGCGAGAAACGCAAGGGATACAGGTCCATAACTGCGTCGAGGAACAGCCTGAAACATCGGAGACTGTACACGACCATTTGGGAGGACCGTACCTTCGTATCCTATTTTAATACGAAGTTTAGATCCTTCCTAACTATTAACCACGCATTTAGAAACACTAGAACGGACGAAGTTGTGGAGTAATCTGATATGCTGATGATGGGCACCATCTTGGGTGAGACAGAGCCATTATTGGGAACAGCAGCGAGATCAGAAAAGTAAAACCACAGAATTCTACATAAGCAGACCAACAGCAGACGGCAGCAGAAGTGACAACCAATATGGCCGACAGTTTAGCACATCCATGCAACAGTCACATCTGTCAACAGTTTAAGAATTCTATGAAAGGCAATTGACTCCCAATCAATAGATGACCACGCCCTGCTAAGGGAAACGAGAAAAGCCTTTTCATGCAAGACGAGAAGAGCAAACAGATTTGTCAAACAAAGATTTAATGTACATAGGGGTAAACGCCGAAAATATCTGGTGTATCCTACTGAAAAAATGTGTGTCCTCCATGGTAGACGTGTTGCCTGCAGCGCAATCTAAATACATGGTGCACATGTACAGGTCATAATAAATTTACTGAACAAGTTTGGTCCAATTACCATGAATGGTGAAGGAGGAGTTGCGGATAGAAGAAATGTGATGACGGACGAGGACGAGGACGAAGACAGACGCGAGACGACTCAGTGATCCCTATGAGTCCGCTCTGCTACGCAGGCGACACAAAAAGGGTGGAATCAGTCAATTGTGGCCCTTAGTGATGTTCAGGGTAATTGTGTATCTGACAAGCTCAGAAATAAGGTAGAACTCAACTAAAAGTGCAGACCGCTATGCCTCTGCCTGCCACAAGAAGGCCAAGAAGTCCAGATAGTGGAGTCCTTTAAATATTTCGGGACAATCTTTGACTCTCAACTCAAGTTTGACACCAATACTGAGTCTGTTGTTAAGGGGGGGCAGCAGAGGATTCGGCTGCTGTGGAAGTTGAACTCTTTTACCGTCTCCAGGAACATTCTGCGTGCTTTTTAATCACTCTTTTATCGAAAGTCTTTTAACCTTTTCTTTCATATGCTGGTTCAATGGATTGTCCCAAAAAGACAAAAGCAGCTTGCACAATATTGTGAAGGTTTGCTCCAGGATCATGAGAGTCCAGTTGTGAGACTTGGCCTCAGTGTGAAAGAGGCAGGTGGTCAGGAAAGCACGGAGTATCATTGATCACTCTGATCACATTCTTTCAGGCCAATTTGTGTTGATGCCGTCAGGGCGACGCTATTACGCCCCCTTGAGGAAAACCAATAGATATTCTAACTCCTTCCTTCCTTCAGCTATTAGATTGCTGAATAACAATTGAACTGAGCTGAGTATGAGATCTGGAGCAAATGCCACTGACAGCCTTGAATGTATGTGTTTAGTTTTTCGGTACGTCATGTGTAATACTGTGAACTGTTATGAGATGTTTTCTGTTGCTGTGATTTTAGCTGGGAACTGTAAACAGAATTGCCCTCCGTGGGATAAATAAAGTTTTCTGACCTGACCTGACCTTATAACTTCATACACCCTAAAAATTGATCTTCGGCCCCTCCCAGATACACCTGACCTTTGACCCGATGACCTCCAACACCTAATGGGTTCAGCTACCCTCTGTGGAGAGTTCCAATGTCCAATGTGGTCAAAATCCCTCAACTGTTTCAGTAAATATTGAGCAGAAAAGACATTGCTGAAGGACGATTACTTGGATCAAACAAATGGTCCGTCCATAGACCTTGACTTGCACTATTGTTTCAAGTAAATCAACATTATTCACTTCATTTATGTCTGCTTTTGATGTTTTGGCTCATCGGTGAATACTCACAGACTGCTAACAGAGTAAATAAATCAAGTCTACTCACAGTATAAATATACTCAGTCTGAGTGTACTTCTACTCAGAGCCTACTCAGTGTAAATGCACTCAGTCAACTCACTGCACATTTACACTCAGTCTGCTCACAGTGCTAACGTACAGCAGATTGCCCACAGAGTAAATCTACTCATAGCCTCCTCACAGTGTTAATACATTCAGTCTTCTTAGAAAGTAAATATAATCACAGCCTCCTCACAGAGTAAATATACACACAGTCTGTTCAAAATTGTTAATATACTGAACAGTATACTCATTGTGTAAATATACTAATAATCTGCTCCCTGAGTAAACATGCTCACAGCCTACACACAGAGTAAACATTCTCACGGCCCGCACACAGTGTAAACATTCTCATGCCCTGCACACAGTGTAAACATACTCACAGCCTGCACACAGTGTGAACATTATCACAGCCTGCACACAGTGTAAACATTATCACAGCCTGCGCACAGTGTAAACATTATCACAGCCCGCGCACAGTGTAAACATTCTCACTGCCTGCACACAGTGTAAACATTATCACAGTCTGCACACAGTGTAAACATTCTCACTGCCTGCGCACAGTGTAAACATTATCACAGCCTGCGCACAGTGTAAACATTATCACAGCCTGCGCACAGTGTAAACATTCTCACGGCCTGCGCACAGTGTGAACATTCTCACAGCCTGCGCACAGTATAAACATTCTCACAGCCTGTGCACAGTGTATACATTCTCACAGCCTGTGCACAGTGTATACATTCTCACAGCCTGTGCACAGTGTAAACATTCTCACAGCCTGTGCACAGTTTAAACATTCTCACAGCCTGTGCACAGTGTAAACATTCTCACAGCCTGCACACACTGTAAACATTCTCGCAGCCTGCGCACAGTGTAAACATTATCCCAGCCTGGGCACAGTGTATACATTCTCACAGCCTGTGCACAGTGTAAACATTCTCGCAGCCTGCGCACAGTATAAACATTCTCACAGCCTGTGCACAGTGTATACATTCTCACAGCCTGCGCACAGTGTAAACATTCTCGCAGCCTGCGCACAGTATAAACATTCTCACAGCCTGTGCACAGTGTATACATTCTCACAGCCTGTGCACAGTGTATACATTCTCACAGCCTGCACACAGTGTAAACATTCTCACAGCCTGCACACAGTGTAAACATTCTCACAGCCTGTGCACAGTGTAAACATTCTCACAGCCTGTGCACAGTGTATACATTCTCACAGCCTGTGCACAGTGTATACATTCTCACAGCCTGCACACAGTATAAACATTCTCACAGCCTGTGCACAGTGTAAACATTCTCACAGCCTGCACACAATGTAAACATTCTCACAGCCTGCACACAGTGTAAACATTCTCTGGGCCTGCGCACAGTGTAAACATTCTCACAGCCTATGCACAGTGTAAACATTCTCACAGCCTGTGCACAGTGTAAACATTCTCACAGCCTGCGCACAGTATAAACATTCTCACAGCCTGGGCACAGTGTAAACATTCTCATAGTCTGCACACAGTGTAAACATTATCACAGCCTGCACACAGTGTAAATATTCTAACTGCCTGCACACAGTGTAAACATTCTCACAGCCTGCACGCAATGTAAACATTCTCACAGCCTGCACACAGTGTAAACATTCTCACGGCCTGCGCACAGTATGAACATTCTCACAGCCTGCACACAGTGTAAACATTCTCACGGCCTGCACACAGTGTAAACATTATCACAGCCTGCACACAGTGTAAACATTCTCACTGCCTGCGCACAGTGTAAACATTATCACAGCCTGCGCACAGTGTAAACATTATCACAGCCTGCACGCAATGTAAACATTCTCACAGCCTGCGCACAGTGTAAACATTCTCACGGCCTGCACACAGTGTGAACATTCTCACAGCCTGCACGCAGTGTAAACATTATCACGGCCTGCACAGTGTAAACATTATCACAGCCTGCGCACAGTTTAAACGTTATCACAGCCTGCACGCAATGTAAACATTATCACAGCCCGCGCACAGTGTAAACATTGTCGCAGCCTGCGCACAGTTTAAACAATATCACAGCCTGCACGCAATGTAAACATTATCACAGCCCGCGCACAGTTTAAACATTATCATAGCCTGCACGCAATGTAAACATTATCACAGCCCGCGCACAGTATAAATATTCTCACAGCCTGTGCACATTGGAATTACACTCATAGTCAGCTCACAGTGCAAATATACTCTCTGTACTCACAGTTTGGTCACAGTGTCCATATCTACACACACAGTCGGAACTTTGCTGCTACAGTGCTGGTGGAACTTGTAGCCACATGTCTGACATCGAAAGCCGTGGAAGAGAAACTTGTGGCAGAAATCACAGTAGGCCAGTTTGAAGAAGGTCTTCCGAACCTGAGATAACAGGCGGTCAAACAATTATCAACCAATTGCCTTATTAGCACTTACTATGTTTTGTCACTTTAATTAGAGTGTGTAAACTACATTCCATGTCCAAGACCAGGGACTCAGACATAGCATCACGCAGCACCAAACACACATACTCCTCCAGGCGCTTGGCAAAATGCTCATGTGGAGGAGATGCAGTCTATATACACATGAATGCTGGTGCACTCTGTGATGCATCTGCCACGTGAAAACAACACACCATCCTCAAAATTACACCTTGGCGCAGTAGTTCTGTCGCACCGTGTGAGGGCTGATGCAACCATCGTTTGCCATATCTTCAACGTCTTCGACTAATTCAAAATTTTCAACAAATGAAATGTGATACATAGTCACTTTGGTGTCCTTAACAAATTCAGCAACAAGTCGCCACAATTCCCCAGGCAGATTGCTGATTGGCTGACTTACAAAGTTGTGCATAGTAAGAGGGACGTCGTCCAGCACTTCCACGAGAAGCTCCTCCCCTACCAGCGGGGTGATGTCCGTGTTCCACTCCGTCAGCCTTTTACGACTGAGATGGAGAGAGAGACAGAGAGAGAGAGGGAGGGAGGGTGAATGAAAGAGAGAGAGAGAGAGAGAGACGGATGGGATGACTTTCAGAATTAACCATACAACACAACATACATGAGATTTTATAACTCCTAGGCGGAAACAGACCAAAAGAAAATCACTCAAGATACCTGATAAAGGGGCCACTGAGGCAGCGAGAATATCGCTAACACCACCAGCACACATAACCCACTCAACTAATCCAGTTCCTTCAAAGCTATAGCCTGTCCTACTCCTCCTCACTGTAAGCTGCACCCCGTGCCACTTCCTGTAAATGATATACCACCAAGTTTTCTAACCATTTCCAGTAGTAACATCCACTTGACGCACGTCTTTTTACTTCACGTCATGTCTACGGTGTGTAAGCGCAGTGCACTCGTGTTTTTGAGCCAGAATGCGGTCATTTGTTGCGCGTTTTGGGACTGAGTCATACGTTAAAATCAGTTCAACCAAAGGGAAGATGCGCCAGTTTTCAATGTCAATTTCAGAGCAAGCGACCAATCACTATAGAGAATGGGCGGGACTTATATGTCCATTGGTCCACTTTCATAAACAGTAAAAATGGAGCTGCCGGGTTAGCTCACTCGGTTAAGGTGCCGCATTTGCAGAGCAATAGTGACCACCACGGCGCAGGTTCGATCCCCAGTCGTACCATCCTGCAGTAGTCGGCAGCTTTTTCAGGGCAGCGCACGATTGGCTATAGCGTTGTGGGTATGCAAATTGGGAAGGGACTGTCGGGAACGGTTATTAAAAATAGTTGCTTTGTTTGTTGTTCAAGCGCCTCCTGTTGGCCAGCCAGGCGCGCCTCAGTGAGAGAGACTCTAAGCTTGCTCCTGTTCAGGTATCCTCCGCCCTCGTTCTGAACTTGCGAAAGTTTCGACCAACTGCAGGGGCTGACAGGCGCGTGCTTCGGAGGAGAGCCGCGAACTAACTCTCTCCTGACCTGGCAACAAGGAGTCGCATACGAGCAAGCCTTATACACAGTTCTTGAATTGGGCATTCCAGATTCGGGTGGGACTGGAGATACCAAATTTATTTTATTAAAAAAAAAATAATAAATTTTTTTGAAATAAACAGTAAAAATGAAAATGTCACAATATTGCCCGTAGTCAGCAAAGCTATTGGTTGTTGTCATAGCAATGTTAACACGTCTATTTTTCTCCTTTCTCATTAAAAAAAATGTGCGTGTTGTGTTATGTATTGGTGTTTCTAACAATAGCATGTCTCCTGTGTGCACCCGGCCAAAGAAATTCCACATCATTTGCATGGTTTAACCACCATATTTACTATCACTTGTGCTTTGTAGATTCACACACAAGAAAACCATCAATATCCTACTCTGTGAATCTGAGTCGGAAAGACACAGGCTCACCAGTGACATACAATTATCATTGAACAGAGATAAAACTCCCGAGAAGTCAAGATCAATTCTCACCAAAATCTCTTTATTAGTGATGCACCGATACCAATACTGATCTCTGATCAGGTATCGGTGACATCTGGTATCGAGCACCATTACTTAATAAATAACAATTCAGTACATTTATATCCATGTATTTGTTACATTTTGTTTTACCATGTTGGAAAAGCAATGTTTAAGTCAACCCTGATGTTGCCCAACACATAACAGAATGATCCCAGTCAGCGATCTGGTTTTGCTGCTGCCCGCGCTTTTAGTCTACTTTCATTATTTTATCGTTATTTTAGCGTTTTATCGTTATCTTTTATTTTGTTATATCGTTTACTTTTATTCTTTTATCGTTATTTTGTGTTTTTTTCGTTTTGAATTTTATTACTTTAACTTTTATTATTATTTTTTTTTAACTTGTTTTATAATTTTATTTGTTTTATTTTATTTGCTTTTGTTATTTTATTATTATTTAAGTTTTATTTATTGCATCGCCTGGCTGGTTGCTTAAAGCCCAGCAGGCTAAAATAAAAATAAAAAATACGTCTCCACTCACCTCCCCGCCGGGCTGTGGAAGCTGCGTTCGCCTCTCGCAAATAATGGCGGAGCTGGAGGGAAGAATTTCAATCCTTTACCAGATTAAGGAAGATGAGCAGCTCATCGATTCCCTGGTTGCTCCAGCTCTCGCTGCTGCGAGTGCCGCCACCACGGCTGAACGTGACTCCCTGGCTTTCCCCACTGAAGCCGCACCGACCCGAGTGGAGGATCCCTGGATCCAACTGGGAGCGAGACCCAGGGCCATAGTCAGCTCCACACCTAACCCGGCGGAGCTCTGGGTCGGATCGCGCGGCGGGAGGCGTTCGTCTCGTGTGCTGCCTGTCTGGGACCTGCAGCTGGAGAACAGATTTTCCGTGCTGGCTGAGGAGGAAGCGACATCTCCCTCCTCCCCTGTAAGTCCAGCTGCTCCTCGGCCGCCGGCGGTGTCGAGAGAGGCAATTCGCCCCCCATGTCCAGCCTTGTTGATGCGTTGCTGAGGAGGCCTTCGCCCTGCCCTGAAGTAGAGGTCCTGCGACGGCGTTCGCTCAGCCCTGATGCCGCTGCCTTGCCGCAGTGTCCGCCTGCACGGTCACTCGACCCGGGCTTGCCACCGCCTCGTCCTCTCTTCTCCCCGACTACTCTACTGGTGGGTGACTCCATAATCCGAAATATTCGCTTCTTTAAATGTAGCGACCCGCTGCTTCCCAGGAGCAACAGTTAAGGATATCCTGGGTAAGTTACCTGGGCTACTCTCCTCACTCCCGTCCACCGTCAAGCGGATAATAGTTCATGTTGGGACTAATGATACTAACAAGAGGGAGTCGGAACGTACAAAAACGATTTTAACCTCCTTTTTAACTTTATAAAAAGCTGTGGAAAATCAGTTTTTATTTCCGGGCCTATCCCTACTTTTGAGTGCGGCAGTGGCCGTTTCAGCAGACTGCTTAGCCTGCACACTTGGCTTCAGTATGCTACTAGTACTCATAGCTTTGGTTTTATTGACAATTTTAACCTGTTTTGGAACCGTGCACCCTTTTTTAAAACGGACGGGTTTCATCCCAGCAAATGGGGCAGCCAAATGCTATCGGCCAACATTCACCATGCTGCGTTGTGCTTCCCACGGGACTGACTGTTTACTTCCTGCGCACACTGGCCGGAACTTCCTTCCTCTTCTTCCGTTGTAGTTCATTGTCAGCCTGCTGTCTCCCACAAGAGCTCCCCCCAACGTCCAGCCGCCGTCTCATTTTCTAATGGACTTGGTCCTTCTGTTGACTTTTTAAACATCCCGATCAGATGTAGTGAGGGTGTAAAATTTTCTGGGGCGACAAGCACTATTGCGCACCCAATCGCAAAAATTACTTCTACGTGCCTGCCAAGGCAGAAATTTAGACCAAGTGGTGTCTCGGTACCAAACCTGACACAAATCAATATTCAGACCCTTGGTATTATTTTAACGGTCCCTCCTGCAGTTTTAACACCTGTAGCTTTTCAATCCTGTAAGTGTGGGTTGGGTCTACTGTGTCTTAATGTATGGAGTCTGTTATCAAAAATGGATTGTGTTAGGGCTCTGGTTCTGCAATGTAATCCTGATGTATTTCTTGTCACTGAATCTTGGTTGAATGATTCTGTGTCGGACCATGATATAGCAGTGGTTGGTTATAATGTTTTTAGGTGTGACAGGATTAAGAGAGGGGGAGGGGTACTGATGTTTGTAAAATCCTCTCTCACTGTGAATGTTTTATTATCATCCTCTATTCCAGAGCAGTTTGAGTGTCTAATTATAAAAATTGGTTTGGGTTGTGCAAGTTTTACTAGCAGGAGTGTATCGCCCACCAAGCGCTCTTTCATCCTCCATAATCAATCTCTCTAATATCTTGTCCACTTACGCTCACACTGAATTACTGGTTGCTGGTGATCTCAATATAGATTGGTTATCACCGTCCTCAAACCATTTTAAAGAGGTCTGCGACGGCCTGACTCTCACGCAACTTATTTCGGAGCCTACACGACCTAATTTTAAAGATTTATCCCGGTCAACTTTGATTGATCTGATTTCAACAAATAGACCCCACAAGTATGCCCTGAGTGGCGTCTTTCCTTTGGATTTTAGTGATCATTGCCCAGTAGCATGTATTAGAGACATGCTAGTTATAAAGGCTCCTCCATGTTTTATTACTAAAAGCAATTTTAAACATTTCTGTGAACAGGCCTTCCTGCATGATATTTTCTGGAGGGATTTAAGCTCTGCGGGTTTTATTCCAGACCCTGACCTAGCACTGGCTCACTTTATTACCGTGTTTAATCGTGCTGTGGATAAGCATGCTCCGGTGAAGAGACTTAGGGTTAAGAATAGAAGAAACCCTTGGTTTTCGAATGCCTTATCCCCTGAACTACGCTTCAGGGATGAAGCATGGGGTAAAGCTAGGGAAACCCAGGCACTCTCTGACTGGCAGGTTTTTAGAAAATTAAGAAATAATTGCTGCTCACTGATTAAAAAGGCGAAATCTGATTATTTTATTTCATCACAGGCCAAAAGTTAGGGTAATCCTGCAAAACTTTGGAAAATTGTGAAGTCCCTGAATTGTTATCCATCTTCATCTATTCCACACTCTATCCACACTGATTCTGGTCCTATAACTGATAAACACAAAATCTGCGATCTTTTCAACCAACATTTTATAGTGGCCAGAAACCTTTTTGAAAATATAATTAATCAGCCCTCTACAGGGGATATGTCTGACCTCAGCACTAGTTCATTCACAAATTCTCCAAAACCTAGAGTATTGTTTTCATTTAGGGAATTTCAAGTGAATGAGGTCCTACAAGAATTGAAACGAATTGATGTAAATAATTCCACTGGAGAGGATCATCTAGTTCCGATTCTTTTGCGTTTAGCAGCCCCAATGATTGCGCATTCAATAGCTAATATTTTTAACTTCTCAGAATCGACGGGGACTATTCCCAGTGTATGGAAAGCTGCTCATGTTTTTCCATTATTTAAGGGTGGTGATCCCAGTTCAGTGAACAGCTACCGACCTATCTCAAAATTGCCTTGCCTGGCTAAGATTTTAGAATCTCTCATTAAGCAACAACTGTGCAGCTTTTTAACTTTCAACAACATTTTAACTTCACAACAATCTGGCTTCAGGCCTGGTCATAGCACCATCACAGCAGCTTCAGTGATTATAAATGATTTGATATCAGCTGTGGATAATAAACAAAAATGTGCTGCCCTATTTATTGATTTAGCAAAAGCTTTCCATACAGTAGACCATTTTATTTTATTAAAAAAGTTGTCCTCTATTGGTCTTGATTGTGATGCCTGCTTGTGGTTCCAGGACTATCACTCTAATAGAACACAAGCTATTATGCTTGGGGATGCGAAGTCTCAATTTTTAAAAGTGACGAAAGGCGTACCCCAAGGATCCATTCTTGGTCCAATTTTATACACAATTTATATTAATAATATTGCTCGTAATATTGCAAATTGCAAGGTTCATTTTTATGCAGATGACACTGTGTTGTACTCCTCTGCACCAACGTGTGCCCAGGCCCTTATCTACCTGCAATCGGCTTTTAATCTTATTCAACACGCTCTGGCAGATCTGAAACTAGTTTTAAATACAGATAAAACTAAGTTCATGTTTTTTTCTGCTCGGAATGCAATTATGCCAAATGATTCAATTTTCTCGGTGTCTGGTGCTAAAATTGAGCAAGTTCAGTCTTACAAGTATTTGGGTATCTGGCTGGATCATGATTTTTCCTTTAAGACTCATGTGTCTAACTTGTCCAAGAAAATCATAACAAAAATTGGGTTTCTCTACAGAAACAGGTCTTGTTTTTCTTTAGACAGTAGGAAGAGGATTGTCCAGGCAAAAATCTTGCCTTTATTTGACTATGGGGATATCCTTTACATGCATGCCTCTGACAGTACTCTAAGACCTCTGGACGCTATTTATCACAGCGTTCTGCGTTTCATCACTGGAGATTGTTTCCGCACTCATCACTGTGTGTTTTATAGTTCTGTTGGGTGGTTTTCCCTTTATTTTAGAAGGAAGCTACATTGTATTTTATTTATTTATAAAGCATTGCTTGGCAAACTTCCTTCATATCTTACTAGGCTGTTGTCCTTCAAAATCCGAAGCCAGCATGTTAGATCGCAAGGGTGGATTTTGTGAAGAGTCACCCAGGACTAGGACAAATTTGGGCTGTTCTGCTTTTCGCTCATTTGCACCTTACGTCTGGAATAGATGCCAAGACTCTCTGAAGCTTGACTGTCTCATTCCCTATGAATCCTTCAAGAATCGACTGTGGGAGATGTTACTTGAGGAGGCCAGATGTACTTGCCTTTAGGTTTTAACCTTGAACTTGTTCTCTGTCCTTTGCACATGAATGTTTTACTTTTTTTTTAAATTTTAACTGTATTTTAAAGTTTGTTTTCCTTTATTCTGCAATTGATGTATGTAATTGTGTGAATTTTACTATGCTCTGTGTGTTAACCCACTTTGTAATTGTTTTATTGTATTCAGGGCTCCCCTGAAAAAGAGACCTCGGTCTCGGTGGGACTTCCCTGTAATAAAGGAAAATAATAATAATAATCCCTGTCTCTTTCGCACAGAGAGGTATACAGCTCATGAATTACCGACAGGTATCAGATCAATACTCAGTATTGGACAATCAACAAAGCCCCAAGTATCGGTACTGGTATCAGGACCAGTAAAATCGGTATCTGTGCATCTCTACTTTTGCAGCTCATGTAAGGCGGGCCCCATCGCTGTAGGAACTGAGCTGATGTTCATGAGGCGAAGCTGAGGAGGACTCACCCCTCCAGGAGACGGAAGACGGCACAGCACTCCTGGCTCAGACCCCGCACTTTGAGCGCTTTATCCAGGCTGTCATGAACAGTCTGCCCAGGTCGCACATTCACCTGGACGAACAAAACACAGCGCAAACATCAGATACACAACCCACGAAAAATCAGGCGTAAATGCTGAGATTCACTTTACGAGTCACTAGGCTAATAGTTTTTGGGACAGTATTGGACATTTTTTTTAACAACATACACAAGGTAATTCACGGAAACAAGAGCACTATATCTCTCAAACAAGGAAATCATTTAATACGGCTCCATCATCATTTCTTATTCCGACCATGGTTCGCATCTCATGGGAGATTCTCAGAATAGAGTGCTACTTCTTGGAGATTCTGACCATATATACTGCTTACTGGGAACTCTTACCACAGTACGCTGCTTGTTGGGGAGGTAGACCCGGATAGTACCGCCTCCACGGGGGGCGTCCTCTGGGCTGGTCTCCCCGGACGAGGAGCAGGAGGAAGAGGACATGGCGAGAGGCAAGTGGAAGGCTGTTCCGTCAGAGGAGCGGCAGGACAGCGACTTTCACTTTAGAACCGCAGAGTGAGACCTCACCTGAAACCTGCAGCACAGAGGAACCACACCTGAACCTGGAGCACAGACAGGCCTCACCTGAAACCTGCAGCACAGACAGGCCTCACCTGAAACCTGCAGCACAGACAAGGCCTAACCTGAAACCTACATCACAGACAGGTCTCACCAGAAACCTGCAGCACAGACTGGCCTCAGCTGAAACCTGTATCACAGACAGGCCTCATCAGAAACCTGCAGCACAGACAGGCCTCACCAGAACCCTGTATCACAGACAGGCCTCACCGGAAACCTGCAGCACAGACAGGCCCCATCGGAACCCTGTATCACAGACAGGCCTCACCTGAAACCTGCAGCACAGACAGGCCTCACCTGAACCCTGCAGCGCAGCCAGGCCTCACCTGAACCCTGCAGTGCAGCCAGGCCTCACCTGAACCCTGCAGCGCAGCCAGGCCTCACCTGAACCCTGCAGCACAGCCAGGACTCACCTGAACCCTGCAGCACAGACAGGCCTCACCTGAACCCTCTAGCACAGAACGGCCTCACCTGAAACCTGCAGCACAGACTGGCCTCAGCTGAAACCTGTATCACAGACAGGCCTCATCAGAAACCTGCAGCACAGACAGGCCTCACCTGAAACCTCCAGCACAGACAGGCCTCACCAGAAACCTGCAGCACAGACAGGCCTCACCTGAATCCTGTAGCACAGCCAGGCCTCACCTGAATCCTGTAGCACAGCCAGGCCTCACCTGAACCCTGCAGCACAGACAGGCCTCACCTGAACCCTGTAGCACAGAACGGCCTCACCTGAAACCTTCAGCACAGACAGGCCTCACCTGAAGCCTGCAGCACAGACAGGCCTCACCAGAACCCTGTATCACAGACAGGCCTCACCTGAAACCTGCAGCACAGACAGGCCTCATCAGATCCCTGTATCACAGACAGGCCTCACCTGAAACCTGCAGCACAGACAGGCCTCACCTGAAACCTGCAGCACAGACAGGCCTCACCTGAACCCTACAGCGCAGACAGGCCTCACCTGAACCCTGCAGCGCAGCCAGGCCTCACCTGAACCCTGCAGCACAGCCAGGCCTCACCTGAACCCTGCAGCACAGCCAGGCCTCACCTGAAACCTGCAGCACAGCCAGGCCTCACCTGAAACCTGCAGCACAGCCAGGCCTCACCTGAACCCTGCAGCACAGCCAGGACTCACCTGAACCCTGCAGCACAAACAGGTCTCACCTGAACCCCTGCAGCACAGAACAGGCCTCACCTGAAACCTGCAGCACAGACAGGCCTCACCTGAAACCTGCAGCACAGACAGGCCTCACCTGAACCCTACAGCGCAGACAGGCCTCACCTGAACCCTGCAGCGCAGCCAGGCCTCACCTGAACCCTGCAGCGCAGCCAGGCCTCACCTGAACCCTGCAGCGCAGCCAGGCCTCACCTGAACCCTGCAGCACAGCCAGGCCTCACCTGAACCCTGCAGCACAGCCAGGCCTCACCTGAACCCTGCAGCACAGCCAGGCCTCACCTGAACCCTGCAGCACAGCCAGGCCTCACCTGAAACCTGCAGCACAGCCAGGCCTCACCTGAAACCTGCAGCACAGCCAGGCCTCACCTGAACCCTGCAGCACAGCCAGGACTCACCTGAACCCTGCAGCACAAACAGGTCTCACCTGAACCCTGTAGCACAGAACGGCCTCACCTGAAACCTGCAGCACAGACAGGCCTCACCTGAAGCCTGCAGCACCGACAGGCCTCACCGGAAGCCTGGAGCACCGACAGGCCTCACCTGAAACCTGCAGCACAGACAGGCCTCCCCAGAACCCTGTATCACAGACAGGCCTCACCTGAAACCTGCAGCACAGACAGGCCTCACCTGAAACCTGCAGCACAGACAGGCCTCACCTGAAACCTACAGCACAGACAGGCCTCACCTGAAACCTACAGCACAGACAGGCCTCACCTGAAACCTACAGCACAGACAGGCCACACCAGAATTTTATCCAATCAAACGCCAGTTCACTAGACTGTGCCACGTTACTTGTGACATCAGTTGAACTCATTCCGTTCATGAAGGAGTTTGATTGGATAAAATTAGATTCCCCAAGTAAAAATGTCTGCCCCCTGATATTGAAGCCAATTTGAAGACGTGCTGGTTTAAAATGCGTCACACTGGATTATTACCAAATTACAAAACATTTACAAAAACTATGCATTTTAGACACTTCAAGAATTTTACTTTCCACTGAAATATACTTTACAGAGGTGAGGTCTCCTGTATCTTTACTCACAGCCTAAAAGATTTTGTAGACTGAGGATCTTGCTGATAGCACCTATAGGTTCTTTGACAATGCTCACGTCATTGAACTTCAGTCTGAATGAGAAAAGACCGAAGACCTCAGATAATACTGAGCCTGCTTGGTTTTACAGGAATGACAAGATGAGACAGAGTTTTAATACCACCATACACCAAAAAATGAGAATGAAGCAAGCGTCCCAACTCTAACAAAAGTCAATTTTAATCCCTCATTGGAAACTTGTCCGCAACAGTGAAATCGCTTAAATAGTCCTCTGATGTAAGGCCGGCATAAATGCAGTACAGGCGTATTCAAACTTCTTCATAAAAGGCCGGTGTGGTTGCAGACTTTTATTTCAGCTTTGCACAAAGACACCTGATACCCCTGATAAGAGCCTGCGGCAGCTGCTGAACAGAAAACAGGGGACACATCCCTTGAAACGGGTGATTATCGACCCGATTTCAATCACTGTTCTTGATTAACACGTTTTTCAACAATATGAATAGTCCATTGGCAGTTAAGTACACAGTTTCCTTTTTAATGAATGCAACAGTGAGTAAATAATTCAATAAAAATGTTTTATAAACTTGCCTTAACAGGTAACCCTTCATGAGAAAAAAACCGCGTTCACTTTTGTCATATCCTACGCATCATTCTTGCTCCAATGAAAACGAAGATTGAAATGTGCAAATTTTTGCGTCCAATTGACGCGTTTATTTCTCGTCTAAATGGTAACACCTGAGATAGGAGAGTTTAAGTATCTTTAATCACAGAAAATGATTGAAAACAGATCAAGACTAATTATCAGTTTAAAGACGTGTTTTATGCCCTCGCGCTCGCTGTCCATTAGCAAAGGCAGCAGCGACCAAAGAGCTTGATTAGTTCTATCACACAAGTAACTAACTCAGTACATTTACATGCACAATTAAGTCGAGCTACGGTAATAGCTCGAATAGGCCATTTAATCTGACTACTGTCCTAGTCGCAGTATACATAAACCATGGAGGTAATATAATAGAACTGGAGAGAGCAAGGAATTACCGCCCCTATTACTTTCAATGGGAGATGCTAGGCTAGCTACTTCAGCCCAGGAAGTACGGAATTGACCGACACCATCTATGAAAATGGCGTTCCATGGGTGCTTATTTCCGGCACCATTTCATGAAATTGCCAATCTGATTACACAGCACAAATGGCCACTAAAATGTGTTGTCTGAGCGGAATGGCGAATGAGTTCGAGGGGAAATGGCAAGCAACGCTGTTAATCCGGAACGCGCACGCACTATACACTCATTGGCTGAAATGCCGCAGTCAGAGCAACAGCTGGACAACCAAACTCGTGCACGAGCTGTCATCAAGCTCTAAGTAGCAGTTCTTAATTTACAGGCCCTCTTGAAAACATCCAACAGTTGCGTCAGACAAAGAGCAAAATAATGAAGGATTACCGAATACATTTTCTTTTGTTTTCGCTTTATTTGGCAAGAAAAAAATGCGCACTTTTCAATTAGTGTCTATGGAGCTGCCGCGTCTTTGGCCACAAAATTGCATCCTTGGGAAACGCGGACGCAGGAAGCTAACATGCTAACTGGCTGAAGCAAAGGTACTTACTCGTTCTCTCTGGTTCTATTATATATCTCTATGACATAAAGGTGAAGATAACCGATTTATTGACCGAAGCGGAGACGGACATGCGATATGCCCCCTTTCGTCTTGTTCGTGTTGGACCGTTTTCTGGTTGACCCATTACGTCACAGACCAAACAATCGAAAAACAAGTTAACTGGCAGCAAACTGGCAATATGTCGAATTACAGCTCTGTAAGTTTCATACGGGCTGTACGTTATGCTTTCCGTACAACTGAGATGCACGCTATCCCCGGTGGTTATGGTGTTAGCCGAAGCTTGGCCGCATGCCGCTATGATCTACTTTGTGCCCTCCCTGCCTCCTCGGACTGCGTGTCCCTAAAGCGTAGTGTCTGAGTTAGCAACAAACATAGTTCGGCCATTCACAGTCTGTGGTTCCAACTATGTTAAGCATCTGTGCTTTCGAGAAACACATCTCCGGGCTTCCAGCGCATGATGGATGCAGGTCAGGAGTAAAGACAAGTGGGAGAGAGTCGTTTGAGTTTTCCACTGGCAAGTGGAAGGAAAATTTTCCAGATGATGCGCAAGTCATTCAATAAGTTATGTGGATTAATGGAAGAAGTCATGAGCCCCCAAGGCGTGACTGTGCAAGCACAAATACCCTTGCAGACGAGGATTGTTACTGTTCTTTCCAAACCAGCCAGTTGGGCAGAGCACAAAATTGCTGCTTATCAGTTTGGTGCTAACAATTCCACAAGACATCCGGGTCACAGCCCTGCGTGATGAACTGGAGCATGCGCAGAGCGTATAGTCCACTTCAGTTCGATTCAAGCACACAAGGAGGAATAATGTAACCGCATTCTCTGTGTTAGTCCGACAATGAGAAATTCGATTAAGTGCGATTCCAGTCGGACTAACATGTTTGCACGCATTTTAAAAGTCCAGTTATAGTCGGACTACCGAAATAATTCGATTTTTTTTTTCTAACGTCTTGGAAACGCACTCACTGATTGGACACGCACACCGGCCCTCTCTAAATCAGGTTGAAAACTCCTGCATTAGCATTTTTCATCTGGCTGCACCAAAACGTCGCTTCACTGGGTTTGTAAGTCACAACTCGGTTAGTTTAAGGAGAATAAATATTCAACTGCACATTTGTAAATAGGCTTATCAAAGCAAGACTTGCTCAATCATCGAAGATATTGTCAAGGTACACATTTGATAATCTCTTCTTTACGCAACTGCTTTGCTACATAAAGGTATTATCAATGAAACCGTGCATAATAAGAACAAAACATAAAAGTTTCATAGCAGCCAACAAACACGATATCAAAACCATGAAACTGCAGCACAAAACATACATGCAAGTGGCCTAAGGGAAGTGAATTTCAGTTTTTAATAGATTGCACACGGGAAACAAGCAACTTGTCAGCTATTATTCGGTTTTGACCCGCTAATCTCCAACGTCAAAACATTTTTTAAGGGAAACCCATTTTGTCAGCAGCTAGTTTCACTACAGTACTATTCACGTTTGCTAGTCGCAGAGGCAATTAGACAGGCTAACGAATTCGGCGATGGCAACTTCAATCAAATTAAAGTTCACCAGCTGGCCACTAGTGCGGCATTTCAGATCTAACGTTAAACTACTAGTCATTATGCAATAGTGCTGAACTAATTGTCGTTGAAAAAGGCGTAACAACAATGTATTTAACTTCCGAAAATACACCGTGTTGAAGCATTCAGATAACTAGCAAATACACCAGGTCAGAAGTGTCCATTCGTGGCACACGAGTGAAAAACCATTTTCAGCCAATTCTGCGGATTTCTGCTCCGCTGAACTGGTTGTGGACTCGGCTCACTCAAGTTTACTTACTAAGCTACGTAAATATTGCTAGCCGTGCAAGCTAATGTTATCAACGTAAACACAACTAGCTAGCGAGTTAGCCAATTTTATAAACTGAATAGCCGTCTGGCAATTCCAGCATCGTGGACAAGCGTTAAATTTGGGCGCTCATCCTGTTAAAGAACAAGCAGCTAAAGAAAATACTTTCTCAACACCAACAATTATTGAACCCGTGAATTTTGTGACCGCTTGAGGCTATAGTGTGCTAACACAGAATAGATGTGACGTTAATGCTAGCAAACGTGACTTAAGCCGCTTTCACACTGGACGCGAAGCGTGTATTCGCGTCTTTGCATTGACTTTGAATGTAATCTGTCGTGCGAAAAATTCGTTTCGCGTCCGGGGTGAAAGCAGCTTAAAACAGAAACAGCCCATCGATGTGTCACAGCAGTTGAAGCTGTGATGCATAGCATTAGCTGCTTGTTAGCACGTAGCATTAGCGCGCTATGCTAACGTAGACGCTACAGTTTTCCACGGAAAGGGATTATCGCCGTTAGCCAATGCTAACTCACGTTAGAATTCTTCTACATCAGCTAGCTAAGTGGCTAGCTTAACCGATTGCCTTCCTTTGTATGAAACATACCAACATTTGAGAAATAAGCGCTCGAACGGATCCGAAAACATGCCAAAATACGGGGCACTTAAGTAACTTTAAAAATTGTCACTGTCAAGGTATGTTGTTCGCAATGTGAGCTCCTACCTGAGGAAGACATCTTGAATTCTCAATCTGAACAGCCAGACAAGACTCGACTCTTCTATTCCGCCGCCTGATTGGTGCAGCCGAACCAGTTGGTCTGTGATTGGTGCAATCGCACAGAAGGCATCTCGGCTTAGTGCTGTTCCAGAGTACGATTTTGTCATTGGTGTTTAAATGGTAAGGACTCGTAAAGGACGGGTGAGGTTATCTTGATATTGATGATGTCAACTCGATTGCACGCCGACATAAACTGGGCAGTGGAAATCAGAGCAAGGTAAACCCTCAGAACTTATTTTTTTTCCCCCTCAGCGCTCAGTTTAATTTACTGAATTACGCCACTCAAACAGGGTCAAGTGGCTTCATTTGAGATTTCAATTTTATCTCTTTCTTAAGTTTGTTCAAATGTCAATATGTTGTTTCAGACAATTACTGTCGCGCAGCTGAGTATGTGTGTGTGTGTGTGTGTGTGTGAGAGAGATGTACTTCTACACATTTTTGTAAAATAAGCATACAGATATGGATGGTTGCCAGTGCTTTAAATTGTAGGCCATGACAGAAATAATCCCATGATCATCAATAATTTCACACACATTAACAAGCAATTCAGCTGTGGGTGACATTAAAATTATGGTGTACAATTTTCACTTTTCCTTGATTTAACTGGTGACCAGGTGTCTGCTGACTCATTTTCTATCAATCACAAAATTTGGGGCACTATCCTATGAAGTAAATTGATCTTTTTTTTTTTTTTACTCCAGTCTTTTTATTGTGGTTATTAAAGAGGTTTGACCGCTTAGCTATCATCAAAGACTGAGTACTGAAATGCAATTTAAGTCTGTCCGAACTGTTCTCTGATACTGTAGGTCAGAGCCTGCATGTCATGCTCTGGGGACGGGGACTAATATTCCCTCTGCAGTTTGGAAACCAGTGGTTATCGATGGTATTGCAGCATATTAGACATTAGGTGCTGAGAACTACTATGGATATGTCCCCATTGAACTTATCTTTAAACCAGTGGTTCTCAAACTCAGTCCTGACGGCCCACTGTGTATTCTGGTTTTTGTTCTGACCACAATTGCAACTGTAGAATGTAAAAAAAACTGATAATTTGTCTTAATTAGCTGAATTCCATGTTTAGAGCAGTTATTTACCATCTTAAGCCACATTTTGATGGACATATCGATTGTGCCATGAAGAATAAAAAACTTTTAACATATTGTGCTTATTTTTCTATATTGTGAGGATTTTTGGGTAAAAACATTTCTATTTCATCCCTCCTGACCGCCAGAGGCGGTGCTTTAAGCACTGAATATTCCTCTTCGCGCATGCGCAGGTCGAGTATGTATACCAACAAAGTCACCCCTGACCCCTGAATGACCCGGGAGAGGCTATATCTTCCGGTGTCATCAGAGGATCTGTTCCTTTTCCTTTTCATCTTCTCGCCTCGCAAGTCTGCTATACTTATAGCTTCAGCATAGCTATTTCATTCATCTATCAATCTCGAGCTGTCGCCTGTAGCCTTGTGACCATACGTTGGTCGGAGCCGCGGATTCCACCCTTCAGAGGCTGCGACGGGTTATCCCTCGCCACAGAGGGATCGGAGCATTCACCTTAATTGCAAGTGTTTGCTTCTTTCGACATTGGAGTTGACGGCGACTTTGTGGTTGGTGAAGGCAGTGTTCTCGCTCCCACTCCCAGCATAAGGTATGTCACTTTCCAACTTCTTTAAGTTTGCTAAGTTGGTAGTGGTGTTTTCTTTCAAGCTGACTTGGTGCTCCAACGTGACTAGTGTTGGTGAAGGCTGTTTTCGCTCCCGCTCCCAGCATATGGTGCGTTGTTTCCCAACTTCCCTGAGTTCGCTAAGTTGGTGGTAGTGCTCTCGCTCTAGCTGACTTAATGCTCTTACTTGACTTGTGTTGGTGAAGGCTGCGTTCTTGCTCCCAGCATAAGGTGCGTTATTCTCAACTTTATTGAGTACGCTTAATTAACTTGGTGTTAGTGAAGGCTGTGTTATCGCCCCCGCTCCCAACATTGGTACAACGTTTTGATGGCTGCTGTATATTAGCTTTGCTGGTAACAAGGCGTGTTCGCTGTTCTAACCTAGCACGGCTCACCTGCAGTTTTGACGGTGCTTTTGCTGAGTTTACCGCATTGTTCGTTCCTGTGGTATTTTTCTTTGGTTTTGAGTGTCAACTATGAAAAGTGGTCACTGCTGTGCTGCCTGTTTGGCTGCTCTTCAGCCTAATGATGGCCATGATCTTTGCTCCTCTTGTCTTGGTCTTGAGCATTTGAGGGAGGGTCTTTCTGACAACCCTTGCATGAATTGCAGTTATATGCCTCGAGCATTAAGAGCTGCTAGGCTGGCCGAGGTGGAGCACACTACGGGTATGGGTGACCCCTCCCCGTTGGATGAGCTGCCTCAGACCCGACCTGGCCGCTCTAAGCATCGGGCTGTATCTGCTGCTGCGGCTGCTGCCGCCCCCTCCAAGAAGAGGGCCAAGTCTGGGAGTGGGCTCTCATCTGGGATGGATCAGCTATCCGCTGAATTGGCCCAGATAAAAAGTCTCCTCATGACCTGCCATTCTGGGGTTCATGTAGAGAATGCAGTGACACCAATCCCAGCTATGGTTAATCCGGTGCCAGAGGAGGACACACTCTCTATGGCGGCTTCGGCCATTTTCTTTGACTATGAGAGAGAGGACACCCCCCAAGCCTCAGAGCTGGGCTCTCGCTCAGCCCTGGGCCCCCGTTCCTGGGCTGTGAGCTCCCATAGCAATTCTGAGGACATCTCCATGCAAGCTATTATTCGCATGGCCCTGGCTCGCCTGTAGTTGGATGTACCACAGCAGTTGGAACCAGCGAATACTAGCGCCTTTTTCAGGCGCAGGCCTGCCTCTGCTACCTTTACTGTGCCTCCCTCAGAGGATTACCTGAGAGAGCTGCAGGCATGCTGGAGAGACACTAGAGCTCGTTCCCATCTTACTTCCGATGGTCGAGCTCTGGCAGCCATGCAAGATGCAGTGAGGGTGGGCCTTGATCACGTGCCGGCTATTGAACCTACCATTGCGTCTCTTATTGTCTCACCTGATGAAACTCTGAGACGGGATGCCAGGTGCCCTCGACCTCAGTTCCAGATCACTGATGACCTTCTCACCAGGGCTTATGATGCAGGGGCACAGGCAGGTCGGATTGGGAACTCCCTGTCTCACCTCATGTTTGACCTCTCTGTTTCTCTGCAAGAGGGCGGGGTAGATCCTACCATCATCAGCCTCAGTGATGCGTCATTGCAGGCCTTTGCCTTCATGTCAAGGGAGCTTGGGCGTTTGCTCTCCCTTTTGGTCCAGACTCGTCGTCAGGTTTGGATGGCTCAGTCTCCCCTGACGGAGGCGTGTAGAGAACGATCTGTAGCATCCCGGTGGAGCCGGGAGAACTTTTTGGTTCTGCTGCTCTGGAAGCCCTTGAGTGGTCTGTTCAGGCTAGACAGACTAGGCTGCAGCTCTCCAGTCTTCATAGCAAATGCCTCCCTCCAACACCCAAATCCGCGCCCCACCACGGGCTCAGTCCACTGGGCGCCAGGTGCCTCAGCGCCCTGCTCAGAGGCCAGGCCGCGGTTTTCGTGGTTCCGCCTTCGGGCAACCTTGCACTTTTGATCAGTTTCGACGCCGCCCCAGGGCCCCCAAGGGCCGGGGTGCTAGAGACTGAGGCCTTGGGGCTGGCTGTCGGTTATTTCTCTCAGGAGCTGCTCAAACTCCAGACCCTTGGGTGATTTCCACCTTAACCCAGGGGTACAATCTTCAATTCCGACGCCTGCCACCAACCTTCGGTGAGGTCAAGGTGACCACCATCAGGGACCTGGCAAAAGCTCTTGCACTGGATCAGGAGCCATCCACCCTCCTGACCAAAGCTGCGATCGAGCCTGTAGAGCCCCTGTCACACCCCAGGGGGTTCTACTCAACATACTTCCTAGTGAAGAAAAAGACTGGCAGATTCCGGCCAATTCTAGATTTGAAGGGACTCAACAAGTTCCTCAAGGTCTTGCCTTTTCACATGCTAAGGACTGCGGATGTCCTTCGGGCAGTTGCAGGGGGGGAATGATTCACATCCATTGACTTGAAAGACGCCTATTTTCAAATGCCGATTGCGCCTCGCACAGGCAGTTCCTGCGTTTTGCCTACAGAGGTCGTCACTATCAGTTCAGGGTGCTTCCATTCGGACTTTCCCTCTACCCGTGAGTGTTCACCAGATGCATGGCGGCAGCTCTTTCACCCCTGCAGTCTCAGGGCATAAAGATCATGCCGTACCTGGATGATTGGCTAATTTGTGCTAAATTCAAGCCGAAGACACGGCCCGTGTTCTGGCACATGTGACCCGCTTGGGTCTAAGGGTGAACTGGGACAAGAGTTGCTTGCACCCTTCCCAGTCAACAACCTTCATAGGTGTGACCCTGGACACAACCTCTATTAGGGCCTGTCCATCCCCCCAGTGTGTGGACGACATCCTACACCTCCTCCCCCTTTTCTGAAGAGGGAGGTTGCTGCCCTACATCATTTTCCTCCGTCTCTTGGGAAAACTGACAGCGGCTTCTGCCGTTGTTCCCTTAGGTCTGCTGTCACTGCACCCCATGCAGAGGTGGCTCAACAGTTTTCACCTGGATGTCCGGTGGCACAGACACAGGAAGCTCTGGGAGTCTCCGCTTTGCCTTGTCACCCTGGCCCCATGGAGGGAGAGGTTCTGCATCGTGGCAGGTGTCCCTTTAGGTGCAGTGCCATCCCATTGGGAGACTGTCACAACAGATGCCTTCCCCTCAGGGTGGGGTGCTGTGTGGCAGGGCAGGACAGTTCAGGGTCTGTGGTCTACACAGGAGCGCGGAAAGCACATCAACGTGCTGGAGCTACAGGCTGTGCACAGGGCTCTCAAGCACTTCCTGCCATACCTGAGAGGGAAGCATGTTCTCATATGGACGGACAAAAACCCTGCTGTTTTTCACATAAATCATCAGGGAGGCACAAAATCCCGGCGGTTGCTCCAAGTGTCTCGGGACCTCCTGACGTGGGCTGCCCCCTGCCTGACCAGCCTGCGGGCGATGTACTTACCGGGGGAATGGAAACAGGTCGCAGATTTTTTTTCCTGTCACAAGCCCCCTCCAGGGAAGTGGTGCCTTCACCCAGAGGTGGTGCACACCATCTGGAGCCTCTCTGGCAAGGCAGATGTAGACCTGTTTGCCAAGAAAGCATCGGCTTACTGCCCCCTTTGGTTCTCTTTCCCCGAGATGACCAGCCCTCTGGGTCAGGATGCACTGGCTCATTCCTGGCCTGAGGGTCTCCTCTATGCTTTCCCGCCCCTTCCTCTAATCTTTCCAATGGTTCAGGGGGTCCTCCAAGAAGGCCACAGAGTTCTGCTGGTGGCTGACGTTTGGCCAGCAAGGACATGGTTCCCCCTGCTTTGCAGTCTCTGCCGCAGCCCACCCTGGCACCTCCCCGACAGGAAAGACCTCCTGTCTCAGCTGGGGGGTCGAATCTGGCATCCCAGTCCTCACTGCCTCCAACTGTGGGTTTGGCCACTCAAAGGCCCGGAATGCTCCTGAGCAGCTGCGCAGCATCTGTCAGGCACACTATCATGCATGCCAGGGCACCATCCACTTGTTCCCAGTATGAAAACCGGCGGAAGCTGTTTTCGGACTGGTGTGCGGCCCGGAATGAGGACCCAATGCATTGCTCAGTGCCTGTGATCCTCGAGTTTCTCCAATCCCTCCTGGACAAAGGTAGGTCTCCCGCTACGCTGAGAGTGTATGTGGCTGTGATTTCGTGTGGGCATGGCAAGGTTGACAATGGTGCGGTAGGGTGCCACAACTTAATATCCCTCTTCTTGAGGGGAGCCCGGAGGTTGCATCCCTCGAGGGCCCCAAGGGCTCCTGCATGGGACCTGCCCCTGGTGTTGGATGCTCTGTGCCAGCCTCATTTTGAGCCCTTGGCACAGGCAGAGCTAAAGTGGCTGTCTTCGAAGACTGCATTTCTCCTGGCTATCACTTCTGCAAAGCGTGTCGATGAGCTGCACGCGTTGTCTGTCAGTAATTCTTGTTTAGTGTGGACCTCAGATGGGTCAGCTGTCACTCTATGGCCGAATACAGCGTTCCTTCCAAAAGTGCTCTCACGCTCATACATCAACCAGCCTATTAAACTTGCACAATTTGACCCCCCACCAGGAGATCGGGATGGGAAGCCTGAACTGTTGTGCCGGGTGCCGGCCCTGAGAACGTATATTGCGGCTACAGCAAGAATACGGCCATCAGAGCAGCTGTTTGTGTGCGCTGATGGACCTAAGAAAGGTCGCGCTCTTTCCAAACAGCGCTTTTCCCATTGGATTGTGGATGCTATTTGCCACGCACATGAGATGAGTGGCCACCCAATGCCATCTGGTGTGAAGTACCACTCTACTAGGAGTGTTTCCGCATTATGGGCAGCTCTGAGAGGAGTGCCTCTGGAGGACATCTGTGCCGAGGCCTCGTTGGCGTCTTTGAATACATTCTCCAGGTTCTACAGTGTTAATGTGGCCACTCCCCAACCACTGGGGGTGGTCCTCTTACCACAATCCTCTGGTTCTACCCAATGAGGTGGGTACTCAGGATTCCTCGTGACTTTTTTTGGTATTAGTCATCCAGTGCTTAAAACACTGCCTCTGACGGTCAGGAGGGATGAAATAGAACGAAAGTTAGGGATGCAACTACAGTTCTATGAATCTTGGATGACCGTCAGAGCGCTCAGTCACTCAGAATCCTCGTGTGCTCGCGAGAAGATTCAGTAGGAACAGATCCTCTGATGACACCAGACGATATAGCCTTTCCCGGGTCATTCAGGGGTCACAGGTGATTTTGTTGGTATACATACTCGCCCTGCGCATGCGCAAAGCAGAATATTCAGTGCTTAAAGCACCATCTCTGGCGGTCATCCAGGATTCATAGAACCGTAGTTACATCCGTAACTTTCGTTTTAAACAGATCAAATAAGACTCTGAAAAAAATCAGTAAGTTCCAAATTAGGTTGCTGATCTCAGATGTTAAGAGTTCTTTCAAAGTAATTTGCCTGAACTTAATAAAATGAACATGACAGAACAGGTTTGAATCTATTGTTTGCCAAATAAATTGTTAGTTTTTGCAACTATGTGTCAACAGTTTCACCAATGTGAAACCTATTGATTGTTTATATTGATTAAATGTTTGGTTAAATTGTTTCCTTCTGCCATTATTTATACTAGTTTCTAATATATCTCAATGTGGATTTGACATTTTTATTCTTCATGGCAGGCATAGATTTGTCAAATGTGGCTTGAGAGGATAAGTAACTGCTCAAAACATAAATGCACCTAATTAAGACAAACCAACAGCTTGCTAAAATCCTAAGATTGCAATTGTGGTTGGAGCAAAAACCAGCATGCACAATGGGGCGCCAGGATGGAGTTTGAGAACTACTGCAACTACGGGTGCATCTGGAACAGGTGGCACCTACTTCTACTGACCTACTTCAGGTCAGAAAACCTCTAGATCTACTTCAGATCGGAGACATACCTGCTACTGGTAACCTGTAAGCCAGTACCACCTGTTTCAGGGTCTGGCCATCGGTGACTAAACCGTCAACCCCACTAGTCACCTCCAACTAGACTAGTGAGGAGGGTGGCTGGACACCCTGTTGGAACTAAAAACAAAATCCATCTTAAGGGTGCCGGCTGAGGAAGCCAAGGGCAGCCATCCAGCAATGCAGAAGGATCTTTAGTTGGCCACCCACTGCATTACTTAATGGCCATGTTTGTTCATATGAGAGATACAAATTGTAGAAGGAAACCGGCATCCGATGGTGGGACCCATAGGCCAGAAGAGGCGTCAATAGCTACTGGGGAAGAGGTGCATGCAGATCCGGCTGTAATGACGCAGGGAATGCTGCCGACAATCCTCAGCACGAAAGGACCCACATAAACCTGAGAAAATCGAGAACCTTTGGAACCTGGAATGCACAAGGCTTGAATGCTGGCAAATTGGAGTTTGTTCTCAACCGGATGGAGGAGCAACACATCAACATACTGGGTGTATCAGAGACATGGTGGTTAGCCCAGGGCCGTTTCACAGCTGAAAATGGTCACACAGTTGTGTACTCTGGAAAGGACAGCGGTGAAAGAAAACATGGAGTTGGAATCAAAAGTACTGCCGAATCTTTCATGGGATTCAACCCAGTCAGTGACAGAATTATCACACTCAGGTTGCAAGGTCACCCCCTTAACATCACTGTAGTCCAGGTTTATGCACCAACATCAACTGCGTCCGAACAGGAAATGGAAGACTTCTATGGACAGCTTCAGGACACGCTGGACAGTATACCCAATAAGGACATGCTTTTGGTCATTGGTGACTGGAATGCCAAGGTAGGAAAATGTAACACCAAGTCCAAGATTATTGGGAAATTCGGTTTAGGAGAGAGAAACGAAAGCGGAGACTGCTTGGAAGACTTCTGTCAGGCAAATGATTTGATCATTGGGAATACATTCTTTCAACATCACCCGCGCAGACTATGGACGTGGAGAAGCCCCGGAAATCTTGTTAAGAACCAGATTGACTACATCCTGATTAAAAGAAGGTGGCGTTCTTCATTGCTAAATGTACGTACAAGACCAAGCGCTGATTGTGGCAGTGATCATCAGTTGATAGTTGCATATATGAAGTTGAAGCTCAAGGCAAAGAAAAGGGAAACACCACCAGTAAGATATGACATTGAGGAAATACAGACCAATATTCAGTTCTTGTGAGAAATAAGTTTCAAGTGCTGCTAAAGGAGATTGATGAAGATCAGACACCAAATGAACTTTGGGATGTGATGAAAGAAGCTGTTCTGTCTAGCGCAAAGGAGACTATACCAAGAAAGAAGAAAAAGAAGCAGCCATGGATTTCCAAGACAACGCTAGATCTAGCTGACAGGAGACAAAAAGCCAAGAGGAAGGGGGATTTTGAGGAGTGGAAGAAACAACTGAAAGAAGTGTCAAAGTCAATTAAATCAGATCAGCGTATCTACGTAGAGAAGAAATGTGAAGAGATGGAGAGGGCAGGGAACGACTCAAAGAAGGTGTTCTCATTGGTAAAGGAGCTCACTCAAAAATCTTCTGTACGATCTGATGTCATTAATGAAAGGAACAGCAAAACATTGACAGAGAGTGCAGACATTAAAAACAGGTGGGCTGAATACTGTGCTGACTTAGACCAGCAGGATTCTTAAGAGAGGTCTTCACCTAACAACCATAGGGATGAGGACTTGAGCCGCCACCGTTGTTAAGCGAAGTTCATCAGGCAATGAGTGAAATCAATGATGGAAAATCACCAGGCATAGATGGAACCCCGTCAGAACTTTGGAAAGCATCTGGAGAGGAAGGTGTACAGGTCATGTGGAATTTTTGTGGAAAAATCTGGAGAGACAGGCAGTGGCCCAAAGACTGGGGCAGAGCTGTATTCATCCCTCTACCGAAGAAAGGCAATATCAAAGAGTGCTCAAATAACCACATAATCTGTCTTATCTGTCATGCTAGCAATGTACTTCTGAAGATTATAAACAACAGAATGAAGAGGAAATTGGAGGATGAGATTGCAGAGGAGCAAGCAGGTTTTAGAGCTAGAAGAGGGACCAGAGATCATATAATCAATATTAGAAACATCATAGAGAAATGCAGAGGATACTCTACACCACTTTATCTCTGCTTCAATGACTACAGCAAAGCATTTGATTGTGTCAGCCACTAGGAACTATGGAACATCATGAATGACATGGGATTCCCAAAACATGTGGTGGAACTTAAGCTGTATGAAGATCAGGAATCAGCTGTCAGAACAAGTAGAAGTGACAGCAACTGGTTTGAAATTGGACGAGGAGTGAGACAAGGGTGCATTCTGTCACCTCAGCTCTTCAACCTCTATGCAGAAGCAATAATGAGAGAAGCCTTAGGGAATTTTCAGGGAGGAGTGAAGATTGGAGGCCACCGCATCACAAATCTGAGATATGCAGATGATACTACCTCGGTGCGTGGCAGTAAGAAAGAGTTGTTTGATCTTCTCAATGCAGTAAAATCAGCTAGTGAGAGAAGGGGGCTAATGCTGAACACAAAGAAAACAAAGACCATGGTTATAGATGATGAAAGGACAGACCGAGATGAAGGTTTTGTGCTTGATGGCTACAACATTGAGGAAGTAGAAAGTTTTGAGTTTCTGGGATCAGTTATCAATTCCAAGGGTGACTGCTCACAGGAGATCAAACGCAGACTTGCTATGGCAAAGAGTGTTGTTCAAAAAATGAATAAGCTTTGGAAGAGCAAATAACCAACCTCCCTCAAACTCCGGCTTTTGAAATCAACAGCATTCGCGGTGGCATCATATGGCTCAGAGTCATGGACTATGAAGTCAGTGGATAGAAAGAAAGTCGATTCCTTTGAGCTGTGGTGTTATAGAAGAATATTGAGGATACCTTGGACACAAAAGAAAACAAATCAATGGATCTTAGAGCAGCTTGATGTGGAGAAAAAAAGTCTACGAGCCGATTTGGTTCGCAGAAAGCTGGCATATTTTGGGCATGTTATGAGACACAACTGTTTTGAGAAAAAGATTATTGTAGGCATGGTGGAGAAGGAGTGAAGAAAAGGAAGACCAACAGCAAGTTGGCTCAACGACATGAAGAATATCACTGGCACAAACACTACAGTGCCAACCAGGATTGCTGTAGATTGTATGCGATGCCGAGCTCTCATCGGGACCACACCTGCATATGTGTATGCAATGTGACTGAGAGAGAGAGAGAGAGAGAGAGAGAGGGGCGGCACCCTTAATTCTTCCTCAACTTTTCCAGTTACAGGGAGATTTTGAAGTTACCTGGTTAAATAAAGGATAATAAATAATAAGTACGTAAATACCTCGGGACATGTTTAAGGAGGATCCAAGGTCCTTCCTTCAGTACGTCAGCTCAAAGGTGACTGATAATGGTACAACCGATTCAACAGAAGAACTACAAGGAAAGGCATATCCAATTACTATACCGGCAATGGATTATGGTCCTTATAATTCCCTTCTTCCAAGGTTGCTACTGCATTTCCTTGCTGGAAAGAACAAAAAAGGAGCCTTTCTCCTCCTTTCCTTTGTGAAAGAGAGAGTTTGGGATTCTTTGTCATGGCTACCAGCTAAACTATTTCCTGTTCATATTCATTATCAAAGAAGGTTTTTTGCTCTGATGAAGACACAGTAGTGTCAAAATATTAGTCTGTTTGCACCCTACAGGCTGTTAATTTATCAGTGTGCTCCAGTCTCCTTTGTCCTGCTCTATATTTATTGTAATTGAGCTATTTAGCATCTGATTCAGCTGATTTTTGCAATAAGATGCACGGTGAACCTTTTATCAAGGTTTCTTGTTCCTCGGAGAATTTGGTTGGACCTTAAGATTTCACTGGAGTGAGATAATTTCATTTTGGATAGTGTTTTTAATTCTAAAATGTATTAACGCTGAATTGATTATTCTCCTGGAAATTTTTCTGAAGCCACACAGATGTAAATAGTGATTTTCAGTCCTTTTCAACTCCTGCCATGTCGGTTCCCACTGCACATGCTCTGTGCCAAAATGCCCCCTAATCAACATGGCTGCCTCCATCAACATGAGTCATGCCCCACAGAGTAGCTCCCATCTGAATTTATTGAAGTCATCTGCGGTCCTAAATAGGTCTCAGTGGTTTCTCACTAAATCCACATATTTGCTGCCTAGCATGGCTCGGAGGATCTGAGAGGGTTAAAGCTTGTGGAATAGCAGTCCCTCACTTGCAAGATTTATAATTTATTTACTGTTGGAGGTTCCCTGCTGTAATGTTGTCACCTCATGGCTTCATGCATGTTCTGTCCCCAAATAAGGGAGCACAACTTTTAAATTTAGGCAAACACTTCATGTAACATTCCAGTTTTCTCACCAGATGCCACAGTGAACATTTCCATAATTATTGTTCCAAAGTGCGACTTTGATTGCTGAAGTTTCATACATGAAAACAATGTCTTTCAGAAGGTGTACCAAGAGTGTGTGTTTCTAAGGGGAGCCATTCAATGGATAAATTGGGTTCAAGTGCATTGCAATGGGGTGGAACAAGCCAAAATAGAAATTGATATTCGGTGCAGATACTCTGACAGTGCATCCTTCACAGTACAAAATGCAAAACAGCGTTTTACCGCTCCATGTGATGTGGGGCGGCAGTGTGTCCTCAACACCCCCCAGAGCTGGGGAGGGAGGGCCAACCAGAGCAAAGACGACGCCGACTAGCAGGAAGAATGCAGTTGGGGGGGGGGAGAGGTAAAAGGTATGCTGGTGACCCTCCCCTAGCCATTGGTTGGTGTTATTGGCATCTTTTAACCAGGACCCCTGAGGGACCCGGGGCACTGGAGGAACTTGGACTGGGAAGAATTTCTGTTGCCTGCTGTAGCCTGTGCATTTCTTACCCCACTTTTTTTTTTTACTTATTTTTTTCCTTTGCACTAACCAGTAGGCTACATCATCTCTGGTTCTTGCCTACCAAGTGTACACACTGCCAATAGGCACCCACAATACCATTTGGCACCCGAGAAGTGTAATTTGAACTGATTTTCAATAGAGGGAGACATAGGAGAGATATTCATGATCAAAATACTTTATGTACAGCTTACCATTCAGATGATTCTTGCTTCTTTGATCCAGGTATGTTGCTCGTGCATGATTTTAATGCAAACACCTCAAACTGATTGAAGAGAAAGGCATTGTTTGTTTGTGATTGGATATCTTAAAACAATCAGTTTGAAGTGTTTGGTCCTTAAAAGACCAGCAGGACAGTACAAGCGAACAGTGGACTCAGTACAATCTCTTATCTTATGATTACTTTCCTTTATTTTACTGAGCAAATCCCATTGAGATTGACAGACGCATGGATTCGAATTACAAATTTATCTTAAACAATACAATAGAAACATACAATAATACAATAGAAACATTAGGTTCGCCCACCCACACACAACATACCAAAAGCTTCTTCACTTTTCTGTTTTACAATCTTTTCACACTACAGTAAAAGCACTTAAAACACATTTGTTGTTTAAAAAAGGGAACGATCAAGAAGTAGGAAGGTGGAGTATTTGAACACCATTACAGAGCAACAAATAATATGAACAGAATCGAATACATTTTTCACTCAATCACAATGTTCTTAAACAGCAATGATGAGCAAAACAGAATAGTGGCATAACATTGATTAGTGATTTCTATCCAATCTATTTGTGTATTGGGAAATAAGTGTTAGCAAGCGGGTATTTTTATTTGATGAGTTTCAGGAGAAAAAACCTTGTGGCACGGCAAACCTGGCCTAGCAATTTGTCTGCTGTGATGTCATCCCATGGATGGCCCATGTTCATGATGGTGACAATCACACACCTCCCTCCTCCATGTGGAGAAGAATTGGGTTGAGGAAACGAGAGTATGGGGCAAGAACAGGGTTGCTATTAGCTGATGGACATGAAATCGTGTCTGCAACATTTCAGCGCGGTGGAACCAAACATTGTCCCAGACTATCAACAGTCATGGAATCAGCACGGCAGACCTGCTGTAGCTCTTCGAAGAAATTCAAAAGAAGAGCTGCAGTCTAGGATCCCATAAGAGTCAGGCGTTCCACCATGTCGTCCAGCAATGCTGCAGGTTTTCCGGGTACTTGGGGGTTGAGTGCCGGTGAATGAAATTCTGAGCATTTGTCTTGCTATGGCCCAGAATGTATGCCAGATTCGGACAAGTTTTACCATGAGGGTGCCACTTTCAATCTCATGCCGCAATTTATGTCCTAGTACACAAACGCTGTTCAGATTTCTTTTGAAGCTCTTAGTTGTTGCTGGAAGTTGTTGCCCATGGTCGACTCTCGGATGAGGCCCAAGCCGATGACCTCTAAACAGATGCTTCAACTCAGCCATTCCCTTGACCACCTCTTGGTTCATGTTCTAAACTAATTAGTGCCAAATTATTTAATTTTAATCCTAAAACACCCTTAATCTAAGCATTAAATTTGTCACAGTAATTGGTCTCCATGAAATTATGGATTGTTGGCAATCATGCAGTTATTTTTTTCTTTGCTTTTTTTATTCTTCACAAGATAGAAGTACATATCTTATGCTACAGTATAGTTTTAAAAAATTGAGTTAAAAACAAAATGGCAATAAAATTTGTTGATTAAAAACATACAACTAATTTACTAAATCATGCTTGAAAATGAATCTACTCACAAAAGTATTCATAAAATGCTCTGTCCTAATTTTGGGGCGCGCATCGACTCTTACGAAGTCCATACTGGCAGTCCTTAGATGGTACATAGGAAAGGAGCAGATGGCTATCTACAGATATAGCTTTTTGAAAAATGTGACTGTCTTGCTTAAGTAGTAGATTCTGAATAAAAATTGGATAAGAAATGAAACGACGCTTATGGCATCAATCAAAAAAAAAATGTGAATAATGTTAAGATCTAATGCAGATGACTCATTGACCATATATAAAATTAGGTAAAACAAAAGAAATAAACAAGTGGTCTTTTTCTACCTGAGTATAATTGCTCCTTTCTCAGAGTTCTTAAAATATGCAAACACTTGTTTGCTTTCACCAACTTGAGTCGAACATGCTCACTAAATTTACACTCACTTTGGAGAGTTACTCTCAGCAAGACATGACTGTTGTGTTGTGGAATATTTACAGGACTATACTGGCTATGATTATTCCTTTTTCTTAAAATGTTCTTTACACTTGCTAGGATTACAAAACATTTTGTTCAAAACCGACCAAGATAAAAAATTAATTCACCAGGCAGCTTGAGGGATCACAGTTAACCGTAACAGGAGAAACAATAGTAGAATCGTCTGCATATTTAAAAAACACAGGCCAACCATTACAAAAAATATCTAAATCATCAAGAAAAACGTTAAAAAGATACAGACAACTCACGCTGCCCTGAGTGGTATCCTTGTTGACTGACATCCAGTGACATACGTGGTTGTAAGAAAACAGGCATGCAGAAAGCAGTGGTACCAATTGATAATAAAAGGACTCAGGGGTAACTGCTTAAGTCTAGCTGATAAAATATAGTGATTGACAGAATCAAATGCTTTGCTAAAATCCATAGTAAAAATGTGAACTGCCTTACAATGACTGGCTTCTAGATATCTATGTACATGGTGCTGAATAGTAATAAGCCCCTTTGTAATTACACTCTGCGCATGCGCGATTTCCCTGTACAACCCACCCAAGCACAAATACCGAGACATGGATCTAATGAACTATGTGATTAGCATTGTTGACTCCGTTCTGGTCAAACACCAATCATACAGTTATTGTTTGTGGCGGCGATGTCAGTCGATTGGACATGCAAGAGTTTAGAGCTTTGTCTGAGTGGGACGTTCCTGTGGACTTTCCCACACGGGGCAATGCATGCTTGGACAACTGTTTAATGAACCATCCCGATCTGTCGGGAAAGACTTATTCTTTTCAGATGCTTATTAAGACGGACCACGAGGGTTTTGTTTTGCCTGCTGGTAAAAACTAAAACCCAAGCAATACTAAGTGCTGGCGCGGGATTTTGGAGAGCACCGCAAGCAAGTTCTCTATTTGGCACTAGCGGCAGAGGATTTGGGCGATGTTGTAGCAGATAATGATATAAACGTGGTGGTTGGTCTTTTGGAGAACAAAAATCGTACACTAATGGATAAGTGCTTTACATTTAAATCCATTCGGATGTCATCTCGAGATCCTGCTTGGATGTCTCCTTTAGTGAGAGCCATGTTGAGGGCGCAGTCCAGAATTCCACTCACTAATCAAGAACATCTGAAATTAATTAACAGCAGGATTTCTGAAGTTATTAGTTAAAACAGGAGAATTCCAAAGGCTGTCAGGGGAAGCCGTGAATGGTGGAAACGCATCGATGCGCAAACTTCATCAACCTAGATGACGATGCGCTTGACTGGCTGAATGAGTATTTTGGGCTGCTATGTTATGATGATGATAGTTATATACAGCCTACTGATGTAGAAATTACCCAGGATGCTCAAGAACCGGAGTCATCTCTTGGGCAAGTTTGGAATTCCTTGAAGGATCTAAAACATACGGCAACTGGCCCTGATAACACACCATTCTGGATTTGGAAGGACCATGCTGAATTGTTTGCACCTATAATAACTCAAGTATGGAACCTGTCGTTATCAACCCATTCATGGCTGGACTCATGGAAAAGAGCAAATATTAACCTTTTGTCTAAACTCGATATCCCAAAAGAAGATTCTGACTTCTGAGGGATAAATGTCACGCCAGTAATCGCTAGAGCATTTGAGAAGGTTGTACCACACTCAAGCAAAGAGAGTTATAGAGAACAATCTAAGCCCCACCCAGTTTGTTTACAGGCAGGGGGGAAATTGTACCAATGTGTTAATGAGCCCCTTTGTAATTACCCACAGGAGCTGCGTGACGTCACCACGTCAAAGGTCATTTGGACATCGAGCCGACCCGAGCTGTATTGAACGGCGTTGGATACCAGATTGAAAGGACAGGTAAGGGCAAAACAAAACCCTCGTGGTCCGTCTTAATAAGCGTATGAAAAGAATAAGTCTTTCCAGACAGATCCGGGTGGTTCGTAGAACCGTTGTCAAAGCATGCATCGCCCCGTGTGGGAAAGTCCACTGGAATGTCCCACCCAGACAGAGCTCTAAATTCTTGCATGTCCAATCGACTGACATCGCCGCCACAAATAATAACTGTATGAAGGTGTTTGTCCAGAACGGAGTCAACAATGCTAATCACATAGTTCATTAGATCCATGTCACGGTAGTTGTGCTTGGGTGGGTTGTACAAACCGCAAACATACAGTGTCCAGAGGCAGTAACAAAGTCAAACAAATTAATTCATATAAACTAGATCAATAAATGTCCAAAATTTTAAGATGACCTCTAACGTAGATAGCCACGCCACCTTTTTTCCTTTTGTCCAGATCCAACCAGCCTCTTATAAGGATCGGACTAATCCTCACAGGTCTCTCTCTGTTCAACAAAAGGGATATACTCAGCCGGACACAACGATCAGGCGCTGGTGTATGTTTACGCAAGCTCAGTCTCTGATACTACGAGTGAATTGTTTGCATGAACACAGTTATAAGTTTGCATAAGTCCACGTCAGTCACTGAGTCCACGTCATGTGAAGCAAACACCGATGAAGAAGTGGAAAAATCATCCTTCAAAACAACAACAAGTTGAAAAAAAGCCAAATCTTCTGCACGAATAAATTTCCATTCAGAATTGAGCAGTTGCACTCTGAAATTCCTCCGGTAGCACTCAGCTATTCCTCCGCTAGCATTTAATGTCAGTTAGCCAATTAGGAAAGCATGCACTGTTCGCAAGGAAAACAAACGTTGATCATTCGCGTGAAGTATCTCTACAAAATATATTCCACTCCAGTAATTACCACAGTAAGAGCCATGTTACTCACGGTCCCGTTAGCATCTGCCTTTAAACTTTTCATTCCAAGGATGTTCATCACGGTTCGGGTGCCATTTGCAAGGATCGGACTTATCCTCATAGGTCTCTCTCTTTTCAACGAGAGGGATATACTCAGCCGGACACAACGATCAGGCGCTGGTGTATGTTTATTCAACAGTAGGACACTATAGGTTCACTTGTAGTAGGCAGGTTCAATGCTATTGCAGAGTAAAAGACGAAATACATCACAATTTAGGCACGCTACGGGACAGGCATGTCTACCCACCCTGCTAGGTGCAAGAGAGAGGTAACAACATATGACGTCATCTTAGTGCGATCATTACATATACCCCTCCCTTAAAATGAGGGCTGTCCTCAGACCATAACATAAGGAAACTTAGTTGTATCCCCATGTACAATTTGTAATACAGAGTAAAAACAAAACATCTACACCATCCCAGTGACATGTGACTATAGTCCAACATTTCCCAACATGACAGCACCTTTTTTTTTTTTTTTTCCAGAATATAACCTTCAGAAGCTAACATGTAATGTAATGTGCCGGCTATAGTGGAACAGAGGCCCATAGGAATTAACGCTCAGGAACAAAGCAGTCCCCTTTTTTTTGACTATAACGGATTCATTTCATGTTAAGAGATTTCGAGAATTCATAAACCAGGCCCATGAGGCCAAACCACACATTAACATGGGAAAAATAACACCTCATATACAATAAAGGAAACCTTTTCAATACTCCAATCTACTACTGAAGTAAGGATTTGTCCACCTATTCAATTCCCAGTTACTAGTAACCCTTGCTGCATGTCTGGTGTGGAGAAAGTATGGCTGCGCCTGAGTTGGTTGTGTAACTGTGTGGTGAGGGGAAAGGAAGTACTGCCGGGGCTCAGTGTGAGACAGTTGTTGGCATGTGGAGGGGGAAACACCTGCGTATGAGTAATGAGGGGACCCTGAGGATGCTTCTGATAGACTGGGGCGTAGATGTGCGGATTCAGTAGCACTTGTGTGTCCAGAGGGAGGGGCGTACAAATGTGTTTGCACATACATAGGCTGGGGGGGGTGTGAGTTGAACACCCGTGTAGGGCAAGGGAGAGTCCATGACAGGTGAGTTAACACTACATCTGGCCGCTGGAACCTGTGTAGCCCCTGAAGTCTGACTATTGGGGACAGTTTCCCCAAACATGTAGTCAAATCCATATTCCTCTTGTTCTTCACTCCACACTTTGTCTTAACCCTCCATTTCCAACACTTGAGGCATGTTCTCCAGATCTGACTCATCTCCATCCCATGTGAAAAAGGGCAGCAGGTTACAGACATGGTGGACACCCCCCTCAGCACCATCTGCCACTCTTGTCAACTTGTAGTTCAGGCCAGACATGACTTCGGCAACCCTGTATGGCCCTTTTTAGATTGGAGCTAGTTTGGCTGTAAAGCCTGCTGAGGCATCCGACCGAGGGTGTGCTTTCAGCCTAACTAAATCCCCAACACAGAAAGACACTTCTCTGCATTGCTTGTCATAGTGTTTTTTCTGTATTGTTTGACTGCTAGCCAATGACTCCGTCACATGGTCATACGCCTCTTTCAAAGCTGAAGTGAGCTCCAGCTTGTAATCGTCGACAGAGTCAACCATGTACCCTGGGCTCAGGGACATCCACAAATCAAGGGGCGTGTTCAGGTCCCTGCCATACAAGAGAAAGGCTGGTGAATCTCCCGTGCTCTGGTGAGGAGCTGGTCTCAGGGTGTAAGAGATCACTGGTAAGTGGAGTCCCAGTCCCTATGCTTTCGTCCCACTAGGCCCTGATTGCAGTCTTGATTGTACGGTTTACCCGTTCTGTCTGGTTAGATTGCGGGTAATATGCCGTGGTCAGTCATTGGTCTGAGCCCAGTGCTGTAACTACAGTGTCAAAAAAATCACTCACAAACTGTACACCCCTGTCTGAGACCAGGTGAGTGGGAGCCCCATGTCTTGCAAACACTTCTGAGACAAACTTTTGGGCTGCAACCACTGCTGTGGCCTCTCTTACGGCACAGATTTCCACCCATTTGGTGAAATAGTTAAAAATTTTCATGGGAGGGGGTCCATGAAATCAACACTGCGTGTGGTAATGTTGTTACGTTTCCCTGAATTATGTGTCTCGATATGTTTTAATCTTGTTTTGTTGTAATGGTTTAATGTTGTTGGACCCCAGGAAGACTAGCTGACGTCTTGTGTCAGCTAATGGGGATCCTTGCCAATAAACAATAAAACCGGCAATGGGGATCCTTGTCAATAAACAATAAAACCGGCAAACTCCCAGGAGTAAGTAGCCACCACTGGTTTTAGGTAGCCTCCAGGTTTCTGGTTGGTTGGTTTGCACAGCTGGCAAACTACACAAGACAAGAAATATTTCTTTACGTCCCCCCTCATACCTAGCCAATAGACTCGCTTCTGAAGACACCCCAGCGTCTTTGTTGCTCCCAAGTGACAAGCCATTGGAAGGTCATGGAAGTACTTCAGAAGAGTGCCTTACAGGGCTTGAGGTGCATAGAACCGCAAGTCCTTGTCTGGATGTAGTCGGCAGGAAGTTCTCTCGTCCAAATAATAGACAATGCCATCTCGAACACAGAAGTCTGACGGGCCCTTGTATGAGTCGCTCTCCAGATCGGCACACAGTGCTGAAATTACTTGGTCAGCTTGCTGGATCAGCCACAGCTGTTTTTTGTCTTCCAGTATCACCAATGGCTGACATCTGAGGTTCAGAGAGCCCACTGAAGCGTAGGGTGGCAACAGATCCGCAGGCTCAACTGGGCTTGTGACTGGGTTACGTGACAGAGCATCTGGCACTAAATTAGCAGAGCCAGGTCTGTGCAACACTTTAAAGTCAAAGTCCTGCAGTCTTAAGCACCATCGTGCAAGGCGGCTAGAGGGGGAGGGCCTTGTCATCAACCACCTCAAGCTGTTGTGGTCTGTTACCATTTCGACACTGGAACCTTCGATGTAGGGCCGGAAATGTTCCAGAGCCCAGATCACGCCCAAGCACTCCTTCTCAAACATGGAATATGGGCATTCAGATTTGTGCAGGGTTCGACTTGCAAAAGCAACAGCCTTCTCCAAACCATCTTCCCCGGTCTGGGTCAGAGAGGCTTAAGTCCAACGTCACAGGCATCTGTGTGCACTGTAAAAGCTTTTTCAAAGTCAGGCAAGACTAGTACTGGTGCCCTGATAAGCTGCTGCTTTAACTGGTCAAAGGACTCCTGGTACTCAGTGGACCATAAACGGGGCATCCTCTCTCATGAGGGCAAACTAAGGTTCAGCAATACAAGCGCACCCTGAGATAAAGCTCCTGTAGTAGCTCGTCATCCCTAGGAACTGCCAGACAGTTTTGATGGATTTAGGCATAGGAAATTGTCTTATTGCTGCCACTTTACCCTCATCAGGGCCAATGCCTTCCTGAGTCACTAGGTATCCCAAGTATATCAGCTTTGGTGTATAGAAATGGTATTTGGCAAGTTTCAAGGAAAGTCCAGCTTCCACAAACCACTCCAACACTCTGCGAAGGTACGCCAAATGTTGCTCAAAGGTCGGGGATGCCACCACAATGTCATTGAGATCTACTATGCAACAATTGTGGGTGAGCCCTTCCAAAACGACATTCATTGATCTTTGAAAACTTGCCGGGGCATTTGATAAACCGAAAAGCATGACTTTAAAATGGTAGAGCCCTTTGTGTGACACAAGCGCTGTCTTTGGTCTTGAGTCCGGAGCTACTGAGACCTGCCAGTAGCCCCGTAGTAGGTCTAGTGTGGAAATAACTTTGCCCCGTGCCAGAAAATCCAAAGAGTCATCCACCCTTGGGAGTGGGTAAGAGTCTCTCACAGTGGCCTTGTTGACTTTTCTAAAATCAACACAGAACCTGGGGTCTGCCCCTGGTTTTTCGACAATTACAACTGGAGAAGCCCAAGGACCAGAGGCAGGCTCAATAATGTCATCCTCTAGCATTTTGGTGATCTGCTCCTCAATAATCTTTCTTTTTCCAGGTGAAGCACGGTATGGGGGAAGACACACTGGTTTTGCTCTCCCTGTGTCTACTGTGTGGTCCACTAATGAGGTGCGCCCCAGCTTTCCTCTAAATGAATGTGCAAAGTCCATCAACATGTCTGCCAGCCTTGCTTTCTCTGTTGCGGGTAGGGCTGCCTGCTCCACTACAGCCCCCAGGTCAGGCTGACCCTCTTTGGAAGTTAGGCAAGCTACATGTCCTTCCAAATCCTTAAACTCATCCTCAAACTGGCACGGGTCTGGCACTGAAGAGGCATGTCTCCCAATCTAACACTACCTGTCGCTGGGTGAATATGGACATCAGCCTGCATCTTGAAGTCTGTTCCCAAAAGAATGGGACAGGACAGGTCTGGAATCACAGCAAAGTGATGAGTGAAGGGGTGCCCTAACAACAGAACAGGCAGCCACACTATGCCCGATGGGGTGCACTGTTTTTGAGTCAGCTAACTAAAGTGGAGAGAAATCCCAAGGGAGGATGACATCATCATTTGTCCCACACTTCCCAAGAGTGGACGGATGAACTGCTGAAATAGACGCACCTGTATCCAGAGTGGCTCTCAGTGAAGCGTGATTGACAACCACCATCAAAGTCAATGGCGTGCTCTTTGACTTTCTCGGACTATTCTGCACAAACTTGACTGTGTGAGAACTCCCTGCCTGTTGCGGCTTTGTCCCTGACTCCGTCTCCTGCTTAACCTCACAAGGTCTTTGAAACTTAAAGGGCCGGGTCCCCATCTCGCTTCTAGGGCCCCCAGAAGTATTAGGAGTGTTTGATGTCTCTTGACTAGAGCCAGGAGTTACTGCTATATCCCCACTGGGCTCAATGTTGACAGTTTTCCTTGACTGCTTACAATTGCTGCAGTTGCGTGTGGTGACCCCAGGCGTTAAGCATTTATAGTAGTGCAAGTCTGGGCGAGGAGCTATTGGAGGGACATTGGATGCCCTTGAAAAAGAAATAGGCCCTAAAGCAGCATGGAGTTCATGAGCCGTCAGCTGTAGCTCTGTCAATGTGGTGGGAGCAGCAGCATGAAGTGCCAGTCTATACTAGTCAGAGACATGGCGACAAATAACTTCAATCTGCTCTCGTTCTGAGGGGGGTTGTTTTAGACGTTTAAACTCTGTCACAAAGTGAGAAACAAAAGGGGAGTGGCTCATCTGACGTTTGAATCCTGTCTAAAATCCCTCTCCAAATTTTTTCTTCATTGTCAGTTGGCAAGAAAGCCTGATGGAAAAGCTCAGAAAAATGGCTCCATGAGAGTAGGTGGGGCTGCATGGCACAGTACCACTTCCAGGGTTCTTTTTCAAACAATCTTGTCAACTCAAAAAAGAACTGGGAATCAGACAACCCAAGTGTTGACTTGTACAATGATACAGACTGTAGCCACTCCTCCGGATCAAGAGACTTGCCACCATCAAACTTGGGCAGGACAAGACCAGGAAGGTGAACTGAATTCACAGTTTGCGGAGTGGGTGTGGAGTGAGTGTTCGTGTCACCTCCTTGAAAATGTTGTGAGGTGTGATCATCAGGAATACTGCGGCTAGGGACTGTGTTTGCAGCTGGGGTTGAGGTAAGTGTTGGGCGTGCCCCTGTATCCCTCCCTGTATCCCTTTAACCATCATGTAAAATGAAGATGTCAAAGTATCTACCTGTTGTTGCAACCATTCCACTTGAGCAGCCAGACGTTGAACTAACAAGGATTGGTCATTATCAAGAAAAACAAAATTACCGGCATTGTTACCACCCCAATAGGCAAATTTGTCAGTATGCCAAGCCATCATGAAATCAGCTGGTGATTTTATACTATTGAATGCTAGTCAATTCACTTAAATGACATGCAACCATGAAACATGAACTGTAGAGAACAATATTTGCACAGACTAAGCCTGTCTGAATACTTCAGGAGGAAAGCAAATATTTAGAATAAATATCTCAAGAGTACATGTTCAGAAAAATATTTAACACAACTACACATAAGTAGCTACAATCAACACAATCCCTGAAAGTACCACCATCCCAAATACAGTAATTGCAGTGACCAGTTCCGTTTTTTTTTTTTTTTTTTAATATTATTATTATTTTCCCCACTTAGCTGTTACAGATTCCAGCTATGTAGTCTTGTTGCCGTTTCTCTCTCATGCTTAGCAGAAAATGCAGGAGCACGACGACCCATCAGAAGCGCGCGATTTTCGCTCAGTCCAGCGTCCTTCACCGCAAGCTCAGTCTCTGGTACAATGGGTGAATCGTTCGCATGAACACAGTAATAAGTTCGCATAAACACAGTCATTGAGTCCACATCATGCGAAGCAAACACCGATGAAGAAGTGGAAAACTCGTCCCTCAAAACAACAACAGTTGAAAAAAAGCCAAATCTTCTGCACGAATAAATTTCCGTTCAGTATTGAGCAGTTGCACTCTGAAACTCCTCCGGTACCACTCTCCTATTCCTCCGCTAGCATTTAACGTCAGTTAGCCAATTAGGAAAGCATGCACTGTTCGCAAGGAAAACAAACGTTGATCATTTGCGTGAAGTATCTCTACAAAACATATTCCCAGTAATTACCACGGTAATAGCCATGTTACTCACGGCCCGTTAGCATCTGCCTTTAAACTTTTCATTCCAAGGATGTTCATCACGGTTTGGGTGCCATTTGCAAGGCTCGGACTTATCCTCATAAGTCTCTCTCTTTTCAACGAGAGGGATATACTCAGCCGGACACAACGATCAGGCGCTGGTGTATGTTTATTCAACAGTAGGACACTATAGGTTCACTTATAGTAGGCAGGTTCAATGCTATTGCAGAGTAAAAGACGAAATACATCACAATTTAGGCACGCTACGGGACAGGCATGTCTATCCATGCTGCTAGGTGCAAGAGAGAGAGAGAGAGTAACGACGTATGACGTCATCTTAGTGCGATCATCAGTGTTAGCAATTGGGCTGGTTTCGATTGAACTGTGCGGGCAAAAAGAACCTTGGTCAGGCGGACACATTTTGGGCTGGTTTGGGAATAAACTCGGCGTTTTTATTTAACATCCATAATCTGCGTTTGTTAAGCGCGCAGGTAGTGTTAAAGACGAACCAGTACGTCAGTGTATTCATTAAAACATTTATTGGCTTTAAAAACATTGATTGACGTGCATTTTGGCCACTCTCATTGAGAGGAGGTAGCCAAGGCCATGTGGTCACGCCCATCCTTGCGTGGCTACGTAGATGAGGTACGCCCCCTCCTTCTCCTGTGGCTCTGGACCCCATAACATTCGTGCAAAATGTTATCCCAGAAGACAAGCACACCTGTGCAGTCGCTCCCCCCCCCAGCCAGCTAAGACCAGTACCCTGCCAAGATAACGGCCATTACTGTATTATTGTAATCATACAAGTGAGGGGAAAAGAACTAAATGTATTGGAAAGAGTGGGAAAATGCCGTTGGTTTAAAGCAACAGGTGCTGTCAGTCAAAGCGAAGCCCACTGCAAAATTTCGAGCACCTAGCGAGCCATTTTAGCTAAGCCCCTTTCCAACTGCAAAAACTTACTGTGCCAGTGACCGGAACCAGGGACATCACCGACGACCATCTGAAACGTCGTGAACTACAAAAAGCCTCCTTACTTAATTGCATTTCCAGAGTCAATAAATGCCGTAGATTATTTAACGGACATGTCTGGCTATGAAACAGCTGTGCTAAAGATATAGGCTACAGTCCCAAGTGCAGGCTATAAATAGATCTGCTTTGGCGCCGTATTTCAGGAGAGAGCACAGAGAGGATATTAGTGAGTCCCTATATTTCTAAACTGCACATTTCCTTGGGCATAATCGGTTGACATGTATTCATAACTTGGTGGTTATGTTAGCTACGACACTCATTTCAAGCAGGAGCGTGGCTGCGCTACACAGAAAGCCCACAAGCTTGAGGAGCTCTGGCTTTCAGATGCTTTTGTTTGTGGTAAATGCAGCAACATTTGAGATAAAATTCAAACGGCACAGAAGCACTTTGTGGATTTATGCTAGGTATGTAAGTACAGAAAACAAGTTATCTATAGCCTATAGGTTGGAGATGACCAGACAGGAGACTCCGTTTTCCTTCTCGAAAATGTCAAAGTTCGCTTAAAATGCTACAGGAATTATAAATACAAACTTGCTCCTCCGGCCGACCATTGAAAATTACCAGTAGAACGACCAGAATGCCGATTATCATGACGTTTACTCATTAGTATTAGTTTGTCTAAACCACGGAAAAAGGGATAGAGGGGAGGAAATATGCTCAAAAGCAATTAGTCCTATCGAGGACATTAGTTTCACGGACATTAAAATTGCATCCTCTAATGATAAATATGTTGAAAAAGAAGTAGACTACATCGTGGATCTTATCACGGGATTATTGACATTTTAACCCCATAATATGCGCAGCTGCTGTATTCAGACCTGTGGAACTTCAGGGCTATTTTTAAATTTTAGCTGTTAGAGATCCCAAGGTTTCCAACGATTCCAAATTTTTTGTAGACTTACAGGGAAATGTGAATAAAATAATATGCTAGATATTTTCCATTTGATGTAATGCCGTGGCCGTGAAATCATGGCGTCCTGGATATAAATAATAATTTTAAAAAATTATTTTGGAGCTGCTGGATAGCGTTGCAGTGCAGAAGTGACTATCACGTTGCGGGTTCGAGCCCCGGTCGTACCAACCGGCAGTGGTCGGCAGCCTTTTCAGAGTAGTGCACAATTGGCTACGGCGCTACAGGGTTTCAAACTGGGAAGGAACTGCCAGGAAAGGGAAATAAATAAATAGCTTTGTTGGTTGCTCAAGCGCCTCCTGTTGGCCAGACGGGCGCTCGTCAGGAAGATTCTGGGCCTGTTCATGTCCGGGTATCCTCCGCCCTCGTTCTGAACTTGCGAAGGTTCAACCAATGAGTGTACAAGAAGCAGTGGCTGACAGGCACGTGCTTCGGAGGAGAGCTGTGCACGGTCTTCACTCTCCTGAATTGGCAACAAGGGGTCGCAAACAAGCAAGCCTTGTACATAGTTCACCAATTGGGCATTCCAGATTCGGGTGGGATTGGAGATGCCAAATTTATTTAAAAAAAAATTTTTTTTTTCATATTGTAGGAAAATGTCACATATGTATTGTCACAGCATTTTCTGTGTTTTGCGCTTTTCTCCATGTTTGGAGGGACTTTCACGTTTAAAGAGTTTGGACTGACAAGCTACCTGCGAGATCCGGGCCATAATTTTTTCAACAAACACATTGCACTTCATATTCTTTAAACCTCAGCTAGCCCCTTTGAACTGTCATTGTAATGACAGTCCACTGGCAATGTGGGGGAAAAAAAGCTTAGAACTTTTTAGGAAAGTGATGGCGCCTTCTGTATACAGCTGACTGCAAAAACGTCACCGCCCGATAGCTAATTACTAGAGGAAAATTAGAACTAACAAATTAAGATGATTAGCTGCTTTACTTACCAAATAAATCCAGGTTTTCTCCATGAATCCAATAAACTTCTCAGACGAACTGCCATTTTAAAACAAACTGGGCATGCGCAGTAGAAACATCTTCCCATTAACTTGCTATTTCTGTTGATTTGCGCATGCGCGGTTGCGATTTTGGTCAAGAGGAAGAGAGCAAAATTAAGAAACTGAAAACAAATGTTTTTGTCCACCAATCGATAGACATATTTCAAAATGTAGTCAAAGGATAACAATCTGGAGTACCTGGAAAACAAGAATTTATGGGAAGGTAGGGACGATTTATATATTTTACGAGACGTTTTCGAAAGTCTAAGCTTGATAAACCCATTACGATCCTGGGCTGCCATTGCATATAATTAGCAGCACAACCTGGGCAAAACCTCAGCCATTCAAAATTTCAAAGCCACTCTTTACGAAAGTAATAAACTCATTTCGCTGCCGGTTCATCCAAATCACTGTTGTAGTCATTGTCGTGAATGATTCTCAGTTTCAGTAACTTTTGTTACCGACTCGTTTTGTTTTTTTACGTTAACGGTACAAAAAAAAAAAGTCTTCTGATGTTCTTCATTTCCATTTTCTGTCAAAATCTTGTGTATAGTAAAAATACACTGAACAAATATATAAACGCCTGTTGTCAAATTTTTGAGTTTTTATTAACATTAGGGTTATGCAATATATGAAGTGAATCAAAATTCATTTTTGTTAATGACTAATCTTCAGATCACCGTCCATTACATCTTGATATTGGCATCTACAAAGGAGTGACAATCCTTTGAACTCGTTGGGGGTCAGGTTGAAGAAATTGAATGTTAAATATCTTGTGCATGTGTCCACCATTTGCATCTCTCAGAGCAACACATCTCCTTCGCATGGAGTTTATCAGGTTGTCTATCGTGGCCTGTGGAATGTTATTCCATTCTTCCCGGAGGGCCACACGGAGCTGGCGCACATTATCCGGAACTGGAACACGGTCGCGGACACGCCGATCCAGAACATCCCAAAGATGACCTATGGGCGACATGTCCGGGCGAATCGCAGGCCAGTCCAGAACTGGAATGTGCTCTGCTTCAAGGAACTGCATGCAGACCGCTCTGGTGGACATCCCTGCATCCAGCATGCCAATGGCACGTTCCCACATGACCTGAGACATCTGAGGCATGATGACTTTTGACAAAATTTGACATTTTGGGGTGGCCTTTTATTGTCCCCAGTATAAGGAGTATCTGGGTACTGCTCATTCTGTCTGATCGCCGTCTGGACATGCCACACCCATGTACTGAGTGATATCACTGCATCACTGAGCAAATGCTCACTGACAGAGAGATTGATTAAAAAATGGTACACAAATCAAGAGAAATATCCCTTTTGTACAAGTAAAAGTCAGCATATGCTCACTTGGAGTTGTTAACTCCATGTTGCATCAATATTTGACATGGGGCGTTTATATTTTTGTTCAGTATAGTAACTCTCAGTACCGCGAAATGGAGTGATCGACGGCTTATATCACCCATTCTAGAATCAGCACTGAGGTTTAGGACGTCAAGCTCCCCTTTGATTGGTCAGAATGGTCACTGTCAGCTCGAGGGAACACACTGGGGGCACTCGATTTTATACCGGTACGCCCCGCTGCGGTATGTCCAGTAGATGCATGCAGTGCTCTGGCACATATGCCCATCTCTGTTCAAGCTGCAGCTGCGGTTTGCATGCCTACTGACTACCAAATGTACAGGAAAAGAGGCGTTTAAATGGTGGGGGGGACCGGTCGCACAGGTGCGACTATTTTAATTAAAGGGCCGCACAGTGTTAATTTTGGTCGCATCGAGCCCTGTATACATGAAGCATCGCCCAAAAACAAAGTAGCAAAAGAAGGGGCGAGTCGGCTTGTTCGCTTTTGACTGCTGTTTTCTCCCTTGAGGGTTTGTCATCATTAGTGATTTCAGTATATTGGACCATTTGACTGTATAGCTACAGTCGATTTTCTGAATAGCTGTAATTACTGTATCGCTTTTGACAGGCTAACGTTAGTTGCGATTGTGTTTTCAGACTCGTTCTCTATGTGTTAGCGCTTCTGTGGATAGGTGTAGCGAGGGAAATTGTTATTATTATTATTTTTTTTTTTCGTGGGCTTCAGGGCTATTGTTCACTCCCGTGTCGATACATAAGAAATTATTGCGTGCATTGGCTGATATGAACCAATGCAAGGCCAACTGTTGAAGGTACATATGATGGCGGTTTTTTTGTGCAATTAGGCGGTTTTTTTAATCAGTTTTGGGCTGGAAACCACGCGACCAATTTGGCAACACTGGCGATCATTACACTCCGTCACGTCTAAATAAATTGTAGCCGCTTCAGGAATCTGGGTAGCTCAGGCATGGGGCGATTAACGCGTTAGATTAACTTGTTAAGTTAACTAGTTAATTTCCAAATTGACATTCAGTTAATTTTGGCAAGTTAACTAGTTAAGTCAACTTTGTTGTTTCCATGCCATCGACAATATTTTCAAATGTTGATTGACTTGACAACTAGAGTTAAGATGAAGTCTTATTTCAACTGCATCTAGTTTTGTCAATACACAAATATATATATACATTTGAAAACAAGTCATCATATTATCAGCAATGTATCATATTGTAATCATGATCTGTACGTACTTCATACATAGCATATAAAAACTCATAGCATACATTTACATACACTGTATTTCATTCTATTAATGTTAACACAAAAGGTTATTATTATAACGCTATGAATGTCAGACTTTCAATGTTCATTAGCCTTGCTAAAATTCAAGAACATACACATCTGATATATATATATATATATATATATATATATATATATATATATAAATAAATAATGTGTGTAGAACAACATCATATTAGTGAAGATTTTTATCATTAAAAACCATAATAATTATTATTATGAGGACAAAATCTCATCATTATGTAGTTAGATGTTTAGAAAATACATAAGTAGTCTGCATTATTTGTAACAACATTGAAGCTTAAAATTATGAAGTTAATCAAAACTAATTGAAAAAAAATCAATTAATTCATTTAGAAAATCAATTGCTAATATCCTTCTCAAAGTTAACTAGTTAAGGATTTTAACTTAACTTCTGATTCAGTCTACTATCACTAAACATAATTAAAACAAAGGCTATGATATTTGGATCACGCAAAAGTGACCACCAATTTCGTCTAGAAATAGATAATACTCAAATTGAAAGAGTCTATGAGATTAAGTTTTTGGGTGTCCAAATTGATCATAAAATCAGCTGGAAACCACACTTAAAATATTTATCCTCAAAGATTGCAAAAAGCATCGGAATACTAAGTAAAACGAGGCACTTTTTGAACCAGAAAGCACTTCTTTCCTTGTACCATGCACTCATAACTCCTTATCTGTCATATTGTGTTGAAATCTGGGGTAACATCTATAAAAGTAACCTACAACGGATATGCACTGTTGTGTATTGCACTTTATTATCCCTTTACAATGTGATTCGCCTTGTGACCACATGGGGGCTGGGAATCTTTGCTTGACGCTGTACGGTGTTTCTGGGTGTGTGTCAATAAAGTTACTCAAGGAACAGCACCGGCTCCTCGACTCGGCTCCCGTTAATATAAATATAACGAGTGTATTATGTTATAGAAGTGCATGTTATGCACTTCCAGTGAGTACATAATAATTGGCGACGAGCACGGACGCACTTGCCGGCAGGTTACCGTGCGGGTGACGGAGAATCCGCGTGGTTAGTGGACGGCTAGCGCTAGCTTAGGTTAGCTACCGGCGAGCCGGCTGCACGTCGGGGCGGCACACCAGCGACCATGGCGGGCGTCGTGGGACATATGGACGTTTTCGACGAGTCGACGGAGCAGTGGTCGACGTACGTGGAGAGGTTTGAGCACTTCGTGACGGCAAATGGACTGGAGGAGGAGAGGAAGTTGGCTGTGTTCTTCAGCGTGATGGGACCGGCGACATACGGCCTACTACGCAGCCTCATCGCCCCAGATAAGCTGGTCGCAAAGACGTATGAGGAGACGGTGGCAGTATTGCAGGCACATTTCTCCCCAAAGCCCATAGTGATAGCGGAGAGATTTAGGTTTCACCGGAGAAATCAGGGGGAGGGGGAAACCGTTGCACAGTACATAGCTGACTTAAAAAAGTTATCTGAGCACTGTGAATTTGGAGCTTACCTACAAGATGCACTAAGAGACAGGTTAGTGTGTGGGTTGAACAGTGAGACGATTCAAAAGAGGCTGTTAACGGAGAAGGATTTAACGTACCAAAAAGCGGTTGAATTAGCAATATCAATAGAAACAGTGGCACGAGAATCTCAACAGCTTAGCAGCTCACAGAAAGTGAATGCCGCTTCTCTCCCTTGCCACCTGGTCAGAATGACTCTCAAGTAGGTAGGGGGAATCACAAAGAGGAGGAGTGTTTTTATAAGGACCAGACCTGCCACAAGTGTGGAAAAAGGGGTCACATAGCCCGCATGTGCAGGGCGGAAAAGGGGGGACTGAAGGCCACAAACCCCTCGGTGGAGAAAAAGGGTAGGAAAATGAAGGGAAAATTCAGTAAGCGGGTTGACAAGGTAGAGGCGGATGTTAAGCCCAGTGACTCAGACACGACAGATTCAGATGAGGTGGGAGGCCTACATGTGGTGGAGGTAGCAAATGCCATTCGACAGGACGGCGCGGCGTCATCAGCTATCTGGGTTAGACCCAAAGTAGAGGGAAAAACCATTGAAATGGAGTTGGACACGGGGGCGGCAGTGTGAATAATTTCAGAAAAATTGTACAATGCCAAGTTTAGCCAGGCACGCCTCCGTTCCACCAACATTCTGTTGAAGTCGTACACAGGACAGATTATGACACCTTTGGGGGTAGTGAAAGGAATGTCCGGGCCAACAAACAATGCATGCCTGCCTCTGTACGTGGTTAAGGGTGACGCGCCTCTCTTCGCGGAATGGCTGCGGAAAGTTGTTAGATTGACAATGATTAAAGCAATTCGAAAGCACACACTTGCACGGGAATCGCACCTGGGCGTGCAGTGCTAGACAAACATGCGGGGGTGTTTCAAGAAGGACTAGGTACATTAAAGGGCTTTGAGGTAGCACTAACTCTCAAGTCGGAGCACCAACCTGCTCTTTCAGGCACGGACGGTGCCGTGGCGCACTTCGGCCGGCGGAGGAGGAATTAATACGGTTGGAACAGGTGGGGGTATTGTCACCCACGCAGTTCAGCGAATGGGCAACTCCAATTGTACCCATTGTTAAAAAGAATGGTAATGTGCGTATTTGCGGGGATTTTAAAGTAACGGTGAACCCTGCACTGTGCGCTGAACATTACCCCATTCCGAGGATAGAGGATCTATTCGCGTCGCTGGCGGGGGGACAGCGGTTTAGCAAATTAGATCTTGCAAACGCGTATCTGCAGGTGCCGGTTCAGGAAAGCTCCCGCAAATATTTAACAATCACCACGCAGAAGGGTATGTTTTGTTATAACCGCCTCCCTTTTGGGATCACCTCTGCGCCGTCGATTTTTCAGCGAGTGATGGACCAGGTTTTGCAGGGCCTCCCTCAACGCTCCATATTGTTTCTTGGATGACATCTTGTGTCTGGGGAGAATGAGGCGTCATCTAAAGAATTTAGACAGAAAAAAAGGTCAGCCTTGGAAGAATTTTGGTTTAACAGGCACAAAAAGACAAATGAGTTCTTTAAAGGCCTATTGGAATATTTCAGTATGTCATTGACTTAAAAGGTCTGCACAAGTCCCCAGAGAAGCTAAAGGCCATAGCGGAAGCCCCAGCCCCCACGAACGTGAGCCAGCTTCGCTCTTTTTTAGGCTTAATTAATTATTATGGGCGATTTGTTCCAAATATGGCAACCATGCTTAGCCCTTTGCACGAACTATTGCACACCGGAGTGGCATGGAAGTGGTCGACGGAGTGTGCAAAAGCCTTCAAGGCAGCAAAGGATTGCCTGCAGTCAGAGCAAGTGCTAACGCACTATAACCCCAAGTTGCCTCTACGGCTGGCGTGCGACGCATCGCCGTATGGGGTAGGCGCGGTGATTTCGCATGTGATGCCCGATGGTGAGGAGAGACCCATAGCCTTTGCCTCTAGGACTCTGAGTAAGGCGGAGCAAAATTATGCGCAGATTGAAAGAGAGGCGCTGGGAATTATTTTTGGGGTACGTAAATTCCACGCTTATTTGTATGGGCGCCATTTTACGCTACTCACCGATCACAGGCCGCTGACGAGTATACTGAGCCCCAGTAAGGCTACTCCGCCTATGGCAGCTGCGAGGCTTCAGCGGTGGGCATTAGTGCTAGCGGCACATAACTACACTATCCAGTACAGGAAGGCAGCAGATCATGGGAATGCAGATGGTCTCTCACGTCTCCCGCTGCAGGTAGTTAATGGGGAAAAGCCAGACGCAGTAGATAGGGTGACAGTACACCACCTGGAGACACTCCCAGTGGATAGTGGGGACATCAGAAGGGGACTAACACCACCTGTAGCAGTTTCAGAGTGGTAGATATGGTGATGTCAGGGCAGTTTGGAGGGACAGTTGGACAGACTGATGCTCTAGCCCCCTTCTACATGCGACGAGACGAATTGACGGTGGCACAGGGGTGTTTGCTGTGGGGCAGTCGAGTGGTGGTACCCCCAGCCTTGAGACCGCAGCTTTTGAAGGACCTGCATGTTGGGCACCCCGGCATGGTCAAGATGAAGGCTATTGCACGGAGCCATATCTGGTGGCCAGGACTAGACGCTCAAATTGAACAGCAGGCCAAGACATGTGCTACGTGCCAACGTAATCAAAAGAACCCGGCGCTTTCTCCGCTGCATACCTGGCCATGGCCGGGATCGCCGTGGCAACGGATTCATGTGGACTTCGCAGGGCCGTTCGAAGGACACATGTTCCTAGTGGCAGTGGATGCGTACTCTAAGTGGCCGGAAGTACAGGCGATGAAAACGACAACAACCGAAAAAACTATGCAAGCGTTGAGGAGCATATTTGCCCGCAACGGAGTGCCAGAGGTGCTGGTAAGTGGCAATGGGCCGCAGTTTACGTCAGTGGAGTTCGGGGCATTCCTCAGGGCAAACGGGGTGAAACACAAGAGATCGGCACCGTTTCACCCCGCCACGAACGGTCAGGCAGAGCGCTTTGTGCAGACGCTGAAGCGCTCATTGAAAGCATCTAAGGGAACATTGACACTGCAAATATAGAGATGCGTTTTACTCAGCTACAGAACGCACCTCACATGACGACGAGTGAGTCTCCAGCGATGCTTTTCCACGCTGGCTGCCTGGCCTTGCTTTTGACCTTAGTCAGGCCGAGTGTGGCAGCTGCAGTGGAGCGGGCACAGGAGGGCCAACGGGAACGCAGAGCCCTGGTGGCTAAGGACAGAATGTTTGCGGTGGGGGATGCTGTGCTGGTGCGTGATTATCGACAGGGGGAGGACGGACGCCTGGTCTGGTGGCATCACAAGAGGGACCACTGTCATATACCGTGGATGTGGGAGCAGGGGCGCTCTGGAGACGTCACACTGAACAGATAATGGCTGGCGATCGTATGGTTCCCACAAGTCCAGAGCAACCAGTGGTGCCAAGCCCATCGGCCCCAGTGTCCCAGCAAGTTGCCCTTTCCCCGTCCCGGGCAAGAGGGGAAGCTCTGGGTACTGGTGCGGTCGACTCCGAGCAGGAAGTGGTATCCAGAGGGTCAGCAGATACCGGAGAGTTATGCCGGAGGTATCCACTCCGGGTTACCAGAACTCCAGACCGCCTTAATCTCTGAACGGGATGGATTTAGGGATTGTCAGAGAGTCATGTCATGTTTTGGGGCAGAATAATCCCTTTAGACTGACTCAGAGGCTCGGGGGTAGTCCACCCCCCGACCTCAGTAAGCATGTTATGCTTTAGTTTTGAGTTCCATGTTTTGACACCAGCATACTGAGTGGTATTTTCTTTATCACTATTTGGACACTGCAGTTTTGCACTTGCATAATTTGGTACATTGCACACGTTCTTAGTGCTTACTGTTGGGGTTTCATAAGTTTCATATGTGTGGTTATGGGGGTGGGAATCAGAATAAGTGGGGAGGGATGTTGTGTATTGCACTTTATTATCCCTTTACAATGTGATTCGCCTTGTGACCACATGGGGGGGGGGGCTGGGAATCTTCGCTTGACGCTGTACGGTGTCTCTGGGTGTGTGTCAATAAAGTTACTCAAGGAACAGCACCGGCTCCTCGACTCGGCTCCCGTTAATATAAATATAACGAGTGTATTATGTTATAGAAGTGCATGTTATGCACTTCCAGTGAGTACATAATATGCACACTGCAGAAACGAGGTTGATGCATAACGCTGGTTACCTGGACCACTCAAATAATTTATTTTTAGCCTCTCAAGTATTAAAATTCATGGACCTGGTCAAATTCAAAACTGGTCAATTTATGTATAAAGTAATAAATAATAGTGTACCAAGAAACATTCAAAAGATGTTTGCTTATAGAGAGGGGGGCTACCAACTGAGAGGACTCCTGGTGTTTAAACAACCGGTAGTCCGTACCACTCTAAAATGTATGTGCATGTCCGTTTGTGGAGAAACCTGGAACGGGCTTGGAGATGATGACGAAACTGGAGTGAAAAACATTTTAATATTCAAACGAAATTGTAAACAATGCTTCAAGTGGATCACGCAAGAATATTACGCTGACAAGCACTAGTAGACATTTTTGTCTCTTTTTGTACTTTTTGAACATGCAATATAGGCCATATATTTTCAATATTATTATTATATATAAACAGTATAAGCGACAAATCTTATTGTGTCAAGTGGGCGAATTTGCTTGCGTGTTTTAATATACCAATTCAGCAACTGACTAGAAATATGCATCATCTGGAATAATATTTGGAATTATGAAAAATAAAAGATAAGCAGGACATGATAAGCTTTGCTTCTTCCTGTCCCTCCTCGATTATTGTTTGTTTTTTTCTGATTCTTTATTTTATTTTTCGTTTTTTTTTCTATTGTAATAAATTGTATTTTATTCCATTGTATCTTTATATGTTGCCGAATCGAGGAAACTAAAGAAAGAAAGAAGTAAGCGATGAAGTTAATTAATCGCCCCATGCCTGGGGTAGACAAATAGGTTTCTGAGACAACACACGCGTCAGTGTCTAAATTCTGAGGTCTGGCCTCAAACGAAACCGGAGCTCACTGATTCTGTATTTTGACAGACAAGCAGATGTTGGTAAAAGACATATGGGGACGGCGAATTCCGTCGTAGCTTGAGTAGTGCTTGTGTTGACTCGCGGTATTGAGATAAGATTACTTCGATCAACACCACGGTATCGCCGAAATTTGAAAGTTGAGCGAGGGCGGCTTTCAACCACTGTGATGTTTCTCGGTCGCTTAAAATTCAAATTTCCCACCCCGCGCCGACCTATGTATCTTGGGGTAAAACAACGTTTTTAATTGAGTCAGCACAGCAGTAGATGGCTTGACAGCCGTTCCGAAGGGACAACAGCCTCGCATATCCATAAGTTGCAGGACAACCATCTCCCTCCCTAGACGAGGAGCGAGCAACCCCGTCAGAACCAGCCCGTCTTCCCGACTCCACAGTTGATGCAGACTCCAGGCCTGGCTGAGGATGAGCGTCCATGTAAATAGTGATATCCAGCTAGATAAAGTGTTCCGGGACGGCCAACAGAGTCAAACCATGGACGTCCCATGAAACGATCTGGACGACGAACTTGAATATTTAAATATTTAAACGTGAGAGATTTCAGAAAGTGGCAGTTCTGTCGCAAAGGACTTTCGTAAACCGGTCCAAGCTACATTTAGGACTTTTACTGGTGATAAAAGACAAAAAAACGACCCAAAAAGTAGCGCGTAGAGAGTGA